>CM076075.1:9048437-9763437 GCA_038088235.1 Zacco platypus | reverse complement strand
CCGCGATGATTTCGAACACAACACACAAGAGGAGCTCAATCTCAGTGTCTGGTGGGTGACGTTCAGCTGCTTCCCTTTGCTCAGTGTTTTGTTCTGACAGTGTGTAGACAGAAGCTCATGAAGGTATCTCTCAGGTCGGACTGCAGTAACTGTGAGGTGGGAGAGCAGTGCGGAGCGCTGATGCACGGGAAGGCAGTGACGTTTTGTGAACCCTTTGGACAGAGAGAACTGGTAAATGTCTTTTAAAAAAACAGATGTAATCGAGTAAATATTCAAAAGATTCACTCATCTTTTTACAGATTTTCAATTGAATAATGTGTGGAGTTACACTTTATTCCAAAATCTACAGCTGAATACGAACTAAATATGATCCTTATACTGTAATCGTCATTATATCTGAATACATGATCTTACCAAACCACATGACATGAACTTTATATTATAACTGTATGTCGCTGTCATACTGTCACACTGAATATAATACAAAAAATAATACAGTAAAATATCAATAAAACACATCAGGGCGCAGCTTGAGTTGTGACACGCCGTCTGGTTCATGTACAACACATCACTTCTGTGTGAACTGAGGGAAATGAGAAGCTTGTGATTTTATCGTCTCTTTTAGACCTCCGTGGCTCTGAACACGAGCACAGCTTCAGTCCTGCAGTTTGCCTTAGGTGAGCATCACCGTCTCTCTGCACTGATTCTGTAGGTCAGCACTGTTCAGTTCTCAGTGTGTTCTTCCTCAGTATTTCTGTCTTTTTTTACACTACAAGATACGTGCATTACATACATGAATTAGTTTCACTGGCAGATATTTGTTCTTGTTTTAAAGTGTTTTAAACTTCAGTCATTAATTACTCACCCTCATGTCGTTCTACACCCGTAAGATCTTTGTTCATCTTCAGAACACAAATGAAGATATCTTTGATGAAATCCGATGGTTCACTGAGTCTCTATTGACAGCAAGATAATGAACACTTTCAATGAGCAGAAAGATACTAAAACATATTTAAAACAGGTCATGTGACTACAGTGTCGCTTTATAATATTAAGGTTGAACCACTGTAGTCACATGATCTGTTTTAAACATGTTTTAGTATCTTTTGAAAGTGTTCATTATCTTGTTGTCAATAGAGACTCACTGAGCAATCAGATTTCATCAACATGAGGGAGAGGAATTAATGACTAGAATTTAATTTTTTGTGTGAACTAACCCAGCTCAAACTCATTTCAGTTTCAGTAATTTTGTTTCTCCAGTAAATATATCTTGATTTAAGAACATTTAGATATTTGTGCTGGAAAACAAGACAGAAACACTGAGGAAGATCATCATGTTTTGCAGCTGCATGTCTGTTTTCTGCATAAGGTTGTGAAGCGGTTCATGAGTGTTTGTGTGTTTTGAGTGTTTGTGTTCCTCGTTCAGGATCTGGCTCGTGTCGGTTCAGTTACTCAGACCCCAGCATTATCATCTCCTGCGGTCTGAACACCTCTGATGACTGGATCACCTTGGAGAAGATCAGGTTTTTACTTTATTTCAGTGCTATAAGTCACACGTGTCTGGATGTGCTTGAGCTCTTGTTGTCGGTTTCTGCGGTGTGTTGCACTCTGTGTGATGACTCAGTGTTGGTCTCGGTCTGGCAGGGCTCCCACTAACAGCAGCACAGTGGTTCATCTGGTGCCGCTGCCGGCCGGATGTAAAGGCGAGTCTGTGCAGCTGCGCTGGAGTCAGGAGCCGCCCGCAGGGCCCGACGGCTACGAGTCCTGCTGGGGTCTGGACAACATACTGGTGCTCAACAGCGCTGACCGACCCCCGCTGCTGGAGGACAGCCTGGACCCGCTGGACACGGCCAACTGGCTCTTCTTCCCAGGAGCCACAGTCAAGGTCACATGATCAAATGCTGGGATACCGCTGAAAGATTGCTTGTCATGCAAATAATATACATTTGTGAACTAGATGGCACTTTATTTATGCAACATGGAGGGATCTCAGTGTTTTCAGAAACCTCCGTAACTCTTCCTCTCGATTCATTCAACAGCATGCGTGTCAGTCAGAGGGAAACGCCTTGTACTTCCACGGCGGAGACGGACTGGAGCACAGCTTCGCCTCCACGCGCGATGTGGACCTGCACCGTGAAGAGGGCCGCAGTTACTGGGAGGAAGACTTCGAGAGTCCTCTGAGCGGGTGAGTCTGATGATCGTAGGATGGTCAGATTTAGACTAGATGAGGTATTAGATATCTTGGGTCTTTTTCGAACGTCTGGATCTCCAAATGATTCATTAAAATTAAAAGGTAATGAAAAATAGCTTTTGAATTCCAAAACCACATCAAACTTCAAGTATTGAGGTTAACTATATTCACTCCTAATTGGATCATTTTATATATAGAGCAGAGTATAGTTTGGGTGAAATGCTGTGTGTTGCAGATGGGAGGTGGATGGAGCGGTGTTTGGAGCTCAGTGTGGGGAGATGGAGTCTGGATCAGCGCTCGTCTTTCTCAGAGATGGACAGAGGAAGGTTTGCACTCCGTACCTGAACACCAGCGCCTACGGAAACCTGCGCTTCCACTTCGCCATGGGTACGTCTTGTTCTGGCACCTGTACACGCACATGATCTTGCGTCTGACGTGTGTTCAGTGTTGGTCTCTGTGTATTCGCCGCAGGTGCTGGAGGCTGCGACCCTGGAGAATCCAGCAAGAATAATGTCGTCCTTTTTGGCCGCTCAGAGGGCAGAAAAGATCATGTGCTTCTGGACATATTGCCATACTCAGCGTACAGGGTATAGATCTTATGTGGTCTGTGTACAGATAGAGGTTAAAGAGGACCTATTCTGCTTTTTAGTGTGTAATGTTGATGTTTGAGCATGAAAAAGGCGGGAGTTCTTCTCTATATCAGTGTCTCTGAACTCCTGAAATGCCTCCATCTTGAGTTTTCTTCACAATGTTCCTCATTTAAATAATTTATGAGCAGAATAAAGGGACGGGGCCTGGTTGAGTTAGTTAGTAGTGTGTTGAAACTGGCGGTTATGGTAAGGGGCAGGGCATTTCCCAAACACCAATCACAACACACCGCTCCAACCGACCAATCAGAGGACGTTGTACTTTTCAGAAGGAGGGGCTTCATAGAGACAGTAAGTAAACAGAGCGTTACTGACAGACTGGAAAGAGAGGAGCTGAACAATGGAGAATATGAGGAAAATAATCAACCTGTTCTAGTAGAGCACAAAACAACATCAGTCATTATAGGTCCTCTTTAAAGTAACCATTTTCAACAATTATGGTTCTGTTTGGAATGTATGGTATTTCTCTTTCCTCTGATGTCACGTGTTTACTCCTCGACATCTCTTTGCTCTTTCCAGACTCCTACAGTAGTCTCCATTGGTTTGCCTACAGAGCTCCAGACACCAGCTACTCAGTTTTGTCTAGAACAGAAAGTTCACGGCGGGGAGAACCGTCACGTTTGGGCTCTGGACTTCCTGCAGCTGCTGCCTGTGCTGCCCGGCACCAACACTCACCTGGTGCAGTTCTCCATCAACCTCGGCTGTGGAGCGTATCAGCCGGCCAACAGGTGCTTCACCCAAACACGATCCTTCTGTCATCATGGCATTCAGACCTCTCTTCTGTGGAACACGAAAGAAGATATACTTTACTAACAGTGAGGTCTGAATAACACTGCACAAAATAAGACTGAGACATCTTACAAAACATCATCTGTTGTGCTTCACAGAAGAAACAAAGTCACACTGGTTTGAAAGACACGAGTACATGATGACAGGATGATGAAATAAAACTTTGATATCAGAACACACCCTCGCTTCAGACAAAATGAAAGAAAACGCATGCCAAATTAATAAGTAAATAAAGACAGTAGTACAACAGAATTTTCCATGCACTAAAAAAATAAAAAAACAGAAATAGTGAATGAGGATATAAAAATCTATTTCAGTATTTTTAAGACAGTGTTGCCAAAGACATTAGATTTACAGAGACATTTAAATTCAACAATTTGTTTAGTGTTTTACTCTAAATAACAGAACAGAACATAATGGAAAAAAGAACACAATAGAATAGAATAGAACAAAAGAATAGAAAATAACAGCACAAAATAGAACAGAAAAGAATAGAGAAGATTAGAACAAAAAAGAATGGAAAATAACAAGAGAATAGAAAAGAGCAGAACATAACAGAATACAGTAGAATAGAACAAAATAAAAAAGAACAGAATACAATAGAGTATAACAGAATAGATGAGAATAGAATAGAAAAGAATAGAAAAGATCATAGCAATAAAGAGCAGAACATAACAGAATACAGTAGAATAGAACAGAATAGAACATAATACAATAGAACAGAAGAGGACAGTATAGAGTAGAATAGAACAGAATAGAAAAGAATAAAACAAAACAAAATAGAATAGAATAGGACAAACTAGAATAGAGTATAATAGAAAAAAACAGAATAGAACTGAACGGATTAGAATAGAGTAGAAAAGTACAGCAGATGAGAAGGTCAGCAGGAGCGGTGATGAGGGTCACTCGAGTTGAAGTGCATTAAAGACGGTTTTTCCTCTTCTTCATCTGTGAAACTCGCAGCATCAATCTGGAGTTCTCCACGAATCACGGGCGCTCCTGGTCACTCCTGCACACAGAGTGTCTGCCGGAGCTGTGTGTCGGCTCGCATCTGCCGCACAGCAGCATCTACTCCTCGGAGAACTACAGCGGGTCAGTCACTGCGTCTGCTCTCATCTACCTGACGTGAGTCTGTTGTCACGACCTTTAACCTCACTGTGTGTCTGTAGCTGGACGAGGATCACGATTCCTCTGCCCAACGCCGCGCTCACCGAAAGCACTCGCTTCCGCTGGAGACAGACCGCTGTGGGAGCCGGCAACATGTGGGCGATTGACAATGGTAAGAGCTGCAGTCAGTGAGAGCGTGAACAAATGCTCTTCCAGTTGCTTTAATAGAACGTTCGGGTCTTTAATAACGTTCTCAAAACGTTAGCACAAAAACATTATTCATAGAATGTTTTTTCTGAAACATTGTAGCTGGACGTTGAACTAATGTTTTTTAAATGCTTCATAATCTTTCAGAACGTTCAGAGAACATTCAAAAGTAACGTTCACATAATGTTTATGAAATGATATAATGTTTCACATAAACAAGTTTTAAAGCATTTAAAAACTGGACGTTTTGAATGAACATTCAGAAATAATGTTTTCATTACTACTTTAAAACGTTTTCAGAACCAGATGCATGAATGAGCAAACAAATGATGATCAGTGCCGGTGATGATGATGTGGAATATTAATTATAAATGTATATGGATATAATGTAACATTTATCCTCTTGACATGACGGAATGTCACACAAATCAGTTTTTAATTTATGGATATTTTAATTGACAGAGTTCATGCTTGTTGTGTGTGTGTTCCAGTGTATATCGGGCCGTCCTGTCTACGCTTCTGCTCCGGTCGAGGACACTGTTCACGCACGGGCTGCAAGTATGAGAATTCTTCAGTCGAAAGCCTCTTTCCACCGTGAAAACAGCAACACTTTACTGGAAAGTGTGTGTTTTTCATATTTCTTCAGGTGTGACCCTGGTTTTAGCGGTCCTGCGTGTGAGCTGGCATCTCAGACCTTCCCTGCGTTTCTGTCCGAAAGTTTCTCCAGCGTGAGGCTGTCGTCCTATCACAGCTTCTCCTCGCTGCGTGGGGCAGAGGTCAGCTTCGCCTGCGGGGTTCTGGCCAGCGGGAAAGCACTGGTGTTCAACAGAGACAGTAGAAGACACATCGTTACAACCCCACTGGACAGCTCGCAGGCCAGGTACACACACACACACACACACACACACACACACACACACATGTTGTGCTTTCATGTTTTATGGGGCCATTCCATAGTTGTAATGGTTTTTATACTGTACAAACTGTACATTCTGTCCCCCTACACTACCCCTACCCCTAAACCTACTCATCACAGAAAATGTTCTGCTCTTTTAGATTTTCAAAAAAGATAATTCTGTATGATTTATAAGCTTGTCTCCTCATGGGGACCAACAAAAGGCTCCCACAATGTCAAGATTTACTGGTTTTTTACTTATTTGGTCCCCACAATGTAAGGAATACTAGAACACAAATACACACACACTCTCTCACACACACACACACACGCACGTGGTTATTGCAGGTGCTTCACGTTCAGCCCGTGTCTGTCTCTCTCAGGTATCTGCAGTTCACTCTCAGACTGGGCAGCCGCAGCACCTCCAGCTCGTGTCCTGCTCCGGATCAGCCGGGCGAGGGTGTGCTGCTGCATTACTCCTCGGATAACGGCATCACCTGGACGCTGCTGCAGCATTACGCTTATCAGGGCTTCCATGAGCCCAGGTGCGTCATACTGAACACATAACAGAATCATCTGCTTAATATCTGCGAACACTTTATTTTGATGCTCCTCAACAGAATATAAGTACTTTAGAACTTTGCAAGTACAGGTGAACTTATTGTACTGACCGAACCCTAAAGTAACAGTCTAATACTCTAATGAGAGCTAGTTGACATGTAGTTACATATAGTTAGTATAGTGTCTAAAGTTGATTATTGAAATAAAGTGTAACCTGAAGAAGCAGCCCTTTCTGACTCTGTGGTGTATCTTTCACATTATGATCAGCTCGTTGACTGGTTTTGTGTGCTGAGGGTTTGTTGAATTGGACTCATTTCTCTCAGGATTGTGTCTGTGGAACTTCCTCCCGGGGCCCGTAAGTTCGGGGTCCAGTTCCGCTGGTGGCAGCCGTACCACTCGGGCCGCGGGCTGGACGTCTGGGCTGTGGATGAGATCAGCATGACCTCTGTCCTCTTCAACATCATCAGCCTGGACTTCAGTAATGTGTTAGATGTGACGCAGAGCCTGGGCTTCTATCTGGGGAACGTGCAGCCGTACTGTCAGCACGACTGGACTCTCAGGTACTGCTTCAGTGTTCAACCGCATTCACGAGTCATTTAAACCAGGGGTTTTCAATCTGTCAGAGGCCACGGGTCACCAGATGTCATTAAGCGAAGCACCCCCGTCCTATAATTTAATACGCAACTTGTATGTATTTTCATGTAGGTTCAATAGAACTCTAGGGTTCTTGAGTTCATTTTGAAGAATTCTTCAGGTTTATTTACATTATTTAAAGGGTTAGTTCACCTAAAAATGATCATTCTGTCAATAATTCCTCTCCCTCGTGTCGTTCTACACCCATAAGACCTTTGTTCATCTTGAGAACACAAATAAGATATTTTTGATGAAATCTGATGGCTCAGTGAGTCTCTATTGACAGCAAGATAATTTACACTTTCAAACGCCCAAAAAAGGTACTAAAGACATATTTAAATCAGGTCATGTGACTACAGTGGTTTAACCTAAATGTCATGAAGTGACGAGAATACATTTTTGGCCGTTTGAAAGTGTAACTTGCTGGCAATGGAGACTCACTGAGCCATCGGATTTCATCAAAAATATTTTATTTGTGTTCTCAAGATGAACGAAGGTCTTAACAACACGTTGAACTTATGGAACGACATTAGGGTGAGTAATTAATGATAGAAATTTTTGGGTGAACTCACCCTTTAATTAAGGGTTAATTAATGCAAATTAAAAAAAACTCTTCTAAACTCTTCTAATGAATATTTATGAGCTCAGTCATATCCATACAGTGACGTCATATCCTGCATCCGACAACACGTCATCAAGAACATAGAAACAGAAAACGAGCTTCATTTCAGACCTGAAGTTTGTCAGCATTTGCCAGACGAGTAAAGGGACAGAAAATTGCTTTTGTATGCAGTGCAAAATCAGGCAGAATATTTCTGCAATTAATAATGCATTGATATCCAAACAGCAGCAGCATGTCCCTCCGGGTTCCAAATGACAACGATGTAAATATTTGCTCAGTTTTTCAGGCGATCATGGCTCGGCCTCCAGTATTCGCTATGTGGAAACACAGTCCATGCAGATCGGTGCGTCCTACATGATCCAGTTCTCGCTGGTCATGGGCTGCGGTCGGGAGCCTTCGCCTCACATCGACACGCAGGTTCGGCTGGAGTTTTCCACCAATCACGGCTTGACTTGGCATCTTGTCAAAGAGGTGAGAACACCAAAATATCCTCTAATACCAGACCTAAATGCACCGTAGTGTTTTTGTGATTTGGATTGTGATGATAATCACTGGTTACAGTACAGGCGAGTCTTTGTTCCTCCATGGCATTTTTTGTAAGGACTGGAGAACAATTATTACTCAGATTATAGATGATTGTTGTTTTTCTGCTGTCTGGGCCGCTGAATCAGGGTGTTTTCTCATGGTTTGTTGGTGTAGGCCTGTCTGCCGGGCATGCCTAGCTGCTCCGAGTTCACGGCCTCCAGCGTCTACCATCCGTCTGAGTTCACAGACTGGAGGCGGATCACACTTCCTCTGCCTTACAAAACCTGGTAAGACACAAACTTCAAGAGTTTCACTTCACTACCTGGACTATTGAAATAAAGTGTTAGCTTTTTTTCATTTTTCAATGATTTTACTTTAATTAAAGGTTAGTTTTATGAATATTTTGAATGAAGGTCCAGGAGGATGAACACCATAAATGTTTTGCTCATATTGATCACTGTATTTTTCCAGTGTTCGTGTCTCTTCATAGTCTCATATGCATTTGCAGTGTTTTCTTGTGTCTCACTCTGGTTTCATGCTGTTTTGCGGCTTCAGGTCGAGTGCGACACGCTTCCGATGGATCCAGAATTACTACCAGGAGCAGGATGAGTGGGCGCTGGATGACATTTACATCGGGCAGCAGTGTCCGCAGATGTGCCGTGGACACGGCTGGTGTGACCACGGACACTGCAGGTCAGAGACAAACATTCAACAGCATTTTCAAACATGAAACTCTTATTTACTCAAATAAAAGTGTTAGTTTTGGTCACACCAGTTACACGGGCCTGACCGCATGCCTTGAGTTTGGTTTTAACCTAGCCTTGCTCTAGAAATATTAGTTCTGAGTAAGGTTAGGGTTAGGGGTGGGGTTTTTTTTTTGTGAAAGAAATGAATACTTTTGTTCATTAACGACACATTAAAATGATCAAATGTGACAGTAAAGACATTAATAATGTTACAAAAGATTCTATATCAAATAAATGCTGTTCTTTTGAACTTCCTGTTCATCAAAGAATCCTGAAAACTAAAATCTGAATCTGAAGCAGCACAACTGTTTTCAACATTGATAATAATAATAAATTTTTCTTGATCATCAAATCATCATATCAGAATGATTTGATAACAGATCATTCACATTAGAATTTTTTTTTATTGTTTTACTCTATTTTTGATCACATAAATGCAGCTTTGGTGAGCAGAAGAGACTCTTATAAAAACATTAACCGATTTCAAACCTTTGAACGCTAGTGTATGTCAATCATGTTATTTGTTTCTGTGTTTCAAGCAGCTTGACACAGTCAGTTATTGCACAGCAACACACACAATATACATACATAAACATACATTATAGAAAGTACACTTAAAATACAATTAGGAGTAGGAGGTACGATTGTGTTTTAGAGCATCTGGGCTTGATTAAATCCTATTTTCCATCAAGTATTTTTGCCTTTAGAATATCTAAAAATCAAGCATCTAGTGGAAAAGCAGCATTATGATATGAAGACTTTTTTTAAGATTGTGAATGATTTTGTCTTACTGCTCTGGAGTGATTTTCACTTATTTTAAGTATTAACAAATTAAAAATCTGCCTGTTCAGTAAGACAATTAAAACAGTCTCTGATGTGAAGGAAGTGTTTTGAGGATGTTTTTGCGTGTGCGGTGCGATCTCTGCGTCAGACCATGAATCTGAAGCTCGTCATCTGCTCCGTTCACAGGTGTGATGAAGGCTTCACGGGGTCAGACTGTCAGCCCTTCAACACGCTGGCCTCCAGTGTGCTCTCAGACTTCGAGTCGCAGGAAACCCTGATGTCAGCCTGGCAGGAAGTGACCGGTGGCGAGATCGTGCCGCCAGACCAGGGCTGTGGCGTCGTTTCTTCGGGATCCTCTCTGTACTTCAGTAAGGTGGGATTACAGTCGCCATACTCTCACAGAAAAAACAGTTCAGAAATCTGTTCCATGAAAGATGTATAAATGTTTTGAGAACATTATGAACTTTGATTGAATGTTCTATTAAAGTTACTGGAAGAACGTTTGTTCATAACTGTGATCTGGGAACACATTTGATCATTATACAGATGACATTCAGGTCTGTGATCATTGATATCATGCTGCTGTATGTTCGTGTCATCAGGCTGGGCTGCGGCAGCTGGTCAGCTGGGACTTGGACACGGAGTGGGCAGAGTTTGTGCAGTTCTACCTGCGAATGGGCGGAGACGGAGCCGAGTGCAATCAGGCTGACAGCAGGGAGGAGGGGCTTCTGCTGCAGTACAGCAACGATGGTGGAATCAGCTGGGGTCTGATCGCAGAGATGTACTTCACCGACTTCACCAGACCGCGGTGAGAGGACAAATCAACTAGTACATTCAAAATCAAAATCACTTTCTCTGTGACCGGCCCTAAAAATCATTAAAATACTGCGACTAGTTATTAGAATGAAGAGTATAAAGTGTCCACTTCACCTTATATGAGTGTGATATTGTTTGTCCACAGGTTTGTTCATTATGAACTCCCTCTGGCCTCTAAAACGCCCTGCACCCGTTTCCGCTGGTGGCAGCCGCTCCACTCCGGCGAGGGCTACGATCAGTGGGCCATCGATGATGTGATCATCCTGTCTGAACGAGAGAAGCATGTCATCCCGATGGCCGATCCTACGCTTCCTCAGGTGAGATTCTGCTCACAGACTGATCCTACTGCGGTGTTCATGAAGAGACGAGAGAGAAACTCTGGTGTCTTCCTGCAGAACTTCTATGAGAAACCGGCTTTTGATCATCCGCTCAACCAGATGAGCGTGTGGCTAATGCTGGGAAACGAAGGAATGGACAAGGACCGTAACGGCAGTTTCTGTGCTCCCACACCCTCGGCCATAGTGTTCGGCCGATCGGATGGTGACCGGATGGCGGTGACCAGAGACCTGTCTCTTCGTCCAGGATACACACTGCAGTTCAAGGTACTGATGTAAGGCTACGTGCAGGAAGTCTTATTTCACACACACACACAGGTTTGTAACTAATTTGCATAATACCAGCCTCTGCTCTTGATTGGCTGAACAGCGTCTCTTTGCCCTGCCCTCAATCACTGTAGTTTATCAGAGACTGGAAGAGTTTGGTTCGTGACGTTCATGTCGAGAAGACGCTGTTTTCAAAGAGATTGATACGGTAAAACTGACGCCATCGTTACTGTTCGAATCAAGAGCTGTGATTCAGATATGATAATGAGCGTTTGGTTTCTGACCAATCACAACAGAGCAGCTCTCAGAAAGGCGGGGTTTAGAGAGACTGAATCCTTGATTGACGCGTTTCAGACACTGAGAGAAAAGAGCTGAAGCTGCAGTGGATATTATGAGACAATTAAACTGTGTTTGACCTTGATGAACGTGAACCTGTTGTAGGAGAACTTCAAAACAAAACTAGAATAATGAGGGAACTTTACTCAAAATTATATGACTGGATCTTGCAGTGAAGCGTCAGTCTTCTCTCTGGTGATCTATGCAGGATTGTCCAATCATTTAGAGTGATTAAGCTCCTGCCCTGCAAGCTCACACTCATCTGCATACACTTTTGAGAGCCACGCCCACATCTCAACATCCAATCAACAATCAATGCACAGAACCAAGTCCCGTTAATCCATTACACTCACAGAAGTGTTATTTTAGTATCTTTCAGATACTATTATAGTTTCTAGTAATATTTTTAATTAGTTTTTTTCATATTTTAATTTCAGTTAAAGTTATTAATTTTTCTTTGCATGTTGATAAGATGGTGTCAGATGGTACTGAAAGCTCAAATCGCTCTGTTTACGTACGGGTCAGAGGTGGACGGTGGGACGCGGCAGTGACCTGTGCTGTGTTTCTCCTTCAGCTGAACATCGGCTGTGAGTCGGTCTTCAGTGCGTCTGCGCCCGTCCTGCTCCAGTACTCTCATGACGCGGGCCGCACGTGGGCTCTGGTGCGTGAGGGCTGTTACCCAGCATCCCCTGGGGCCAGCAGCTGTGAGGGGAGCGGTCGTGAACTCAGAGAGCCCACTGTTTACAACACAGGAGACTACGAGCGCTGGACCAGAATCACCGTTGTGCTCCCACGAAATGTGGCTGCCAGGTAACTGGACACTTCTCAATGTTCGATATTGTTTTAAATAGAAAACAACAAAATACTAAGCAAGAAAAACACAGTTTGCAGCGCAGTGGGTGATTTTAGCCACCGTTTTGATGAGCTCTTCTGTCATTTTCAGCAAGACGCGCTTCCGTTGGTTCCAGGAGAGCAGTGTCTATCGGGACGCCCCTGCATTCGCCCTGGACGGCGTCTACATCTCTGAGCCCTGTCCCAATCACTGTGGAGGTCATGGAGACTGTATCTCAGGCGTCTGCTTCTGCGACATGGGTTACACGGGTATTGCTCACATTTCTTCACACTTGTTTGTGAAATCTAGTTGTGGGATCTGATGTGTGTAGGCGGTCTAGTCTGCAGTTGTAAAATCAAGCCCCGCCCTACATTTGTTCTTGTTCCATAAGTGTTTCAATCGGATATACGGCACAATATCCGAAGAAAAGACCAAATATCAATTAGTGAGGAACAATCAGTCTTACTTTTCAGATTCAAATATGTCCAGTCTATAAAATGAGAAGACTAGTTCAGTCAGGTGATCAGGATCTTCTGCTGTGTGTGATGTTGTGTTTGTGTTCAGTCGAGATGGATCGGTCGAGCTGCGTCCCGTCTGCACCAAGTCCCACTGAACTCTCGGAGGACTTCGAGGGGAAGCTGAGCTCACTGTGGCAGAGTCTGAGCGGAGGACAGATCGGCGACGGCTGCGGGACCATCAGCGAAGGCAAAGCACTGTACTTCAGCAGCCTGGGCCGTCGAGAGGCTCGCACTACGCCACTGGACACCACCAACACTCGGTGCGAGCCACGACTCAAACAATGAAGCTTCAGACCGTCATCTGAGTGTTTTTCTGCTTACAAACTACTCTCTCTGTCTGTTTTCTCCATCTATACAGTTTGGTTCAGTTCTACATTCGGATTGGAGGGAAAAACATGGGCTCCACCTGCACTCGCCCCCGATCCCGAAATGAAGGTGAATGTGGAAATAGTTAACTGCAGAGTCATATGGACCAGTTCTACCAATCCTAACCCTGAATTCATACAAATTAGCCAAAAATTCGCCAAAACATAAAATAGTGACGTATTGCCATGATATTGTGTTGTACAGTACTGTGAAATAGAAATAAAAATCAAAATCTGAACATCTAAAACATTGTTGAATGTTCCATTGTAATAATCCTCACAGTGATGTTGAATGCTTGATTCTTATTGGTGGAAACGCCTTTCAAGTATATGAATATAAATAGTAGAAAATATTGTTATTTCTATAAAAATAATATACAGTAAATAGTAATGATGGTACATTATCCCTTATATCCCTCACGTCCACATCACTTCTCCATGTTCTTTCTGAATTGTCTCAATTGAACAAACTTCAGAAACTTCCAGTCAGAACTGAATGTCAGTTTTGTTCTATGGAAAGCGGCTGGTTGAGGCGATCATGCACTAAAAATACTGCAGCTTGTTTCTTTTTCTCATTTTCTCAGTTACTCAGCTAACTCTGCTTATATTCTTTGGTCAGGTGTGATTGTCCAGTTTTCCATAAACAACGGCGTGCAGTGGCAGCTCTTACGAGAGTTGGACTTTGGCTCGTTCCTGGAGCCTCAGGTGGTCACCATCGAGCTGCCGCCCGCAGCAAAGACACCGCACACCGTGTTCCGCTGGTGGCAGCCCCAGCAGGGTGAGAGCCGTCATGAAGATCTGCGCTACAGTGATGAAAACATCATTACCTACAACATGTGTTGAGATGCAGACTACACAGTGGCCGATAGGAGACAAACAAAAATGTAATCTATCTCTCCTTTCTCAGGTAAACACTCGGCCCAGTGGGGCCTGGATAATATTCTGATCGGAATGAACGACAGTGCCAGAAGTGGATTCTTTGACACGTTTGATGGCTCTTCTCCATTAAGACACAACTGGTATCGAGTTGTAGGCGGAGAGGTGACTGCAGACTGTCTGAGCCGAGACTCGGTGCTGAACTTCAACTCTGAGCTCATGGACAGTGAGTTTCCGTTAAGATATCTCCAATGTCACTTATAAGTGAATAATAATATGCTTTTTCATCTGGAAAGCTACGTCAGTTTTCAGGTCTCTCCAGCTTTTTTAATATTAACACAGGCTCTAGCCTAACCATAACCCCTCCATTTCCATTGAGATTTTCTCTTTTGTAATGTCTCTCAGCCATCACTCTTTCTTCTTCTCTCTCTCCTCCCTCATCATGCTGTGTTGTGCTGCTGGGTCTGATCCACTTTCAGCAGTGTTTCTCAGAATCACTTACTGCACCTTTAAGCAGAACGTCTACTAATATGACACTTGAGACTAATATTTGACTAAT
This sequence comes from Zacco platypus, assembly GCA_038088235.1. Lineage (NCBI taxonomy): Eukaryota > Metazoa > Chordata > Actinopteri > Cypriniformes > Xenocyprididae > Zacco > Zacco platypus. Next base: position 9,748,827 of record CM076075.1, on the reverse strand, counting down.
ATGAGAGCTTGTTTGTGCAAAGTTTCTTATAGCCTAAAGTGGACCATCAAAATGAAAGTGTTATCAAATAATTTATTTCTGAGCTTCGACACTCACAGAAGCGAATAAAGCACAGGTGTGTGATAGGATCTGTTGATGCGCTCTGTCCCATCAGAGAGGCCGCGTTATGCTGAGAGCTGGGACTTCGAGGTGTCCGGCTCCTCCTTTCTGCAGTTTGATCTGAGTATGGGCTGCAGTAAGGCTGCGTCTCCAGCCCACGGCGTCCGTCTCGAGTTCTCCACAGACTGTGGCCGCCGCTGGACTCTCGTCACGCCCGAGTGTGTGCCGCCTGCCATCGGTTGCTCCGGATACAGCCAGCGGTCGGTGTACAGCGCGCCTCAGTATCTGCAATGGAGGAGGGTCACTGTCTACCTGCCCAGTGCAGCCATGTACGACTCTTTTATACAGTCCCATTCACCCATATACAGTGGAACTTAGGGTTAGGGTTAGTACCCCTACGTCACATGACCTTTCCAACGTGATGACGTAATGTGTGGAGCATAAGAGCAGTGCAAGACCAGCATTTGTGGTTAAAAAGTATATAATGTTTATTTTTTTATAAAATGTCTGATGGTTTCTCTAGATCAGACTCTTATTCCTCGTCTGGGATCATGTAGATCCTTTGAAGCTGCACTGAAACTGACATTTGGACCTTCAACCTGTTGAACCCAACTCTTTTATGGTCCGTTTCTGAAACGTTTAACTTGGCCATTCGTCTAACGTTTTTTAAATGTTACTACTTGTTTCAGAACGTTCAGAGAACATTCAAAAGTAAAGTTCCCATAATGTTTGAAGAATGAAACAATGTTTCTTTAATGTTCACACAATTGAGAAAGACCTTTAAAACATTTAAAAAACTTTGTGGGAACTTAATGGGAACTTAATTAGCAAAATATATTTACAGTAATAAGCAGGAAAATAATCAATGAAGCAAACTTCATCAAATTAAAGTCAAATTTATATTCTGCTATAAAGCAGCTCTACAGAAAGTGTCATTATTCAGATCGATTTGGTTTTTCATCCAGCAGTGTCAGTGCAGTTAAATCAGTATTATTACTGAATGAATATACAACAGCGATGATATCAAATGATTACATCATGTTACCTTCCATGTGAGGCACTTTTGAATTTGCCCATATCCCATCCACAGCTTTACAGTCATGTCATGCCAGTTTTTGTTAGGGTGCTCTCTTTGCATGTTTCCAACACTAAACCCTTTTCTCTCGATTCATGTAGTTCACCCAGAACGAGGTTCCGCTGGATTCAGCCTGTTTTTGCTCCTGGAGCCGACGGCTGGACACTGGACAATGTGCTGCTGACGCCCGGCTGCCCGTGGATGTGCTCCGGACACGGCCTGTGCGACAGCGGACACTGCGTGTGAGTCTCGACACCAGCTGATAACCTCAAACGCTCCTCGGCGATCCTGTAGTTACAGTGGCTTCTCTCTCTCACCAGCTGTGACAAGGGCTTTGGCGGGGCTCATTGTGTGCCTCTGGTCGCTTTACCGTCCGTTCTGAAGGAAGACTTCAATGAGAACCTGAAGCCAGATATCTGGCCGGAGGTGTACGGGGCAGAGCGGGGAACGCTGAGCGGAGAGCCTCTGAAATCAGGAACGGCGCTCATCTTCAAAGGCGTGAGTAAAGTGTGAAATACTGCACTGCCTCATCCATCAAATATATAACATAAAATATTCAGCTTGAGCATTTATGGTGACAGACGACAAACTGCAGGTTTCTTTTAAAGAAACCTAATATAAAGTGTGACTGAACCAGTAGTGTCTAGCATTAATTTAATCTAGTTACATGTGGGATTTCCAAGTCGAATTATAGATTTATTGAGTTTTATCAGCCCATGTCAATGAATCAGCATGTTTCGTTTTCGTCTGGATGACTGTCATGTTGTCCTGCAGGAGGGACTGCGTATGCTGGTTTCAACAGATCTAGACTGCACAAACACCATGTACATCCAGTTTTCATTCAAGTTCATAACAAAGGGTGAGTCTAGTGTTATGCGTGTTCGATCTCCAGCCTTTCTGCTTGTCTTCTGTTCGTTGTGATCACATTGTGTGTTTGTGTGTCCAGGCGTGCCCGAGCGCTCTCACTCCGTGCTGCTGCAGTATTCAGTGAATGGAGGGATCAGCTGGCTGCTTATAGACGAGTTTTATTTTCCCACTTCCACAGACACGCTGTTTGTTCACATGTCTTTGCCTCCCAGTGCGCAGACGAACGCTACACGGTTTCGACTGTGGCAGCCGTACAACAGCGGTAAGAAGCGTAACCCACACACGCCTCACTCACACAATCACAAGTGACATATGGAGTCACATAGTTTGTGACACAGAAGTGTATTGTGCTACTTTTACACTTTAAAGAGGATGTTGTTTTGGGCTCTACTAGAACAAGTTGATTATTTTCCTCATATTCTCCATTGTTCAGCTCCTCTCTTCCCAGTCTGTCAGTAACGCTCTGTTTACTTCCTGTCTCTATGAAGCCCCTCCTTCTGAAAAGCACAATGTGCTCTGATTGGTCGGCTGGAGCAGTGTTGTGATTGGTGTTTAGGAAATGTCCCGCCCCTTACCATAACCGCCATTTTCAACACACTACTAACTAACTCAACCAGGCCCCGCCCATTTATTTAAATGAGGAATATTGTGAAGAAAACTCAAGATGGAGGCGTTTCAGGAGTTCAGAACCAGAGAATAACTCCTGCTGGAGGGACTTTTTGGAGGGTGTTTTTTCTCATTGTTATGATTGTTACTCGTCTTTAATCCTTCAGGTAAGAAGGAGGAGGTGTGGGTGATTGATGACCTGATCATAGATGGCAACAGCATCAGTAGTTTGCCGGTTATATTGGAGAGCTTTGAGGCTGGACCTCAGGAGGAGAACTGGCTGTTTTATCCTGGAGGAAACACTGGATTCTACTGCCCGTATCAGAGAGGAGGACTGTGAGTATCTCCAGTGTGTTTGCCTCATGTTAGCATGTCGTGTAAAACGATGTAAAGCCTTCCAGGGGACTCAATACACACTGACTTCTAGCAGTATCAATCCAGCTTGTGTTTGATTCTGCTGGTCAAACCTCTGAGCTTCCAGTGCGGTGTTGATGGCGTCATGTGACCTCACTGTGTTTCCAGGGAAGAGGACTCCGCCATGGTGTTCATGTCCAGTGAGTTGGGTGAACACTCTATTACCACGAGAGATATTGATGTCAACGAGAATACCGTCATCCAGTTCGAGGTAGGGCTTCTGAAGTAATTTTGTTTCTCCAGTAAATGTGTCTTGATTTAAGAATATTTAGATATTTGTACTGGAAAACAAGACAAACACTAAGGAAGAACATCATTTTTTGTTGTCTACGAATTGAGCAGTTTAATCCAAGTCTTCTGAAGAGACACAATCGCTTTATATGATGAACAGATTTAATTTAGGTTTTAATTCACATGTGAACATTGATCAGCGAACGTAGAGCGCATTAAACATGGTAAACGGATGAACCAATGAGGCTCATTCTTGCGCGTCATGTGGCATGCTTGAGCTTCTGTTTACCATATTTGAAGTGCTTTGCGGATTTATGATGTCTTAATGAAGCATCAGGGTTTCAGCTGAAAAGACTTTAATTGGAGGCACAGAAATTATAAATGACCTTCATTTGTGTTCTGAAGATGAATGAAAGTGTTTTGGGGTTGGAACAACATGAGCGTAATTAAGGATAGAATACTCATTTTTGTGTAAAATATTGATTGATATATCTGTCCTGCCATAAGTCTCGGATCACTGGGAACATCATTAACTATGATTCCTGTTCTAGATCAATGTGGGCTGCACAACCGAAAGCTCCTCCTTGAACCCTGTGCGTCTGGAGTTTTCCCGGGACTTCGGAGCCACGTGGCATCTGTTGGTTCCTCTGTGTGCCGGCGGCCCGAGGCTCAGCTCGCTCTGCTCGACTGAACTCCACCCTGCCAGCATCTACTATTCTGGAACCACGCAGGGCTGGAGAAGAGAAATGATCCACTTTGGCAAGCTGCGGCTGTGCGGGTGAGTGGGACACACCGGCTGCCCAGATAATAAAATTACAGTTGACTGTTGCGTGTTCGGTGTGTAACAGAGTTTCTGTGATTGGCAGATCAGTGCGGTTCCGCTGGTACCAAGGGTTTTATTCCGGCGGCGCGGCTCCGCCCACCTGGGCTCTAGACAGCGTCTACATCGGCCCTCAGTGCCAGAACATGTGTAACGGCCATGGCGTGTGTGTTCGAGGCACTCACTGCGACTGTGATCCAGGTTACTCTGGTTCCGACTGCTCCATTCCAGATGTGCCAAATCCAGATTTCCTGAAGGAGGAATTTGAAGGTACAGAAGCAAACAAATGTTGTACAGTATGTTGTTATATGACTGTGGTCAGGTGAGTAATACAATGATATGTTTGCATTTGAAACGTGTTTGTATAAATAGAGTCATAAGTAGTGTTGGGGAAAGTTACTTTTAAAAGTAATGTGTTACAATATTGTGTTACTCCTTAATAAATGAACTAATTCCGTTACTTAATTACTTTTTATAGAAATTAATATGTTATGTTATTTTTGCGTTACTTTTTCTCACCTGGCCTGGGCTTGCTTGTTTTTAACAGCAAAAAAAACAAAAGTTCGTTTTTTTGCAAGTGTAAAGGCCCTTTCACACCAAAAGTGAAATGAATAAGTCTTAGTCTTAACGAAATGCAAAGTCACTCAATAAATGGGAAAACAAAGTAATGTTTCTTATTTGAAAATGTAACTCTGATATTTTGTTGTAAATGTAAAAGTAATGCGTTACTTTACTAGTTACTTGAAAAAAATAATCTGATTATATAACTCATGTTACTTGTAATGCGTTACCACAGCACTGGTCATAATATTTCACACAAAACCCAGTGAACAGGGAACATTCTCAGAACATTTTTCTCTCAAAGTTATGAAAAAACATTGCAGTAATGTTAAATCCAGTTATTAACGTTACTAAGCAGATTCTTTAGGATGTATCTGTACTGATTGTCACAAAGGTGGAGTTTTGGAGTCTGAACATTTCAAGTTGATGAGTGGAGGAAAACCTTCCAGAAAGTGCGGCATCACCACCAGCGGGAACCACCTGTTCTTCAGTGAGGACGGTTTGCGGATGCTGGAGACATTGGATCTTGACCTCTCTAATGCTAGGTATTCCACAAACACACGAGACATTCACCATAAAAAGCGTGTCTTGCGCCCTTATTAATATTGAAATGTGTCACCGAACAGGTTTATCCAGTTCTTCCTGAGGCTGGGCTGTGGGAAAGCGGCCCCAGATCCACGCTCCCAGCCGGTGCTCCTGCAGTTCTCCGTGGATGGAGGGCTGAGCTGGGCTCTGCTTCAGGAGTTCCTGTACAGCAACAGCAGTAACCAGGCTCACCTGGTGGCCCTTGAGATCCCTCTGAGAGCGCGGACTCCAGCGACACGCCTGCGCTGGTGGCAGCCGTCTGAGAACGGACACTTCCATAGTCCCTGGGTTATTGATAAAGTAAAGATCCAAGACATTACAGCAGAACACTCATTCATACTGTGTTAAATATTAGATCAACGTATATCATGTTGATGTCTGTGTCCGTCTGCAGCTGGTGGTGGGCGGCAGTGCCAGTGGTTGGGGGCCGCTGGAGGACGACTTCTCCTCCACAAACGGCCGCTCTTGGCTGCTGCACCCTGGTGGCACGCGGATGCCTGTGTGCGGCTCTGACGGGGAAGCCTTCGCCTTCATCGAGAAGTCAAACACGCGCTACGGCATCACCACCGACATCAGTCTGGGCCCGGATGCATTCGTCCAGTTTGACTTCTCTGCCTCCTGCTCAGTCACCTCGTCCTGCTACAGTAGGTCCCTGACACAAGCGATTCATTCTGTGTTTGTCATGAACAGAAGGGCTTTGCTCTGACGGCTGTGTGTCCGCAGCGGTGGAGCTCGAGTACTCTCTGGATCTGGGCCTCACGTGGCTGCCACTGGTCAGGGATTGTTTACCCACAAGTCCAGATTGCTCTTCTTACACACTGCAGAGGTTGTTGGTGTCTGATACTTACAACAAGTGGGGCAGAATTACTTTACCCATACCACACTATGCCAGGTAAACACACACACACATGCACACACATCAATGATGTCTAACACCATGTCTTAACCAGACATGAGACGCGACAAAATGTGTGTCACAGCCTCACGTCTGGTTAGGACACATTTTAAGAAAGAAAATACTTGAATTGAAAGGTTTTTGTGTTCTTTTGTGGCGCATTCTCAGGTCCACAGCCACACGGTTCCGCTGGTTCCAGCCGGCACCCTTCGATAAGCAGCAGACGTGGGCTCTAGATAACCTGTACATCGGTGACGGCTGTCCTGACATGTGCTCGGGCCGTGGCCGCTGTAGACAGAGCTCCTGTGTGTAAGTCCATCTCAAGCTCACGCTCACGCCCACAGGACATCTGCACTTCCTCACGGATCTTCTCTTTCAGATGTGACCCCGAGTGGGGAGGCGAGTTCTGCGATGAGCCCCTGGTCTCTCTGCCTGTCCAGCTGAAGGACAGTTTCAGTCGAGCCCCGGCGCTCAATCACTGGCACCTGCTGACCGGTGGCAAGATCAGCAGCGTCTGTGGCGCGGTGGCCTCAGGATCCGCCCTGCACTTCAGCGGGGTAAAGCCCTCCGTCCCTCAAAGAGTTCTTGAGTTTCTCACATTCACAGTCCACACCAAATCACAGTATCTAACAGGGAACGTTCTGCCAATGTTCTTTCAATGTTACGAACAAACGTTCTTCCTGTAACAATAGAATATTTCAGTTATCTGGTCTTTAATAAAGTTCTCAAAATGTTAGAATAAAAACATTATTTATACATTCTTCAGGGAACATTTTTCTGAAACACTGGTAACACTTTACAATAAGGTTCATTAGTTAAACATTAGTTGATGTATTAACTAACATGAACTAACCATGAGCAAAACATTTGTTACTGTACTTACTAATGTTCGTTTACGTTAGTTAATGAAAATACAGTTGTTCATGTTAGTTCACAGTGCATTAACTAATGTTAACAAGATTTTAATAATGTATTAGTAATTAATAAATGCAGTATAAGTGCAGTTCATTATTACGTCATGTTAACTTATGTTGTTAACTAATGTTAACCTTATTGTAAAGTGTTACTGAAACATTTTAGTTGGACGTTTTTTAAATGTTACTACTTGTTTCAGAACGTTCCGAGAACATTCAAAAGTAACGTTCTCACAATGTTTGAATAATGATACATATATACAACATTCCATTGTATCATTATTCAAACATTGTGAGAACGTTACTTTTGAATGTTCTCAGAACGTTCTGAAACAAGTAGTAACATTTAAAAAACGTCCAACTAAAATGTTTCAGTAACACTTTACAATATGGTTAACATTAGTTAACAACATAAGTTAACATGACGTTCAGAAATAACATTTTCATAATGTAATGGGAAAGTTAACAAAATGTTTTTTGAACATATTCGTGCCAGCTGGGTCATGAAGTGAGAATTTACCAAGTATAGTTAAAAACTAAAAACAAAATCACTGACTTCATAAGTATTCCAGAGCACAACCGTCAGCAAAGAGCTTATTTTCCTGAAGAATCTGTCCCAGGAGTCTTGTGGATTGCAGCTTGTTTCCCTCCAAGGCTTTTTTCGTAGTTTACTCCATCCATTTTTCATCGTGTCTTTATGAGTTTGGCGTCCCTGCTGTCCTTCTCCGTAGGGATGATGTTCTCCGAGGAATGTGAGCTTCACGATGAGGCACAAAAGCTCAATTTTACTTTCATCAGACCGTGAAATCTTCCCGCAGATAATCGTTTCTCTCGAATGCCTCTGAGCAAACTTCATCTCAGTTATCATACAAGGTTATTCACAAAAACTTTCACTAGCTTTCCATAAAAATCTCATGTTGAAGTCAAATCTAACTATCTATCTCAAGTCTCAAGTCTAGTTTATGTTTAGAGCACTTTACAACTGCACTGACCAAAGGACTGTTCCGTTTTGCTAACATTCCCATTTTATGAAAGCGTTATTTCTGAATATTTTCTAAATGTCCATTTTTTAAAAACGTTTTGAAATGTTTCTTTTCTTGGTTATGCAAACGTTAAGGGAACATTCTATTTTATCATCTTCAAACATTACGTGAGCGTTACTTTTGAATGTTCTCTAAACACTCTGAAACAAGTAGTAACATTTAAAAAACAGAAAAACTTTCCATTTACAATTTATTAATAATGTTTTTGTGCTAACATTTTTAGAACATTATTAAAGACCAGATTACACTGGACGAATGTTCTGTTAACTTTACTGGAAGAATGTTAGTTCATAACTTTGAGAGAACATTTTGAGAACGTTCCTGCTAGCGGAGGTCCAGTCTATCTGCTGTCTGCTGCAGTAATGTTCCAGCACACATGACGGTGTTGCTACAGTTTTCACTTTCTGTTGTTTGTCTGTCCAGAGCTGCTCTCGTCAGCTGGTGACGGTGGATCTGAATCTGACCAGCGCTGAATTCATCCAGTTCTACTTCATGTACGGCTGTATGATCGCACCCAGTAACCGCAATCAGGGCGTTCTGCTGGAGTTCAGCGTGAACGCCGGGATCAGCTGGAGTCTGCTGACAGAGATCTTCTACGACCAGTACAGCAAACCGGAGTAAGTCTCTCAACTTGTACTTGATGTGAACGAAGCCAGGATTGATTCTTAAAATCCCAAAATTCCATCTTGATCTGTGCCGATTCTCTGGCTCTGTGTTCAGCGCTGGACTCACATGACAAAAGTGCAGTGTACTACGGCTTAACATAGTTCATACCAGTTTAAACAGTATATAGTGCTCAGTAATCAGTATGCTACTGTTTTTGTTCTGAATAATTCGACAGGAGTTTTCTAGTGTAAACTTGTTCATGTTGTCAGATTCGTTTGATTCACTATAAAGCATTTACAGAAGATTATAACGGAAACATACGCATTACTGCATTAAATTATACAAGTCAAAGACTTTTGCTCTACCATTTTTACACAGTTTCACCATCTCATAATAACACTATAACTCTATCAGAAATACACTACTGTTCAAATGTTTGCGGTCGGTATGATTTTTGTTTTTTAAATAAATTAATACTTTTATTCATCGAGAACGCATTAAAATGATCAAAAGTGACAGCAAAAACATTAATAATGTTACAAAAGATTCTTATTCAAATAAATGCTGTTCATCAAAGAATCCTGAAAAAATTAAATCTGACTTTTCACAGAAATATGAAGCAGCAACTGAACTTATGATAATAATCATAAATGTTTCTTGAGCATCAAATCATCATATCAGAATGATTTCTGAAGGATCATGTGACACTGAAGACTGGAGTAATGATGCTGAAAATTCAGGAATAAATGACACTACTATATATTCACATAGAAAACAGATGTTTTAAACTGTAATAATATTTCACAATTTTTACTGTATTTTTGATCAAATTAATGCAGATTCTTTCAACAACTATTTCAACTTGTAAAGAAAGAATGACTATAATTAAGAAATTTATAATACAAACAAGATTTTCATCTTTTTCGTTGTATTGAAAGTAGAGTAAAATATGGTTTTCTGGAAGGGAAAGATAATAATCTGATTTGATGAAATAAACTCCTCTGGTTAGTGCGCGGTCGCTCTGTGAATCATAGACCATGTGTTGTTCCTCAGGTTTGTGAACGTGTTGCTGCCGGCTGCGGCGCGGGCCGTGGGTGTTCGGATACGCTGGTGGCAGCCTCAGCATGATGGGGCGGATCGGAGCGACTGGGCCCTGGATAATGTGCTGATCTCCGGCTCAGACGCTCACGCTCAGATCTCGGACACGTTTGGAGGAGTGGCGCTGCCCAGTCACGAGCGAGCACCCGCCGACGGCACACACGCCCGCCACAGCGGCTCACCCGCCCATCACGAGGAGACCATCGGTACGAAAGTACTCTAGAAAATATAGAGGATAACTCCTGCTGGAGGAACTTTGCAGAGCTTTTTGATGCTCAAACAGCAACATGTGAAAAGGCAGAATAGGTCCTCTTCAAATGATTATGATGTTGATCTAAATCAGTTCTGCATGTGCAAGTCACAGGGTCACGGGGTCAGGGGCCGTAACTCATCCCTGCTCTCACTTCTTCTCTATATACTGCACACATATTGACTTGAATCTGTTTCCTTTCAGTGAGTGATCACTGGCTGTTTTCTGAAGACTGCTCCGTGAAACGTTTCTGCAGCTCTCCAGACGGAGTCATGGTGTGCGGAAACACTGATGGACAGGAAGTTTATGCCGTTACACACGACTTAGTTCCTGCTAAAGGCTGGGTCATGCAGTTCAAGGTAAACTAACCCATGTGTGCTGCCTGGGTAGATGTCAATTGTTTAGTTAGCAAAGCATAATATCGTACTTTTATCTCCACTGTATTTCATAAAAACATGCCGTTCCCCGTTATTTTGAACTGAAGAAATCGTCACCCACTGTGACTCACGAATCAGCTGATTCTTTTCAATTAACCTGTTAAATCGGTTCCACTGAACGATTCACCTGTGAGTTAGAGCGATCCGATCACATCTGTTCTTGAGTCAATGACTCACTGATTCAAATGATCCGATCAAAATGAGCCTAGATCAGGGATACCGCCAGACTATGAATGTGTGCATCTGTTGTATTATTGATTATTGTAAATAAAATCATATTTAGATCTGCAGTAAAAGGGCAAGCCTTTTAAACACATTGAAATGCTTAAATCTGGACATGTTTGCACTTGTGTGTCTGTACAAGGAAAAATAACACACATTAATGCCATGCATTACTGCCCACTTCCCCACTGCAGCAGTTTCAAATGACATAAAACTAGTATGTTTGCATAGTGTTCCTCTTAATATGTTTGATGTCTGTACGTTTTTCATCACATATTCGTCACATTTTATTACTATATGGTATTATTATTATTATTATTTCACTAGTGTGCACACTTTATATATCAGTAACTTAAATTGATATTATAGTTTTGATAGTGTATAAGTCTTTAGAATAAAATAAAACATTTGTTTGTTTGCAGTACAGTAAATCTATCTATATTATTAGTGCTGACTAGAATAAATATATGCTTCATCGATCAGTACTTTTTACTTTTAATACTTCAGTACGTTAAAAATCAAGTACTTTTGCACTTTTACTCAATTAAACCCAAAATGAGTTCATATACTTTTACTGGAGTAAAATCTGAAGTAATATTTCAGTATATAGGGTATAAATACTTTTACTCATTTGTGTACATCATCCAGCACTGACATCATCTCTGATGACTGTGTTAGTTTATGTATCCAGATTGATCAGTTAATAGAAGTTACCTGGTCTTTAATTATGTTTTCAAAACATTATTAATACATCGTTCACTGAGTGTTTTCTGATACATTTTGACGTAAGTCTAAAGTTTTTTGAATGTTACTACTTTTTTCAGAACTTTCAAAAGTAACGTTCCCACAATGTTTGAAGAATGACACAATGGAATGTTTCATTAATGTTCACACAACCAAGAAAAAACATGTTTTAAACTTTCAGAGAACATTCATAAATAACATTTTCATAACTTAATGGGAAAGTTAGCGAAACTAACATATTTTTGTCAGCTGGGTCATGAAATTTGAATATGGAAATTTACCAAGTGAAATCAGCGACTTCACACGTATCCCAGCAGCTCCCACGGTCATGTGTGTTTTCTGTTAGATTGCGGTCGGCTGCAGCGTGCCGGAGAAGCCTGCGGAGAGACAGGTTCACGTTCAGTACTCGGTGAACTTCGGTGTGACCTGGAAGTACCTGGTGCCTCAGTGTTTGCCTGCAGACCCTCGCTGCGCCGGACAGCTGTCGCAGCCGTCCGTGTTCTTCCCTGCCGACGGATGGAAGCGAGCCGTCTACCCTCTGCCAGACAGTCTCGCAGACACGTGAGAAATCAACCTCACTCACTCATTTTTTATTTAAGTGTTTCGAAACATGCACATGCAAGGAAATATTTGTGAGTGAAGTGTTGATTCAGGAGAGTGCTGATGATGATCCTGCTGTTGTCCACAGAACGGTGCGGTTCCGCTTCTATCAGAGGCATTCGGATACGCAGTGGGCGGTGGAGAACTTTTACATCGGTCCAGCCTGTGAGAACCACTGTGGAGGTCATGGAGACTGTCTGGACCAGCACTGCCTGTGTGACCCCGGGTTCACGGGGCCCAGCTGCTACGCCAGCGCCACGCTGAAGGTAAAGCAGAGCACAGCGCAGCTGGACAGACCTCTAAACGCGAGTGCCCCAGACATCAAGCTCTCACTGTGTTCCCAGCAGGCCTCGCTGAAGGAGCGCTTCGACTGGGACGGGGCCCGTGGGCCGCAATGGCAGATGCTGGAGGGCGGTTCCCCCTGTACCGACTGCAGGGTGCTGGTGGAGGGAACGGCTCTGTATTTCAACGGGGCAGGCGCCAGACAGGCAGTCACTAGCGATCTGGACTTGCGTGGGGCGAAGTAACTACACATTTTTCTTTCTAGTTCTTTGTGCCACACACATACGGTGTCAAACCCTTCACAGAGACGCTTTGATGTCAGCATGTTGTTGCTGTTTAGACCCAACTAACAGGTTTTGCTTCACAGAACATTAAAACTCACATGTTTAAGGATTGTTTTTGGTTAGACAGGAAAGTTTTCTTTACAAAAGTAGGTTGATTTTTTCCTCCTAGAATGCTCCTGAAGCAGAGCACATCAATAATAAATTAACAATAAACAAACAAATCTCAGTTGACCTCAGGCTCTCTTCAGTGTGAGCCGGTTAAACAAAATGACATTTAGTTTTAAATGACACGACTGCGAGAAAATGTGAGCTGGACAAACACTTGCAGATATAACACCGTGAAGGAAAGACACACGTTTATGAGGCTTTTTGGATTGTCATACTATACTTAACCCCAGTTTCAAATTTTCAGCTATAAAGTTTTATTTATTTATAATTTCTACATTGTATTAAATGCTGATGCCCATCTAATTCTGCAATCAAATTGAACATTTAAAGTTGTCGCACAAAAACATCCGCAACACTTTGATTAGAAGGTTACTAAAACTAAAAGCCTAAAAATAACTGTTAGGAAATGTTCTGTATAAGTTATTTTTTAGGTTGTCTAAAAAAAAACCTTCCTGCAGTTTTCTGTAAACATTATTTTATGGTTCTAAATAATACAACTTATAAAGAACATTCCTAGATTTGTGATTATTTGGTTACCAAAAACAAAACAAAAGGCAACCAAATACCAATGTTATGGGAATGTTGAGTGTTTGTCGGGACTGTGTTCAGGTTTCAGGGGTCAGTAATAGGCAGTAATTAAGTTTATTCTTTTATTAATAATATGTGCCTGTTCCAGATTTGTGGAGTACTGGGCTAAAATCGGCAGTGAGGAGAATGTTACGCTGTGCCATCGTCCAACCTGTCGGAAAGAGGGCGTGTTATTGGATTATTCTATTGATGGAGGTATGTTTCATTAGTCATAACACAAACACAATAATTCTCATCTTGACTTTTACTAAAGAGGACCTCTTACGCACTTTTACAAAGTCTTGAATGTTCATTATTTTCCTCATATTCTCCATTGTTCAGCTCCTCTCTTCCCAGTCTGTCAGTAACGCTCTGTTTACTTCCTGTCTCTATGAAGCCCCTCCTTCTGAAAAGCACAATGTGCTCTGATTGGTCGGCTGGAGCGGTGTGTTGTGATTGGTGTTGTGATTGGGGAAATGCCCTGCCCCTTACCATAACCGCCAGTTTCAACACACTACTAACTAACTCAAGCAGGCCCCGCCCCTTTATTCTGTGCATGAATTATTTAAATGAGGAACATTGTGAAAAAAACTTGAGATGGAGGCGTTTCAGGAGTTCAGAGACACTGATGTAGAGAAGAACTCCCACCTTTTTCATGCTCAAACATTAACATTACACACTAAAGACAGATGAAAAGAGCAGAACAGGTCCTCTTTAACACACAAGTGCTATAAATGGATTGAGTTCACTTCATGTTCTCTCTGTAAGGTGTGTCCTGGACTTTGCTCCATGAGATGGACTATCTGAAGTACATATCTGTGAGGAGAGACTACATCGTGTTGCCGGAGAGAGCTCTGACCAACGGCACGCGTCTGCGCTGGTGGCAGCCGTTCTCGCTGTTGTCAGGCCTGGTCAGGCCCAGTGTGGAACGCGCTCAGTGGGCTTTAGACAACATCCTCGTGGGCGGCTCCGACATTAACCCCAGCACTCTTCTGGACACCTTTGATGATGGTTAGTTGTCATATGTTATTGTCCTGAAGTTTAGATTGGTGAGCCTAGAATCAAGGAAATCCAACATGAATTTAGAGTGAAAAAAGATGAGATGCAAGTCACCATAACTTAGAGCTACTGTCCGTATTATAGTTATTAATGTTCTCCTTCCTCCAGAGGGTGTCTCTCATGAAGAGAGTTGGAGCTTCTATCCCAACGCTGTCCGCACGGCCGGCTTCTGCGGAAACCCGTCTTTCCACTTGTATTGGCCCAACAAGAACCAAGACGGCTCACACAACATCCTGGCAACCCGCGAACTCATAGTTCAGCCTGGATACATCTTACAGTTCAAGGTTCGAGCACGAGATGTTATCATTCAGATTTCTCACATACACACACATATATGCAGTGACACTGGTCTCTGTCCACTGTAGATTGTGGTTGGCTGTGAGGCAGATAGATGTGATGACCATCATTCAGTACTTCTGCAGTACAGGAAGGATGCCAGGTGAGTACAGACGACAGTCTTATGTATTCGTTACAAAGCCTTGTACTTTCATTTTTGTAAGCATAGGGTACCAGCTAACAGGGAATGTCCTGGCAAGGTTCTCTCAAAGTTATGAACAAAATTTTTCTGGTCTAGAAATATGGTAATATGTTATCTAGTAATAAAATTATTGTCTTTCACAGGTCAGACATGTGGCAGTTAGTCCAGTCTGCATGTCTCCCTTCCTCTGTCAACAACGTGGGTTGCTCACCTTTCCAGTTCCACGAGTCCACGATTTACAGTCCTGTCAACAGTTCAGCGTGGACCAGAGTCACCATTCAACTGCCGGACCATGTGTCTTCTGGGTATGGCTTATTGTGTCCATATAAATGATATATAAATTGATGTTGTTTCTTGGCTCTGATAGATCAGGTTTTCATGCTCGAATGTTCATTATTTTCCTCATAGTCATTGGCAAACAGTATGAATCTCTGTTATGTCTTCAGTGCGACACAGTTTCGTTGGATTCAGCACGAGGCGGCTGGCGAGCGCTACAGCTGGGGCGTGGATCACGTGTATATCGGGGAAGCGTGTCCTGGCCTGTGCAGCGGTCATGGGTACTGTACCAGTGGACCCGTCTGCATCTGTGATGAAGGGCATCACGGTGGGCATCGGTTTTCTCTGACTTTGTGATTCCTTGAAGTTTACAGTACAACAGAACAAACAGGAACAGGTTTTGTCTTCCTCAGGTGACGACTGCTCTTTGTCCAGCAGTGAACTGCCCAGCTCTATAAAGGATAACTTTGAGTCGGGTTCTGTGTCTCAGGAGAGCTGGAGTTTGATTCAAGGGGGCGGGGTGGGCAGCGGCTGCGGTCAGCTCTCTCCTCACGCTCACGGGGACTCGCTGTACTTCAATGGCTGCAAGATGAGACAAGCCATCACTAGACCTCTGGATCTGACCCGTGCTAGGTATAGCAAAAAAAAAAAAAAATTTGTTTTCTTGTTTTTTAGTCGTTAATACGATCGGTCACCATCTTCTACACTTCTCTCTCCTCCAGTAAGATCATGTTCGTGCTGCAGATAGGCAGTGTGTCTCAAACAGACAGCTGTAATGCTGCCCTGGATCAGGCGGATACAGTCGACCGTGCCGTGCTTCTCCAGTACAGCGTCAATAATGGAGTTAGTTGGCACGTCATTGCGCAACACCAGCCAAAAGATTTCATCAAAGCCCAGAGAGTGTCCTACAACATCCCACTGTGAGTCTGCAAACATGTGTTACACACAGAATGACAGATTAAGTAAGGTTGAAACACTTTTCCTGTATGTCGCCCCTGTAGCTCAAACAGTAGAGCAGGGTGTTAACAATGCCATGATCGTGGATCGATTACTATGGAATGCGTGAACTGATAAAATGTATAACTTGAATGCAATGTAAGGGTGTGTTCATACTTGTAGTTCACTTGGTTGTTTTGGTCTGAACTAGAAAACACTACTTTATACGGAGGTAAGAGAACAAGAAAATGCATTGAAACTATTCTGGAGACCCTTTCTAAATTCACATAAACCCTTACCCCCATTTCGAATAGTGAGCTTTCTGTTCCTGATACAGTTTTTGCTTCTGTGTTCTCCTCTTTGCGACCGTCTTCAAAGTGCCCCATCTGGCCTGTGTTAACATCCTGTTTACAGACATCGTAATATTCCCACACAAATGACATTTTGGGAAATGATTGCAAAGCAGTTTGTATGCAATTCCGGAATAGAGCTCGGCCAAAATAAAACTTCTGCATTGGTCAGCCAGTGCAGCTCTGTTATCATTATTGTTCAAATCATCCCCTGGGCCGGATTGGACACCGGCGTGTGCCGTATGTTTGACACCCGTGGTGTAGAAAGTATACTTTCCTTGTCATCTATGAACAAGACCTTATTGGGATGTCTTATAGTTATGGGTGAGTATACTTGTCCACTTTCTCCCGTCCCTCACACTCTGCAAAAATCTCAAAATGTTCATTTGTGCTTCCACATCATTGTGGACCCTGAGCTTCATGAAAAATTGTAATGCTTTTTTTTTTTTTTTTTTTTTTTTACAATATTTTGTGCACCTGTTGGGAACACCTAATTATTGTCAACAAACATTACACAGACATTCAATGAGTCATTTTTGCCTATTTTCAAGGACTGTTAGTGTTATATCTTAACGCATTGACTGGTCTGTTTGTCTTGCTGTAGGGAGGCTCGTGTACGGGGGGTACAGTTACGCTGGTGGCAGCCGCGCCATGAGGGCGCAGGTCACGATCAGTGGGCGCTGGACCATGTGGAAGTCATTCTGTGAGTACAAATAAGCAAGCCTTTAATTATGGCAATGAACCATCCTTCACTCAGACATCAGCATAATCTTTCAGCACAGCTTTATAACATAATATAGAAAAGAGAAAAGAACCTGACACCTGTTTTGATTTGACAGTAAATTCTCCTGTTAGGCTAATAATAATGAAGTATGTTCATTATTAATACCATAGTTTCTACATAGTGCTGCATCGGCCAGTAGACGTTGAGCACTCCCTGTACTCATCCTATCCACACACACCTGTTTCTACACATATCTCCAGTCCCTCTCACTCGAGTTCTTGTCCTCACACTGCGCTCTCTTTCTCTCTCATCACTGTCACCCTTCTGCCCTCCACATGTTCACTGCACTCACCTGTTTGCCTCCACCATCCTCCGCTGCTCTGCGATAACCTTTCCCTTTCCTTACCTCCACCTAAATGTATGTTTCTCTTTGGCCCCCGCTGGTTTCACTCCAAACATTCCCTCTGTTGCTCTGGTCCTGCTGACGCAGGTCCGGGTTTTTCCACCCCCAGACCTTTGTGCAAGCTAGCAGCAGCCCTGTCCTGCATCTTATAACCTTTCCTCTCTTCTGTATTTTGCTCCCTATGGCATGGCTGTAGTGTCAGGTAAGTGCTTTGCTGTTCCCAGAATGCTCCACTGTTCCCTGCCTTTGGTCGTCCCTCGTGCATCACTGTAGACCTCATCACCCCATACATGTGGAAACAAATAAAGGAAACAACACATGAAAAAGTCACCTGAAGATCATTTTCATTTTGGTGACTATATTAAAATGGAAAAAATAGCACAGTAGGTTAATTGGCTTTTACCAACGTTACTTATAGTTAGTAGAATGTCTGAAGTGGACTGTCGAAATAAAGTGTAACCTCCACAGCTGTTACAATTATATGACCACATTTCAAGAAGCACTGGAACTAATCTGGAGGTTGTAACAATATCACAATATACAGTACTGTGCAAAAGTGAAACATTTACTGTACTTTTGGTTATTTATACCTTTTGCTTTAGTGTGGCAGTAGGGAATAGCAGTTTTATATTTTTAGATCAAATATCGTAATTATACCCCAATCAGATGTTTCCGTGAAGCACCTAATGTGCCTAAAACTAATGTGTATACATAACTGTGTGTTGTTTCCATTGTTGTTGTTCCCTGTATCCTACCCATCTAATCTAAGGACTCTTTACCCTACACAGCTAGAGGTTAATGTCACCCAAAATAGATCTAACATTTCATAAAGTTTTTGGTTTTAGACAATAATTAATCTATATTTGGAAACATTACGGACAGGTGTATGTACAGAAACAGGTCATCCAGGTCACTGGAGAATGTGAAAGTTTCAACAATATACACCCATGCCATATACAGTGTCAGAAATAAATAAATACTTGTGCTCCTTCCACACATCTCAAACACAAAGCAATACAGTGAGGCAATGAAATGAACATACACTCACTGGTCACTTAGTTAAGGTACACCTTTCTGATACTATGATGGACACACCCAGAAAAGCCTGGATTCCTTACGACATTGATTCAGCAGGATCTTGGGAACAATCCCTGTAGATTCTGGTCCATGTTGACAGGATAGCCTGGACATATAGTTGCTGCAGATTTGTCAGCTACATGTTTATGATGCACCTCTGCTGATATACCATATGCCATACATGCTCTGTTGGATTGAGATTTGGGGACTGTGTGGGACAGCGGAGTACACCAGAGTACACTGTAATTCCAAGATTAAGGCCATGAGTAGCTCACAGGAGCCACCATTGGCTGATTAGTTATTTGAATAAGCATGCATATGTACAAGTGTCCCTAGAAAAATGGCTTCTAAGTGTAAAAGAGTGAAGTATGGACAAAAGTATTGTGACACCTGACCATTACACCAACAGGGACTGTAATGACACTGCAATCTAAATACATAAACATTAATATGGAGTTGGTCCCGACTTTGCAGCTATAACAGCTTCCACTCTTCTGGGAAGACTTTCCACTGATGTTGGACTAGAAGATCTGGCTCGTAGTCTCTGTTCTGGTTCATCCCAAGGTGTTGGGTTGGGTTGAGTTGAGTTCAGGGCTCTGTGTATGCCAGCCAGGTTCTTCCACACCAAACTCATCCAACTATGTATTTATGGACCTTACTTTGTGCATTAGTGCACAGCCATGCTGGAATAGAAAAGGGCCTTCCCCAAACAGTTCCCATCAAGTTGGAAGCAGAGCATTGAATAAAATGCCACAGTATGCTGAAGCATTAAGATTTACCTCTTTACTGGAAGTAAAAGGCCTAGTTCAACCCCTGAAAAACAGCCCGTACCATTATCCCTCCTCCACCAAAATTTACAGTCAGGCAGGTGACTTTCTCCTGGCATCTGCCACACCCAGACCCCTTCCATCAGTCTGCCAAACAGAGAAGCTTAGAACAATAGGTTTTCTGTCGTAACCCTGGTTCTCTGAAACATCTAGTGGAGAGATCCACCAATGGGAAGGGTATCCGTATCTGACCTCTGCAGAAGCATCCAATTGCACCAAGTCTGGCTAGACAGACATGAGAGCGTAGCCAATAGCAAGTAAGGCCTCACCCCCTTACCTGAAAGCATATAAGGCCTACATGCGCTGCTGTTCTCCAGTAAGTATATTCGCTTCTCTTGCAGCAAGCAGTGCAAAGCTGGTGGATTTCTCCACTCGATGTTTCAGAGAACTGGGGTTACAACAGTAACTTATTGTTCTCTTTCATCATCTATGATCCACCTATGGGACAGACATGGACAGCTCCCTGATTGCCCAATACACTCACAGTGAGGTTCTGTGAGCCAGAGAAGGACGGTAGACCCAAGGAGACGGTGCCTGACACATCCCATAATCATGAACCTGGCAACCCCGATGTACACACTTAACTGCAGGACATGAAACATGTATGAGGCACACACATGTAAATAAACCCAGCAACACATATATACACACCCCGTATACTCATGGCCTGCCGGCCCATTCACCCTTTGTTTCTTAACTGCAATGTTAATTGTAAAAGAACTGCAGTGACACTCCCCTGAAGCCCAAGTGGTGGCAAAGCCCCTCGTGGTATGAGCTCTGATATCTCCTGAGGGCTGCAATCCCTTCCATTTATATGCCAACACTATTGCTTCCAAAAGCCAATGTGAGAGGCGTTGCTTAGATATGAGACTCCTCCTGTGATGGGGTGCCCATGAAATAAAGAGCAGGCCACTCTTCCGGAAAGCACTGGTCCTGGTCATATACGTCCGTAGGGCGCTGAAGCTTCTTAGGTAACATAAAGCAATGGCTGTAATTCTCTGGGTTCTCCAAAGCCTCTTCTGCATGCTTAAGGCCCATGCTGACCACACAGAATGGGTGAGGGTCCTTAGCGGTGATCAGCACACCACACACAGCCGGGTAGGCCCGTGATAAGCTGTCCTCGGGGGAAGCGACAGTTATCAGTTATAGCGACAGAGATCTGGCAATACGTCCTCCTGAAGACACACAAAGTGAGCAGTGTTAACCTGGCAATGGCTGCTTGCTTGTGTCAAAGTGCAATTGGATGCTTCTGCAGAGGTTAGGTATGGATACCCTTCCCATAATCATCTCGAACAGGAGATGATGACAGAGACCACACGTTTCCACTGCTCCAGAGTCCAGTGACTACAGGCTTTACACCACTCCATCCCACGCTTGGCATTGTACTTGGTAATGAGAGGCTGGCATGCAGCTGCTCACAATGGAAACCCACTCTGTGAAGCTCCCACGGCACAGTTTTTGTGCTGATATTAATGCCAGTGGACGTTTGGAACTCTTCAGCTGAGGCATGCCTTGCTCTGAGACTTTACGTGTTCTTCCACTTCATGGTTGAGTAGCAGTTATTCCTAAACGTGATCACTTTCCAATAATACCAGTTGACCATGGAATATCTAGCAGGGATGCGATTTCACAAAATAACTTATTGGCTAGGTGCTTGAATTTATACACCTGAGACATGTGTCCCAGTATTTTTGTCCATATAGTGTATGTTGAATAGGATGGACAGGTGACTTGAGAAAGAAGCCACCAGTTTCTAAACATTAATTCACTCAGGGATCACAATTCAAGGAGCCAGTTCCCACAATTCACGAGTCCTATTGTGGTGTGAAACTGTATGAGGTTAATCTCCATTTTTGTCATTCTACAACTTGAAGCCACATTGATGGAATGGAAAAGACTTTGCGCCATGTCATCTAAACACCTTTTAAAATGGCTTGCATATGAAACCAACAGTGTACAAATGTTTTTACTATAATAATGTTGTTTTAAGGTTACCACTTTTTAAAGTGTATTATTATTATATTACGGTGACAAAAGCCTTTCAATAAATATGATTAAAATGCCCGATAGGATATATGAGTACAGTCCAATCCAGCATTATATTTGTTTGCATGCATAGTAACCCACCCCAGGTCCCTTAATTTTGATCGTATTTGTCCATAAGCCATTGCTAACTTTATGTGTCGTGGCTGTATCTCCACTAGTCCAAAGACTCACAGATAAGATCCCTTTCACCGGTCCTTCACCCTCATCACAGCACCATCTCCCACCCTCCTGTCCCTTCATGCTTTGCAGACGCCCCTTCCTGTCCTGGCTGCGTTCCTGGCTCATTGGTCCCAACCTGACGGACAGAAGAGGCAATGACAGGCTAAGCAATAGCAACTCTCAGAATCTTTTCCACATTTTATTTATTTATTTATTTATTTTTAACACTGTCTGTCTGTCTATCCTCCTCACAACCTCTCACTGTTATTGCGTTTGGTCTCTTTATTCTTTTTCCATCTGTCAGTCTTTCCTCAAGCTCCAACCTCAAGCACTGCTATAGATGTCTTCAGTCAAAGTCTCTGTTGATTACGAAACAATTGCAATCCACTAGCTCCAAAGGACTGTAAAATGAAACGATGACAGTGTTTGAGGTTACGAGTGAATGATCGATTTGATTCTGTAGTACTATGTGATTTCTTAAAGAAGGCTAGTTACGAATTAGAAGAGAGATTGAGAACTCTTTACTCGCATTGTTAACCCAACCTGCCTCTGTCTGCTTTCCTCTTCACAGCACCCGTAAACAAAACTACATGATGAACTACTCCAGACAGACAGGTCTACACCACTACTACAACAGGAAGAGGCGAGCATTGCGGCAACGAACCTAACCTCTCTGAAAGAACAACCTGCCGCTCACACGTTATTCCGTTGGCTACGATCCGCTTTCCCTGATGAGAAAACACCATGTCAGGTCACTTCTGTCAGCATATGGCCATTCTCTCTCATCTGAACGATACATCGGACCATCTAGTCCCATTTCTAGCCAATCAATGCCTTCCCAGAGCAGTGTGATGGGAAAGACAAGCACCTAAACGTGGCGATTTTTGTATACTATCTATGAACTATTGGGTTTCCTAATTCTGTTTGTTATTATAATCTTGTTTGAATTCTCCTGATGTGAACTACTACAAAGCTCTCCTGCTCTCACCTCACTTTCTACCACACTGTGAAGTTATTCTGATGGTTATGATGATCATTACTAGTGCCGATAAAGTACGAGCACAGAGGAAAACTCAAGAAGACTCATACTGAAGCAGTTTCTTGGATGAAGATAATGTGTTTTGCTGTTGTGTGTCTGTGGGTTTGTTTTGTGATGCGTTGATTGTGGTGTTCCAATCATTTGTTAGTTTTATACTAACTCGTATCTTTTGGGCTTTGATCATTTTTCCTTTGGGAGAAGTCAGCCTTGGAGAGGGAAAAAAGAAAAGCAGAGAATGAAAAGAAAGAATACATTTAAAAGAGAGACTAACAATGTTTTGTTGTTGTTGATAAATCACTTTTTTATATATCTTGGTTCCTTAAAAATATTTATGGTAAATGGTTCTCCACTTAACCTATTTAAAATACACTGTATGTGAAATCTGTGTTTTTTGTTTGTTTTTTTTTGTTGTTGATTTTTGTTTTTTTTAAGTTTAAGTTATTAGGTCAGGCTCTTAGTTGCGATCAACACCCTTCCCTTCTCATTCAGTGTCATCCAGTTTTGTGCTGTTAGACATTTCCTCATTTCCCTTCTTTCTTTGAGTACCTGTCAGTGTTGTTTATGATGTTACCTTCTCCCCTTCTTGGTGTAGCTCTCCAATATAGCAAGTTCTTGTATATATATATATATATATATATATATATATATATATATATATATATGCGCAAGGATCCATCAGCCTTATAAAAGGGAATAAAGTACTGTCAAAACCTCCAACAGAAGAGTGTTTATTTTTTAAGTTAAATTAATGGCAGTCTATTGCAAATACAAGCTTCAGTGATCAATCACACTAATGTGTTAAATAGGCTAAAGAATCACTTCTCCTTGTCAACTCACAGGTAATTAAACCGGATTAGATGTTACATATAATTAGGGTTTGATTTTTAAAAGAATTACTATTTCTTTTTGCTTGCATCATTTGCCTGTTTCTGTAAGAGTTCCCTGTACTCTTCGCCTCTCAGTCTCAAATGATTGAATTTATTGCACTTCAGGTATAAACAAGGCAAGAAAAACCCTCTTGAGATGAAACAAGACTCTGAGAGAACAGCCACCCTCCTCTAGTTTGATTCAAGTAATAAAACTAAACCTTAATGCTCAAACTATTTTATATTCAAATTATTTGTATTCAATAGGGGAAAATAAAGTCAAGTGAAAATTAACAAAAATTATAGACTAACACTTGGCGAGAACTTGCTAGAAAAATGGGTAACACTTTATTTTAAATGGGTGGTTGATTATCATTTGACTCTTTTAACTTTTCTTAGTGTGTAATGTTGCTGTTTGAGCAGAAACAACATCTGTGAAGTTATGGTGTTCAAAGTTCAATGCAGAGAGATATTTTCTTTTATAGAAATCACAACAAACAGCTGGTAGGGACTACAACAAGCTTCTTCCCGGGTTAGTGACATCACAAACCCCAAAATTTACATAAACCCCGATAACGGACAACAAAGTGGGCGGGGCCATGTTGTGCTGCTTTAGAGAAGAGGAAGAGTTGTTGTAGTCGAGTGTTGTTGATGCCGTCATTTTACGCCGGACTGCTTCACAAACGAGGGTCAATTTAAGGAAAAAAGATGAACGTGACGACACATGCTAGTGATGAGTTGATCAACTCCACAGCAACTACATCAATTTATCCACTAACCGTTCAGAAACGTCTAAAAGTTGGAACTTTATTCCTGAGTCTCTCCATTAATGTTGACTCCGGTTTGAACAATGTAAGGATGAACACTTTCCTCATTTTGTCTGCGTGAGATTCTCCAGCTTTGTTGTTGTTGAGCTGTTAAAGCTCCGCCCTCTTCTGGAGCAGCAGCTCATTTGCATTTAAAGGGACACACACAAAAACGGCGTGTTTTTGCTCACACCCAAATAGAGGCAAATTTGACAAACTATAATAAATGATCTGTGGGGGATTTTGAGCTGAAACTTCACTGGAGACACCAGAGACTGATATTACATCTTGTGAAAGAGGCATTATAGGTGACATTTAAGGTAATGTAGTTACATTGTTAGCTACTTACTCGAATAAGTACTGAGTAATATTAAGTAACTACGTACAAGGTTAGGATTAGGGTTTGGGTTGGTTAGGGTTAGTTGCATGTAATTATGCATAATTTCTAGTTATTACTATCGTAACTGTAACATACGTAACAATGACACTAAAATAAAGTGCTACTGGGTTTGGTTTAGGGTTAGTTGCTTGTAATTATGCAGAATTTACTGTTGATACTATAGTATACATGTAGTAATAACGTGTAACTACATCACCTTAAAATAAAGTGTTGCCGAAAAAGGTTACCAACAATAAAATTGTTAGAAACTTTATAGCTGCACGCTAGAAACATGTTAGTAATGTGAACTGCACAAGCTTGCTGTTGCTGAGCTCGTTGTAAACTTACTGATTTTGCTGAAGAAGAGAGCTTTTGACCATTTGAACACGCAACCTTCTGAATTTTCATTCCTTGCCAACTTTTGTTGGTTAGGTGAGTCAAAAAAAAATCCGTCTAATGGTTAGCTCATTTAATTTAAAATAAATTAAAACTATAATACATTTTCATTTAATCTAGAAACAATACATTCGGTTCAAACTTGAAGTATATTCTTTAAAAGTATATTATTTACGTGATAAATACTCTTTTTAAAGAGTATGAATCTTTGAATCGACTCCATAGACTCCAATACCTGGAATCAGAGTTGGAATCGAACAGCTGTTCACTCGGTTCAGTTCGGTCGTACTATTATATGATGAGGGGAGTGTGAGTAACCGCCGCTGACCGGAGACCCGCTTTATTCACACACGTCCATCTTATCCTGATCTTTAATCGGATAATGATGTTCTGGTCTCATATGAAATAAGAATAAGAATAACAACGAGTAATAAAAATGACGATGGTGATGACAGTCAATCCCACAGAGCCCGTGTCATTGTGAAACATCCGGTCTTCCCCCCGCTCCCGGCGCAGGTGGTGCGGTCGAGCTGGAGCAGGAAGCGGGAAGTGGAAGACTGGCCACAGGGAAGCTGACGACTTTTCTCTCCATAACTATTATCACGTTCTGTATACGCGTCATTTGCTGTAAGAATACGTGCATTAAGGAGGCCATCGAATCAAACCGTAAGTGAAAAGACGAGATTGTTCATGTTTCAAATCAAAGCCTCAGGAACGCGCGTGCGGATTTCTCAGCAGTCCACATTCAATTTACTTCGCTTTATTCAGGCTCGTTTGTTCGCATTAGTTTGATATAATGTGTTCTTAATAAAAGCTGTTCGTCTGTGTATATGTGTCGTGTCACATCATCGCCTCAGTAGTGCGGGAGCTGTAGGGATGATGACTGACTAGCTCCAACGGCAACAGACCTACCTAGTAGCCTAGATAGGCGTCATCCTGTGAGTGTTTGTGGTGATGAACGAACTCTGTGAAGGTGTAACCCGTGTTTGTGTTGACAGATGTGGAAGGCAGCTGCAGGTCAGTCCGTGTCCGTGTCCGTGGAGGACGGAGGAGATGACTGGGAAACTGACCCGGACTTTGAGGTTCCAGACAAACACCTTCATCCCTGCTTTACTTCAGGGGCAATAGATCAATAAATAAAAAGATAAGATGGAAATTGTGATTAAAAAAAAAATATATATATGGTTATTAATTAGATTTAAATAGGCCTAATGGTGAGGGAGTCGGGCTTGTAACCTGAAGGTTGCTGGTTCGATTCCAGCACTCTCTCCACCTTCGATACCCTTCAGCAAGACACCTAACCCCTAATTGCTCCCCTTGTAAGTTGCTTTGGATAAAAGCATCTGCCAAATGAATAAATGTAAATACATAAACATTTTGATGATTAAAATTAAATAAATGTACAAGTAAATAACATTACTGTAGTGAGTAGAGAAACTATATATTAATGCAACTTAATAGAAACTAATTTATAATATTTCTCAGTGTATATATTGGGTGTTTATAAAAGATAAAAGCCTTTTGATTGTCAAAGTCTCGTGTTTTTACTACAGATGCACTGATACCACCGATCATTCAGAGAAATCTACCGATAGTTTGGGGTTCTGCCTTTCATACCTCCTTTTAAATGATTGATAATTTCATTTTAATTATTTTATTTTGAAAGAAATGCAAATAAAAACTTTATTCTCTCCATTTCATCAACGTGTTTCAGAGTAACTGAACACATTACTCATTAATATTGACACGCGTTAACTAAATTTTAAAGATTCAATTAATATTTCTTAACTGTCTGAATGTTATTAATTCATATAATTACTAATAATAACATCAAACTTTTTTCGTAGCATTCTCTTCACACAAAGCACCATGTAGTGATTTTCCTGCCCTCTTTTGATTGACATCGGCTGTTTTTAAACAATCGGCTGGTGAAAATGTGCTTTCATCGTCCGATACGGTTATTGTTGGATCTCTAGTTTTTACCAACGTTCACACCAACAGTGAGAACTATACAGATAACTGTAATGATAACTATATCAGCGCATGATATCGTTCTGTTTATTATAAGCGCTGCAGTTCGTCGTCTGCCGCTTTAAACGGTCGATCCTGTTAAAGCAGGATGGATTCTGATTGGCTGTCAGTGTTTTTATCGTTCATCAGCTGGACAAAATCCCTCTGAAAATGATACCGTTCCTTTGTGCCGTTATTGTTATAGTTGTGCTGTGGATTCTTTTACATTTAGAACGATTTTTAGAACTGTTTTCACTCTAGTTCTCGTCGTTGGTGTGAACTAGCCTTAAATCTGCAGTGAAATATTATAATGTTTAAGATGCAGAGTAAGTGTGTCTCTTGAATATTTACTCGGACCTCTTTGTTCTGCTCACTCCTTAGTCATCCTGTTTTCTAATTCCAACCTTTATATTGTAATTTTCTTGCTTATGTGGTTTTTCTCCGCTGATGTCTCACTTTTTCCCACAAATACCAGAATGACGTATCAGAGAAGGAGCAGCGCTGGGGAGCCAAGACTGTGGTCGGCTCTGGACATCAGGAACACATCAAGTTAGTCAGGCTCACATTATATAAACCTTAGATTTAGATTTAAAAAGAGGAAGCGTAAATACAGTATATATACTTGTGTGCTTTTGTCAGTTCAGTTCTCGTGGATTTGATCAGCTGATCTTTACTATTTATGAAGCATTTATCGCAATTATTTTGAAAAGAAAATTATTTAAATTCATTCTTTATTTACTTTATTCTGTAAATGTATAAATATTGGAATAAAATATAATAATTCTCATGGCATGCATTATGATGATAATTTCCCGCTTATAATCCTCTCATTTGTCAGTATTCATAAGCTGCGTGAGAGAGTGTCGTCTGAACACAGTGACCTGAAGCAGAAGGAGTTGGAGACCATGCCCAAAGCTTCTCACGGCTATGGAGGGAAGTTCGGAGTGCAGCAGGATCGCATGGATAAGGCAAGATGCTTCCCTCTTTGAATCGGATAATGATACTCTGATCTCAAATAAAATTAAATAACTGCACACTTTTGACTCTGGGCAATTACAGGAAAGTTAGACGTAGGGCTGCACGATTAATCGCACAATTAAAAAAATAACTTTGAAATCGTGCGATTATGAAATCGCAAAGCTGCAATTATTTTGTCAGTGAAGTACGGCTCCAAATGCTACTCCATCTGAAAGCACTGCGAGTTCGAGTCGCTTATAATGTACATTTGAAAAAGCAACACGCGTCCAGAATAAGGCAGTTGTGTGTTTACTCATGTTTAATCAAAGCGTTTCAATCTTCTGTTTGTTCAGCTACAGCGATAGTATGATGCGCATAGGTATTTCCTGGAATGAAATACAAAATAAATGTGGGGCATATTTGAAGTTTCTACACGAGAGCTTCATTCAGATGGAGAAGCTTTTAGTTCTGATCACAGAGGCGTAAAGCTCTGACAAGCTGTGCATGTAAATAGTATAATATAATTTCGATTAATCGTGCAGACCTAGTTAGACGCAAAAGTGTGTCTCTTTTGTCCAGTGGATGGCCCTGTTACCAAACCTCAAATCTCAGCTCAAGTCATGAAGCTAATGAAATGAAAGTGGGTGAGATTCATTAGTCCCAAGCATTATGAAGATACAGACATATTTTGCTGTGTTTTGTTGTCATTGCCGAATTTGTTACGTCATAATTTGGTAATAATAAATTGATTAATAACTGAACTACGATAAATGAATTGTCAAATGTGGTGACAATTGGCCAAAGTTTGAAGGAGGAGTTGCAAATAAAAAGATAATGAAATGATCCTTTTTACAATATCTTTCGATTGACTTGACAAATTTAAAACACCTGATTCAATGATCTGAGAATTAGAAAAGAGATCAGGAAAATAAAGAACCATGGCTGTGTCCGAAACCGCATAATCTTTTGAGTAGGTGCTTGTTTTGAATTCTGTTTTCTCTGAATGAAATCTGGACGTACTACATGCGTCATATTGTCATTGTCAAATTTGTCACTTGTGTCGCTTCACCCACATTCGCACATCCTCTCCCGTGGCCTCATGGGATAGTAAACTGTCCATCATAGAAGAAGTAGGTCATCCTGGTACTTTTGCCTACTCTTTTATGAGCACTGTGAATTTGGACATACTTCTTTTGGGAAGAATGTGATTTCAGATGAAACCCATGTTTCTACATCAGAGGATTCAAGGGTTACTTTAACTTTCTCAGATTTGAGCAGTTGGTGGCGCTGTAGAGTTGGACTGAGAGACTGTTGAACATTCACACTTTACAATTACTGTGCTAAAGTTTACAGTGCCATCTATTTAGGGTGCTTGATAATTAAATTAGCTTTCTTCAGTCATTTCTTCTAAAACAGTCGAACTAAGGCTGGTTAATCAGCTCAAATCTCTAGTACAGACTCTACTATATTGTATCAGTGAAGATTTCTGTGATGTAGATACTCCATTGTCGACGGCTCAGGACTGAAGCGTGTGTTGTGTTTCCGTGCCGCAGTCTGCTGTAGGCCACGAGTATCAGAGCAAGCTGTCCAAACACTGCTCTCAGACCGACACCTCCAAGGGTTTCGGAGGGAAATACGGAGTGGAAGCGGATCGTGTTGACCAGGTAAACCGTCAGCTCTTCAGTGAGTGTTTTTGGGGCCAGATTCTCCGCTATATTCATTCACTCTTGTGTGTTTTCTGCAGTCTGCTGTGGGTTTTGAGTACGCCGGGAAAACTGAGAAACACGCCTCGCAGAAAGGTGAGTCCGACTCTCTTTCTTTCCTTCCTTCTTTTTATGAACTTTCTCACATGCAGGATCAACAGTCACTTCTTTTTTTACTCTTAATTCTGATTCTTACACTGTCAGAAATGTTAGTCCTGTTGTTTGACATTCATCCATGTTGGTTTACTGTTTCACAAAGACACTTGAATTCACAATCTTCAAAAATCTCAATTAGATTTTATATTAGTTGTAGTTTTTCAGTAGCTGACACAGATGCAGATATTTAGAGCGTAGAATGAAGACTGTAGTGAATAAAGAGATTGTTCTCTGAAGACTTCTGATAATCAGCCAAGCAGGTACAGTTATCCTAGTAATCTCAAAATGAACAAAGATTATCTAGTTAATTCACTCTAATGTATCTCTGTCACTTAACTCCATACGACGAGAGGCATTTATTGAAGTGTTCGTTCACCCAAAAATGAGATCAGTCATGAATTCCTCTCCCTCATGTGGTTCCACACCTTCGTTCATCTTCAGAACACAAATGAAGATATTTTTGATGAGGTTTATGACTCCATAGACAGCAATATAATCAACACTTTCAAGGTCCAGAAAGGAACTAAAGACATGGTTAAAACAGTCGACGTGATGCAGTGGATCAAGAAACCACAATACTTTCTGTGCGCAAAAACAACAAAATAACCACTTTATTCAACAATCTCTTCTGTGTCATTCTCGTACGTTTGAGGCTCAATTGTCTCACACAGCTTTACGTAAACTCTGGACGTAAACACGGAAGCTTCACTGTGCGTCACCTGTGTAATGATAGTGACAAGATTGTTGAAAAAAGTCGTTATTTTTGAGCACCAAAAGTATTCTCGTTGCTCATGTTGTTCCTCCATTGTTCTAGATTACGCCACTGGGTTTGGCGGCCGCTATGGTGTTCAGGCGGATCGCGTGGACCAGAGTGCCGTTGGCTTTGATTACCAGGGGAAAACAGAAAAACACGAGTCTCAGAAAGGTTCGTTTACACTTCCCCAGCCTCACAAACGTGTCTGTGTTTGGCCATATCAGCATTATTAACGTCTTGAATCTACAGATTATGCCAAAGGCTTTGGTGGCAAATTTGGAGTGGAGACGGACAAAGTGGACAAGAGCGCGATGGGCTTCGAGTACCAGGGAAAGACGGAGAAACACGAGTCCCAGAAAGGTTTGTCAACTGTGCAGGTTTATAAAATATTTGTTTTAATTCCTTAAGAACAGAAGGTAGGGATGATGATAATAATAATAATAATAATAAATATAGCCGCAAGTGGCAGTCATCGAGGTCTAAGCACTAATGGCCCATGTGGATGATTAGCAATCCAATTGAAAAGTATTTTGTCCACCAAAGAGGAATTTCATGAATCAAGCGGTTGCAGCGTTGTAATGGTTCTTTGGTTGTCACGCAGAATTGTTTGAAACTTGGTGTGTGTCCTCAAAATGTCATGTTGTCTATGTGTGTCAAGTTTTGTTTAGCTTAGACATTGCGTTCAGCCGATACAGGTCAACTCTCATAAATGTTAAATTAACATAACTGTACAATGCTTTGACGAAACAAAATTCTTTTGATAAATGTTTGCCAGCGCTATCATTAGCTGCTGTGTCTATTTTGGTGAAGGTCGGACCAACGATCTAAGAAGAGTTTAAAAAAAAAAGAGTGTGTTTTTAGAAATATTTCAAAATGGCGGAAAAGTTTTAGTAGGAAATTAAATCGTAGATATACATTTTGTAGGGCTTGACTCAAGGATTCTGAGGGGAGGATTTTGTTTGTAGCCCTTAGGGTTCCAAAGTTATGATCCAAACACGTTGCCACCTAGTGTCACTTTATTTAGTTAGATTTGTCAATGTCAAATTTTAGATGGTGACCGTCTTGTTTGTTTGTGCGTGTCAGACTATGTGAAGGGTTTCGGAGGGAAGTTTGGTGTTCAGACGGACCGTCAGGATAAGTCAGCCATGGGATGGGATCATCAGGAGAAACTTCAGCTGCACGAGTCACAGAAAGGTAACAGACACACACCATCATAAGTGTCTTCATACCGCAACTCTGTATCAAGGTACAAAATCAGCTCTAGCATCATTCAAGTAGTTTCGGACTGTACTTGTAATAACAAGCTCTAGGTATTAATTTACATTTCCACAAATATTATTATTATTATTATTATTATAATAATAGTGAATGTTATTATTGCCTAATAACAACAGTAAATAAAGCACTTTGACTAAGTGTTCGTGAAAGCTTCTCCTAAACACTTATGAATATGAAAACAATAAACAAGAGCCGTCTGAACTCTTCTTGACTTTATTAAGCGTCACACACATGTGAGAGGAGAGACCCGAAAAACCCTTGACATTCCCGAACAAAAGTGCACAAACTGCACATGACTCGTCTTTTTACGGCAAGCACCAATGCATTGCATACACGTATGCGAGTTCCTGTACATCCAGAATTAATGCGTCATAACAGAATCAAACATAAATGTAGGCTATAACACGTCTGTTAGAACACTATCAGCGGAAACAGACGATTAGTCACAAGGTTTAATGTTCGCTACGTCAGAAGTGCAATGAATCATTTATTATAGTAGGGACAATAGGGCACAAAACATCAGAGCAAGATGTAAATAAACTTGTGGGAATTTCATACTTGATTACTTCCCTTTTGAGAGCCTCTGAATCAAGCTGTGAGGAAGAACCAGAAAAACCAGAGGGTTAAGAAAGTGAGGCGGGTCTAACAGAGATTTGTTTACGAATATTGTCAGTTTAAAAAAAGCAGGAAGAATGATCTCAGCATTAACTTAAAGCAATCTATTTATAATTTGAAACAATGATTTCCTTGATTGTTTTCAATAAGCTGAGAAAAATAAGATGATCTTTCAGACTCGTTTAGTGCCCTAGATCCTTCCAAGTTTGATAATGGACTTTCATGGTGCCACTTGCACTCCATTTTTCAACAAGCAGCCTTTCAAAGTTCTCATTATATCACACAGCAAATGCATTATGTAACACTGGTATTTTATCGTCCACAGATATAGGATACAGATCACTTCAAGTGGAAACAACAGAATTGGTCAAATTTGTCTGATTAATAGATTTCCACTGTTCAGATGGTAGACACACTTGAGTTATGCAAATCCAGTTCAAGAAGAATGGAAATGCCACAAAACCAGATATCTTAGGAGCCGAGACAGAAAAACAGGTGGTGAGAGGAGCCCAGCGTTCCCTGTCCACCTGTCCAGAATCTCTTTTATTAAATATGTCGGCAAACACTTATGACAGAATGATGACTTGGGGTGAACGATCTCATCAACATTTACTCCACATGTTTATACAAGAAAAAATTTTCATCATTATAGATTATTCCAAAGGCTTCGGAGGGAAGTATGGTGTGCAGAAGGACCGAATGGACAAGGTACTTTGATCAAACCATTATAATTAACACTGATTACATTTCTGCTTTTTTAACATGACATTCAGAGCAAGAAATACGGTTGTGAAACCGTAGTGTGTGTGTGTGTTCACTTCCTGTTTGAAAACGGCGGTTGTCCGTGAGTGTTTCTGCAACGTGATGGTGATGTTTGCTTTGCTGTTTTCATCAGAGCGCAGGCACGTTTGAGGAGGTGGAGAAGCCGAGCGCGGCGTATCAGAAGACCCGTCCCGTCGAAGCAGGTCAGAATAAAGAGCTTGTTCAGTGCTGGTTCGTGCTTTATAAAGCTTCATAGCACTTAATAGTAGTGTCTGTTCAGCTGGAAACAGTGCCGGCAGTATTAAG
Organism: Zacco platypus; assembly: GCA_038088235.1. Classification (NCBI taxonomy): domain Eukaryota; kingdom Metazoa; phylum Chordata; class Actinopteri; order Cypriniformes; family Xenocyprididae; genus Zacco; species Zacco platypus. Next base: position 9,715,097 of record CM076075.1, on the reverse strand, counting down.
GCTCGCTTTGAGAACATTGCGAAGCAGAAGGAGGAGGAGGATAAGAAGAGAGCAGAAGAAGAGCGTGCTAGACGGCAGGCCAAGGAGAAGCAGGAGCAGGAGGAGGCGCGCAGTAAGCAGAAGGTGCGTGCTTCTGTCTGACTCACATCTGTCCAGCAGGACTGACACATTAAACACACATTATAAAATGGACAGAATTTGAAAGCTGAGACGGTTTCATATCAAAAGTATCAAAACACAAAGATTGTGATTATTGAATGGCGGGAGTTTTGATCATGCGTCCGCTGCACAGACGCAATGATTTCAGATTTAAGAAACTATATCAGTTCATCAAAGAGAGACTTAAAAATCCAGCTGAATTTGGCCTGAATTAATTTGCGTTTCTTCTCTGAACGCTGTCACATAAATGATGAGATACAAGAGAGAAGAAACTCCATTTCAGAATGTTTTCAGATAAAATGATTTGATGACTTGAGTAGTAATTGAACCATACTTTAGTTTTTAAATCAGTGGCAGAATGTTAAACTGCCCATGATGAACATCAAGACTAGGTAGTAAAATATTTTTATTACGGTTTCTTTTCTAAAATGATTTTTTTAATAGTAGGCCATATACTGTGAAGGCGTGATCATTTCTGTAGTCATGCACACTTACTAGGGCGTCTGATTCTAGTGTTTAGTGCACTAGGAAGGTCACAGCCTAACCCCACACAATAAAAACACTGTTTAGTGAATATTTGTTCGTTGCGCCCTCTTGTGGACTGTTGGTTTAAATTCTGCTGTTCACTGATATTTCTTTAGAATTTAAATAATTCTCTTAAGCAGCTTCAGCAATTCATTTGAAACAGAATGTTGATTCAGAATTTAACCAGACGGTTATAAATCGAAATATAAAATGTATATTATTATTTGTACAATTCCAATGTATCGTTGGTATACTATTATAATTTTTGTTAATATTTTGAGATTTACTCATTGTATTTTCTGTTTTTCATTTTAAAGTTTGCCATTTTGTTGAGATGGGTCTACATTTTTTATATATTTCAGTTAATGTTTATTTTATGTGAAGAAATGTAAAACACGATCCTAAAGCTGTGACATGTGGTGATATAGGAGCATCTAGCCTCTTAAAATGGATTTGAGTCCTGCACTGATGTGTCCTTTAACAAGGTTTAGCATGTCATCATGTGTAATGACCTCACAGCTGTGAGTTCGAGGGAGACTCTGAACGGCGTCCGCAGTGCTTCTGATAGTGTGTATCGTGTCTGGTTTGTTAGGACGAGCCCGTCACCGAGTCGGTGGAGAATGGTGCAAACGTGTACGAGGTGGAGCCGGTCCCAGCAGAAACCACATATGAAGAACCAGTTCAGGAAGACTTGTACCAGAACATTGAGCCAGACGTCCAGACCTCAGGTGCGGTCTTCACAGCAGTGTGTTAAAGCTACACATTTCATATGAAACTAACTGAATCTAACAGTGTGTGTGTGGTTCAGGTGCTCAGTCGTACGAGTATGGAGAGGATCTGGGCGTGACCGCCGTGGCTCTGTACGACTATCAGGCTGGTAAGAGGCTTTGAGTTTACTAGCCGTGTCTTAGAAGTGCGATCAAAGTATTGCAGTGTGTCGAGTCGGCAGATCGGTTGATGATAAAGCGGTCGAGTGTTCACTGGCAGATGTTGGATGTCGCTCAGACCTTTTTTTTGTGCTACATCTTGAAAAAGTTGTAAATAAAACATTATTGGAGAACATTACACAAGAAAATACTTTTGCCATCTTCCTACTTCAAAATGTCATGTTTAATTCAGTGTGTTTCATATGGAAGCTTGTTTCTGTTATGGAATATAAATAATATAAAATGATAGTTGCAACTTTTTATCTCACAATTCTGATTTTTTTCTTGCAGTAGCGAGTTTGTCACAATTCTTTATTCCATGAATTTCGAGTTTATTGCTCACAATTTTGACTTTTTCAATTACGAAAAAAGAAAAGAAAAAAGTCTGAATTGTGACGAGAAAAGTTGCAAATCCCGCATGGAATAAAAAATAAAAAAGGTAATTGCAAACTTTTTTTCCCCATCACACTTTAGACTTTGCATTCCTGAGTTTACTTGGGGGGGAAAAAAAGTCACACAATTGTGAGAAAAAAATTATTACAATTATTATGTGGCAAACACAATCTTCCATAGTTACTTGCCATTGCTCTGGAATTATTTGTGAAATTTACTCATTTCTAAGTTGAAAATTGTTTCAAAGTAAATCCTGCGCCTAATTTTTTTTTTCAGGGTAGTTTTGTTGATGTTTTGTTGCATTTTGTTGCATATTTGCCTCCTACAAGCAGGAAGTGATGTAACATGCCTCTGTTTTTCCCCAGCGGGTGATGATGAGATTTCCTTTGACCCAGACGACATCATAACCAACATCGAGATGATTGACGAGGGCTGGTGGAGGGGCGTGTGCCGGGGCGCGTACGGACTCTTCCCAGCCAATTACGTTGAAGTTCGACAATAGACTCACTCATTCAACGGCAGAGCGTCACGGGAGGAGACGTCAGCCCTCCATTTCATGCTTCCAGTCCTTTATCAGCCCTGCTTTCTCTTCTTTCTCTGTCTCATGTTGAGCGTTAGGCGAACGCTCGCGTCCCATTTCATGTCAGTAGTCCTGAGTAGATGCCTCTGCCAAATAGAGATTTTATGACACTTCTGAGAGCGTTTATTCACGCACACACACTCGTACTTCAGTGTGTGAGATAAGAGACGGTAGACCAAAGATCAGAGGTCTTCTGGCATGTCTTTGAGATTTAATCACGTCATGCACATGGGCGGCTTCTTTACGACGGCTAAAGCTGCGCCCATACAAACACTTTGTTAATTTTAGTGTCTTTTTGCAGTGTTGGAATATGAAGCAAATGAATTATGTTTGAAAATATTATTGAAGGCCAAAATGTGATGCCATAATAAATCACTGCTAGAATTTTGCATCAGGATCAACAGACATTCCATTGCAGTGTTTGAAACGGTCTATAAAAATCACTTGAAAGGTATTTGAAGGGTTGTGTGTTAAATCAGATGCTGATGTCTTATGTGGCGTGAACTGTGTGTGTCTGATTTGCGTCGTCTCGTGCTTCTGATTCGTCTGTAAATTCTGTCCAGGTGTTCGGCTACATCTGGACATTGATGTCGATCTTTCTTTCTGTGAGTGCATGGCATTTCTATTTGTGACAGCTGAATTATATCGAATGATCTGGTGACAGATGACAATCCACACCGGTGGAGTTAATAGTGTATGATGGTTTGGCAGCAGCTAACGACATAATCCGTTTTGCATTTTTAGTTAAGTAATCTTTTCGAACAAATTGTCTGTGCTTATCTATACTGGCTCTCTTTACAAGGATGTTTTATAAGAAATATCATTTAAGAATAAAAAAAGAAATAAAACTAGTGTTTTTAGTGTTTTTCACAGCCTGATCCTCCATGTTTAAAGCTTTATTTCTGTCCATTTCTGTTCGTAGTTTAAATGAAGTGCATGTTGATAAGACACATTGACACACATGACCAAAGCTTAACTAGAGCAATATTTATTTCGTTCAGATTTAGTTGCCATACAAGGTGTAACTGCACTCATCCCACAAATCCTACAATAAGTTTTCTTATGTGGTCATTGCAATGATTTAGTTCCATTTTAAAAGGTCTTACAGCAACATTAACAATGTGAACACAAGTCTTTACATGTAGTAAGCAAATCAGGTTGAAGTCAAAGGGAAAAATCATAGCAAAACAACAGGACATTGACAATTCAAAGGGATGTGTTTTATAAGGTGAGTATTGTGCTTGTTTTGTAATGTGACAGGTACATTATCTAAATATATACAGTATGTATTATTCATAGTATAAATATATTGCATTCTGGATTTGCTATATTAAGAATCTAACAAATATACCCATTTTATTCAAACAATTTACGTTTTTTGGCAAACCACAGTTCAGTGGGAACAACACCATTGAAACAGCATTATAAAAGGCAATATAATTATATAAATCCAAAATACTCTCTTACTCTATTGTATGCTATCTAAAGAGGATCTATTTTATAAAAATTATATTTTCACAGTAGCAGCAGTATATTGGCAAACCTTTGTTCAAGAAAGGCTTGCGATTTTAAAATTCTGGCCCACATTTGAAAAATATTGTTCTATATTCACTCATACTCGGATATCAGCAGCAGGTGACGGCAGATATCTCCTGCTTACAGAGACGTTACCACTATCAATACTGCAATGAGTGGCACAAACAATCAAAATAAGAATAAAAAAGTAATCGCACACAATTTGTATATGCATACTGCATGTTGGCTAACATAATTTATATATTAAGAAACATGATTCCAAGTTTTATAATAACAAAAACTGCTTAATGATGTAAACTCACTTATGGAATCTCTCCAAAACTGCAACTCATATTAAAGTGAACTTATATTTCATGCCGATCTACTTTCTACGTATGTGTTCATCCATGCATACATTTAATTTTTTTTCATTTAAAAACACTTTTTGACTATATAATTTTTAATCACAACTTCTTTCTGGCGATGTGTACAGGACATTTGGTGCACTTAAACCCCATCACATATAATCGACCACAACTTTGTATTTAGATCTGCCTCCATCCAGTCAATAACCAATGGATTGAACCAAGCCACAATTTGAAATAAAAAATCCCTGTCGCTACTTTAATGTGTAGCAGCAGTATTATAGATGTTCTGTGATCCACAGCAGAGAGGTCTTCACATCTTATGAACAGTTCGATATCAACCTTCAAACCACAAAAAACCTAGAAAAAATAGGTAAGCCAAAAGAATGCTGAAAAGGGTGTTTGTTTGGGAAAGCTTCCGTGAATTCTGTAGCATTCATTTTTGCCATCGGAATCAAAGAACATGGAAGACAAGGCTGTACGTGACTCTTGTCCTCATGCAATCTCATTGAAAACAAGAAGCATCCGAACAAAGGTTTGTATGCGCTTGTCCTGAATGTGTGGACGTACCCAACATTTGTTTAGAGTATGAATACATGTTCATGTTCAAGCCTGAGTGAATCCAATCTTCTTAGCTAGCCTCATTTTATAAGGACGAAACAACAGAGCGCTCACAGACAACATCTGAAATGAAATATTCCTGTATCAAATGTAAAAAAGGACCACCCAGCTCTGCTGGTTTGAGTTGTCCATGTGAGACAAGCTCCTGATATTAAAATGACGGTTCTGACCATAAGAACGAGTGCACATAGACTTGTTCCCGAGTGCAGTTCTGCATGCTCTGCTAACCCCAATACCATCCCACGACTTCCAACAGGAGATGCAGCACAGCTAGACTGATAAACGTTAGAGAAAACGAGGGATTGATCGAGTCGATATCCATGTCCAGCATCATACTAAGTGGGATGTACAGGTTCCCCTTTATCTGTCCATTAGAAGTTTGAGACCCCTCTCAATGTTCATCCGGTGACCAACTCGGGTGACACCCAAGTCAACAAGATCTTCCTTTTGGAGGTTCGGAAGGTGGGCACCCTCAATATCATTGTCCAAGAAGGCCTTCTTGTGTTCTGCCAAATTGAGGCTTTCAAGCCAGTCGGCTACATCATGCTTGGTCCAGACTAGGACAGGTTTGTCAGCAAAGGGCTTGTCGGCAGCAGCCTGAAACAGTGTGAGGGGGGACAGTGATTGACTGCTGACTGAGCTGAGGCTGTAGCATTGCTCTGAATTCACAATGGGTGGAGATGGCAGGCTAAACACATCTGTTAAAGTAGGGGAGGCGGCAGAGCCTGGCAGAGAAGAGCTGCGACCAGATTCAAGATGAGGCGAGGCTGGACTGGAAGCCTGAGGCGGCAAGTGGCTCTGTGTTGTTGAGGTAGTAGCACATGACGTCACTGTGCTGCTGCGTTTGGTACCTGAGGCTTGGGCTGCCCACTCTCTGAGAACAGAAACACATACAGAAAGAGAAATCAGGAGTTGAACTGGTAGTACGAATCTTAAGTAAAATAACAAAGCAACAAAACTCACTATTCTGTCAATAAATGTGGCTCCACCGCACTATCAAATCAAAGGGAATCAAGAAACGAACCAGTAAGAGGGAATCAAATGGTCACTCGGTTAAGTCCAGTGTAGAGCCACCTTTATCGTTACAAATACAAGGACATTTCTTTAGGCAGGAATTCTAGTGCCAGCATGTACTCCCAAAATCTTTTGAAACAGGTGTAGGGAACCTGCTTTGCTTTGACTCTTTTATCTTGTTAGTCTGTCACAAATTTCATGAGATTAACACATGGAGAGCTTGTAACCATGCCCCTGTATTAAAGGATTACTTCACAGCTGTAACAACATTTGGATAACATTTAATCCTTTTTTATTTATGTTGTCCTGGATCTACCCCAGGCATGTCCAATCTACACATCAATATACAAGGCTTCTAGTGTACAACTGACCTGTTTCTCTGCACAGCTTGTATGTACTTTTAGGCCAGACACAGTCCTACATTTGAATATTATTTTGTGCAGGAATTTTACGGAATAAACCGTGTCCACTGCAGGAACTTTCTCCAAGAACTAGAGACTTTGGGGTGGTACTCAATGTGTTTCGACCGCAGTGACCAGGGTCTAAATTAAGTTCCGGGTAAAAATTTCCCACTTAGAAACACCCTGCAAGTAGGTAGTGCTTTTTTTTTAAGTTCAGGAACTTTCGGGGATGGGACTTCTGATTGGTTGAGTTCACGCAGCATTCTATTTCAACCAACATTATTTAAAAAGACTGCTGCAGTGCATGCAGTAAGAGTTGTATGCTATTCGAATTAACAATGGAGTTTAAAAAATATGACCAATGGACCGAAAATGAGGTTCAGGCTTTATTAAGCTTATATGCAGAGGATGAAATCCAGTGGAAACTGCGCAGTCCTACTTCACCGGACTAAAATGCCTAATCTCCATGGTACTTTAGACCACAATGAAAATGCAGACAGCAACAGGTCTGGGGGAATAAAACTCCTTGGGGCAAATTGTTCTGGGTATTTTTAGTGGAAACTTGACTTAAATGTCACATGAGACAGGCTAGGCTGTTATTGTGCTGCTCACCTTTTGGATCCTGCAGGTGTGTCGAGAGGTCCTCCCCGTTTCGGAAATCTGTCCTTGTTCATCCGCTGAAGTTTAGAACTGAGTTCACTGATCACATTGATTTTAGGATCTGCATTGGGTAAGAGGGGGTTTGGGAGCTCATGGGGGTCACCCCACAGTTTAGTGCCTCTCTGAGCCAACGTTTTGTGAGGCTCAGATTGTGCTACACAATCCAGGGGTGGAGGAGGGGCTGGTGGTGGCTGTCCATAGGACTCTATGCTCTCCAGTATCAAAGGATCCCTGTAAAGTGCATTGTTTTTGTTGATTACGGGCTTCATTCTTGGCTTCGGTGGAACAGGCGGTCGGTCCAGCAGAGTCTGCCCATCTACATAGGCTATGCATGTGTCCTCAATTCCCTCTGATGAAAGAGTAGAGACACTGGACACTGTGGACATTGTGCTGTTTGCCTCAAAGGGAGGGTCCCCACTGTTTCGACTATCAACTTCCTCAATGCCTGAGTCTGTAACAGACTCAAAACCCTCTGGAGGGGGTGGAGGGTAGATGTGGGAAGTCATGCAATTCATAAGCCCTGAAAGATTCTTGGATTCCACACTATTCGTTGTAGAAGCACGAGAATGATAAACAGGCAAAGGTCTCCTTGTTGCATTTCCCTTTTTCTCCTTGAGGATCTCTGCCACCTGGTCCTCAGGAACATCAATGCTGTTGGCAAACTCCAGAGGTGGAGGCAAGGGTACAGCTATGTCAAACTCCTCATCAATATCTATTGACGTCAGTGCGGGAGGAGGAATACTACAGGAAAAGTTGACAGGCTCCTCCACGGAGGTGCCAGAGGTCCTTGAATGAGGAGGCTGGGAGTTGGGGGCTGAAAGTTTGACACTGGCATCAGTGGTTACCCTATCCATAACAAGGGACTTTTCTTGTTCGAATCCATCAGACTGACTGTTCATTTGTGGCTTGGCCTTGTCCAGGGTGTGGACCATGAGGAGCCCTTCTGACTTTTGTTGTGATGCACCATGGGTGTTCTTCAACTGCTCAGATGGATAACTTTTCTTCACCTTCTTTGTGTCATGATTGGTCTCTCTTGTGTGCCTAAACAAACCTCCACAATCTTTTGGTTGACCCACTGCAGCTGTGGCAACAAAGTTAGCTTCAATATTGGACCGTAGCTTGGTGTCTATGAAGAGTGGCTGGTTGAGGTTTGCTTTGTAAGGTTCTCCTTTAGGTGGAGGAATAGGGGGTTGCACTTGCTCTTTCAGAGCTCTGTTACTAGCAGCTAGACCCAGAGTTAAGGGTGAACAAATATCACGAGTCTTTCCTGAGGCCTGGGGTTGGAAATCTACATCATTGAGACTGCCTGTATTGGGGCAGTTCCCGGTGCGTGTTGTGAGGGGCTCGGTTTTTGGTTCGGGGATAGTAAAGTCAGTCATGTTGCCTCCACTTACAATTTGCTGGACCCCTAAAGAAGCCGGTGGAGCCATTAACTTTTGTAAACTCTTGTCATGAGCAAACATGCCTTCATCTATGGACATAGACTGACGTAAACGGGGGGTAGGGATAAATGAGTCCTCGTCTCCGAGATCCATTGACAGGAAGGCCGGGGAGTTCTTGCGTGCTTCTAGCCGCTTCTCGCGATCACGTACTGCCCCTGCAATAGCAGCTGCAAAAGGGTTGCCCATGATGAGACCTCCGGTGTCCTCCGGCCTTAGTTGGCCTGGTGGCTCAGACGTGGTAGTCTCAATTTCCATGCTACTTCCTCTACTACTTTTGCCACTACTGCTAGTTGAAGGCTCTTTGACAATAATGGTTGGTATCGGGATTGAACAGGTTTTCTCAGGACTATCCTCAACATTTGGCTGCTTTATCAGTATACCCTTCCTACGGGCTGGTTTTGGTGGGACATACAAAGATTTGCCAGCTATGTCTGAGTATGGGTTCTCTGGCACATGGGCCCTGTTATGGACACACATGTTTTGCTGGCTGGCTGGATAAGTCTGGCAGTCATATTGTTCAAAGTTCTGCCGATGGTACCCTACCTGGTCTCTTTCTATAGTGTGGCATCTGCCTGTTGAGCTCTGTGTGTAAATTGACTGGTTGGGCTCATATTTTTGTGTCATAGGAGTACTGAGGTTGTAAGGTGGGGATGGAGGAGAGATGCCTGGAGGTGGAGGAATATCCTCAGATGTGTCAGGCATAGAGAGACTTCTGGTGAACTTGACCTGTGGAGGTGTCAGGAACTTCTTTTCTTCTCCTGTGATTCCTGGGGAAAGAACATGTTTAGACTTTTAGGTTTGTTGTTTTTGTTACAAACATGTCTTCACATCTTCAGTTAAGTTGTTATAAAACCATTATCGATTCATGCAGTTCAAGTCTGAGTCAATGTTGAGTCATTTTCATTTACTTTAATCAAGTAAGTCCGACAGTTAAGTCATGAAACTTGAGTCTCCCATCTCTGGAAAATAGAAAGTACTATGATGGAAAACATCAAAAACTAAACTACAAATTATTGAAATACATTTTTTGACCAAATATAATTTTGCTCATCTAAAATTTAATTAAAGGGTAATAATACTATCGCTAGCCTTAACACCTAACCCTAACAGTCTACTAATACTCTAATGAGAGTTAGTTGACACGTGGGAGCAGAGTAAAGTTAGTAGAATGTCTAAAGTGGGCCATCAAAATAAAGTGTAATCAATTGAAGAACTGGTTATGTCTCTGTGCTATCAGATGTGTCATAAAACATTTACCCTAATACTCTGAAATATTACAGGCCTTTTTGTGAAAGTTCTCTGTTAAAATCTCATCTGGTTACACCCCTAATGAGAAAGTAGTTTTACACACAAGAAAATTTTAGGAACTCAAACCTGAAAAAATGTCTTGAGATTCGGTAGCTACATCGGTGGACCACTGAGTTATAGAAAAATAATGCACATCTGTGGTTCGCTTTGCATTACCACTGTGAAAAATGCATCCAGTTTCTATAATTCAACAGTCCGTCATCACTTTTCCTGTACATAAACATTCTGGCTTGTGTTTCCAAGATGAGGTTATTTTGTGTGTATCTGTGGTTTCAGTTTTACACACAAATATGTGTGTATTAGTTATTTGCTGTATGAATTGCAATTTTTATGTGTTTTTGAATAACATTGATGAGAAGGAAGCAATGAATTTTTCATTTACCAATGGATTTTTGTCTTCTCATGGAGCTTTTTGGCACACGAACATAACTTCCAGATCTCACAGGAACATTTGGGGGAACTATAGCGACTCCTGGCCTTTCAGATGTGGACTGCTGTAAATCAGATTTATTGATTAGAGCTCAATGTGCACACACACATACAGACAGTTTTTGATATAATTATCAATCACAATTATAAGCTAACAGGGAACATTCTCAGAAGTTTCACCAACGTTCTGTCAAGGTTACGAACATATGTTCTTTGGTAACAATAATAGAATGTTTTAGCAAAACGTTTTTATTAGTTGGGAAAACCGATGTTCACATGTAATTTCAGGCTACAAGACAACAGGTGCAACTCACATTAAAATCCATGGATGTGGCCAGAAGGCGACTAGAGGGGCGGGGCTTGATTGTGGCAACCGCTGAGGTTTTTTCATGCGCAGACTTCTGCGGCTGCGCAGTCTCTACTGCTTTATCTGCAAAAGGAAGCAATGTCTGAGGGACAGGAGTAATAAACAATGCATTCGATCTCTAACACAGGCATCCGCTCTCTGCGACAGTTGGAACATGCTCAGTGCTTGCATTTAGATAAAACATTGATAGAGACATGGAGAATAGCAATGTAATAATATGACTAGGAAAATAAAAGTGTAAACGTCAAGAAAACAAACATTTACATAGCAAACACAACTCAAAGGAGAGAACTCAGTAATGGATTTAAGTCTGAACTTACCTTGTTCTTCTAGTTCGGATGTCATGGACTTGGATCGCATTGAGAGCGCAGTTGTTGGAGCTCTTTTGGGTGGAGGAGGTGCTAACACACAACACAAACACACAACGTGTGTCTGTCAGTATAAACACACACACACACACCACCTCGAGTGCTGTCACATGTCATACCTTACTTTCTGTATCACTTATTCTGTATAATTTAGGTTAGGTTGCTGCTGGGAGGATCAATGAAAAGTTGACTATTAGCCACAGTCATGATTTACTGATGAATAAACAAAGACAGAGTCACAGTTCAGCTTGTTTTGGACATGCAGGTAAAGGACATGATCTTGCAGACTAATGAGAATCTCAAAAAAGGGCTGTTTCCAACCATCGCGTGTCCAAAATATATGATATCACACAATTTAATTTCTGTTCTGTAATCCCGCTGTCAATAAGCTTCAAAAATACATTTCAATCCATTTTTATTACTGAATGATTCAAAAGATCTTATTATTCGTATCACATAATGAATATGCATATCATCAAATAATATTTACAGTATAATAGCATAACTTTACATTTAAAAAAGAACATACTGATTTCACAAGCCTGATTAAAGCACTCATTTTAGAACATTTTCCATTTTCTGTCGTTATCATCCAACTAAATGTAGCTGTGTTTAGCATTCATTTTATTTACAAAAAATAAGTAATGCATTGAGAAGAAAATCTGTCTGTTTTCAGAAGTCCATTCAAACCTGCACAAACTACAGGACGCTGATCCAAAAGATGAACATAATCCATTAGCTGGATTTGGCAAAGCTGGAATTAAATCTTCATGTGTTTACATGACATAACTGTGTATTTCCCAAATGTAGACAGCATATGACAGAGTATCATAACGTTTGCTTTTTTATAATTACACAAGACATTAGACATAGTCCAAGGCTACTGTGGAGGGAGAAATGGGCCTTGAAAAACATCATGAGCTGTGTGTCAAAAACATTAAATGAATCTCCTGCTTCTCAAAGAGAAAAACACGAACTGATGATTAAAAAAGTCAAATATCGGCGGGGAAACTAAATCTAAACCTAACAGGGAACATTCTGGCAAGGTTCTCTCAATGTTGTGAACAAACATTCTTCCAGTTTAATGTTCTCAAAATGACAGCTTTTGCTCCCCACGTGCATCAATGAGCCTTGACCACCTCAGAGCACTTTTGATAGACACTGACCACTGCAGTTCTGAAGATGCTCTGACCCAGTCGTCTTGCCGTCACAATTTGGTCCTTGTCAAACTCGCTCAAATCCTCACGCTTGCCCATTTCTCCTGCTTCTAACATCAACTTTGAGGACAAAATGTTCACTTGCTGCCTAATATATCCCACCATGAAGAGATAATCAGTGTTATTCACTTCACCTGTCAGTGTCATCATGTTATGCCTGATCGGTGTATATATATGTATCAGTCGCACACAAGCAGTGTTGTGAGTTTCCTCGAGGGTTTGTACCTTTTTTACGGGTTTTGTCGTCTTGCTCAAGGTTCCTGCTCACCCTCACCACTTTAATGACGAGTCGGTTTCCTCCATGTTTAATCATGTTTACGACCTGCCGGTGCCCCATCTTCATCACATTCTGATGGTTGACCTGTAACAGAGAACACACACACACACACACACACACATAGGTCAGGGTGGTGCTGGTGAAGGGTGATTACATCATGCAGATTAGAGATTTAACTAGATTTAACTAGCGATGGAGAATATTTACTACTGCTAAAGTGGCCTGTATTTTCTCACTTTCGCTGTGCGAACCGTCAGTGCTCTGACTGACCTGAGAAACATTTTCCCAGAGCGATTACAACGACCGTCCCGTGCTTAAAACCACAACCAGTGATGCAAGCAGCGACAGGCTGCTGATGACCAGGATATCAACCTACAATCATTACAAAGATTCACTTGAGTTTACGTCTCGCAATTCTTTTTTTTGCCCACCACGGAATAACAAAATAAAAAGGTAACTCCCAATTCAGACTTTTCTTCTCATGTTTATGTCATATCAACTGTAAGTTTATATCTGTTGCAATAACCTTTTATTTTTTACTCAATGAAACAAGCTTCCACAGTTTTGACTGATACACTGATATTTGTCGGCCGTGAGAACATATGGTAACTTGACCTGCTTTCTGGTCGACCTACATTTGTATTACAGTTCTGACCCGACGGCCATTAAATGTGTCCAGAGAATGTCTTTATCTCCATCGCCTCTTAAGCAGTTGGAAAAACATCATATAATAACACATTTAAATCATTCAATCTCCAACAGAACTCCAGTACTGAACTACCAGATTCCGTTGACATAAATTTCATCACGATGACCTCGTCAACACTGATTACAGCGGTGACTGAATTGTGTTTGACATGATGTATGGACTCAAGGTTCCAGGGAATTCGGGTGAAATTTCGCTAGAAGCCAGCGCTGGAGTATACATACTGTGAACCAGCGCTGAACAATTACATGAAGAAATGTAATGAAACGCTCGCCCTAAACATTATCTGTCAACTCAGGGTTTGATCTAGAGTTTCTCAGAAGAGAGTCAGTGCACTTCACTTTTCTGCTTGAAGATTGAGAGATGAACAATTTAAAAACATTCAGAAGGGATGGAGAAAGTTTGAGAAGGAAGCTGAAAGAAAATATAAATACAAGTCAATCAAGTGAATTCAATTATTTAATTTACACAGCTAAAAATAATATTCCTCACATGTACGGCATTAGCCGTTCTCTAAAAAACACTTTAACTGAAGCAGGAGATTCAAACACTTTATGATGGGGTCAGAAAAGAGTCACTTTGGTCACAGTTTTGGTCAGCGATCTCAGATAACAATGAACACCACTGAAAACAATCAACCCCAAAACAACAGAAGAAAACAGAATTCTTCTGAAGTCTGATCATTGATATTTATGACACCGAGCTGTCGCTCGTCGTAAGCTCCATGTTTACAGTTTCAGAACTCCAAACAAACAGGAAAGAGTATTTTATAAGAGCAGGGAGACACAAATAAAGCCTGGAGTGGTCACATTTCAACATTACACCAGATCATTGGAATTATTTACTATTTATTTGAGACTTGTCATTGAAAACTGAAATCAGGCTTATGAAAACATAAATATGATATAAATAGTGTCAATTCTTTTTTTCTCCAAATCAGCAAACGAATCATTTACAGAACCATTAAGACACTGGGATAATTAGGAGGAATAGGAATGTTTGAATTCACCTCGATGAGGAAGTCCCCGGTGCGCAGCCCCATCAGCCAGGCCACACCGCCCTCATCCACTGACTCCAGGTACTGCAGTGCAGGGAACGCCGGCGTGGGAACGAACTCCTCGATGGGCGTGTCGGCTGTGGGACGACAAACACCAGACGCTCGTCTCAGAGTCCTTCATGTGACGTCACTGATTTGTGTTCTGTGGTCTCGTGCTTCAACACCAAACTACTCACAAACACCCCAAATTACCTCTGGTGACATCAACTGAACAGACGTATAAACTATCTGCTTTAGAATTATGCTTTTTCTATTGAATAATTAAGATTCTTTACGATTTATAAACAAAGATGACTGCTCAACAAAGTTGCATTTATTTGATCAAAAAAATACAGTAAGTAATATTACTAGAATGTAAATCATCTGTTTTCTATGTGAATATATAGTACAGTGTAATTTATTCCTGAATTTTCAGCATCATTACTCCAGTCTTCAGTGTCACATGATCCTTCAGAAATCATTCTGATTTGATGATTTGATGATCAAGAAACATTTATGATTATTATCAACGTTGAAAACAGTTTTTCTGCTTCAGATTTTTGTGGAAACCGTCATACAAAAGTTTGGGGTAAGATTTTAAAAATAACAATAGTAATACTGTTATTCATCAAGGACACATTAAACTCAAAAGTGACAGTAAAGACATTTATAATGTTTCAAAAGATTCTATTTCAAATAAATGTTGCTCTTTTGAACTCTCTATTCATTAAAGAATCCTGAAAAAAAATGCATCACAGTTTCCTCAAAAATATGAACTGTTTTCAACACTGATAATAATCATAAATGTTTCTTGAGCATCAAATCATCATATCAGAATGATTTCTGAAGGATCATGTGACACTGAAGACAACTATTATGACTTTTAGACATTAAAGGTATTATTACAAATTGTTATGAACTGTTCAAAAGCAAACTACATTAACAAGCACACAGAAGGAGAAGTGAGGAATATAGAGTGTGTTTACTAAAATATCAAAGCTCGGCATGTATTTTTAATGTGTGGAGTGTGTGGTTTTCATTGAGTCGCTCCTTCCCTTCGGCAGAGACGCAGCGGCTCTCTGAAACCGACTACACAAACCAGCAGTGACAACTGACACTTCCCATAAATCAGCAGCGAGACTCGGCTGTGCTGAGAATATCACACTGCTTCTACAGTATACAGTACACATACTGCGCTCAGGATACTGTAAGAGTGTGCTGGAGCGTCACACAACACAACAACAGCATCAATCGATCGAACGTGATGTGTGTCGCTCACATGGGCTGATCACATACAACTAATACTGGAGCTGTGACCGACAGACCTGTGATTATAGCTTCCTTCTCTTTAATGACAATCCATGGGCCTGATAGTACAGTGTGTGTGTGTGTGTGTGTGTGAGTGTGTGTATGTGTGTGTGTGTGTATTCCAAATGTCCCCACAGGTATAGTAATACCAGTAAATTTTGATCTTGTGGGGACATTTTGTTGGTCCCCACGAGGAAACAAGCTTATAAATCATACAGAATTATCATTTTGAAAATCTAAAATAGCAGAACATTTTCTGTGATGGGTAGGTTTAGGGGTAGGGGTAGTGTAGGGGGACAGAATGTACAGTTTGTACAGTATAAAAACCATTACAACTATGGAATGACCCCACAAAACATGAAAACACAACGTGTGTGTGTGTGTGTGTGTGTGTGTGTGTGTGTGAGAGAGAGTTCTGATCTGAATGATTGACTAATGAATGCAGTGTTTTCAGACAATTAATTACATTATTTACCATTAAATGAGAAGGCATTATAGTTTAAATTTATATTAGAAGCAATTAGCTGAACTTCAGGTGCTTTTTGACCCACTAAAGCATCTAAAATTGACTTTAATCTCATTTCTATTGAAACTGCATGTCATTTATTAAAAAATATTTGTAATTACACACTTGCAATTTAAAACATTTAAAATATATTAACATTAAATGTAATATCAAATCATACAGCACAGTTAAACTATATCATGTGCTTTTGAATGTTAGTCAACACATTATTAAGATTATTAAAACATAATGATTTTAAAATGACATTATTACAAAGAGAACTTGAGTGTGTGAAGAAATTAAGTCCTGAAAGTGTGTCTCTTTAAGAGCATGTGAGTGCTCTTTTATTTCATTAGTTAATATTATTCTATTACCTCCAAGTAGTTTTTAAAAATATTCTTTAAGGTTTGAAGAACACTTGCTCTTCAGCTCTGGAGGCTTGTGTTCTTCATCATGACAGATCAGACTGAGCACGTGGTGCGTGTTGAATGGTGGTGATGAAGATGATGATGAAGATGGGGATGATGTCTCTCACCTTTAGCTCCTCGCAGCACAAACCCGAATCCTTCGTTGTCCTGCTTCTGTAAAACCACAGTTTTCTGCTCGCTCACACAGTCACTGTGGAGGAAATGACGCGCGTTATTCAAGCTCTTCATCATCATCACCCTCCTCATCCTCACCGCCGCGCAGTTCATCATGACAGATCATCGGTATCGATCAGTTCTCTTCCAGATCTTCCATGATGAATGACGAGGAGAGCGAGAGACTGTGATCGCAGACGCGCTCATTCAGTCCGCGCGCGTCTCCCTCATTACCGCACACTGGAGTTCGAACGCGCTTTTTAGAGCTCCACTCATTCGCGAGACGCAACGCTCCGACGCATGTGTCACAGACGCGCGTCACTGGTGTCGCTGATCTGCGCATACCGCGCGCGTCTCTCACATAACTTTGAGAACGCGAGAGTGTCAGTCCTGTGGTCATTCATGATTGAAGGATGCGCATAATTAATGTTTAGTGAGTAACTGTGCCTGATCTTGTGGCAGAAGAGATCGGTGTATATGAGAACTTAGAAACAAGTTTAGTTCGTTATTAAAAAGAAACATAAGTTCATGTTGAATAATATGAACAGCCTCACCTGGACGCGTCCGCGCTGTCGTAGGAACCGACAGTCACGTGTCTGAACAGCGTCTTCCTGTCGCTCCGCTCCATCCTGCTCTCTGACGAACAAACCACAGCATTACAACAGATCACCTCCATCACACTGAGAGCCTCTGCTTCTCTCAGACTGAAGAACCTGACGCTCACCATGAGCTCCACAAACATCACATTCAATACAGCACCAGTGCAAATAGCATATATATATATATATATATATATATATATATATATATATATATATACACATATATATATATATATATATATATATATATATATATATATATATATATATGTATAATATATTATTATATACAGGGCTGGGTAGGTTACTTTTAAAATGTATTTCACTACAGATTACAAAATACATGCTTTAAAAAGTAATTTGTAACGTATTTACAAGTTTTTATCTCACAATTCTGAGTTTTTCCCTCAGAATTGCGTGATATAAAGTTGGAATTGTGAGTTATAAAGTCAGAATTATGAGATATAAACTCACAATATTGAGAAAAGTCAGAATTATGAGATATAAACTCACAATATTGAGAAAAGTCAGAATTATGAGATATAAACTCACAATATTGAGAAAAGTCAAAAATATGAGATATAAACTCACAATATTGAGAAAAGTCAGAATTATGAGATATAAACTCACAATATTGAGAAAAGTCAAAAATATGAGATATAAACTCGTAATATTGAGAAAAGTCAAAATTATGAGACATAAACTGAAAATATTGAGAAAAGTCAAAAATATGAGATATAAACTCACATACTAAATTCACAATTGCAAGAAAAAAAGTCAGTATTGCAAGTTTTTTTCTCCCAATTCTGACTTTGTAACTTGCAATTGTGAGTTTAAATCTCACAATTCTGAGAAAAAGAAGTCAGAATTGTGAAATGCAAACTCACAATTGTGAGGGAAAAAAACAAACTGTGAGAAAAAGTTGCAGTGAGCAGTGAATTATAAAATGACTCACAAACAACTATCACAAAACATGAAAACAGTCGTGGATCATCAGGTCATGACAGGACAGTTAAGTTGACTGTTGGGTAATTTTTTTTTATAAATTCAGTCATTTTGTCTTGTTCAGGACAGAACTAAATAAAAATAACATTTTTATGATCCCTCTTAAAAGTATTAAAATGTTGATGAAACTTAACTCCGCTTTTTTTTTTGTGTGCGGCAGCAATGTGGCCCTGTGGACACTATGTTAACTAGCTCATCCTTTGTGAAGACCTTACCGACTCATCAGCCAGTGGCACATATCCCAACAAACCGTCCCATACCGGCGTGATCAAAAAGATCTTAAACTAGAGCGAACTAGATTAAATATTTTGACTGTTGCGATTCCAAATCGGTTTAATGACCTGTAACTCTGCCTGAGTATCGGACAAGTGTTCACTGTTCGCCAGAGGAGAACTGGCCCCCCGACTAAGCCTGGTTTCTCCCAAGGTTTTTTTCTCCATTTGTTGGAGTTTTGGTTCCTTGCCGCTGTTGCCTTTGGCTTGCTTAAGTTGGGGACACTTGCTTGATATTCAGCAATGTTTTTGATAAGCCTGCATTGGTGCCGTTGTATGCGAACTGAGCTGAGCCGGACGATTACGTCACTGTTTTCTGCAGTGCTGCTATACCTAAATTAACTAGACTAATAACTACTGATATTTGCAACGGAATGAATCAATAATATATAGAATAAGCTGCACAATGACACCATTCTCTTATTAATGTAAAGCTGCTTTGCCACAATTTGTATTGTAAAAAGCGCTATATAAATAAAGATGACTTGACTTGACTTGACTTTTTCAGACTGTCAGAGTCATAGAATCACCATTTGCTGTTTAAATGACATTAAAATTTAAAGTAATCACTTTGGTAATCTAAAATACTTTTCAGATGTAACTGTAATCTGATACTCAAATTTTGTATTTTAAATACGTAACTGAGTTATTTTGTATTTAGTTACTCCCCAACCCTGTATAAATATGGTTTATAGGAGCTCATGATATGGTTTTACACATTGGGATCTGCTCTTCTATTGCAAAGAAATTGATTTCAGTACGTAAACAAAATTAAAGCACAATTTAGTCCCACTTAAAGGCACAATATGTAAGATTTTTGGATTAAAATATCAAAAAACCACTAGAGCAGAGTTATATATTTTGCTGACTTGTTTCCAAGAATGTTTAAATCCGCAGAAATAAGACATTTTAACCAGGACACGGACCATGTCCAAGCGTGGCCTATCAATGACATCACCATTGGTCGCGAGACCATGGAAACACCAAAGATGCTTTAACATATTACATGTTTTATTAGACAAGGGAATGACTGTTTGGACACTATTATAGACAGAAAGCTAATGATTGTTATATAGCTCAGCACGTTTAGTCTTATTGTTTGAATCTCGTTTTCTTGATTTTCTGTGACTGTATGTAACTAACATAGCATGATCAGATGCAGCATTATTTTTAGTAACAGTAATGCAGCATTTTCTTCATCATACAATATGCTTTAAAATTAATTGCATGCCATTTATCAACACAAGCCATCCAGCATTTATTAATGTGATATTCTAAAATCTTACTGCAGTGCAACAAGCGTCTCACAGCAGCTGCAGAGCGAACGCTCAGAGTAACGTTATTATATCATTTTCAACACTCAGATATATCTAATATGATAAACAGCTGCTTTAACCACATACACGTGACTGGAAGAAGTGGAAGCAGCGACTGTGGTGACCTCTAGTGATGAAAATCTACATAGTGTGCCTTTAAGATGGACTGCTAAACATCGATCAAAATCATCTGAAACATGTCACAATGTTCCTCATTTAAATAATTCATATGCAGAATAAACCCCAAAAACATCATCAAGACTTTGAGGAAGGGCATAAAAGTCCCTCTTTGAACTTACAATTCACACTTGTTAATTTAGCAAATGCTTTCAACAGATGAGGAATAAAGCGGCACAAGCGATTCATCCTGATGGAAACGTTATATGATGGGTCCTTCTCAACACAGACACGCTTGAGGGACTTACTGGGTCTCTCTTTGTCAGGTTTGACAGGAATCTCTTCCAAACACCTGGCCGGGAACCAGCCCACCTGACCTCGACAGTTGCCTTCCCAGTATCCTCCTTCACCGACACTCAGAACTGCACACAATGAGAGAGGAATGAGAAAGGATGCAGAATCCAGTGTCCAGTTCTCTGGGATCGGACTGCACTGACCTCTGACCCGCTCGTTCTTGTGGAGGCTGATTTCTCCGCCAGCTTGAGGTAGGTATGAGCGAACCGCCACAAAATGCCGTCCGGGAACGGCGCTGTACAGCTTCCTCCTGGCGCTCTGGACGCATGCTCTGCCATTGGCACTGCAGGAGCAAAACCATACAAAGAATGAAACTGCTTCACATGTTGGTCATCTTGAAAGAACTGTTGCATAAATTCACCCTTATAATAATTAAGCAAAGGCTCATCAGCCTGATTAAATATTTACAGACAGCCACATGATGGTAAGGGATCAGAAACTTTATGTTTGTTGTTTCACTCTACCATTTCTGTTGAGCGCTGTGTTCGTCCTCCAGGCTGACGGACAGGGAGCGGCTGCTCGGGACGGTCCTGCCGCCGCGGCCCGTCATCATCTTCACGCGAGTCTTCTGAGGGGACAGGCTGAGCGCGGCCCGCTGCTCGGGGCTCACGGCTCTTGCCGGAATACTGTTGTCACTGTTGGAGCGCAGCAGCAGCCGCCGTGACACGGAAAGACTGTTCTTCTGCAGGAGCCGCCGCTGTCTGGAGAAGGATGGGCCCTCGTGGAACGGCACTGAGAAACACAGGTCAAAAGATGGTGAGGATATTATGACAAATGTTATGGTTAAAATTGGACTATGAAGAAACACAGAGCTGACACAGAGAGTGAAAATTGCAGTAACATCATGATTCAGAGATTAAAAGGGTTACATTAAACCGCTCACATTTGATATAAGTGATGAAATATGAACAATCTTCCCGCATGAGATCGGTACTGTGCAGATCTTAAATAATGTCAAGATATGAGACTTATAACACTTAGAACAACAATGGGAGCTATAATAGATTATAACTAATTCTAGCATTCAAAAGTTTGGGGTCTTTAAGATTTTTAATGTTTCTGCAAGTCTCTTCTGCTCACCAATGCTGCATTTATTTGATCAAAAATATTTTTCTAATGTAAATCATCTGTTTTCTGTGTGAATATATACAGTGAGGAGAACAAGTATTTAATTCACTGCCGATTTTGCAGGTTTGCCCACTTACAAAGCATGTAGAAGTCTGTAATTTTTGTCATAGGTACTCTTCAACTGTGAGTGACGGAATCTAAAACAAAAATCCAGAAAATCACATTGTATGATGTTAATTAGCATTTTATTGCATGACATAGGTATTTGATACATCAGAAAAAAATGTGGTACTTGGTACAGCAATTACAGAGATCACATGTTTCCTGTAGTTCTTGACCAGGTTTGCACACACTGCCGCAGGGATTTTGTCCCACTCCTCCATACAGACCTTCTCCAGATCCTTCAGGTTTCGGGGCTGTCGCTGGGCAATACGGACTTTCAGCTCCCTCCAAAGATTTTCTATTAGGTTCAGGTCTGGAGACTGGCTAGGCCACTCCAGGACCTTGAGATGCTTCTTACGGAGCCACTCCTTAGTTGCCCTGGCTGTGTGTTTCGGGTCGTTGTCATGCTGGAAGACCCAGCCACGACCCATCTTCAATGCTCTTACTGAGGGAAGGAGGTTGTTGGCCAAGATCTGGCGATACATGGCCCCATCCGTCCTCCCCTCAATACGGTGCAGTCGTCCCGTCCCCTTTGCAGAAAAGCATACCCAAAGAATGATGTTTCCACCTCCATGCTTCACGGTTGGGATGGTGTTCTTGGGATTGTACTCATCCTTATTCTTCCTCCAAACACGGCGAGTGGAGTTTAGAGCAAAAAGCTCTATTTTTGTCTCATCAGACCACATGACCTTCTCCCATTCCTCCTCTGGATCATCCAGATGGTCATTGGCAAACTTCAGACGGCCTGGACACGCGCTGGCTTGAGCGGGGGGACCTTGGTGCGCTGCAGGATTTTAATCCATAATGGCGTAGTGTGTTACTAATGCTTTTCTTTGAGACTGTGGTCCAAGCTCTCTTCAGGTCATTGACCAGGTCCTGCTGTGTAGTTCTGGGCTGATCCCTCACCTTCCTCATAATCATTGATGCCCCATGAGGTGAGATCCTGCATGGTGCCCCAGATCGAGGGAAATTGACCGTCATCTTGAATTTCTCACCAAGCTGCTTGCCTATTGTCCTGTAGCCCATCCCAGCCTTGTGCAGGTCTACAGTTTTATCTCTGATGTCCTTACACAGCTCTCTGGTCTTGGCCATTGTGGAGAGGTTGGAGTCTGTTTGATGGAGTGTGTGGACAGGTGTCTTTTATACAGGTAATGAGTTCAAACAGGTGCAGGTAATACAGGTAATGAGTGGAGAACAGGAGGACTTCTTAAAGAAAAACTCACAAATTTCTTACTGGTTGGTAGGTGATCAAATACTGATGTCATGCAATAAAATTCAAGTTAATTACTTAATGTGATGTGATTTTCTGGATTTTTGTTTTAGATTCCGTCACTCACAGTTGAAGAGTACCTATGATAAAAATGACAGACTTCTACATGCTTTGTAAGTGGACAAACCTGCAAAATCGGCAGTGCATCAAATACTTGTTCTCCCCACTGTAGCACAGTGTAATTTATATCCAGTGATCAAAGCTGAATTTTCAGCATCATTACTCCAGTCTTCAGTGTCACATGATCCTTCAGAAATCATTCTGATATGATGATTTGATGATCAAGAAACATTTATGATTAATATCAATATTGAAAACAGCATTTATTTAAAAATATCCTTTAAAACATTGAAAATGTCTTGTCATTTTAGATTAATTTAATGTGTCCTTGATGAATACTGAAGTCTTAATCTCTTTCAAGAGAAAACAAACAAACAATTTTACTGACCCCAAACATTTGAACTGTAGTATAAGTGGATATAATGCATGTTATTAATCATCATACTCTTAAAAGTTAGGGTATTATAATGTATTAATTATACTGTAACTGTTGTAATAATTATTCATGAGATGATTAAATAAGGTTTTTGAATGCATTACAATGTCTAAAGAATATCCTTATAATGCAGTATAAATACAGGCATCGTAGAAAATGTTGCACATTCATAAAGTGAACTGTTAATTATCAGTCACTGATTGTTTATAGTTAGTAAGTTACTCCCATAATTCACGCAAAGCGTCATGAGGCGTGGGAAAATGTGGATACAGAAATAGATATGATTGGGCTGTTTGGGAAAAACTGTTACACTAACAAAAATGATAACAATACAATGAGCTGACACACGTTTAAAGTGTCTCGTATCATGTCAGACTCTCGCTCACATCACCCGAGGGAGAAGACGCTAGAGAGGGATCGCTGGAGGAACTCTAAGCAGCAGGGGACGAGGAAGGGCAGATGTAGCCGTGCTGGGAAGCCTCCTCTATGTACTGATCCATGGCATTCTGGGCACAAATCTTCTCACGGAGCACGGGCTCACCCAGAACCAGATCGATGGCACAGTCTCACGGCTGGAATGGAGGCAGCCAAGAGGACTTCTTAAGGCAAAAGATGTCACTGAAGTGAACAGGCAGAGATGTCAACAGACTTCTTCTCTATAGGACTGTCAATGGATTTGATGAGAAACAAGTCAGAGAACTTGTGGGAAACAGTCAGGGAAACATTTCAGGACTTTGCCGATCCTCCAGGAGATGAAGGTTCTAGCCACGGGTGCCCTTATATCCCATCAGTGGAGGAGTGCTCCTGAACCAGGAGATGAAGCGCCGGTGTGCAGTTGACCAACACACAGATGAATGGACCGACACTGTAGCTGGAGAAAGTGATCGCTGGAGGGAATCGGAGATATAGTGTGGAGAATAACGCTGGAGTAATTCCTGCAGATCACTTCATTAAAACGAGACTGGACAATGAGCTGAGACGAGGAGTGAGGTTTAATGGCTGGTCTGATGAGGGGACAGAGGGGCCGGTGTGTGTGTAGTATTCCCATGAGGGAGTGAATTTACATTATTAATTAGGCTGTAATTTGCATATTCATATCAATAATCTCTTGTTTATAGATCTTTTCACAATCTCTACTCCATCACCTTCTACTTTCATCCAGAGCGACTAAATGAGGAACACGAGAGATTCGTGAACACTTTATTTGAGCTTGTTGAACTGTGCTGCATTTATTTATCTACTATAATAATTGGGATGAAAAATAAGCAATGCTTGATTAAATTTACCTAAACTTCTCTCAAAACTACAACATAAAATGCTGATGGTCAGTAAAAACATGAAACAAAATTTTAGACAGTCCACAAACAGACCAACCCTCTTCTGAATAACCAAGACATTCATTGTGTCTGTTTGGGACTAAAATCCCATTTACAATCTTCTTTTCCCTTGGGCTTTCCGCAGCTTTCATGGAAGAACCTGATGGAAACATCATCGTCTCTCACATCCTCATGATGTTGATGAATGATAAAGTATTTATACACACTTTATGAAGTGCTTGTTTGCTAAAAAATAAAATAAAATAAAGTTCTGGAATATCCATGGAAATCAAATTTCATGCCAGTCTTTATCATTCTCAAACGCACGTCATTCAGGGAAATGGCTGAACGTTCCAGAAACAAAACTCTCCACAGGAAACATTCATTGGAACAGGAGATCATGCGGCGCTATCTGAGTGTGTGGAGGATGATATTCAGATATGAACCACGACGCCTCAGCAGATCTTCAAAAACATAACTATTATTCAGCTAGCTTGTAAAACACTTTGGTAAAGAATATAGTTAGTCCATCCAAGCGCATTTATCTGGAAACACAGCTGGAATGAACGAACTGGTAGATATAGGACAGCAGCTTCTAATCATTACTGTGACAGCCAGAAGAACTTAACAAGAATCTTCTGAACATCTAATATTAATTCTACTACATTTCTTGGAGGATCCAAAGTCCACGGCTGGGTTACGGTTCGTGGCATTAACAGCGTAACTGCAAATGTTAGTTTAATGCAAGTAAATGTAATGACAAAGGATCAAATGGTGAAGTGAAGCTGTAGTTAAAGCCACTCAGTGTAAAGTGTGACCAGATCACTGGATTTAATCCTCGATATGACATGTCCATTCAGATGGCTTTTCATGCACATTCTCCCTGTTCTTCATTTTATATTCACATTTTTCTTTGGCATTTAATATTGATTTTCTGTGAGTTTCCTTTTTTATCTGAATGAAATTGTGTTTATGCTTTAAAACATCAAGAATTACTTCAAGTCTGTTTTCCAAACACTTTACAGTAAAGTTGTATTATTTAAAGCATTAGTTGAACTAATAAACAACACCTCTATGCAGAATTTCATAATCTTTATAAATATTAACTTATTATATACATATGATTCAGTGCGTAATAGAAACACATTAACTGATGTTTAAATGATTTCCTCTTCACAGAGAGATTCATAGAATAGCTTTTCTGCCTTATAACTAATAAAGTTGTGTTCATTGTGTTGTTGTTGATTGTGACTATTGCATTAAGCAGCTGGAATGTTAAGAAATGTAAAAGTATGAACATAAACCAGGACTGATTAAGGTCATAGATTCATTGTCTAATGTTAACAAACGTAAAGTATTACTGTTTGATTCATGTACCGACCCTAAACAGAACCCATGCTCACTTCACACATGACATTAAGAGTCTTTGCTTCTTTCTGAAAGTATATTTGACTTTTCTTCTAGTATT
Source organism: Zacco platypus (assembly GCA_038088235.1). Taxonomy (NCBI): domain Eukaryota; kingdom Metazoa; phylum Chordata; class Actinopteri; order Cypriniformes; family Xenocyprididae; genus Zacco; species Zacco platypus. The sequence continues at coordinate 9,688,948 of CM076075.1, read as the reverse complement.
TTATAGCCTAAAAGATGGCAGTAGTGAAGCAGGAAGCAGAGAAAGGACGTGAGGATTCAACAGAGCATAAAACACAGCTGTATTCATACTGAAATCAGACAAACAGCTGCGGCTACAACAAACACACAAGCTCCTGCGTTTCAATCCTTTCTCACGGAGCAACAGGATTTTGAGGGAAATCTGTGCATTACGCAATGTTTGGAGCAATCAGTGTTTTCTCAAGAACACAGGATCAGAACTGGGATCAATGAAAATCTGGTGAAAATCCTCTGGCCAAGCGTACAGTGACTGAACTACAGTCAGAAGAGTTAAACGTCCTGATATTATATAAGAGAGGAGAAGAGACGAGACGATCTCTAACAGAAGACCAGGCTCTCGATGTGAGGAAACAGCAGTTGTAATATTGCTTTTGGAAACGTAAAACTGGGTTTTGTTGGAAGAAGTTAACAGTGCCTTATTTTGAAGGTGGTCTGAGAGAAGAGCGATATTAAAAGTACAAGTTGTTAGAAAGATGAAGAAGCGTCCAGAGAGCGGATCTCCATGTCTTGCGTTATATAAACATCCAGCTTCTCCTCTGGAAGTGTTCGGATCAGACATCAACATTTTGTCACAATAACAAATAGTAAATCATGCAGTATTTCATATTCGGGCATAATAACCAACCAAAATGACAGAAACTTCCACCTGTGCAGGACGTGGTCAAATGATTTCATGTATATAAACTTGGAAACACTCAAATAAGTGCAATGAATTACAATGGAAATGACTTCTAAAGCATTTATTAAGATTAGTTAATGTTGGGTAAGATTAAAAAATCAGTGTAATCAGATCACTGTACTGATTACTCTCTCTAAAAAGTATTGGATTACTTATTACTAGTGACTTTCTAAAGGAGGGACATGAAACTGCTCTTTTAATTCTTTCAAATAAATAATATAAAATTGCACAAATTATTCTTGAACTGACTGAAGTATTTAAAGGGAGAAGAATTCTTTAAAAAAAACATACATTTTAACATTTGACATTAGATTTTGATGTTAAATCCACTATTGTTTTATGTAGAATTGATCTAATCTATACAATATTCAATTACATTCGAAGTAACTGAAATTACAGAAAAATTAAACAGGATTTTATTTTTTCAAGGGAAAAGTCTGTTAATCTTATTTAAATGACCTGAGCTAAAATGCACGAACTAACAACAGTTGAAGCATTTTATTAGCGAAGATGAATAAACACGGTACGAATGCATTGATCATTGTTAGTTAATGCGGTATCTAATGGATCATTACTGTAAAGTATTAGCATAAACTTTTATGGCTCTATTACAACATGTATTCCGATGTTTGCGATATCAACGATGGTTGTTTATGGACGGTGCAAATGATCTCTAAGCAAAATCTTCTCTCTGCCAAAAAAAGAGAGATGATTTTCACCGAAAACAGTTCATTGGCTGTTAGTCATTTGTGTTTCCCTTTGCTTTCTGTTGGAGTGGGAACTACTTCGAATGGAGTGTGTTGAATGCAACTGATTAAAATTGATCTTAATGTCATTTCCATCATCATAATCTTACAGCTTAGGAAGATTTCAAGATAACACACGAACAAACACCTGGACGAAGCTCCTGTTAGGGATGAAAGCAGCGTAAATCAACACACCTCTCTCTGCGGTGCAGCAGGCAGAACCCATGGCCAAGAGGTTTCCAGACTCTACAAAATCCCATCACAAACCATGAGAGGAGGCGGCGGGTGGATGCGGAGCGGCCGCGGGCGGTGATGCTGCTGTGTGGAGGCAGTGGACGCCGCTGCGCTGCTGGAAGATGATGAGTTCATAATCCCTCGATGCTGCTGTCGCCACTTGCGGCTTTTTTCATTTAGTCTGCAGGACAGCTGTGTGCCGCTCCGGGAAACAATCACGGATTATGCCTCCTCAGATATTTATTTCTGTTCCTTTTGATTGATTTATTTATGTGAACGGCTCCGGTATAATCCAGCTCTCACTGAACAATTTTTTTTTTGCTTTTATAAAAAACACACTAAAAAGACAATACTCTTTAAGTCAAGTCAACATATAGGGCAGTATTTTCCTTTGGAAAAGCCCAGCCCTCTTTTGATAGAGCCTGCCTACAGTACAAATATGAATAAAAAACACCAACACATTACAGTAAGGTCCCATAGTTAACGTTAATTCATCAACTAACGTTAACAAGGAGCAATGCATTTGTTACTGAGTATTAATCTAAACTGATTGTTACTTTATGTCAGCTCAGCTCTGTTAAATAATAATATTAATAGCTACAACTTTTGATTTTAATAATCTATTAGTAAAATGGTGAAATTATCATTAACTAAGATAAATTCTTTAGAAATGTTTTTGGTAACCCTTTACTTAAAGCCTTTGTGTATAATGCATTATAAATGTATTCATATATGTTATAATGCATTATATCTTTTCACAAATAATTGTAACCAAAATTTGCAGATTCCTTGTATTGTTTGTCAAGTGTTTTAATGCATCATACTTCGTTACATAAATATTAGAATGTATTATAACTGTGGTTATAATTATTCAACCTACAAAACAATAAAAACAATAGTGGGCAGATAGAGTGTGAAAACTAAATATCGTACACTCTTAAAAAAGCGGGTTTTTAATCATTTTAATAACCATTTTAATAACCTAAAGAAACTTTAGTGGATGTTAAAGGTTCTTTATGGAAACAATAAATGCCAATAAAGAAGCTTTATTTTTAAGATTACAGTGAATCTTATTTCATAAAGAAAGACACATTATGTGTTTCAGTATGGACATGTTGAACATCAGACCTGCGAGTTTGAAACGCATCATGTTTGTGTTCAACATCATCCACTCAGAAAACAACAGAGCAATTGCAGAGAAAAATATCTTCAGTGCAGCTTTGGCTGGTCATCCGTCTTAATCCTGCAGTTCCTGGGATTAGTCCAGCTTTTTCTTTCACATTAAGACATGTCCTATATTGCTGCCGCACACACTGCTGTCTATAGAGCGTCTGATACGGGCTCTTACCTACATCACTGTCTCTGTGCTTCTTAATGAGCTCCGCCAGCTCGAAGTTCCCAGAGATTATTGCCACCTGCAACATAAGAGAGGAGAAGCTGCTGTAAAGTGAAAGTCTGTTTCATTCAAAGTCAAAGTACTGTGAACGACACATCTGTATGGATGCATCAATCAAAACAACTCATGATATAATGCAATGGGCAAAAAAAATACATATTTATATATATATATATATATATATCTATAAGATATACTACATGACTTGTTTGACTATTATATAAAGAGCGCTTTTTACAACAGAGATTGTTTCAAAGCAGCTTTACAGTGATAGCAGGAAAATAATGTAATGAATTTACAGCAGCTCTAGAAGAAAACAGTGTCAAAGCAATGAATAATTCTACAGCAGTTAGTAATCTGAGTTCATAATCTCAACATTTACTAATACATTATTAAAATCAAAAGTTGTATCTGCTAATATTAGTTGATGCTCTGTGAACTAACATGAACAAACAATAATTATATTTGTATTAACTAACAAGAACAAAGATTAATAAATGCTACAAAAATGTATCGCTCACAGTTTTTCTCAATCGATTTGACACATTACTCCAAAGTAACGTAACTGCTCTCAGAACAGCAATCCAAACACTCTGAGCTCCGCCAAACTGTTCAACTGTACTGCAAAATAAAGTTTCTTTCTAGTAATGCATACTAACATCAAAACTACAAGTGTGTTCTCTAATGATTTTAGAACACGTTCAACTATGGATGTACAAATACACTAATGAAAATACACATTAATTGTGATGTTTTTCCAACAGGTTTTGTTATATGGGTCATTGAGCAACAAAAGCTTCAAAAACTGTATTTGACCCACCATGGTGGTGCAAAAAAATATTTGTAAATATATATCTACTCATACTTGAAATGAGCTGTTTTTATCAGTATTTGAGAGATATATGAGAGATCTCCTCTGGATGTTGCAGTACAGTATCGGGTTAACGTTATTACCCTGTCAGCTGATAATTAAATATTTGCAGTTGTACCACCCTGACATTTGAGAATATACAAATTGAAGGGCAAAGGTTTTTCAACAGCTTTAAAACAGCTCTATCTGTTCCACTCTTCCGTTCCTTCTCATTGCACCCCTTCTTCTATCCACACCACCACCTTTACACTTACATCTCTTTATTTTCCCCTTCTTTTGCAATTTTTCTTGCTCTATGCATCCTTTCTCTTTTATATTTTCTCATTACTTAAAGCAATTGACTCTTCACAAACAGTTTGATTGACAGGCGATGTGACCAATCATATCCCCGAATCCTCCATTTTGTCCATCAAAGCAGTCAGGGGAGTTAGTAGATTAACGTTGGTGAACTTGAACTTGAACTTGTGAACTCACACACTTGAAACAACATTCCTTCTGATGTTCATTCATGTTTATTTGATGCTATAAATGAACTAGTATGAAGAGATGATCGGTTCACGAGGAGCTACAGCGATCTGTCACGACACATTAAAGAGACACTAGACGCTATTTATTGATTAAACTTCTTAAAAAAATTACAATATTTTAAATATGAAACTGTTTCATACGTTGTCAGTGTCCTCTTTGCTCCAGGATGTATTTTTGAGAGAGCGGACATAGCAACAGTAACTAAAGGGGGCGGGTCTTTGCGAATGGTCAATTGTGATAAATGCATGAACATTTGTAAAAACTGCATTTCCTGTGTTGTGTGTATTATTAATTGGGCTAATTGAAAACATAACATGTGCATTTGATAATATGACAAATTCCAAATTGTTTGTGATTGGAAAAACGGTAGATAAATGTTTGTGATTTGAGCAAAGCCAATAAAAATAGCTATGATTGTATTTTTCTCGATATATAAAAGTTTTGGTTGGATGTTTTATGAAAACATCTGTGAATTTTGTGCATAGGGTTTTGAGAAAATGGTTCACATGATTTGCAATTTGTGTAAAATGAATGAAAACAACCTGTTTAGGACAATTAGAAAGTGGATCACTGTGTGAACAGAAGTCTGAGTTTGGAGAAACGTGTCAAATCGATTGAGAAAAACTGTTAACGGAGACCTTATTGTAAAGAGTTCCAGCAACAGAACTGAAATTAAATAGGGGAGAGAACGACACACAATGACAGAACAAATTACTATGATTACTATGTCAATCACTATAACAACAAACAAGGCAGGGAAAAATGGTGCAAATGAAAACAGAGGGTGGTGGTATGACACCGGTGGGGTCAGAAAAAAAATTGTATTTTCTCTTTGAATTAAGTTTATTTTTCTGTCTCCACTTGCAGATATTTGTTCTTGCTTTAAAGCATAAACTCACTTCATTTTGCTGATTTTTTATTTGGAAAACAAGACTTATCTTACTAAATTATTTTGCTTCTAGTAAGTAAATGTATGATTTTTTTTTACAGTGCATCTGGGAAGTATTCATGGTGCTTCACTTTTTACACATGTTATTATGTTACACAGCCTTATTCCAAAAGGGATTCAAGTTCATTATTTTCCTCAAATTTCTATAAACAATACCCCATAATGACTATGTGAAAGAAGTTCGTTAGAAATCTTTGCAAATTTATTTAAAAAGAAAAAAAATCACATGTACATAATTATTCACAGCCTCTGCTCAATACTTTGTTAAAGCACCTTTGGCATCAATTACAGCCTCAAATGTTTTTGAGTATGATGCTACAAGCTTGGCACACTAATTTTTGGGCAGTTTCTCTCATTCTTCTTTGCAGGACCTCTCCAGCTCCATCAGGTTGGATGGGGAGCTTTGGCACACAGATCTCTCCAGAGACGTTCAGGACTCTGGTTGGGCCACTCAAGGACATTCACAGAGTTGTCCCGGAGCCACTCCTGTTATCTTGGCTGTGTGCTTAGAGTCGTCATCCTGTTGGAAGATGAACCGTCGCCCCAGTCTGAGGTCCAGAGGTCTGGAGCAGGTGTTCATTAAGGATATCTCTGTTCATTGCTGAATTGAACTTTCCCTCGATCCTGACTAGTCTCGCAGTTCCTGCCGCTGAAAAACATCCCCACAGCATGACGCCTCCACCACCATGCCTCACTGTAGGAATGGTATTGGACAGGTGATGAGCAGTGCCTGGTTTCCTCCAGACATGACGCTTGCCAAAGAATTCAATCTTTGTTTCATCAGACCAAACAATTTCGTTTCTCATGGTCTGAGAGTCCTCCAGGCATGAGCCTTTCACTGAGGAGTGGCTTCCGTCTGGACACTCTACCACTGGTTCTCTGTCAGAGTGATGGTCGGAGTCCAATAAAGTTGCGGAAACATCTCAAGGATGATCAGTGGAAACAGGATGACCCTGTGCTCAATTTTGAGTGTCATGGTAAAGGCTGTGAATACTGATGTAACGTGGGATTTTTATTTTTAATACATTTGCAAAGATTTCAAACAAACTTCTTTCACGTTGTGGGGGTTATGGGGTATTGTTTGCAGAATTTTAAGGGAAATAATGAATATAATCCCATTTGGTATAAGGCTGTAACATAACAACGTGTAAAAAGTGAAGCGCTGTGAATACTTTTCGGATGCACTGTATTTTTAATAGAAAACAAGACAAAAATACTAAAACAAGAACAAAAAATTTTTGCAGTGCAAACAGATTGCATTTTTGTTGTTGCTAGGAAAAACACTTCACCTGTTCAAAACAGAATAATCACAATGGAAATATTCCACACTACACTGTGCATCTGAAGTGATGTAATGAATGGAGGAAACACATCTGATGTTAAAGTCTCAGAGGGTTTAACAGTGAATCTGTTCCTTGAGGTGATTATTTTCATTCTGCTCAGTTGCTTCTTATGAAGCATCAAACATGCTTGTTTGAGTGACTCTGCACATGCGTGCTTGATCTGTAATCCTAAGAGGACTTCTAACAGGAGATTTGTACCTCACCATCTGTAGCCTTTAATCACAGTTCATCCACAAACTACTGTAACACACACACGCGCGCGTGCGCACACATAAATGCGCGCTCACACACACACACACACACAAACACACACTGAGGGCCTGAAATCCCTAGACTTGACCCCTTGATCTCCAATCAATCCCTGATCTATGTCAACACATCAGCACATATTTACACACACTGCCTTCCAAAAGCATTCAGAACTCCTGAATAATCTCTCATTCAGACAGATTCTGCTCACTCAAAGCGATGGAAATGAATGATGCAGCAGGACAGTAGGGTACATTCAGGTCTCAGTCTTCTGTGTAAATGTAAACGCCACATCATACATAGAAAAGTTCCCGATTGCAATTAATTATTTAAAAGATTATGATGACATAGCTCCCATTCAGACCCTCCTCCATTTTTGAGTCATGCCCACATCTCAACATCCAATCAACAACTGGCACGCAGAACCAAGCCCCGCCCTACATTCAGATGTACGTCACAAAATGGAAGAAACGATCTGCTGCTACTTCCATTTCATCGCAATTTGCAGAATCAGATCAATGCATTTTCCCGAAAACTAACCCTAACCTTAACATATTTCAGCAAAAATCCAAAAGGCAGATATCTGTTGGAAAGCTATGTCTAAACCATCATTCAAGTCAATGGGTGAGTTTTGCACAATAGATGCATGTAAAAGATGACTTTTGAATATAAAATAGCATGAACTCATGCTGGAAATATGCAAATATTTGTGACAGATATTATATAATGTGGTCACTACATTGACATTCTAATCCATGTATCAAAAAACTCCACTCTTAATCCTGCCATGCAGAGCAATCCATGGTAATAGGATTGAATGATATAGATAATAATGCACACCTCTTTGTGTGCAATATTGTGTAATGATCTAAAATATGGGGTGATGCTTTACAGTAAAAATCAAGTACACTTCAAGCTACTGCCATTGTTCTGAAAATGTGAGCTAACCTTTTAGATTTTTTTATTCCAAGCTTCCACAGCAGTTTAAACGGTTGTAGTGAAAGTTAAAGCATGGGTGGAAGAGAAGCTTTCTGCTGTTTAACCGCAGCACTGAAGTGTGAAACTTTGCAGTCCACGGCCTTCTGCAATGTTCAGGGGACAGTAATGAGTACGTTACCTGAAAGGGACTCTGGCTGTTGTGGTTCTTCAGCTCCTTGTTGGATCCTCTGACCAGCAGCATCTGCGCGCACTTCTCCTGCAGGAGTCACAAACACATTCTCAATATCTAATAACGTCACGTCTCTCCAGCTGATCTTCATGACCGGCTGTACCAGTCCACGAGACTCAAGACTTCAGTTTGAGACACTTGAACAGGATTTCCTCAAACACATTCCATTTTGTTTTCTGAATGATGCATGAAATAATCAGTATTTTTTGTGTTCTGTTGTGACGTTATACATTTTTTGAACAACCTACCACTTTTTTCACTGGTCTGACTCACAGTTATACAACAAAAGCCCTACTTACACACAGATCCAAGTTCAGTAGTTTACCTGCCAATAAACATACATGCTGTAGGTAAATACACAGCTAATCACACACCTGGTTGTAGAGAGCACAGATGTGCAGGGCCGTGTTCCCCGAGGCGTTCTGAGCGCTCATATCTGCTCCATAAAACAACAGATGCTCAAGGTGTTGAACATGACCATGACGACAAGCCTGTTAGAAAATTCAAACACACACACACACACACATTAGATTTTGCTATCTTCATGGGTACTCTCCATAGATGATTTTTATACTGTACAAACTGTATATTCTCTCCTCCTACACTACCCCTACCCCTAAATCTACCCATCAGAGAAAACATTCTGCATTTTTACATTCACTCGCACACACAGATTTAGACAGTACTGAGACTCTCATTAGAGTTACAAATGATTTGCTCTTATCATCAGATCGTGGTTGTATCTCTCTATTAGTGTTACTAGACCTCAGTGCTGCTTTTGACACTATCGACCACAATATTCTTTTGAATAGACTAGAAAATTATGCTGGAATTAGTGGAATTGCATTAGTTTGTAGTAGTAAACGAAGAGATGTCATTTCGATCACAAGTTAAATATGGAGTACCACAAGGCTCAGTTCTAGGACCGTTGCTTTTCACTCTGTACATGCTACCCTTGGGAGATGTCATTAGGAAGCATGGCATTAGTTTTCACTGTTACGCTGATGATACTCAGCTCTATATTTCCTCGCGCCCTGACGAAACCTACCAATTCTCAAAATTAACAGAATGCGTAGCTGATATAAAAAATTGGATGACTAGTAATTTCCTACTACTAAATTCAGAAAAAAAACAGATATTATAATTATAGGACCAAAAACATCTGCACATAATAACCTATAATACTGTCTAACACTTGAGGGCTGCTCTGTTAAGTCGTCTTCGTCAGTTAGGAACCTGGGTGTGCTCTTTGATACCAATCTTTCATTTGAAAGCCACATTTCAAGCATATGTAAAACCGCATTCTTCCATCTTAAAAATATATCTAAACTACGACATATGCTCTCAATGACAAATGCGGAACAGTTAGTTCATGCGTTCATGACCTCGAGACTAGATTACAGTAATGCTCTACTGGGTGGTTGCCCTGCTCGCGTGATAAACAAACTACAGCTGGTCCAAAACGCAGCTCCTATAGTCCTTACTAGAACCAGGAAGTATGACCATATTAGCCCGGTTCTGTCAAAACTGCACTGGCTCCCTATTAAACATCATATAGATTTTAAAATCTTGCTAATTAGTTACAAAGCACTAAATGGCTTAGCTCCCCAGTACCTGAGTGAATGCATTATAATCCTTCTATTACGATCTCAGAATTCTGGCCAGTTGTTAACACCTAGAATACCGCAGGCGGTAGATGCTTTTCCTATTTGGCACCTAAACTCTGGAACGATCTTCCTAGCATTGTTCGGGAAGCAGACACACTCTGTCAGTTTAAATCTAGACTAAAAACGCACTCACTCATATTTACTTTGTTATCTACAAAATTCTCCTTTTATAGTCCAAAACAGAAAGAACAGCATTTTGCATTAGAACAACACCAAAGTGAGTATCTGATGATTTCATTTTCATTTTAGGGTACACTGTCCCTTTAAGTACAGTAATGAGGTACAATTGGGACTCCTGGGATGGCGGTGTCTCCTGACCCTTTGTTCTGTAATACAGCCATGGATGTGTGTGTGGCTGAAGTTCACCTGGTGGATCTCATGCCAGCCGTTCTCATCCTGGCAGCAGACGGATGCGTGTTCATTCAGCAGCAGCTCGCAGCACTGCGTGTCTCCATCCACCATGACCGTGTGATACAAAGCCGTCAAACCACGGCTGTCTTTATAGTCCGGTGACGCTCCGAGCTCCAGCAGCATCTGAAGAGAAGACAGTCCACAAGAAATGTGCAAATACACATTTCAAATACATTCATTATTCTTCTTTCCTATTTGTTGCCATTTTGAGGATTCACTTTCCCTTAATAGAGTACCTTTTGGTGTCTCATTCTATAATTCAGTTAAATTCAGTTGAAGTTTATTTGTATTGTTTCACAAAATACATGCAGTTTCAAAGCAGCTAGTATTCTGTTCACCAGACAGAGATGAGTGTCACAGTAACGTCCATGTGACAGTGATATACAGATATAATATAGTTCATGTTATAAAACAAAAGATATGAAACAAAAATACTGCAAACATTTGTATCACTGAAGGTAATAATGCATGAGTCCAGGCAAAGGGTTATGGGAAATGCAATTCATGATGGGAAAGCAGTGCAGGAGATGGAAGGAGTGCCCTCTGGTGGTTATCCTGGGCACTGCACCTGCTAACAAGATGAATAATTATAAAGCAGGTCGTGTACCTTGAGCGCGGGCTGGTTGTTAGCACGAGCAGCTCTGTGTAGAGCAGTCATGCCGTCCTTATCCCTGAAGTCCAGATGAGCTCCTCCGTTCCTCAGAGCTTTAATAAACTCCAGCTTATTCTCCAGCTGAACGGCGAAGGTGAGCGGAGTCTCTGTGACACACACACACACACACACAGAGAGAGAGAGAGAGAAGATCTGCTTGATTCTTTCTTCCATCAGAATAATTCGACCAAATGTGTATGCCATTTTTAATTGAAATGAATTGAAGTCTGTAGTAATAAATTCCATAGATGGACTATGGATGTAATATAACAAATGCATAGATGTCCTATAAACTGGTAAGATGAATAAAGTGATAAGAGTGAACATTCTCAAAGGCAGAACAATAGATAAGCAGGACAGTGAGGATGGCGAGCTCAGACGCGTCTGGATCTGTTCCAGCGGTACCTCCAGTTTCCGTGTCCTGGTAATTGGGGTCCAGCCCTCTGTCGAGCATTTTTGAGAATTTGTCGAGCTGATCATGTTGGATGTAATCTATGAACTTCCTCAAGCTGGCCTGGAGAGAGAAAATAAGAAAGAAAATAAAGAATATACACAACAAAACACAATTAGATGCATTACTGTACATTACTTGAAGTAATTACTTTAATCAGATGATCAAAATGAACCCAAACTGAACATAAACATGTTCTAAAGAATGTTTTCTTTTTTATTGAACATTCTATTTTGTCATTCCTCAAACATTATGGGAATGTTACTTTTGAATGTGTGAATGTTCTGAAACAAGTACTATAAATAATGTTTTTGTGCCGACGTTTTGAGAACATTATTAAAAACATAACTCTGAATGAATGTTACTGGAAGAATGTTCGTTCATAACTTTGAGAGGATCTTGCCGGAACATTTTGTGATTTTCACTTAAAAAATAGTTACACATTAAAATTTCATGCAAACACAAAACTCATCATCTCTCTCTCTTTATCCCGAATATTATTTAAATCATTAATATTAAGATATTTTCTGATATTTTCACAGACAAAAAAACAAACAAGAAATAACATATTTAAAATCAACGCTTTTATTTTACAATAACTGTCTGTACTGTATGCGACGGTGTGATGAAACAGTGTGCCATTGTTTTGTTAATGTGGTGAGTTTTTAACATCCTCACTATGTAACTATAATTTATAATAATAATAACTAGGTTATTTTGATCATGAAAAATTTAAATTAATAAAACAAATCAATCCACAATGGTCTCATTTTTGTTTGTTTTTTACAGACTTTTTTATAAATGTCACTATATCGTAAACGCTATCTCAAAATCTTTCTCCTCTCACAAAAACCCACGAGGTGAAGGTGCATTAACTCCTCTTTTAAACTTTGTGGGAGTTGAGACAGATGTGCGATTGTGTGGTTTGTTCTCGCCCCTGTCAATCAAAGGCAGACTCGTCAAGCATGCCACCTGTCGAAACGCGCAGAAGCTTCGTTTAGCCATAGTCACGTGACATGGGTGTTTTGAATCACAGTTCGGAGCAGTGTTTCGAAACATCTACGTTTCCGGATCTCGACACTGTGTCGAAACGTTAGTTTCGCGTCAGCCATCCCTAGTTATATTTGAACGTGTAAAAGTTTATTTCGAATGTATTAGTGCGTGATTATGCGCGGAGCACATGGTAATAAGGCCTTGCGTGATGTTACCATGGTTTTCGCCATGTGGAAAAGCTCAAAGGCTTCCATATACTTTGTATTACTTTCATACTGTTTATGGTCATAACTGTTTACGAGTTACGAAGGAATGTACGCATATTCATGTTTGTTCACTGATTGTGAAACGAAAAAGAAGTGTTTAGAGAACTTTGTGCGTATGGTTGCAAGTTAATGTATATATATATCATTATATAACGATATATATATATATATATTGCTTTGATTAACTTGTATGTTAATGAGTTATGTGAGTTTAACATGCACACGAGTAAACGCCATCAATGGAAAACGTCACTCATTGTGTGTCGTGATCTTTTTCCGTTTATTCTCAGGCGTAACACCATGGCAGAATATCTACATCCCATTCCCAACTGCATGATCCACATCTCTATGGGTCTACCAGGGATGGAGATGAACTCTCCAGGACTGAATCTTTGCGCTCACCTTCGTGTGAAGTCTGGCGATCTGCTTCTCATCCACACTGGGCTGATTGTACAATCTGGTTTTGTAGCGAAACTGTACAGAAACACAGAAACTTCTCAGGGTTTCAATGCAGCATGCAGTATTTATAAACCCTCAGAATGAAGACACCGCTGAAATCATTCACGCTCTTTTGGTTCAATAAAGTGTTGAGCGTGTGCTGTTCAAAGTTCTGCTAATACATTTTATGATGATGTTACCCCCAAACGTTGATTAACGTATCAAACATGATAATTCATGTGACTCCAGTCGCAGCAAGAGTTAGCTCTTCATTACTTCATGATTAGTTATCAGTCCTTAATGTTGAAGTAAGTATTCATTCAGGTATCGGTACAAGATTATTCATGCACAGTTATTATAAAGCGTCTGTACCTCCAGTGACAGGACGCCCTCGCAGGCTGGCAGTGGATATTCCCCAATCAGGCTCTCTTCATCCAGGAATTCTCCATCGCTGCCGCCGCTGGACGGCTGGAAGAGGCCGTAGTTCAGCACATCCTTCAGATTCTGACTCAATGTACACAGGATTTGCTGTTTTGCAGCCCACACAGTGGCACTGGGGATAAAGCTCATGCATTTCTGTTGATGGAAAGTGAAGGGGTCATCAATAAAGACACCATGAAATCAAAAGTCACAATGCTTTTTTATGGAACATTAAGGTGTTCATTGTAAGCGATTTATCGCTGCACATCATTATCGTGTTAAATTCATGCTCCTGGTAATCTTGAATCAGAATATCATCCTCTCGCAGCATCTCTGCTCTGATGACGAGGGTGACGTCACATGAGCAAAAACATTTGCATATGGCTGCCTCTAGAGTAAGACATCGACCAATAGTTATACATCATCACATCATAGGCCCCGCCCACTGGCGTTCAGTCACTTATCAGCTGACATTTGTCTACACTGGATGTGAGCGTGGCATCACAAACGAGCAGAAGTCCTTATAATCACTGATGCTGTCTACACTTCAGGACATGTGTGTGTTCAGTTTCTGACCGACACGGTCTTGAGTCTGCCGACAACAGTGAAAGAAAGTTTGCTTTGATGCGTCCGGGTTTGGGATTTCAGAAGAATCCCAACAAGTGTATGGTTTATTTTAATGGTGTCTGAGGATTATATGTTTGTTCAGAACATTTTGTTTTGTGAATGAGGAACAGTGTAATGGAGAGTTTGCAAAAAAACTAGATGAAGCACCAACTGTATCACAAAACGCAATTTAGAGATTTCATAATGCTTTGTCTGAAAATGATGCTTTTATATGGAACGTTTTCAAAACATTGATACTGTTTCCCATGCAATGGCATGGCCAATCATAACAGACGAGTCTTAAAGGAGCCGCACTGTAAAAACTGATCATTTCAGACAGTGAGGGTGGAGAATAATCATTTTTCTGCATATATATTTGTCCAAAAAAATGTTTATTAACATCATAAGTGAACGTCAAGGAACATGTTAAAATAATTTTAAATAATCCATGTCATGACCCCTTTAAGGAAAATTTCATCCTTATGACATCACTTTGTAGGCCAAGCTAGCATTTTAGCATTTCCAGTTCCATCATGCCGAAATCAGTGTTTTTTGTTGTTGTTGTTGTTTTTTTGGTTAAATGGTTGAAATAAGGTCTGTGGTGAACACAAGCTCAAGATACTTCATCATTATTATCTCATGATTTTTTTAAGCTGCTAAGTGTTTGGGTAAACGTCATCACGCCGCAGGTAAGCTCAGCTCGCTTTCACAGCCTCACTATCCTCATAATTGTGCTCTTATAAACTAGTCTAATTCAAACTTTCCGGGAAAATGTTTTTAGATAAAAACCGAAAGAGTTGTCAGAAGCTTAATGATGGTGACGTTGAAGTCGAGCGACTGGTGTAGCCTAGCTTTAGCTTTTTACTTCTGTCGACTGCATTTAGGCTTCAAAATTCAATAAAGTCGTGAAAATGATCTTGATGGACAAAATGTGTAAGTATCATTAACTTTTGTTGATCACAGAGCTTGTTTTTTGTGATAATCCAAAAGCCTATGGAAAAATCCTATTGGGTTTTTGTCGAGGGAACCGGCGTGATGCTAACTGCCGATTGGCTTACAAAGTGACGCCACACTTGCACCTCTCTATTGTCTGATCACTCAAACCTCATGTTTTCCTCATTCACTGAAGGAAATGTCCATTACATCTAAAACCCAAAGCGAGCAGTGACACACTCACGGTCTGCTGCAGGTCTGGGATGAGCACTCGGACATTGAGCGAGCTGCTCTGGACGTCCGTCATGTGACTAGCCAGCCGTTCTGCTCTTATCGTCTCATAGACGGTCTCGTCTCTGGAACTGTGTGAGCTGTGGTCCTGAGAAGAGTCAGAGAAACTCTGGGCCATCTCTTCCTCGCTGGACGTCGGGCTCCGCGGCATATTCAGCTGGAAAACACACATATATAAAAAGCAGCATTTGAGATTTGACTGATTCTCCTTCCTTGTTGCTAGCAGTGTTGGGAAAGTTACTTTTATAAGTAATTCATTACAATATTGGGTTACTCCATAAAAAAACAACTTTTTCTCACCTGGGCTGGGATTGCTTGTTTTTGTTTGTTTGTTTGTTTTTTAATAACAACCAAAAAGTTTTATTTTCAGCAAATTTAAAGGCCTACAATGAAACGAATAAGCCTCAGGCTGAAGGAAACGTATATTTACGCCTGTCCAGTAGAGGGCACCACTCAAACAAACCTTCCAGATGTGCTGCTATACTGGATTAAAGAGGAAGAGGACACAGGAGAAGGAAGTTCTAATATAAAGTAATCTAATAAATCTCAACTAAACCTAATATGAAGTCATTAATATGGGGTCATTCCATAGTTGTAATGGTTTTTATACTGTACAAACTGTACATTCTGTCCCCCTACACTACCCCTACCCCTAAACCTACCCATCACAGAAAATGTTCTGCTATTTTAGATTTTCAAATAAGATAATTCTGTATGATTTATAAGCTTGTTTCCTCATGGGGACCAAAAAAATGTCCCCACAAGATCAAAATTTAATAATATTACTGTAACTGTGGGGACATTTGGTCCCCGTAACGTAGGGAATACCCACACACACACACACTCACTCCTCTGACCTTTATTTCTCTCAACATAAGGACAGCAGAACTGTCAGTCAATAAATGTGAAAAAGTAATGCGTTACTTTATTAGTTACTTTAAAAAGTAATCTGATTACATAACTCAAGTTACTTGTAATGCGTTACCACAACACTGGTTGCTAATCAATAAAAAAGTACCATGTATCATCTTCTGATGCATTATTATGAAATTCAAGTTGTTATTTTAGGGCTGGGAGTGACATATTTTGAGTTTGGCTATTTGGGCTGTTTGGGTTGGTTTTGTTACGCAGATCTGGCAACCCTGGTCTGCTCCACGCAGTTTCTGCTAAAGGTTGTAGAATATAGGACACGACACAGTGGAGCGCTTCCAAATAAAGAGTTTCTAATTGGAGCTGTGCAGCAGATCTTCTGCGCTCTTTTCTCGTGTCGTCCATTCATCTCCACACTTGTGATCACAACACATGAGTTTGCTGGATCATACAGTCACAGCGCTGACATGATGTGACCTGCTGTTCAAAACTGAAGCTTGACCTTGAATTGAGATCTTCATCTCTCATATTCCCCTTGTGAGGGAAGCAGAAGTATACGGCAGATACATATAAAAATATAGGCCGAAAAAAGAAGGTGAGGATGATCAGATGTAATACTGAAACACACTGATAATAATAAGCTCCTCCTGAAGTTCCTTATGGGTTTCCACACCCAAGAGGTAAGAAATACAGTCAGTCAACCAGAGTAAACTCGTCCTGATCCGTCATACACTGTTATTATCCTGCAGTTAGTTTCAGCCAAGGATGTTTCAAATATTGATCACAATTCTTATTTTGGTAACACTTTACAATAAGGCCGTATTTGTATTTATTTATTGCATTAACATTAACAATACATTAAATGCAACAATAAAAACGTAATTGAGTTTACCTGAAAATCTTCAATGCTCCTTCCTGTCTGTGCGCCACAGAGAACAGTGAAGAGGAGAAAATGCTCTTCATCAGCCTCTAGATTCCAGAGTGAGTCCTGATAAATCCTTGAAATCACTTGAACGAGCACCTTTGAAAACTAATGTTCACAGTGTTCGGTAGAAAAGGCTCGTGCCAGTGAAGTTCTCTGAAAATCCTAAATATGTGAGAAGTAGGTGAGATACTATTAAAATAAATGAATCCAGAGCCCGTTCAGTTCGGCCCCCTAGTGACGCTCTGCTGCAAACACGCAACTGAGATGAATGTGTGTAGGTTACTTCAATAACAATAAGAGCCACTTTTAACACTTAAAGGGAAAGACCACATGAAAATCTGTCGTGATTTGAGAGAATGACCTACTCAGGACATGTGGTTACGTTCTCATAAAGCAGGTGCACAGAAACATTTCGTACAGAAAATCATTTAAGGGCTGAAGTCACACAGTGCCACTGGATTTTGCTCATTTATAAAAGCCTTAAACACGAAAGGTCATGGCAAAATGTACGCTGGATTTTCTTCTGCTCTTACAGCAGATTTTATGCAGAGTTTCAAACTGTTTTAAGGATGTATGATTCAATTTATTGTACATAAAATTACCACCAACATGACTTGCTTTGCACTCCCAAACCAGTTGGGAGTGCAACAACAACAAAATAAAGTAAAAATATAATGGATGAATTACAGTTATTTATGACTTTAATGTTGCATTTCGATCAGTTCTCTTCTATAATCAAAACAATTCCAAAAGTCACTTCTGACGTGATTAATGCAGCACTAAAACTGGACGGAGATACAGCATTCATGAGGTTTATTAAACTCAAGGTTCATAAATCAACATTGATTTTTCACTGAGGCTGGTGTTTTTTCATAGGATGAACACATTCTCCACCTCCTCCTGTAACCTGAGACAGAGCTCATGATAAACTGGGACATTATTTAGGTCACTGCGAAGGGTTGAAGCAGAAGAACAGAAGTGACGTGAGGACAGTCGCAGCGGACGCGTTCACATGCAACACGATAATCCAGCAATAATCCACTGATGGAGCAGTCAGACTCCTTCAGCTCAGTCGTTCACACTGACAGCAGTTGTGAAGAGCAAATCATTTCTGCTAACAGGGAATGTTCTCAGAACGCTCTGGAAATGTTCTCTTAAAGTTATGAACAAATGCACTTGTAAAGGAATATTTGAATGTGTGCTCATGTCGATGATGACGTCACCGGAGCTCCAAACTAGAGATCATTCATTAACTGCACAGAATCTAACACCAATGTGTTGGCTCTACAAAACACTATTTTTTGAGTAAATATACCAACAATCTCCACTGAGTTTCAAGAATTTAATATTTGTAGCATAAACACAAATTTTTAAGTTCATCACTCAAAAAAATTAAGTCGCTCCAACTACAGAGTTATAGCCCTGGAATCAATTACTCTGATCTGTGTCAGTTCAAATCAACAGCTGTCCTTAAAGCATGCTGGGAACTAGAAATCCACTGCCCAATTTCTGAAGTTATCAAGACAATTTTATTAAGTTACAACAACTTATTATTTTTTAAAAAGCTAAATAACACAGACATTTGAGTTTAAATTACAAACGATATTAAGTTGATGTAATGATCAACATTATTATGTCAAAAGAACTTCAAACGTTTAATTAAAACAATAACTTAGAATTTTTAACTTGAAACCATGCATTTATTTAAGATGTGGTAACAGCTCCCTTGAATTATGTATTAGAGTGTGGATTCAGTGTTCAGAGTGGAAATGATGTCACAAATATGAAGAGTTTTGCTTCATTTAAATGTTTCCAGCTTGAGTTAAAGCAAACAGCAGTTAAATATAGATCGCAGCAAATAATAAACATCCAGCATCTCCGTTGTTTTGATCGTGAACGTGCATCATCTGATCACTTTATTCAAGTTAAAAAAGCAGGGAATCAGAAGGTTTTCTTCTTATGTACTCTTGCCGCATTCTGTCATTTTCACAGACATCACATTATTTTCAAGCTAAAAATATCCAGGCTGAAAACGCAAGAGGGCAGCAGAGCATCACTTACAGAATGATAAAAGACCTCTGAACTGCAAAAACTCCATTTCGTTTGAAATTTATTTTTAAATACTAACAAAAAATAAGCAGGCTAAAGCCAAGCACAAGCAAAAATACTCCCAACTGATCCACAAAATGTGGAACAGACTCAAAATAGGTTTTCCACTCATACAAAGTGTTTTGCAATTTGTGAATTTACATTTATGAATATGGAACAACATGAGGTCTTTTTCCATATTCTGAAAAACAATAAATCATTTCTAAAGCACGAGCAAAAATGAGGTTTACATAATGAAGGTAACATTTAATTCATGTTGATAATCCTTATCAGTCTTTGACATGTGACGTTAAACATTGAGCTGGAATATGGCAATCTAATATCTGAGAAAAACAATCCGTTTTAACAATTAGTTGTATATTCCGGTAATATGGGAATGAATTATAATTCTTTTATAGCTTTATAAAATGTTTGTCTTTGGTGGTGTAGCGTACATCTAACCAGAAGAAGGAGAGAGATGTTTGTGTCTCACATAAACATTGACCTCAGCTTGCTCTGAAAACATATTTTTCCAGTCTGTATGTGTGAAACGACACGCCGCAGCTTTAATGACCTCTGCTCTTCTCTTTCTAATTGGCATTAAATATTAAATTCCACTTCCTGTTGTAATGATGTGAAAAATTGGTTACATGAATTATAATTGACACCGGGCCAAAGAGGTGAGAACACGAGCTTAGAGAGTCATAAATATTGACGGGCAAGAGGATCTGTGTTGGTTTAATTATCCATACTAATTAGAAAACCAGAGCTAAAGTAGTAAACAAGATCTCTGTCTGCAGAACAAACTTAAACACAAGAAAATCAAGGCGACGTATTCGAATTACATTTACATTATTCATTCAGCAGACGCTTTTATCCAAAGAGACAAGGAACAACAAGCAGTTCATCTTAAAGAACACGAGGAGAGCTGGTGATGCACAGCTCCACTTTTATCTAAAGCTACTTACAAATGTGTAAATCAGAAGTGCGACAGGGGCGATCAGATAGTTGGTATTGAAAAGCACTCTGGTTCCTGATCGCTTCTCTCATTTTGCTAAAATTATAGATCCCACACTGCAGTTTTGTTCTCTGTGATATTTTGTAGGACTGAAATTTTGAACGCGGGTGGAAATATGGCTCTGTTTCCACCTGCTGTTCAGAGGTTTTGGATCACAAGTGGACGAAGGAGACATTCACATTTACACCTGCTGGCTGCTGTCTCTTTTGTCCACTTTCAACCACTTCTGTCCCGATTTCTTCGAGAGGAGGGTTGAAATGTATGGGTTTTTTCAGATCTTTCAATCTAAGGACAAAAAAAGCTCAAGTGAACGCACTCATGACGGAGGAAAAACACGCTTCTGTTTCTGCTGTGAGATCTGTATTTAATACTGTGAGTGTGTGTTAGACATCAGGAAGGGTGAGAGAACATTGTGTTTGGTACGTTTTTCATCTTCAAACCAAACTTGGGTCTTCAGCCAACAAAGTTTAAATCCCGTCTGACTAGAGCGCTTCCCGTAATGTTCAAGAGCGTTTGCCGTCTGGTCAAATCTACCTCTGGAAGTGGTCGAAAGAAGACAAGCTCAAAACGTTTTACACTCCTGTATTTAACATCATCCACTTGTGATCCAGTCGACCAAAACGCATCTGGACACCAGCAGTACTCAGAGGATCAGGCCAATTACAGTTCATACAGTATAAGGGCAGATGATCAAGTATTAGCCCGCTAACAGGAAACAATCTCTAACAGTTATGACTGAACAAACATATATCCAGTAACGTTCGTTTAAAGTTATCTGGTGTTTAATAATGTTAGCACAAAAACATTATGTACACATTGATCATGGAGTGTTTTTTCTGAAATGTTTTAGGGTGTTTACATGACAACCATGAACCAAAAACAGAAGTTTTTTCTTTGTACAGATAGCAACATTATCAAAACTATCCCAGTTCAAACTAACCTGCGAAAATGACTGAAAATGCTGTATTACTCATGCCAGACCAGTAGGTGGCGATGTGACTTTGTAAAGAAAGACTACATGTCTGCACAGTTCTTTTACAGAGCTCTCGCACCAAACGCACATCTATCCACATTATTTTTACAGTTTACTGTACTTCAATATTCTTCTCGTTATTTCCCAGACTCATCATTCACAGGAAACACCTAAATTTCACACGGAAAAACACGTTTTCAAACACGGTTGTCGTGTAAATGAACGCCCAAAACACATAAAAACTCTTCCGTTTTTTGTCAACAGCCCCTTAGTCGGGTGTTCGTCTAATGTTTTTTAAATGTTGCTGCTTGTTTCAGAACGTTCAGAGAACATTCAGAGTAACGTTCACATAATGTTTGAGGAATGATAAAAGAAATGTTCTCTTAACGCTCACATAACCATGAAAAAACGTTTTTTAAAATTTTTTTTTAAAAACTGGACATTTTGAACATTCAGAAGTAACGTTTTCACACTGGGAACACATTCTTAGAACATTTTTTGTTAGCTGGGATATATAATTACCCATAAATACACAATTTTTCTCAAGTTCTTACTGTAGTCTAAGAAATGCTGGATCAAATGTGGACAAACCCAAACTATTAACCTGGGATCATTTAAACCAACGGTTGGGTTTGTCCATATTTGACCCAAACATGGGTTGAAACAACCCAGCATTTTTAGAGTGCACATTTTACATAATTCTGCAGGACTTTTATATACATTTCCTCCCATTCGACTCGGACTTAAATAGCCAGTCCTCCCCCTCTTCCTTCCTTCATCCTATGCGCTCAGTGTAAAAATAGTCATGTGTGCAGGCGTGTAAATGGCGTGTAGAGCTGCGTGGGTGTGTGTGTTTGTAGAGGGCACATATGCCAAACTCCACACACCCACACGCTCCTCTTCTTCAGCTCCTCTCACACTCCTTCCTCCAAATCAAACTGCCATTTTGGCTCCAGCAGATGTAGTTTTGTAGATTTAAGAGAAGATGCGATTGGCAGCAGCATCTCGATGAGTCACGGAGCTCAGAAGGGCCTGCGAGCTTCAATTGAGCGTGGGCCGATCGTCTGAGAAAGTAGATGCAAATCAGTCTGAGGATCAGGAGTTTCAGCAGTAAAAGCCCGTCCCCATTCAGATCTGAGTGCGTTTGAGTGATCATTACACTTCCATGCCAAACAAATAAAAAAAGTTTTGCTGTTCTGGGTTCACCTGCACCTGCTCTGGAAGATACAACCCAGTCTCCACAAATCTATAGAAACCCATCTCTGTCCCGGCATAAGAAAGCAAAAATCACGCTTTTGCAAATCAGAATTATATTATATCAATTTTGTAATTATGACTTAGTATGGATAATTTCAGCTTTATTTCACATTGTCATCATTTATATTT
The DNA here is from genome assembly GCA_038088235.1 of Zacco platypus. Taxonomy (NCBI): domain Eukaryota; kingdom Metazoa; phylum Chordata; class Actinopteri; order Cypriniformes; family Xenocyprididae; genus Zacco; species Zacco platypus. Next base: position 9,666,359 of record CM076075.1, on the reverse strand, counting down.
TAATGGCTTAGTATGTCATAATTTCAAGCTCATATCTCATAATTGATTTAGTATTTCATATGAATTTTTATCTTATAATTTTCTTAGTATGTCATAATTTTGACCATCTCAATGTCAAACTTTTTGTCATGATTTATATTTTTAATGATTAGTATGTCATAATTTTGATACTCTTATCTGATAATTGGTTTAGAATTTATTGACTTTTTGTCATAATTAAGAGAAAATTTCAATAGTATGACTTGGTGTCTCTCATAATTTCGACTAATCTAATAAGTATGATTTATGTCATAATTTATGTTTTTTAATGACTATGTCATAATTTTAACTTTGAACCGAACATAATTTATTTTTCTGCGGCACTCTGGCCGGCAATTCCACGTTTCCCAGCCTCTGGAGCATCCGGACCTCCACGGCCCTCTTCCCTCACGTCCAGCTCTCGTGGTTGTTATAGAAACACTTCTGTAAACGATGGAAAGCGGCAGGGAATCAGAGGAAGTATTTTTAAGCACTCTCCTCGATGAGGAACAGGTGGACAGACTGTGGGAATGTGATTTTTGAGTTTGGCATTAGTAGATGTGTGAGAGATTATGTCCAAAATGTCATAAAAGAGTTGACAAAAAAACTTAATATTAATTATTTGCATATGTATCTTATATATCCTAATATTTTATATACAAATATATAGTTTCTGTTCAAATGTATTGTTACTTTTAGATATTATTTTTGGTTATTGTGGAATATAGATTTTAATGGAAGGATGTTAATGTTCAAGCCTGATACTGTTTTGTTCCTGACTGAACGGATCATCCCAGAAACGACTCCTCCATATGGAACACCATAAAAACAGAAATAGGATAATGAAGTTTTCATCCTGTTTCAAGTATTGTTTGAGTTCAGTCCATCTGTGTTCCTTCCTCTATAGAACAGAAGCTCCTCATAAACAACGGATATATATTTGAGATCCTGGACGTTCGTGTCTAATGAGGAAGATCCACAGGGACGGACACACATCAGTATGGATGGATGGTCTGCTTGTTAACAGCAGTGAACGCGGAGCTGATGCAGATCTCAAGGCCGTTTCAGCAATTAGATGAATAAAGATACTCACATACTGACTGAAGCTGTGCGTTTCATAACAAGCACACAGACAACCTTTTCATTTGTTTTGGTTATTTTCATTATTAGAGGCCAAGAACGGAAAAAACAGACACTATTTGTTAGTTTTCTTCTTCATCATCATCATCATCATCATCATCTGACTGCCTCTCTCAGACAGCCTGAACGGCCAAAAAGACAGAAAAAAATCTAAACACCACATCTTGGTGAGATTTCATGTGATCACAGTATTAGATCAGTGCATTCGCTCTTAAAGTGACAGCGACCTAATAAACCTGCTGCAGTCTGACATTAAAGTTCATCAGACGACAAAAGACAGAGAGAAAATCACTCAAGACTCACTGTATATATAGTGAGTAATAGGCCATATAGGCTAATTCATATATATCACATTTAATTTCTCATTTAAATACTCCTGTTAAATATAGATGTAACGGGCTTTATTAAAACACAGAATGGTCGTAACAGGCAAGGTCAAACAGGAATATCAGAGGTAAGCAGGTTCGTGGTCAGTAAACAGGCAAAGGGGTCGATACAGGCAGCAATCATCAAACAGTCCAGAATAACAGGCAGTAAATCCAATGGGGCAGGCAGAGAATGGTCAGAGAACAGGAAAACAGACAAAATCAAACCAGGAAATGAAACACAGGTAATAACGCTCGAAATTGACAGGGAACCTAATCAAGACTTTGCAGTGTGTGTGTGTGTGAGTGGTGCTTAGTAATGACGGATAATGTGCTGTAGCTGTCTGGGGTGATCAGTGACAGGGGACAAGGCTTCTGGGAAATGTAGTGCGCAGGTGTGAGTGAGTGAGGGTGTGTAGTGCATTGTGGGAAGTGAAGTCCGGGAGTGAATGTGCACGTGTGTGTGAGTGAAAGTCCAGGCTGAAGTGCCCTCTTGTGGTAGTCACGGGCACTTCAGCTGATGACCATTACAATAGATGTACTGTAAAGCATTATTTCAGTTGTATTTTAGTTTTATTTAATTTGTCATATTGTTTGTTATTTGCATCCTTGTTCTGATTTTTATGGAAGCTCATTACCAACACTGAATAAAAAATAAATGAGGAAACTGCGTTTTTTATCCCACAGTTCTGACTTTATAACTTGTGATTGTGAGGAAAGAAAAGGTCAGAATTGTGGGATGAAAAGTCACAAAAGGTTACCTTTATAATTTTTTTATTCTGTAGTGAATATATATATATATATATATATATATATATATATATATATATATTATATATATATATATATATATATATAAAACAACAATAACAACAATTATAAAATAAAATGACAAAAACAACTATATTGTGATATTGTGATTGTGATTTATAAAAAAGTTAAATTACTTACCTAGAGATCACATATTATCATCATTATTATTATTATTATTATTATTATTATTATTATTATTATTATTGTTGTTTTTGAGGTCAGGCATTATATTGTGAAATATGTCTATAGTTTGAGATCATTCTGATTATTCTGATTTAACAGTCATGTTTGCAATAAAAATATTGTACAATAAAAATACTCTCATGAAAATATTGAGAGTGTTGTGCTTCGTGGAGTAAAATCAATAACTATAGGCCTATATTAATAAAACCCGAGTGAAGGTGAGAGATTTTTCATTCCTCTTTAGTGTCCAGAGGGCAGAAAGCATTCGATGTTTTAGTCTGTTTCTCTTCTCTCTCGTTCTCCTCATCTCCAGCCCCTCAGGGTTTGGAAATGTGTGTATTAACTCTATTTTGCAAAGTGTATCCTCAGAGGACACGGCCAAATAAAGACATTCATTAACAGCAGGCTTTGCTAATCTTATTCTATCTAATATGATGTATTATTCTAATTCCTCTGCAGCTCACTGGGGAGTTTGAGGAAACACTCTTTATTCTCCTTCTGCTAACTCAGGGAACGCCTGAACATCCTCAAAACTCTGATTAAGGACTTAAAGTCTCGCATGTGATGCAATAAAGACATTCTTCTTCATTTTTAACTTTTATAGAGTTAGCTAGGTAACAGCAAAAACAATAACTATAATCATAAGTATATCAGCATCCACACCAGCGTTTATTATAAGCGCTCTTTATTATCTGTCGCTCTAAATAAAGCAGTGATATCGTTTCTCAGTGTCGTTACAGTTGTGCTATGCATTTTCTCTAAGATATATAGTGATTATTAAAATGTTATAGTTATTGATCTGAATACTGAATGAATAAAAGACATCTCTGACGGGATGGAAGACTTTACTAATTTACCCACAAAAAGCTTTTTTGCATTACAGCCATGTTCTTCTATTACAGAAGTCAATGAGATATGACTTTTTAATGAAATGGAAATCATTTCCTTGCAGAGAAAACAAAACAAATCCCATTTTTCCAATTAAAGACTCTAAGATAGAGTGGATTTAGTGATTTGAAAATGATGCATCTTGTCCTTCACTGCGAACATCTGACCATAAGACATTCTGACCGAAAATACTGCAGAATCTGAATTATTCATTTCTTATCGTAAACTTTCAGGATATTCATGTTTATTCCCAGTTGTTTGGACCTCAGTATTTGTCTGATGAAGCATCTGCGACAGAGAGAGAGTCTCCAGAGAGGATCTTCAACAGAGAGACTGTCATAAACAGAGGCGTGAAATACTGCAGTTTCTGTACAATATCCGACCAGAGAGGAATCAAACCTCCCTGTCCTCCCAAAGACACAGTCCTCGTCTCTCTTCATTCCCAATCCCATCACAGCTACAGTACATGCTGTACACACATACATATTCAGTGCTGTATTGTTTCCTCACTGGCTCCATCAGCACATCAGTTTATGAAACCCAAGGGTTTTCCCAAGGGATACAGGGAAGAAAACAAGAACTTTACAAAATGTGTTTTTAAGACTAAAATTTGTATTAACCTTAAATATTTACTAAATATATTTAACACTGTATATATATTTAACAGTGCTTTACTAATGATTCTCTTCAGGCTTATACATTTAATGTCGGCAGGAAATGGAAATCAACCCTGTCTATTTGATGAATGATTCATCCATGTGTAATTTTTAAATTAGTTTTGACCTGGTAATATTTAATCAAGATTTTCCGATCTACTCTCATGCTGGAATCGCCAATCATTCTTAAACTCCGCCCCTTTCTTACAAGCTCCACTGCAAGCTCGCATTCAGACCCGCCTCCATTTTTGACAGCCACGCCCACATCCCAACATCCAATCAACAACCGAAGCATAGAAACAAGTCCCGCCCTGCATTTTTTCTTTGCGATAATGCGTCACTCAGATTTACATCACAATGCAGCATCTGTTTTTATCATTGATCTAACAGTGGGTAGAACAAAGTTACTCTTTTATTTTAATATGTGCTAAACAATACAGAAATTATTATGGAATATTGCAGAGTTTATTGTAAACGATTTATCGCTGCACATCATTATTGTGTTAAATTCATGTTCCTGTTAATCTTCAATCGGAATCTCTTCTCTGATGACGAGGGCGGGGCAACCTGTCACTCACATGAGATCCACCAATAGCAAACCACAACCATCCAATTAATTCCCCACAGACACAATCAAGCCCCGCCCTACATTTGTTCTTGTTTGAGAAGAGTTTCACTTAATTTTACTTCATGGAGGAGGAACAAGACACGCCAGCAGAGTATATAAAGAAGAACAAGAAGGATGAAGAATGGCAGCAGACAGGAAGTCAGCTCAGATTCAGACAGGAAGTCAGTTCTGTGAGGACGGCAGCTGCTCGTCTCTGTCCTCTGGGAGCTTGTCTCACACCCTGACTGCAGTCGGTCTATCCACACATCATCCTCGGGACTAATTACCACTGTTAATTGGCAAACCTGCCAGTCCATCCCATAATGCGGTCTGAGAGGCTGAGAGAGAGGCGATGAAGGAGGCAGGTGTTCAGGAGATAAAAGCACATCACAACCTTTTCTGAAGCTGACCACATCAAACGGCATCGGCACACAGGAGTGTCCAGTGGCGCAGGAATCGAGTTCAGCTGTGACCTTTTCACCTCTGCGTGACACTGGAAGCAGAGGCAGCAGAAATGGTTTCTATGGCAACCCTCACATTCCTTCTACCGTCACTATAACAAACACAGCGCTGGACAGGAGGACTTTCTCATCTTTGGTTCTCTTTTCATGTATCGCTCATGATAACGACATCTGTGTTAGATGTACAGAAACACACACTACACACACACACACACACACACACACTTCAGCCAGTAACAATTCAAACTTCTATCACTTCTGACAGCGTTATTTACCTCTAAAAGGTTCACAGTAGCTCCATCCCAGCAAACAGGTAATGTTCTCTGAACGTTCTGTCAAGGTTCTCTCAAAGTTATGAACAAGCGTTCTTCCAGTAACATCAATAAAACATTTGTTGAATGTTATCTGGCCTTTAATAACATTCTCAAACGTCAGCACAAAACCATTATCTATACATCATTCATTGAACAATTTTCTGAATCATTTTGGCTGGACGTTAATCTAACGTTAGGATACAACATGTTGAATGTGTTCAGAGAACGTTCACATTCCCAAAATACTTGCACAATGATAACATATAGAAAACATTTCCTTAATGTTCACGAAAAACATGTTTAAAATATTTTAAACACTAAAAGAAAATATGGTTCTGACAACAATGTTTCATAACTTAATGGGAACATTAGTAAAATAGTTTTGTCAGCTGGAAACCTTTCAGAGGTTTAAGATACAAAAAAGCTCCAGTGACTCTTCAGTCTTCAGTGAAGATCTGATAGATGTCTTAAATGATTGCTAAATACTTTCATGTTTAACAGCTTATTTAGTTGTTTTTAGATTGAAAAATTATGTTTATGAGCTTTTAATTAACACAATTAAAATAAATTAAAAATTAATTAATTAATCCAATGATGGGAACACCTGAAAGGTTCTGTATGAAGCGTCGGACGAAACCCTCAAAGATCCAGAACCTGTACTTCTGAGAGTTCTTCACACCTTCGCTCACATGCACATTCAGAACACTCTCTCTTGTGTGTGTGTGTATTGCCTACGTTATGGGGACCAAATGTCCCCACAGGTATAGTAATACTTGTACATTTTGATCTTGTCGGGACATTTTTTTGGTCCCCATGAGGAAACAAGCTCATAAATCAAACAGAATTATGTTTTTTGAAAATGTAAAATAGCAGAACATTTTCTGTGATGGGTAGGTTTAGGGGTAGGGGTAGTGTAGGGAGACTGAATGTACAGTTTGTACAGTATAAAAACCATTACGCCTATGGAATGACCCCATAAAACATGCAAACATAACGTGTGTGTGTGTGAGTGTGAGTGTGTGTGTGTGTGAGTGTGCGTGTGTGTGTATACAAGGAAGCATGTGACGCCAACTGTACCACCAGAGACCAGCAGGAAGCAGAGAAACTCTATGAGGGAATGGAAGTGGAAGTTCCTCAGACACATATCTGTAAAAGTGGATTTTTTCCCAGGATGCACTGTCCTCAGAACAGCCAGGAAACGTCTTTCATCTTTACAGGTTGACCTCATCGTGGGAACTGTGACCGCCGTTTCCACCGTAACACCAGAATATGAGCGGAGAGGAACTTCATTTCTGGTGAGACGTGTGCGTCAGCTGACATACATAACAGGATCATGTGCTTGTAATTACTGTATGTGGAGCTTATTAATGCTCTCTAAATGCTGGTGTGATTTTAATACACACTAATGTTATTCTGCAGTAAAGCACAGTCAGCATCTGCTTATCAGAGCACAACAAGGAAGTAGATGAACCGCAGGAAGCTGGCGGCCAGAAACAGGAAGTGGCAAATCTAGGGTAGCAGGAAAATGCAGAAGACACCATGAGTATTTGATCGAGCTTCCTCAAAAAGGTCAAAGGTCAAACCCTGAGGGGTCAAATCAACAGTTCATCATACAACAATGTCCACAGCATGTAGGATTATTTGTGACTCTGGAACACAAAACCAGTTAGAAGGGTCATTTTTTTCATCTGAAAGCTGAATAAATAATCTTTCCATTGATGTATACGGTTTGTTAGGACAGGACAATATCTGTTTGAGAAACTGGAATCTGAAGGTGCAAAGAAATCATAATATTGAAACAATCGCCTTTAAAGTTGTTCAAATGAAGTCCTTATCAATGATATCCACTCACAAAAATACATTTTTAACATATTTACAAAATATCTTCACTTAATATCCTAATGATTTTTGGCATAAAAGAAAAATCGATCATTTTGACCCATGAAATTTATTGTTGACTATTGCTGCAAATAAACCGTGAGAATTATGACTGTTTTGTGCTCCAGGATCACTGCATATTAAACACCAAAACCTCTAACATATATCAGTGCTAACAGACTAAAAGTAGTAAAATTGTAATAAAGTAATACTTCTATAATCTATATTGCTCTGTGTTGTCAGTAAATGAACCCTGTATTGTGTAATAGTTCTGTGTTCATCAGAGGAATAACACGAGTTCAGCGAGTCGTTCAGCCTCTGCTGTCTGTGATTCAGCTCAACCCGTCATTACAGTCCATTATAACGCAGCGAGAGCTGCATCTGGACCCGTCTCTCTCAGCGGTTCAGCCCACGCTTCCCACGCAGCGCTCCATCTTCACCTCACCTGTCTGGAGGAAACACAATAGAGGCCATGAAAAGACTATGTTATGCAGCACACTTAGGGAACAGAAACAGCCGCTGAAGTGGATCTATGACACATCCATTCCGGGTCCATCAGGGGCTCAACTAGCCTGGTGAAGGAGAAGCGGAAGGTTTTGTTCTTTGAATAAGGAAGAGATGAATTACGTGTGTTAAATAACTCACGCAACATGTATGTTCAATCATCTACACATTCTGATCACACCGTACAGCACCGCATGTGCAGAAACCATGGTGACGGCTGTACTGTGCCATCTGGACGTTGCTCAACATTAGCCCACTGACCCGTGTTTGACATACGGCACCCGGTCGAGACGTCAGGTTGCTGTGTGCGACGACTCACTCTCAGGACTGTTATGAATATGAGCATGACTTTGATTATCATATATGTTAATCTGAGGATTCATTTATTTGCAGCTCTGCATGGTATTTATGTGAATAATTTCAGATGAAACTGTAACAAATGACTGTTCTACTTGTTGATCATGTGACTGCAGCAGGTGTATATTTCCTGAGAACGGTTGGATAAACACAGAAACGTCTTGTCAGCTTCTTTTCATGTAGTCCAGTGACTTTTAAATTGAGTTTGTGTATTACCTGGATGTTTTGTCTATGAATTTACATACTGGCAAAATGCACTGCAGTACATGTGAGTGACCAGCAGGGGGAGCAGCACATCTGGACAGCCAGATAGAAGAGGGCGAGGATTGGATCGTTACGATGATGTCATAACTACAGCATCTGGACGCAAAAAGAGGTTATACTTCTTACTGCATAATTATACATTTACTTATTTAATAATAATAATAATAAACTAAATACATTTACTATATTATAGGGTTAGGGTTTGGTTTAGGGTTAGTTGCATGTAATTATGTACAGTTTACTGTTATTACTACTGTAAGAACATGTAACAAGGACACGGTAAAATAAAGCGTTTTTGTATTGACAAACATTATAATGAAATCTGATGAAATCACATTTTGAATGCAACATATTAATCGCTAATATTGATTTATTACAGTGTAACAGTGATTTATATTTTTCCCGGGCTTTCTCTGTTCATTCAATGTGAAGGCGGCAGATGCTCGGTCCAGATTTTTGCAAAGAAATGCAAAAATAAAATAAAATGGCATGTTGCTTTATCTGCTCCCACGAAACTAACAAATTGAAAGGTTTCGACTAAACATTGCCTTCTTTGGTCAAAACGCTTCGTTTATTAAAGTTTCATGTGAGCAGATAAAGCAGTGTGCCGGTATTTCTTTTTTTCTTCCTTCATTTCTTTGATTTTGATTCTTGAAATCAGTCAACATCGCTCCAGATCAGTCACATGACATTCAGGTTCAGCTGATCGACTCAAAGTGTGTAAAGAAGGCAGATTTCACATCATGTTTGTCCGGCTGAATCTGGCATGAGATGAAGCAGAACACCGACAGCTGCTCTTCTCTCAGTGTTTCAGACCTCTGACCTGAACCACACTGAACCAGAGCTGGACTCTCATGTGGTCATAGAGAGGCGGAGCTGAAAGGTCAGACTTGTGCAATCTCACTGCAAAACCACTTCTATTTCCACATAAATGTCAAGTGTCGACTATGAATTTGTAATACTGGAATGTGTAGAAATTGTGTCAGTGTCGGTTTGATCTGGTTTAGTATGTGTGTGAGAGTGTGTGTGTGTGTGTGTGTGTGTGCTTGTTTTTGTGATTTATGAGGACACAAATGTGTATAATGTCATGGGTATGACACTGGTATTACAACTTAAACATGTTTTATGAGGACATTTCATGCATCCTCATATTTCAAATAGCTTCAAAAACATACTAAACAATGTTTTATTAAAAATCTAAAATAGCAGAACATTTTCTGTGATGGGTAGGTTTAGGGGTAGGGGTAGTGTAGGGGGACAGAATGTACAGTATAAAAACCATTACGACTATTGAATGTCCCCATAAAACATGAAAACACAACATGTGTGTGTGTGTGTGTGTGTGCGTGTGTGTGCCATTTATCGCATTGTTACTGTGTTGTTTTTAACTAATCGAGCACATCTCAGTCAGTCTGACCACACAAGCTTCACTCTCACAGCTTTAGGTTCCTCATTAGAACAAAGACTATTCAGATGTTGCTCAGAAAGAAAGTGTTATATAATGTCGATGAAAGATGATCTGAGAAGAGTGTGACTGCGTTAGACGGATAAAATGAGCCACTGTTGCACTTTAAATCCTCATTCAAATCTGTTTAAACCTTCAAATAAAATGTACAATGTGGAAAATACAATTATTTCAATCTTAATATACATTTTGGTAAATGCAAATGCAATATATTTCTATAAATGTTTTTTTCTTTAGTCCAACTCAGACTTACTAACTATAAGTAACTTTGCAACTACAGTCAACTAGCTCTCATTAGAGTGTTAGACGGTTAGTTTAGTTCACTTGTACTTGTAAAGTTACTCATAGTCTGTTGAGGAGAATCAAAATAAAGCAAATACGACAATCATCATTGACAACTGAGGGAAAAAGTCATACATACATACATAGTCATGCAATGTTGATGTTTTTAACATTAACAATTCGAGAGCAAATTACAATGATAATAATTTGCATCATTAGCAGCGCAATTTATTGTAAAACTTTTCTCAGTTGGTCAGAACAAAAGTGTTACTTCTTCAGGTGACATTTTCCGGTGAAACTTCTTTACATTCAAGATGTAGCATCTGTAATGATGATGAAGATCGGACAGCACACACACATCAAACGTTCATCCGCGCCGATGCACAACCACGTAAACATGATGATAACGCAAATCAGTGAGCGCAATTGCAGGTTTCAAACAGAGATGGCGACAAAGAGGAAAAACTTACAGACTGCAGCTTTAAGAGAACATTCCATTTATCATCTTCAAATATTATTTGAACATATGGAGCCGCACATGACATGCAGGAAAAAAATAGTAGGCTAAATCGAGCGCATGGTTTTCTAATTCATTCCCTCGATTTACTAAATCGTGCGAACAATTTATAAATCGAGGAAACTAAATAGTAAGGAACGTTACTATTAAATGTTCTCTGGACGTTCTGAAACAAGCAGCAAAATTTAAAAAACATCCAACTAAAATAATTTCAGAAAAAATGTTCCATGAATGATGTATAACTGATGTTTTTTCCTAATATTTTTAGAACATTTTTAAAGACCAGATAATGTTGAATATATGTTCTATTAACGTTACTGGGAGAACATTTGTTAACCTAACCTGGCTTTGAGAGAACCTTGCCAGAACGCTCCCCGTGAGCTGGAGTAGCCCACATGTTTGTTCGGTGATACAGACATTTTAAATCAGTGAGTGTTTGGCGCTTCATGCAAATTTCTGGTTGTTTCTGCTGGTGGGAAGAAAAAAAAATAAAAGAGGAAACATTACAACAAAGCACTTCTTATTCCTGCCAGTCATGAGACCACACAGCGTTTGACATGACGCATTGTGAAGAAGTGTTCCTCCCTCTGGAAGAGCAGCATTCCAGCTCAAAACCAAGTGGAAGGAAATGGTTAATGGCGGTAATGTGTCTCTCGTGACAAAAACATTCAGCTTGTTAGTAGTGAGGGAGTAACATAACACACACAAACACACACTGTTTCTAATAACAACAACAGCCAAGACGTTTCTTAGACGGCAGACTGTTAACTGAATAACCTCAACACGTGGGGTCAAAGTTCACAGTAATAAAGATGTCACAGGTTTAACAGCCAAGAGCAGATGAAAGCCAGCGTTACAGAACGAGAACGAGCAGCCGTTTGTACCGTTACAACAAAGACTTGGACAGGAGCAGAGTGACACAGACGCTCGCTGAGGTCACGCAGGGGTCAAATTTCTGCTTTTCAGACGGGAGTTCAGGGCTAAGTCTCTGAAAGGAAAGAGAGAAATCACAAATCATATGTTGAGTGAGAAACACCTGAGACTGTAAATACTGTAAATCCATCATAACTGTGTGATTCTGGTCCAGAAGCAGCTTCAGTTCATCTGGTTTCATGATCTGCATCACACTGATTCACTCTCATCTGTGCTTCAAAGGGATTATGGTGTAATATTATCACAGCTCCGGTGCTCCTGCTGTGTGGTTCATTACTGTATTTACAGTGGTGTATTGTTGAAGCGAGTGTGTGGGAGTGTGGAGACGACGGAGAGAGAAGGAGATCTGAGCATCTTCACATGGAGATTACAGAGGAATCAACAGGCCGAGGACAAACCTCGACGGACTGAAGACTGAGAGCGATGTGTTTTTGCTCGATTAGGTTGTTCTGTCAAACGAGAGATGACTTCACACATTTGTGATTATTATCAGTGTTGAAAACAGTTTTTGTGGAAAATATCTTATATTTATCTTATATATTTAAGATTTTATATTAATCTTTATTTTTCAGGATTCTTTGATGAATAGAAAGTTGAAATGAACAACATTTATTTGAAATGGAAACTTTTGCAACATTATTAATGTCTTTACTGTCACATTTTAATGTGTCCTTGATGAATAAACATATTAATTTCTTTCAAAAGAAAAAATATTACTGACCCCAAAGTCCATACCTTCAGACAATAATGTTTAAACAATGCCTAATTAAAGAAAATGGGCACATGAAGTAAAACAGGAAGTCATGATAATATCACTTCCTCCTTGATGACCATGAGCTGGAGCGTGACTGTCGGAATGATCAGAGAATGATGTGGTTTCTGTCAGCGCTGTTCACTCCGGTGTGTGTGTGTGTTTGAGTGTGTGTGTGTGCGTGCGTGAGTGAGTGTTTGAGTGTGTGCGTGTGAGAGTGTGTGTGTGTGTGAGAGTGTGTGTGAGTGTTTAAGTGTGTGTGTATTTGCTGACAAACACAGAGTTGTAAAGCTTTATGGCAGGACTCTCACATTCCCAGGATTTCCCTGCGTTTCCTCTGTTCTCCTAATTGCACCTTTAAATTCCTTTTCTCCTGTTCAAACTCTTGATGACCCTCAAATCTGCAGATAAGTCATGTTTTTTTAGTTGGATATCTCTCTTTGTGTGATGAAGATTTCAAAGTTTAAGTGCTCCAGCATTTGGTCAGACCGAATGAACTCACTCTAGGGAGTTTTTTCTATCATTCCGGGCAGAACGAGCTCTCATTAGCACAATCTCACGTGTCATCAGAACGCACATCTACTCATAAACATGCCATACTTCACACTGTCACACTGCTTCACTCTTTAGTGTGGTCTCTGGTGAAACTACATCAACAGACTGTAAACATCCTGAGCGTCTGAACATATTTATCATACCTGAGGCAAAACTCACGGCAGGAGTCTCGGCTTGTGCTTCATTCCAGCCGAGCAGGAGAGGGAATCTCTCTCTCGCTCTCTCACACACACACACACACACATGTTGTGTTTTCATGTTTTATGGGGTCATTCCATAGTTGTAATGGTTTTTATACTGTACAAACTGTACATTCTGTCCCCCTACACTACCCCTACCCCTAAACCTACCCATCACAGAAAATGTTCTGCTATTTTAGATTTTCAAAAAAGATAATTCTGTATGATTTATAAGCTTGTTTCCTCATGGGGACCAAAAAAATGTCCCCACAAGATCAAAATTTACTAGTATTACTATACCTGTGGGGACATTTGGTCCCCATAACGTAGGGAATACCCACACACACACCTACACACACACACACACAGAGCGGCCACAAAATATTCATGGGACGTTCTGACCTGAAGCACTTTCATTGGATGATCGTTTAACTTTTTTTTTTTTTAAATGTTTCTGCTTGTTTCAGAACGTTCAGAGAACATTCAAAAGTAATGTGCTCACAATGTTTGAAGAATGAATCATATTCACACAAATGTTTTTAAAACATAAATAAATCAGATATAAAGTTTTCATAATTCTTAATGGGAACGTTGGCAAAACATTCTTAGAACATATTTTTGTCCGCTGAGATACTGTAATACTCATTACTCTATATCCTCATATATAGAGACTGTGATGCTCTGTATCTGTAAAGCTGAAATACTGCTCTATATTAACAGGAAACTCGTGTCATTAAGGTAATTATGAGCCGGCTGAGAATGTGACCGAGAGATAAAGAGGAAAACAGACCGAGAGGAAGGAGCAGAGGTGAGATCTGTAATACACTCATACTGAGATTAAGTAGGATGTAATTCATTCACAGAACGCCAAACATTCATTTCTACAGCTGAGAGAGAGAGAGAGAGAGAGAGAGATTGTGTGTGCGTGTGTGTGTGCGTGTGTGAGTGTGAGTGTGAGTGTGTGTGTGTGAGAGTGAGTCAATGAGGCAGTGAAGGGTTAAAACACTGTACCATGTGACCCCTCTCTCACACAGCAACATACAGCAGGGTTTGAGCTTTTAACGCCAAAGTAAACATTGTAAAAGTCACATTTTAGTGTTTGTGGCAGAAATTCTAGCAGCCTAATATTATTAGATGTACATCTTAAGCTCTACACTACAAAACATTGTGAATCATTGACATGATGATCATTCATTTATTCTGAAATATATGATCATGTAATTCATACAGTGACTTGAATACACATCATTTCTGAATTAAAATTCATCTCTGGTATTTTTTGGGTGAATAAATTCAAAATTGATACTGTTATATTAATCATGAAAAGGCCCTGATTATGCAGTTTTTAGTCTCTTCTGCTCACCAATGCTGTTTATTCGATCAAAAATACAGTAAAAACAGTGAAATATTATTCCAGTGTAAATCATCTGTTTTCTATGTGAATATACAGTACAGTGTAATTTATATCCAGTGATCAAAGCATCATTACTCCAGTCTTCAGTGTCACAATTATAATATTTCACTGTTTTTACTAAATTTTTATCAAATAAATACATGTTTGGTGAGCAGAAGAGACTCTTTAAAAAAAAAAAACATCAGTTTAATGTATTTATTTGGCATGTATTGAGTGGCTGTAATAATCTGTGGTTTATATTTTCAGTCCTGTTCATGTCTTTTATTTTGTTATGTTTTGTTCTCTGTCTTTTGTTTTACAGTTTCCGATTGTTAATAGTTTCCAGGTCTTAAGTTACAGAGATTTAAAGTTGGCACGAAACAGAAGACTTTTCTTCTCTATTGTGTCATATATACTCGTGAAACGCTTCAGGAACAAGAACAAATGTAGGCGGGGCTTGATTGTGTCTGTGGGGAATTGATTGGATGGTTGTGGTTTGCTATTGGTGGATCTCATGTGAGTGACAGGTTGCCCCGCCCTCATCATCAGAGAAGAGATTCTGATTCAAGATGACCAGGAACATCAATTTAACTCAATAATGATGTGCAGTGATAAATCATTTACAATAAACTGCAATATTCTATCAATTTTGATGCCATGGTGGCTTTAAAATGTTCTAATATACAGAGAAACATGAATGTGTATTCATGCAACAGATTTAAAGTGTTTGTGTTTACATCTGTGTGCAGATTATTAACATCTGAGCAAATGCAGCTACACTGTAAACACTGCCAGACACTGCGTTCCAGCAGTACAACACACACACTCACACACACACACACACACACACACACACACCCTCTCACACACTCTCTCACACACACACGCGCACACACACACACACACACACACACACACACACACACAAACTCTCCATAGAATTGGTGAACGTTTCATGAAATCTGAGTGACATTCAAGCAGAGGCATTAACCTCTTCTGCTCAGAGACAGGGGTCTAACGCGCCCACACACGGGATCTGCTCACATCAAACACCACAGAGCTTTCACCCTGATCGCTATAAAACACTCCATATTCCATTTTAATGGGAGAAATGACGATATGGAAAACTCTGAGTGTGTTCATGGCAGAGGCGTGTGACGGCGGATCTGAACACATTCTCTCTCTCTCATTACTGCATGTTAGAATGCTGTTCCACTGCAATTAGCATCTTAGTCACACTGCGACGGTCTATTTTGGTCTCCGTCCCCCGTTCTCTCCTCTTCTCCACATCCATTTCTCTCTCCTGATGTCCTTCATTCCTAAAGCTACTTTCTGTCCATCCTTTCACAACATTATGATGTCATATCTGCTTTCTTTTCCTGTGTTATGATCTCTCTTCCTTCCTCACCGTACTTCACTAAAGCGTTTCTTCTTACACCGGATCCTGACGTGATGCGATAAAAAATGTGTTTATTTCATGTAAACTTTGAGTTAGGAATATTTAATTATTTGGGATTACCATTTACTGGCTGCACCATTGAAAAAGAAGTGTTCTTCTGAGTACTTATCATGGAAAAGATACTTTAAAATAACACAGTTCACTCAATGGACCCCATTGACTCCCATAGAATTTTAATACCATGGAAGTCAATGGGGTCCATCAACTGTTGGAAGAAGTAAAGTTCATTTTTGGCCGAACAATCACTTTAAGGACATTTTTCCTCCTAAGCTGAATAAACCTCACATGATGCGTAATTATTATTTGCAATCACTTGAACATCAGAGGGAAAGCGTGTTAGAATTAAAGAGTCATACATGCATGTGATCTCCACATGTTCAGCTTGAACGTCACAATTCCGACAACATTTGGTTTTCATAACGGAGCCGGTGCAGACGCAGCACACAGTCGCTGGAACGCGTTCAAGACTTTCTGTCCCACGGATCATCCTCCAGATCAGACCACAAGCTCTTCTTCATGGCAGAACAACAGGCTGTTGGACAAGAACTCATACTGTGAACCTGAGATGACAAGAACAGCAAATCCACCCATACAGAAGGTCAACCGTGAACACAAATACTAACTTGACAATGATTGTGAGTGACGTCCAGTGGCTGTTGTCGTCACGCTCACTGTACAGATAGAGAAACCTGGTGACTCTGGGTCAAGGTCTGGTCAGTCTCCATCAGTAACCAAACAGAACTATCATGACCTTGATCAACCATGGAATGGATTTTGGTAATGATTTTAGGACTAATAATTAAAAATGTTTTAATTATATTTTAATAATTATCACTTCTGGATACTGTGTGATGGTAATGACATTTTTCACTCAGGGTTATTATAGTTCATTAAAATTAAACAATTGTTACTTGAAATAAAAAAGTAAAATATGAAAATACTTTTTCCATCTAGTAGTTAATTTGATGTACTAAATTAACTAAAACTATAATAAAAATGAATAAAAACTGAATAGACATAAAAAATAACTAATAAAAATGGCAAAAACTAAATGACTAAAACTTGAATTAAAACTAAAGTGGAAAATATATTTTTAAAAAAGGTTCAAAATATTATTAACACTATAATAGCCTTTCAATGATACTATAATAACACTTCACACAAAAATCCTTAGTGTACTCTCAGATCTTGATAAAAAATATAAAATAAATTAAATATTCTCAAATATGCTTGGTGTATATTTACATTTATGAATAAAAGCATCTGCTAAATGCAACGCCACTCACAATAGAAGAACAAAAGCAATTGATCACAATGGTGATCAATGATGACAGTGATTCATCGTTGAAATCTGTTTACACACACATATTCATGTACATAAATGTAAACATTTCAAGTTGCACACATAAATGCCAAAAATGAAATGAAATCTGAAACTTTTATATATTTATTATATAGGGTGAGTTGGAGAACAAGCCCAAAAAAGTGAAATTCTGTCAAATTTAACATTCCAATGGTTTTAAAATTAGGAAAAACTATTTTAGTAGACTCATTAGTTGACTTAGTAGTCAACTTATTCCACCAACCCGAACCCTAACCTACTAATACTCTAATGTGAGCTAGCTGACATGTTGTTACAAAGTTACTTAGTAGAATATCTCAAGTGCACTATAGAAATAAAGTGTAATCCTAATTTCCTAAAACTTAAATCACTTTGGGCTATAAAAAGTGTCCCCTAGTTGAAAAATCAATCACATACACACAACTTCACACAAGATCGGGCGTGAGCAATAATTTGACACTGGCAAGCTAATACACATGCTGAACGTGTGTAATGTCACAGCACTCTGAGATGAACGCCACCTCCTGAACAAACTCTCAAAACAGGGAGAAGTTCGTAGATGAGTAGATGTAGTATTCAAACAGAAATCCACGGGATGATCACGACTTCACATTCAGAAACGGTCGCTGTGTAAAACTGACAAACTCGGACACCGAGGAGAAAGAATTCACACGCCCACAGAGTCTCTCACTTACATATCAACACACACACACACACACACACACTATATTGCATTTTCAGATTCAACAAACTATTCTGGGCAGCATGAAAGTTTTTTTTGAACCCGATCAAAAATGCTTTCAGTGGGCAAATTAAAAAAAAAAACATGCTGGCTGGGAAACAGTTAAGATCTCAAAACACTTTTACCATAGTACATGATTTGCAAACTAATACATTTTGAAATTTGCATCACATAAACAGCTCCATATGTGTGTCTTTTCTGCCGAAGTAAACTTGCTCATCAGCTCAGCTGGTACAGCAGTGAACTCGTGATGTGAAGCGCTCGGGTACGAGAGACTCAACCTGAATGAAGGTTGTTGGATTATTGCACACATCACATGCATGCATGGACATTATGTTAATATTTTCATAAGATTACATATTATATTTTCTGACCGATCCAACCATTAAAATTGTTTACAAATGGCATATTCTCATCAGCATCTTCAGCAGCTGACAGCAGGTCAGCAGAGCACTGATTGAATCTGACGATTCCATCAGTATGATATCAAAAGACAAAAAGGCTTGCATCACACTTTTAGCTGAAGTAAAATAATAATAATAATAATAATAATAATAACAACAACAATAAATTGTTCAAATTCTTAGAACCAGATTGCCATGAAAAACTGAATGGATAAAGAGAAATCCAAACTTGCGAGTTATAAAGTCAGAATTGCGAGATTTAAAGTCAGAATTGCAAGATTTAAAGTCAGAATTGCGAGATATAAAGTCAGAATTGCGAGATATAAAGTCAGAATTGCAAGATTTAAAGTCAGAATTGTGAGATATAAAGTCAGAATTGAGAGTTATAAAGTCAGAATTGAGAGTTATAAAGTCAGAATTGCGAGATATAAAGTCAGAATTGTGAGATTTAAAGTCAGAATTGCGAGATATAAAGTCAGAATTACGAGATATAAAGTCAGAATTGAGAGTTATAAAGTCAGAATTGAGAGTTATAAAGTCAGAATTGCGAGATATAAAGTCAGAATTGTGAGATTTAAAGTCAGAATTTCGAGTTATAAAGTCAGAATTACGAGATATAAAGTCAGAATTACGAGTTATAAAGCCAGAATTGCGAGTTATAAAGTCAGAATTGCGAGTTATAAAGTCAGAATTGCGATATATAAAGTCAGAATTGCGAGATATAAAGTCAGAATTGCGAGTTATAAAGTCAGAATTGCGAGATATAAAGTCAGAATTGCGAGTTATAAAGTCAGAATTGTGAGATTTAAAGTCAGAATTGTGAGATATAAAGTCAGAATTGAGAGTTATAAAGTCAGAATTGCGAGATATAAAGTCAGACTTTCGAGTTATAAAGTCAGAATTGCGAGATATAAAGTCAGAATTGTGAGATTTAAAGTCAGAATTGCGAGATTTAATGTCAGAATTGCGAGATATAAAGTCAGACTTTCGAGTTATAAAGTCAGAATTGCGAGATTTAATGTCAGAATTGCGAGATATAAAGTCAGACTTTCGAGTTATAAAGTCAGAATTGCGAGATATAAAGTCAGAATTGTGAGATTTAAAGTCAGAATTGCGATGTAAAGTCAGAAAAACGTCACTTTTGCCCACTACTGTATCATTAGTTCACAGTTGTTTCTAAGGTATAAATCTATATGTACTCTGTTTTTAAATGTTTGCCAAAGTCCACTTAACCAGGCAAATAATCAGTCATTGTTGAGGACTTCACACTGAGCAGAGAACACCAGTTTTGTCCTCTGATGAAAGAAATCAACCTCAAAATAAAACATCCAGTTTGCAGTTGCAAGTTCTTGCAGTTGTTCATCTGCACTGCTGTTTTCCAGATGTGTGACTGCTGCTCTTTAGAAACAAAAGGCCTGCTAAGAACATAAATGAATTGCAATAAAATACAACCAGCAAACCAACAAAACAATCCATAGAAAATAATGATTATTCTCCAGACTCATCACAACACTCAACCCTATCCAGTGAAGATCTCGTACCCTAATGAGTGTGCACAGTACTGATGTGACGCCCAGAAACGCACACCCAAACACACATGCTGGAACAAGACAACACTGTCGAACTCGAGTTACGTTAGCATATAATACTCCTACTGTCCGCGTGCAGAGACAAATGCACGCTTGTGACTGCGGCCTGTCAACTTCCTGATGCCTTTGAGCGAGAGACATGAGAAAGAAGACTAGTGTTCGCTCTGAAGAAGACAACAGTGCCAGCCTCCCCACGACTCTCCGTCAGCTCTGCTTTGGCTTGACATTATTTACACTGGCGATGAATTCAGTGCGTCTAACCATCTGATGTTTGGGCCAAAGCATTTGCTCGCTGTCTCCTTCAGCCTCCGCCTCAAACATACACAATTCATCTAAGCGTTCTCAATAGTATCAGCTTGCAGGCGTGTAACCCAACCCAATCTTATCAGCCGCAGGCCAACAGACAGACCCACAAGAAACACAGGCAGGGCTTCACTGCTCTCAGAAACACATGAGCGCTGAATTCACCGGTGAAGAATGTGCAGTTGAGACTGTGTGTGTGTGTGTGTGTTTCATTTATTCAGTGTTAGTATGACAATAGTAACTGGATTCTCTCACTGTAAAGCAAGATTTCAGCAAACAAAGCAACACTGAATAAGCCAAAGAGTTCAGGAATATTTGAAAACTATCGATTTTTGATTGATAATTGAACTGATAATATTACTGAATATTAAATGTATTTTAGTGGCATCAGCAAATGCAAAATAACACCGCATAGTCTTCACGGTATGAATGAAACATAATAAATATTTGTTAAAGCTACAAAAGTGAATTTTCTCTTTGTATTCTGTTGTATGATGAATATGATTGACAGACAGCAGCAGGTTTATTAGGCTGCCGTCACTTTAAGAGCGAATCCACATATCCAATATAAAGATACAAATCCGAGTTCATGAGTATACTTGCAAAGTATGCTATTTTTACATTATTTTGTGTGTATGTGTCTGTTCACGCACAAATAGAGGAGGAGGAGGAGAACGGTGCGTCCGCGTGTAAAGAAAACAGCGTGCGAGATCCGGATTGCTTTTGCGTCTTCTTGCGCTTGAATGGCTTACAGTGAATGTTGAAACACACAGGACCTAAAACACGTGAAAATGATAAACTGATGGTTAAACTTTGGGATTAATTGGAGAATCACAGATCAGCTACGACTCCTATATCATGTGACTATCTCGGACGTGTCACCATATCGAAATGATTTATTGTGTGGCGCTATAACTTGATGTGTTCAAAACTTGTTTAGAGAACAGATAATGAAACAGAACAAACACTTCTCTTTTGGCTGTCTGTCATGTTTCACACATTTCTGGTGCAGAATCATGTGAGGCTCTTTCCTGTCTGAAGACAAGTGAAGGAAATGTTCATTTCTGCCTTAATGTGCAGGTCACTACGGACCTTATAAATTCAGGAATTACTTTAATCCCACACAAATTCACCTGAACCTTTCTTTTATAGTCATACAAAGACCCTCAAGACAGCTTTAATTATTAATTACAGTCATTTATCTAACACTGTGTGTACAAGTGAGGCTGATAATAGACTCACAAAAGCCCTCGGTTACAGTGTGTGAAGTTATCGCCATAGCAACCAATAGAACTGCTGGAATTTAGCATCACACAGCTTGTCATTTTGTTCTATTCATCTTTAACTCAATTTGTGAAATATAACAGAAATCCTGCTCTCAGTCACTGCACCAGTCTGACTCTCTCTGACCTGTCAATCACGGAGAGCCTGGAGAGGGTAATGTGTTCAGATTAATCGAAATTAGATTCATTATAATAAGATCTGATGAGGGTAAAGAGAGTGTGAGTCAACCTTTAAGTGTTTTGAAGTTCTCCTACAACAGGTTCACGTTCATCAAACACAGTTTAATTGTCTCATAATATCCACTGCAGCATCAGCTCTTTTCTCTCAGTGTCTGAAAAGCTTCGATCAAGGATTCGGTCTCTCTAAACCCCGCCTTTCTGAGAGCTGTTCTGCTGTGATTAGTCAGAAACCAAACACTCATTATCATATCTGAATCTCAGTTCTTGTTCTTTTCAGCCAATCAAGACCATTATGCAAATTAATTACAAACCTACGTATGTTCAGCAGGAAGTGAGACTCGTTACTGACGACTCGTTTCAGTTCTGAATCGATTCTTTCTTTTGGGAGACAAAAACTCTTATCTCTGAAACATAGCTTTTACATTCACAAACTTCTTTATTACACACTACATGAAAAGTAATATCCCAAAAAGCACTTCTAAAAAGTGATTTTAAAATCATGAAGACTCAAAATGAAGTCACATGACTTTATCCTTCCTGTTATCTGACTTTGGCTTGTGGGACAAATGAATTGGTGAGTGTGAATAATGCATTTCTGCAATGCCACTGGTCACAGAAACGTTTTGCTGTACATGACACTGATCCTGCTCGGAGTCGCTGTAATCCCAGACGACCAGCACAACAAACCACAACACACAGGTGTTCACCTCACCTACGGTCCGCTTCTTCTGTGAGGCGAGGAGAAATAACAATCCACTGAGATGAGAGAATGATGAACTGACCGCCAAAGTTATGACTATCTGCAGTCCTGGCCAGTAATGAGACACACATGAGTCTGAAACACACACAGCTGTTAGACGAACTGTGAGGAGCATCATATATCCACCTCACCAAACGCTTTACTGTCCATACTGGTGAAAACAAACTTCTATGCAAGGCCTTCAAGAGGCTCGCAGTAGAAAAAGCTGTTGCTTCACGTCTGAGACGTTCTCGTGTCGCTCACGAAAATCAAATGTTTGAAATCTTTTCGTCAGGTAGAGATCACATTTCTAGACAAATAATACCTTCTTCATCACTATAAAGCTTCAGTTATAGGACATTTTCACACTGTTGTGGAATCCAGTCATAAAAATAAATGTATTTTTATCAAATTTTGAATGAATAATCTAAAGTGCAGCTGCACACTTAATCAAATGATGATTATTAAAGTGCAAAAAGATGTTTTATGCCTTCATTAATAATGTCGTAACATAAAACACAACATAATTTCTGAAAAAACACTCTATTATTGTGTAAAAATATATTTATATACACACATTTATTATATTAAATTTAATTATAATTTGAGAAAAAAATTATTAAAAATTTTATAGGGCCCTAAAAAAGTATTATTTTGTTAAACTTTAAATAAATTGTGTAAAACTGAATAGGTTTCATGATTTCAATTAATTAGACATGTCTTTTGATTATTAACATTTAATTTATCCATTAAATTGGAATAACAAAAAAATCCCGAAAGCGTCACTTCCAGATTGAAATCTGGAATCACTGGACCCTCGTTCCTGTGCAGGGAATCCTGATTAGGGCACTTCCTGTTTGGAGAGAAACAGTGTTTGATGGGTAAATTAATGAAGATCAGTCACATGATCCAGTGCAGCAGCTAATGAAATGAGCTCAGCTGCAGTTCGACATCACAGCAGTCTGATCCCGCTTTACTGATGATTTAATTACTGCATCTCACAGATAACGAGATTCAGTCAGCATTAAAAAACATCCGTCAAGTTGTTTGAGTCCGGAACGCTCTCGCAGACGAGGCAGGAACGCTTTCCTCGTAATTACAGCATCAGCAAACGCTTGCTGCAAACACAATCCATCCGAGCGTTACAGTTACCTCAAAATTATCTGTCATAACTTACTCTCATGTCACTCCAAACCGTATTTAAGTAACCAAAAACCTTTGCTGACCATTGACTTCTTCATCCTTCATCCTATTTTTGTTGTAAAATTAAAAGTAATGCATTACATTACTTGATAAAAGAAATTTGCATTATTTGTAATATGTTACCCCAACACTGTCAAAGTTCGCACATCAATGCTGTAAGTGTGGCTTTCCTCTCACTCAAGTTTCAGTGACTCACGCCAGAGGCAACGCCATCACTGACAACCCCCATCTCCAGTGACCTTTGACCCCTGGAAACATCCCCTTATACAGAACTGCTGCCCCTGAAGAGAAGTGGATGCTGGGAAAGAGCAAAGAAGGTCTGATTCTCTCCAGTGACAGAAGGAAGAGATCTGAAGGGTAGAGTGCACAGTCAGTCACAGTGCAAGACAGGAAGTCTCAAATGGAAACACCCTTCCTTCCTGCCAGCGCTGGGATCACAGGCAGCCATTCGCATGACACACACACACACACACACACAGCTCTGGCATTGAGAAATGCAAATCACAGATCATGCTTTGAGATAAACCATTCAACAGCAGAAAACAAAGACAGATGGGAGATGAAAAAGTCGCCATTCCAGTGAAGTTGCATTGCATGCAGTGACTCGTTCACACAGGGGCAACATTTCAAACACCTACAGAAGCATAATGTCGCAAGAAACGCAGTTCCTCGTCTCTCTGGAACAACAGGAATCTGGCTCTCAGATCAGCAGTATAAACACGTCCTCTGAACGCACAACGATCGTATTAAAATGAGGAGGATAAAGTGGCAAACTGATGACCAACTTCAAATATAAAATCAAACACACTTAACTAAAACAAGGGATTTTTCTCAGCTGTGTCATAGAAGAACACATTCAGAGATCAGTTCTTAAAATGACCCTTTCTTCTCAGTGCAAATAATGAGAAGAACCTTTAGTGTAAAGGATGTTAACGGTTCTTCATGGAACCGTCAGTGGCGATAAAGAACCTTGATTTTATTGCACACACACAGTACAGCCTGCAATAAAAGAGACTTGTTTTCTCTCCTTCAGCTTGAGCAATACTCCACGATGTTGCAAGAAAGTCTCCGCTGTCAAATCCCATTCCATGCAACGATCGAATTTGGAGAAAACAAAGAAACACAAGAAGTCTAATGTTGACAGAATCAGAGCAGATTTAATCGCGTTCACACCTTCAGTCACACGTTTTCATGTCCTGTTTTCAGGAGATTCCAGCAATGGCTGAAGGTGGAGATCCTCTGATCACAGAGATGTGGTGAGCCATGAGGTGTGGCTGCTGATGAACAACCACTTCCACTTCCTCTCTGGAGACCCCAAACATCAGATCAAACTGAACTTCTTTCCTCAACACGTGTTTTTAAAGCACTGAGATCTGTGCATGACATATTATGGTTTCCCCGTTTACACTGAGATGAGCTCAAAAAACACTTGAAATCACAAAAATCATCATTGACAGTGTTCAAACCTGTATGACTTACTTCTGTGAACCAAGACGGCTCATCCATTAATGCAAGTCAATGTTGACCAAAACATGTTACCGATATTTCATTTGGTATTGGAATGAGATGAGGCCAAATAATTTACTGTTTCATCAAAAACAGATTTCTACTGTGGGTTAAAAACAACTCAAGTTGGGTTGAAAATGGATGAATCCAGCAGTTTGGTTAAATATTTGACCAAACCTGCTGGACAGTTTTATTTAACCCAAATATATGTCTGGCTTAAAATGAACCCAAAAATATGCTGGAAATTAAAAATCAGACACATAATTACTACAGGCAACAATAATAATCAAAAGGTGAACATTTATTAATAAGCAATTTAGTAAGGGTTTATTGTTTAATTACTTTTCATTAAACATATTAATGAATGTTAATTTACAACATATTTTGGTTTCATTTTAAGCAGCAATACAGTCATTTTTAAACAATAGTTGAGTTAAAAACTACCCAAACATTTAACCCAACCACTGGGTCAAAACAACCCAATCGTTGGGTTTGTCCATTTTCAACCCAGGATTTTTAGAGTGTGTTAAAAATGGACAAACCCAGTGATTGGGTTAAATGTTTGACCCAACCTGCTGGACAGTTTTATTTAACTCAACTATCATTTAAAAATGACTATATGTCATTAAAATGAACCCAAAATATGGTGGAAATTAGAAATCAGACACAATTACTAGAGGAAACAATAATAATCAAAAGGTGAACAATTATTAATAAGCAATTTAATAACTGTTTAATTATTATTAAACTTATTAATAAATGTTCATTTCCAAACTACTTTGGGTTCTTTAAGCAATGAATACAGTAAGTTTTAAACAATAGTTGATTGCAGGTTGGGTCAAACATTTAACCCAACAACTGGGTTTTTAACCCAGCATTTTTAGTGTACTTTTAAATCACACTAGATGAAAAAAGAATCAGACGGTCCAGCTACAATGACCAGTTTACGCTGGTTTAGAGCTGGTCTTCAATGATTCTGTGCAGCACTTTAAAAAATAAAGATTCTTCATTGGGATTGATGGGTCCACGAAGAACCTTTAACTTCCACAGAACCACTACAGGTTCTTTATAGTGGAAAATATACTTTAGATTACTAAAATGTTCTTCACATGGTTCTTTCAAGAACTGGTCACTGAAAGGCTCTGACATCATTTTTGGGTGAACTATCCCTTTAACACTGAAACATCCCGTAATTTCTAAAACACGCAACGTCCATGAGATTACTTTTGAGGTCCTCAGGAATAAAATATACATAACATTTAAAGATTGTTTGAACAGAATCATATGATGGACATTTTTGCTAGAGATTGAATTGACAATGAATTACTATTATTTGTTACTATATGCCATTTCTGAAGCGTTTATGCCTGTTTTGTCATTTCCTGTATGGTCAGAGGAACATATGAGAAGGAAAAGAAGGGAGAATCATCAGAAGGTTCATTTTGCATCATCATGGTCTCTGGGGCCTGAAAACAAAGACAGAATCTGAACAGATCTCAAGGGTTGAAGGTTCCTCTTTATGTAGAAACAGGACTAAATAAAGCGTCGCCACCCTGAAGGCAACATGGTTTCTCCCTGAACATTACTCGTAGTTTAACCTCATTCCTGTGGGCTGGAGCGCAAACTTACAGTGAATAATGACTCAGCTGCTCTGTGTGGAAGATGTGGGTCACTGTACGACTATTATGAGCAGAAGAGACAGAGAAAAGGGAAGTGGATGAAGACCCCGATCCACACAGAAACACCACAACCACAAGAAGACGCAAAGAAAACAACAGAGACTTTCTCCCGAGAGGATCTAGATGTGAACTTTCGACAGGCGCTTTACAAAAGCTCTGTTGCGTAAACATACTCGTTTCTGATGAAACACGACAGGAAAGAGAGATGTGCATCTCTGAATTATTTCACCTACTTTCCTGGTAGCGGCTGAATAGACGCAAGGACTTGTGTTACACCAACACTTCCTTATTCACCGAAACCTGCTCAGATCTGCGACAAAAACAACAAACAAGCAGCTGCCAGTCATCACAATGCCAACATACACCATCACGACACTCTGGTCAGGGGAATTTCTTCACCCAAACTCTGCATTAAATCAAGTCTTTAATTTGCAGCTGAACGCCACATAAAACTAGCCAACACATTTAATAAACGGTAAGCACAGAGTCATATGGCATCTTCAGGAAAGCACATGTGCGGTGGATTCAGGGCATGTCACGGCATGTCAGACTGTGGTCTGTTGAGTTCACTCGCACCCGGTCACCGGAGTCACATGACCTGGTCTGGTGCACAGAAACAATGACTGACACGATGAAATGCCAACAATGCAATGGTTTACTGTGGCAGAACATTCTGCAAAACCAACTGAACGTCTTCAACACACCAAAATCTTAAAGAACCACAAACACACAATAAAGCCTCATCAGATAATCATTAACCAACAATTACAGTATTTATTAATCTGATGTTAGTTCATGTCCATTAGTAATAACATGAACAGATTCATCTTTTGATTTTAATAATATATTAGTTAATGCTGAAACATGAACTAAGGTTAATAAATGCCCCCCCCCCCATTGTTAGTTCATCTAATGTGGTTAATTAATGTAAAACTGATTGAGAATGTTACAATCTGAGACGAGCGTAAATGATCAGCCAATATTATCCACATGATTCGAGATCTAAAAAACGGAACCAAATGTCACAGGCTGAATACTTTTCAGAAATAAAGTGTAGTTCAAAGGAAACAATAAAAATTCAGTTTGAAGTAGTGGATCAGTGCATTAGTTAACTTTAAAGCTAGAACAATATTAAATACATAATAAAATATGAAATATTTATATTTAATATAACATTTTGTTAACTCTTTACAATAAGATAGTATTAATTAATGTGGGAGTAAATGACATGAACATTGAGGAATACGGTATTCATTCATGGTTATAACATAGTTGTTAATTTATGTCAAAATGCTAATATTAACAAAGATTAATAAATGCTTGCGAAGTATTTTTCATTGTTTATGTTTAAGTTAACAAATGGAACTTTATTATGAATATTTCCAATATATTTTTTCTTTATATCATGCCAAAACAAACCGAAACAAAAAGTTTTTCTTCAGGACTGTCTAGAAAAACACCTGATGACCCCGCGAACACAAACACAACAGCTGGAAATTTTTCTGCGGGATTTGCGTCTTTGTGTGTGAAAAGCAGAAGCAGATTATTGTCCATCTGAAGTCCGGCGAGGAGCCGCACCCTCCGAAACAAAACCAGCCGCACGCTTCTGCTTCACACTTTCTATTGCTTTGGTCTGGTGTTCTCAAGCACTCAGCTTCTCCCGGTTCACTAATTAATTCTATAATGATTCTCAAGCCTGCAGCTGTTGACATATTCAACAACGAACTCCAACAGAGCAGAACTGGAAACTGCGGAGCGTCTGAAGCGGAGCAGCTGAGTCAGGCTGGTCTGTGTTTGGACAGGCCTTCGTATCAAAGCTCTTTACTGCAGCAGACAAGCCCGGACGGCTCGGCGGCAGGAATGAGAACAATGACTGGAATCCCAGGGTTTTCCCAGAACTGGCCTGTAGGCACGAGCGCCTCATCACGCTCCAATCCTCGCGATACTCCGGCCCGGACCACACCTTAGGGATGAATTATTTAAACGCAGTTTGTTTTCATGTCTGGATGCGACCCAAACCACACTGCTTACCAAAGGAGCGCATGTAACACGGATAAACTGGTTTCGATTACTGATGCAAAACGAAACATCATGTGACTCATATTACGACACCGACACAAACTCCTGTCATGTGACTAATAACTGTTTGCTCGTTTATAAGACAGCAGCATGTCAACGACCAAGGCAATATTCGTGACGAGACATAAAAACAAACTAAATCTGCCCATCATTCCATCAAAATATGATTCAGAGATACTGAACTCTGCCAAGGTTATTACACACTGCAAAAAAGTGTTTTGCCTCGTTTTCAGTGCAAATACTTTCACATTCTTAAAATCAAGAAGCATTTCTTGAGACGAGTAAAAATGTTTTTTGCTTAAAACAAGCAACTATATCATTACGGTCACACACATATATACACACATATATGTGGGTCAAAGACATTTAACTGTCCGCATCAATGAAAATTTACAAAAGTGATCTTATACACATAGAAAGCACATTAAATGAAGTACAACATCTACTTTTAAGGTTTTCGGAGAATAAAATGGTCAACATGTGGGTGAAAATATTCCATTGTCATTCAGTGAAACATACTTATTCTGACCCGTACATATTGAAATATATAAAATATGTCAGCATCCTACTCTTCATTGGATTTTAAATGAGTAAAAAACTCTTGCTGACAAATGGACAAAACGTTTAAAAATGTAAAATTACATCTAATTAGCATGTGCAGTAAAAGTAATTAGTCTTTAATATGGCATAAATAGATTATTATTGTAAATATCCCTGATGATAGTTACACCAAATGACATTTTAGTGGGTGTCTTCGAAAAATAATGGTAAAAATGTAGGATAATTTTTTTTTGCTCAGAAAAAAATAAATTAAACCGGACCCATAAACCCTAACCGGCAAAAAACAAAAACAAACAAACACTAAAATATAATATATATTTAAACTGGTAACACTTTCTTTTACAGTGTCCTTGTTAGGCAGTAAATTATGCATAATCACATGCAACTAACCCTAAACCAAACCCTTATCCTGACCACATCAGTACAAGTAGTTTGTTAATATTACTTAAACATATAATTACAGTGTAACAATGACACCTTAAAGTAAAGAGTAAAATGCAAGTGTAAATAAAAACCTTAACATCGGAATGATAAAATAACTAACACGTCAGGAGTCAGTCTGACCAAAGAAGAAGTACTAAACCCTCAAAACCCTGAAAATCTGAGCTGATGATGACGACAGCACTGCGGGAAGGAGACGGGCACACAGGAACAACACCCACACACTCTCAAGCTGCGCTGCAACACTTCCTCTGACACCAGCTCTTGCAGCAAAACAGAGCTGAAAACGCACACATCTCACCCGGATCCGGCCGTGATTCTGATCCAATAGAGTAAAATGTGCATGTTTGAGTGACTTTTAAAAGCTTCATCAGTTATCGTCAGTCAGTAGCGGCGCCGCACGGATCCAGATACGACTGCAGCCCTTCAAACAGAGGCCCGGTTCCACAGACACAGCTTAGATTAAGCCTGAGTTCAATCAGGACATTTAAGTGGCTTTTATAAACACACCTTAGAAAAATTGTGCATCTTGAGACGAAACAACGGCTCTGACATATTTTAAGCCGTTTTCAGTTAAAACGGCTCTAACATTCATTTTAGTCTGTTAAACTGTGCAAAAATCTTCACACAAGTCCTCGGGCGATAAGGCCGCATGACACTGACTCCAGAAGGCCTGTGACTGCGCTAACTGAGCACAAATCAGCTGACGAGCACTTCCTGTTAGCCAAAAAAACAAAACAAGGTCTCACATGTTGGCACACAGTTGAGGAAGTGAAACTTGAGAGATGCTGAAGAGAACGAACAAGGAGAAAAGTGTACTTCCTCTGAAAGATACCTTTAAAACCACGTCAAAGTTATGGAAATTAAAAGGATTGTTCACCCAAAAACAAACAAACATGGTGAGGTTTGACTTACTCGCCCTCGCGTCACTCCAAACCTGCGAATTTACATTTACTCATTTGGCAGACACTTTTATCCAAAGCGACTTACAAGCGAGAAGTTGCCCTTGGTGGGGATTGAACCCGGGTCTCTGGTGTGTTAGAAGTGAGTGGATACTCACTGAGCCCCTTTCTTTGTTAAAAGAAGGGCCCAAAAACATTTGGCCGAGTAAATGACAGAACGATCTCTCTTCCTAATATTGTAAGTTTCCATGATAACGGCACGAACGTTCACCAACATGTTTCTAAAACGGCAACTGCGCCATTACCTTCAACTCCTGAGGTTTAAGAGAAAAATGCAAGACCGTATATTAACCCGTTTGGGATCCAGCAATACTTCACACATGTGTAATTACGCGCAGGGCCAACGCCTGATTTTAAACACGGCCGAAAAGGCATCTGCTATTTCTAAACCTTGACCAAACACTCGTGACATGTGTTTTACAAGAAGCCGTGTGTCTTTAAGTCGTCTCCGTTTGAACCCGCTGGCCGGTATACGAGCGTTACACAGCGGTGGAATGCGAGGCTCGGGTCACGTGACCGCGACACGAGCCAGCGCTGTAACTCAAACGCCACACCTCGTGTTCACAGTATCATCGAAGTACATTCAGCCAAGAGGTTGGACCTGTCAAGATTAACATCAAGATAACATCACAAATTATGCATAACTACCATTCACTGCAGCTATGATCCTGCTTTCATTTTCACTGTGAACCCCAGAATAAAAGGAGGGCAAACAAAAGTTTTTTTTAAAAATGCATGTATTAAAAGTCTCTTTAAAACAATCAGACAGCTGTTAAAAGGCTAGTCTGAAATTAAACGTACAATCGGATTAGAATTGCAATGGTACATCACATTTGTTAAAAACAAAACAAAAGATCTGATTTAAAACTGGTCTAGAGAGACAGTGGTTTGTGGTTTGAGTCTGGGGCTTCGGTACCTGTGGTTGAGGAAAAAGCCGAAAAGATTTTTACTCAAAGGCCAAAACAAAAACAAAACAACATTCCGTTGACAAGAAGACGTTGTTCAGCCCCCGAAACGGTCAACAAGCGTAACTGTTAAGTACTGTGTGGATTGAGACTCCTTGCAGGTTGGCACTAAACTCTTTTTGGAAGGCACTCGACGCGATGACGTAAAGCTCCTCGCGTCAAAACAGTAAAGTCCTCGTGCGGTGCTCGAGGAGGAGGGGGAAGCGGCACGTGAAAGTGGTTTGAAGAGCGGCGTCGCCCGCCGACAGACTAAAAAGCAATACTTTGAACGATTCACAACAAAGGTTTCCAAGTCCACACGCTCCGTCCAGCCCCGTGAGTCAAACATAGCCATTACAAACTCCTCCTGTGTGTCTCAGTTTTCCACGTTTTTGGGGTTCAAGTTCCAGTTGTGAGTGCAAGACACTTGTGTTGACATCAATGACATCTTCGCAGAATTCCTGAAGAGTGATCCGCTATTCCCAGGCTCTCCTCCTCCTCCTCCTCACGAGGAGACGCGCAGCTCAACAGTACAGAAATCCTGCGACACCTCCAAAATAGAATAAAAACAAAAAACTGATGAATTACCAGCGCTCGTCTGTGATGCAGAAGACAACACCACACAGACCTGAACACAAACCCCTCAAGTGCCCAATGCGTTTGTCTATATTTATATCTATATATAATTCCAGAACATTCAAGTATTCCGTCATGTAAACACTGGTTTCAATAATCTTTTGTTGTGTGCAAGACATGGTAGGACACTTATAGGAATACTGATGACCGCTGAAGGGACAGTTCAGACAAAACTGACAACGTTTGTTAAAAACCCGTATGACTGACTTTCTCCTGTGGAACTCAGACCGCCCGAGCGTCCGCTCACTTCAACCGTGGGCAAAAGGTCGCGGTGAAAGTGACCGGTTCACGTGGCTGTCTTCCGCTAACGTCTCTTTGGTGAAGACGGCCAGTCATACGGGGAGCGAACGATGACAGAACTTTCTTTCGTGACTGAACTGTCTCCTTAACTATATGGAAGTCCATTTCCACCATACAAGAAAAAAATACTTTGGTAAATCTTAAGTCGAAAGTCATGACTCGTCTCATAATTATGACATACTAAGTAAAAAATTGACATGAAGATAAAAAAAAATGAATTATGACATAAGTCAAAATTGACATGATTAATCAATTATGGGAAAAAAAAAAATCAAAATTATGAGATAAAAAGCAGAAATTGACATACTAAGTCACGACTTGTCATATTTATGACATACTAAGTAATAATTGAGATTAAAAACTCGAAATTAACATACCAAGTCAAAATGAGACAAAAAAAAGTTGAAATTATGAGATAAAAAGCAGAAGTCATGACTTGTCATAACTATGACGTACTAAGTCATATAATTGAGATTAAAGGTCGAAATTAACATACTAAGGCCCCAAGTCATTATTATGAGACAAAAATCGATTCAACATGTCAAATTATGAGATAAAAAAGTGAAATTGACTTCTGTCAGAATTCCTACTTTTTGACGCCATAATTGGACTTTACTGTGTCATAACAATGACTTTGGGGTCAGAATTTCGACCTCCACCTCACGCGTGTGTTTAGTTCTTTATGGCGGGGTCGGGCTTCCACACGGAATGTCTGCCTGTCGCGCGTTTGTCCTCGCTCGCTCTCCGCCGTTATTGACGCGCGGCTCACTCACCATGGCAACAAACGAGAAAGAGCAAGTTCTGATCGCGCTCGTTTTTAAAGGATCGCGCAGGACGAGCAGCACTGGTCGTCTCCGTTCGGCGCCGAGGCGTAGTTCATTTGTCTGACGATCTCCGCAAACAGTTCGTCCACCGAGCCTTTATTTTTGGCCGAAGTTTCCATGAACGGGCAGTTCCACTCGTCCGCCAGGGCTTTGCCTTCCCCGGAAGAGACTTCCCGCTCGCCCTCCAGATCCACCTTATTCCCCACCAGGATCATCGGCACTCTCTCGTAGCGCTTGACGCGGATGATCTGGTCCCTCATGGGCTTGATGTCCTGGAAGCTTTGCTGGTTGACCAGACTGTAGACGAGGATGAAGCCCTGGCCGTTCTTGATGTACAGATCGCGCATGGAGGCGAACTGCTCGGTGCCCGCCGTGTCCAGGATCTCCAGCACCGACGGCGACGAATCCACCTCGATCTCCTTGCGGTAGAAGTCCTCTATCGTCGGGTCGTACTTCTCGATGAAGGACCCGGTGACGAACTGCACGGTCAATGCCGATTTTCCCACGCCGCCGGATCCCAACACGACCACTTTGTATTCTCTCATGGCTCCTGAAGCACGGGCAGTGTCTCTCTCGCGCGCGTGCGTGCGCGCTCTCTCTCTCTCGCTCTTCTAAAACGCGCCGCGTGCACCCGCTTTGAGCCGCCCTGCTGTTCTCAATCCGCCTGAATCCAGCCCGTTCTTGGGGTTCGGGCGCGGCCGCCGCTGCTGCTGCTGCTCGATGTGTGTTCTGCGGTGAGAATGGGCTTGATTCCGCATTAGAAGCGCGTCGAGCTGGAGCTTGTTCCGCGAGCGATCAATGCGCCTCTCTCCACAGCTCACACGCGCGCACTCTTCCTGCCCACAGTGCACGGCGCGTCACGAGCCCACGTCACCAGCGCGGCGTTTCTTAAAGGCACAGTCACACGAGCGAGAACTGCTGTTAAATCAGTTATTTCTACAGTATGGAATTTCCTTTGGGAAAAATCATGCTGTCAAAAATAATAATTATGATGTTAAATAATAAATGATTCTACATACGAAATCATATGTATGAGATTAAATTTAAAATCCTTAAAAAGTCATTTGTGACATGAAGTCGAAATTATGACTTAATAAAGACTTTTTTATCTCATAGTTATTAAATAGAGAGTTTTATGAAATGTCAAAATTATGAAAGTCGTATTTGAGATGAAAGTTAAAATTAGTACTTAAAAAATCAATTATGACATTGATGTCTGAATTAGGACAAGCCAAATCGAAATTATTACTTAAAGTCATAATTATGGCAAAAAGCCTATATTACATGCATAATTATCAGATAAAAAAGACAAATTACATAGAAATTTGTAAATATGACATATATAGTCTAAATTATGACATACTACATTATAATTATATTAAAAGTCAAAATTAAATAGAAAGTTGTAATTATGACATTCAAAGTCATATTCATGAGATGGAAGTAAAATGAGTCCTTAATTTTAATTATGACATAAAAAGTATATTTTTACATACATAAGATAAAAAGTTGCAATTATTAAATGGAAAGTTTTAATTGTGACAGAAAGACAAAATAATTCCATACTACATTATAATTGATATGACATACTAAGAAATAAAAAGTCAAAATAATCAAGCCAAAATTATGACATAACAACTCAGAATTCTGTACAATTATAACCCTTTCTGGACAACACGGATCGTTTCAAAGCAGCGTCGCATTAATCGACAGGATAATGTCATTCCTCAGATCGCTCGTGTTAGTCACATGACTGCGGTAATTCATGTGGAGGAATGAACTGTTGTTCTCTGAAGAGTTCGTTCGTTCACAGTAAACTGACAGAGTTGTCATTTTTGGGTGAAGTACGCCTGTAGAAATGTTGTTGTCTGAACCACGCCTCGCTGCTAACATGAGTCACAGCGAGAAACTATGTCAGATTGATCATAAACTCATGTTATATAAATCCTGCGGAGCATTTGGAGACGCTGGAGATATGATGAGAGTTATGATGCACCATAAACATCACCTGGAGCCTGAGATGTGTGTGTGTGTGTTCATATCCTACAGCAAATCTTCATAAATCACTTCATGACATGATTCATGAGAAAACAAGATCTGTGATGAACGTTTCTTGAGAAGACACTGTTCCCAAAACGTTCAGGGAAGGTTCTCTGAAAGTTAGGATAGAACGCTCGAAGTTATTTGGTCTTTAATCATGCTCTCAAACTGTTATTTATACATTGTTCGTGATGCGTTTCAGTCAGACGTTTTTTAAATGTTGCTGCTTGTTGAAAAGTAACATTCCAATAATGTTTGAAGAATGATGATGATCCATTAATGTAAGAAAAACACATTATAAAAACTGGATGTTTTAAATAATCAGGGAACATTCAGAAATAACATTTTCATATCATAAGATAGTGTTCTTAAGTCATATTTTTGTGTGTAATTGAATGAAAGTCTCAAAACATCAAATGAAGTTCAGCATATTGTTGTAAAGAAACTCTGAGCGACTCCGTCAGCTGTTTGACTGAAGTGAAACTGAACTGAAGAAACTATGAGTAAGGAGCAAAATTGTGCAACAAAGTTTCCCCAGAATGAGACCAGGACAGCGTTACTACAGGGTTGTTACATCATCTTCACATCAGCACACTGTACTGGGAAAACTGGGATATTCCCTAAATGTGATGCTCAGATGATTCCCAAACGTTGCAGCTATCAGAGCTGATGTGTTTCAGATATAAATAGCAGCAGAAGCTGAAGAAGACTGACTCATTTCCTGTGTGTGAGGAACAGAGCAAAGGTGATGCTGAGGCGTGTCACCTTTATCATGCAGGAATGATGTGGCACAACCTGTTAGATGAGCGACAGAACTTCCCACAGTTTCCTCATTACAAGAAACTGACAGAAGGAGCTTCTCCTGCTGATCACAGTCTCAGTGTGGGTTAATGTCCGATCTTCAGAATATCTGCTGAATACAGAGAGTCTGACAGGTCTGGAGAGACAATCTCTTGTGCTTCAAACGTTCAGTTTTGGACATACGGATGAATGTTTGGAGAAACACTTCAGCACATGATCAGACCGTTTACATTGTGTGTATGTGACCGTTTCACTTCAGAATTAAAATCTCCTGATAATTCACTCTCCTGCATGTCATTCAAGATGTTCATGTCTTTCTTTCTTCAGTGGAAAAGAAATGGAGGAAATCATTTTTCTCCATATAGTGGACTTCACTGGGGTTCAACGGGTTGAAATTCCAAATGTCAGTTTCAGTGCAGCTTCAAAGGATCTACATGATCCCAGAAGAGGAATAAGAGTCTGATCTAGAGAAAGCATCGGACATTTTATACAAAAATATAGTTTTTAAGCACAAATGCTGGTCTTGCACTGCTCTGATGCTCCACACATTACGTCATCACGCTGGAAAGGTCACGTGACGTAGGATCATGTAGATCCTTTGAAGCTGCACTGAAACTGACATTTGGACCTTCAACCCGTTGAACCCCAGTGAAGTCCACTATATGGAGAAAAATCCTGGAATGTTTCCCTTCATTTCTTTTCCACTGAAGAAAGAAAGACATGAACATCATGGAGGAGAGTGAATTATCAGGAGATTTGAATTCTGAAGTGAACTAATCCTTTAAAATCAGTTCTCCTGGTCATCATATGAAGAGATGAACCGCGGTCAAACATCAGAGTGTCGTCAGAGATCGGTTTTGAAATCAATCTGATGGTCAGACTGTATTAATTATCAACAGGCCGACGGTCAGAACCACAAACACTGCTGTATGGTCATGAATGTCTCACACTCAGATCAGCTCTGCTGGGTTCAGGGACTCAGACTCAGAAACGCGATTATGCTGGACATTCAGGGGTTGGTCAGCAGGAGCTCTTTGAAGCGCGTCTCTCTCTGTCTGTTCCAGTGGTTGTGGATTGAGCGTCAGACGGGTCAGTAAACGAGCTCGTCACACCTTCACTGGACTCTTGATCACTCTGGTCAGGAGACGCTGCCGCTGAGACTCTTATCTGCTGAATAAACATCTGAGCTCATTCCTTGAATCATTATAATGATGATAAATGTGTATTTATTTGTTTAAATTATATTATATCGTTTCTGTTGGGATTGTAAAAATAAATAATATCTTTTTTTTGTTATATCATCATAACGATTAGAGTATTATTTATATATATATTTTGAGTTTTCTGTAGAGTTTGTAAAAATAGATAATGAAATGTTTTTTTATTGTTATATCATTAGAATAATATTTAGATATGTTTGAATTATAATTTATATTATATTATATATATTTATAATTTGTGATTGAGTGAGTGTGTGAATGTATGTGTCAGTGAGTGTCTTTGAGTCTGTGTGTGTGTGTGAGTGTGCGTGTGTGTGTGTGAGTGTGTGTGTGTGTGTTTGTGAGTGAGTGTGTGTGTGAGTGTGTGTTTGTGTGTGTGTGTGTGTGTTTGTGACTGAGTGTGTGTGTGTGTTTGTGAGTGTGTCTGTGTGTGAGTGTGTGTTTGTGTTTGTGAGTGAGTGTGTGTGTTTGTGAGTGTGTGTGTGTGTGTTTGTGTGTGTATGTGTGTGTGTGAGAGTGTGTGTGTTTGTGACTGACTGTGTGTGTGTTTGTGACTGAGTGTGTGTGAGTGTGTGTTTGTGAGTGTGTCTGTGTGTGAGTGTGTGTTTGTGAGTGAGTGTGTGTGTTTGTGAGTGTGTGTGTGTTTGTGAGTGTGTGTGTGTTTGTGAGTGTGTGTGTTTGTGAGTGTGTGTGTTTGTGTGTGTGTGTGTGTGTGTGAGAGAGAGAGTGTGTGTGTGTTTGTGAGTGAGTGTGTGTGTGAGTGTGTGTTTGTGTGTGTGATTGTGTGTGTGAGTGTGTGTTTGTGTGTGTGTGTGTTTGTGAGTGAGTGTGTGTGAGTGTGTGTGTGTTTGTGTGTGTGTTTGTGACTGAGTGTGTGTGTGTGTTTGTGAGTGTGTCTGTGTGTGAGTGTGTGTGTTTGTGAGTGAGTGTGTTTGTGAGTGTGTGTGTGTGTGTTTGTGAGTGTTTGTGTGTGTGTGTGTGTGTGTGTTTGTGTGTGTGTTTGTGAGTGAGTGTGTGTGTTTGTTTGTGTGAGTGTGTGTGTGTGTGTTTTTGTGTGTGTCAGTGTGTGTGTGCGTTTGTGAGTGAGTGTGTTTGTGTGTGTGAGTGTGTGTGTGTGTGTGTGTGTTTGTGTGTGTGTGTGTGTGTTTGTGTGTGTGAGTGTGTGTTATTGTCTCTTCAGTCAGTGTTGTTGTGGATCAATGGAGCATCAGTGACTCAGTGAATCAGATGAATCATTTGATGAGAGTTGAACAGCAGTGAATCTGCTGGCTAAGCCGCTCTAATTAATTGTGTGTATTGCCGCTGTGAGCCGCTATAGATTTCCTGCCTGGTTCTGGATCATTCTCTTGGCTCCAATAGGAAGATTCAGGGTATTTTCCCGTAAGTGCTTCAGGATATTCTCTACTGTACAATAGAAGCATTAAACATCTTTATTGTAATGAAAGTCACGATGACGATCTTGTGAGACGCAGTAAAGAAGCCCTTAAAGCATTATCTGAAATTCATGTTTTTAAAGAAAGCGTTTCTGCAGATTAAACTTTCATTTAATAATATTTAATTTTGTTAGTGGAAAAAAAATATCCAACTATCACAAATATATCAATGAATACCTTCTGACAAAAAGATGTAAATGTGTCCCATCAGGCAGAGTGATATCATCAGTTATCATAGTGATGTCATCAGTTTTCATAGTGATGTCATCCGTTTACTTCAGGAGGAACATAATTAACCGCATTAGAGTAATTTAATGAACTATTGATGAAAGAAGAAGGAGAACAGAATAAATTCACAAAAGACTCATAAAGAATTCTGTCAGTCAGACTAAAAGTCATAATATTTTATGCACAGATTAATAATGACAATATTTAGTGATCAAGACTATTGTCTTTTTTTTGACAGTTTTGCTGTTTGTTAAATGTTCGACTGCTTAAATATTGCAGAACTTGATATTTACAGTCATAATATACTGTATATAGTGTGAACTGAATGTTTTCAGACAATTACAGTTTACCATTCAATGGAAATACACTCGTTTGTGCAATTAGCTGAATTTTAAGGTGTTTTTGACCCACTTAAGTACATTTTTATATGAAATTTCATAATTACTTCCATTAAAAGAAGCTACTGCTGAATGAACTGACAAGCATTTATGGTGAATAAAATTCTGTTGAATCTTGTTTGTCACTTATTTAAATATTTGTAATTACACATTTGTAATAAAGTTGTGATTATTAACTTTAAATGTAATATCGAATCACACACTACAGTTAAAATTATAATCAAGTGCTGTACTTGTGCTTTAGTATGTAGTCAACACATCAGAATAAGTGCACTTTTTTAACGATTCTTAAAACATGATGATATAAAATGTAGTTTAAAGTGAAACATTTCATCAACATTACTGCAAAGTGCACTTAAAGTGGACTTTAATTTCATTAATATCCTATTATATTTCTGCAAGTACATTTTTAAATATATATATATATATATACTTTAAAGATTTGAAGTACACTACAAGTGCACATTCAGAACAATTAAGTGCACTAATTTAATCAATGGGCAGTTCTGTTATGGCAACATGCCCCAATATTGACTGTGAGGAATGCATTACAGAAACTGACTTTCATAACCCTACCCTGAAATAATATTCACTAGAGTAAACAGTGTGACAACTAGCCCCGGTCAAAGACTCCTTCAGAGATGGAAGGAGTGAGCATGAAAACAGTGATTGCTGGAGCAGTGGATCCACCTAGTGGCGGAACAGAGACTTGATCCAGCTGATTTTCCAGATGCACTGAGTGTTTTATTACTGGAGTGACAG
Source organism: Zacco platypus (assembly GCA_038088235.1). Taxonomy (NCBI): domain Eukaryota; kingdom Metazoa; phylum Chordata; class Actinopteri; order Cypriniformes; family Xenocyprididae; genus Zacco; species Zacco platypus. The sequence continues at coordinate 9,625,778 of CM076075.1, read as the reverse complement.
CAGTGTCATGTGCTCAGCTCGATGATGACTCCAGTCAAAAATCATTATGTTAAAAGATGACAAATAGTAGAGCTAAATATTATGCACACCACCAGTGTACGACAGCGTCTCACCACTAGAGGGCAGCATTAAAAACAAATGGGCTCTGGATGTGAAATATGAGCACTGAGTTCATTTACTGCCAGAGAAAAAGAATCATCTCTGGGGTTTATTTCTGTGCCTCTTCATGACCAGTTTACCTCACACAACTCTTCATCCACATCACGTGTGTGTGTGCAGGGGCGGATTTAGTGATTTGGGGGCCCCAGGCAAAACACAGGAATGGGCCCCTGATTGCACACATTTAAACTTGAGGTGTCTTTCATTGTTGTGATGCTTGCTGCTGCATGGCGGTGTCCCATAGTTGTGATTTTTCGTGTTCATGTTATAATGGTTTTCTTATGGAAGCCTGTTTCCACCACTGAAAAAAAGATTATTGTGACTTATCTCAGAATTCTGACTTTTTTTTTCTCAGAATTCTGACTTTATATCTCACAATTCTGTGAAAAAAAGTAAAAATTCTAAGTTAAAAAGTCGCAATAATCTTTTTTTTTTTCAGTGGCGGAAATAGGCTTCCATACTTTCTTCATAATGTAGATGTTCACATGTAAACGGGTTATAACAGTATTAGAGTAGTTTGGACACTAGCTGGTACTTTGGGGTAATTTTCACTGCACAGTTGTTTACACAACGCAGGGCTGTCTAATTCTTTAATATATATATATATATATATATATTATTTATTTTAATTACAGATTTAAATTAAACTGAAGGAAATTGTACATTTACATGCTTAAGAATTATTTCAACCAAAAATTAAGTGTGCCTGTATGGAAATGTATATTATTTATTTTATGTATTTTAATTTTACTGGTAATCACATGAAGGCATAAAACATTTATTTTCTATTCTAATGTAAATAATACTTTAAAAAAAACTTTAATTTTTATACATTCGCTAAACAGAGGTTTACTGTTAAAATTAGACATACACTACTGTTAAAAAGTATAAACAAACTTTAATTTGAGGGGTTGCCTTGAAGATCTTTTTTTTCTGTGTGTGTGTTTCTCACAAATGAAACGGTAAATGCTCACGATTTCCGTGATGCAGAAAACGCGGACGGAATCGCGGAATCCATTCATAAAATCGGAATTTACTGTTTAACGTGGAATGTTACGGAATTTTTCGAATTTTGGATGAATACATCAAATGCAGGTCGGTACACTGCAATCAAATAGCGATACGGACTACCCACGTAGGAGGCGACGTTCTCGCGACCTTGCGCAACGTTCCCTAAAAGTTCTGTAAAGGTGACAAAAGTCCCGAACCTTTAGAGAACATTCGGGACGTTCCTAAAACGTCCTCTTTTGGTTATGAAAGTGCTGCTGTTCAACGTTCCAGATATGACTTAACGAGAACGTTCTGTATTGGTTATTATTTGGTCACATAGCAACGTTATAAAGAGAACATTTGAGACTTAAACAGAACATTCGCACATGGTCCTCTGTTGGTCACTTTATAACGTTCCAGATATGACTTAACGGGAACGGTCTGTATTGGTTATTATTTGGTCACATAGCAACGTTATAAAGAGAACATTTGGGACTTTAACAGAATGTTCGCACATGGTCCTCTGTTGGTCATATTCTAACGTTCCAGATATGACTTAACGGGAATGTCCTGTATTGGTTATTCTATGGTCACAAAGCAACGTTATAAAGAGAACATTTGGGACTTTAACAGAACATTCGCACATGGTCCTCTGTTGGTCACTTTATAACGTTCCAGATATGACTTAACGGGAACGTTCTGTATTGGTTATTATTTGGTCACATAGCAACGTTATAAAGAGAACATTTGAGACTTTAACAGAATGTTCGCACATGGTCCTCTGTTGGTCATATTATAACGTTCCAGATATGACTTAACGGGAATGTCCTGTATTGGTTATTCTATGGTCACAAAGCAACGTTATAAAGAGAACATTTGAGACTTTAACAGAACATTCGCACATGGTCCTCTGTTGGTCATATTATAACGTTCCAGATATGACTTAACGGGAACGTTCTGTCTTGGTTATTATTTGGTCAAATAGCATCGTTATAAAGAGAACATTTGAGACTTTAACAGAACATTCGCACATGGTCCTCTGTTGGTCACTTTATAACGTTCCAGATATGACTTAACGGGAACGTTCTGTCTTGGTTATTATTTGGTCAAATAGCATCGTTATAAAGAGAACATTTGAGACTTTAACAGAACATTCGCACATGGTCCTCTGTTGGTCACTTTATAACGTTCCAGATATGACTTAACGGGAACGTTCTGTCTTGGTTATTATTTGGTCACATAGCAACGTTATAAAGAGAACATTTGAGACTTTAACAGAACATTCGCACATGGTCCTCTGTTGGTCACTTTATAACGTTCCAGATATGACTTAACGGGAACGTTCTGTATTGGTTATTATTTGGTCACATAGCAACGTTATAAAGAGAACATTTGAGACTTTAACAGAACATTCGCACATGGTCCTCTGTTGGTCATATTATAACGTTCCAGATATGACTTAACGGGAATGTCCTGTATTGGTTATTCTATGGTCACAAAGCAACGTTATAAAGAGAACATTTGGGACTTTAACAGAACATTCGCACATGGTCCTCTGTTGGTCACTTTATAACGTTCCAGATATGACTTAACGGGAACGTTCTGTATTGGTTATTATTTGGTCACATAGCAACGTTATAAAGAGAACATTTGAGACTTTAACAGAACATTCGCACATGGTCCTCTGTTGGTCATATTATAACGTTCCAGATATGACTTAACGGGAATGTCCTGTATTGGTTATTCTATGGTCACAAAGCAACGTTATAAAGAGAACATTTGAGACTTTAACAGAACATTCGCACATGGTCCTCTGTTGGTCATATTATAACGTTCCAGATATGACTTAACGGGAACGTTCTGTCTTGGTTATTATTTGGTCACATAGCAACGTTATAAAGACAACATTTGGGACGTCAAGAATGTTTAAAATTCTCATGCAAATAATAATAAAAAATAAATTGTGAACGTTGGATATAGCGTTTTCAACCAATAAGAAAGGTCCTGTGCGGCGTGTGCCCCAATAGCGGGAGAGGAGGGGCGCGACATCAGCATTGATCCAGACTAACCACATTCGGCGGTCTTCCCCACCACCACTCCGGCTAGCAGCAGTTTTTTATGGTGAGTAACGTTAACGTTTGTCTGCTAATTTGATTATCTATCAAGTTATTTTAATAAGCACTTTTTGTGAAACATTATTTTTCTGATAATGAAGCAAACGTTGAAGTTTTTAATGAAGGTAATGTCGTGACCACACTTTGCGAAAGCAAAGTCAGCTTTAAAGTTACAAACATGATCTCACGAAAATTCGCATCTGTTTTTCGTAAAATGTGGTTCTACAAAATGTATGTTTACTTGTATAGAGACTGAAACAGCAAGTTAAACACATTCTGTCGTCCTGACAAAACGTAAATGATTTATGTATGAACAAACTTAACCGTCTTACAAATAAATCCATATGAATATTGCAACCGTGGCATGTACATTATATTGCATTTTTCATACCAAGGCATGTGTCTTGATAAGTTTACTCATTAACGAAAATGATCACGTATATAGATTTCAGCTGCCAGCTCATTTCGAACAATACCGTTCAACAAGAGTAGCTCACGTTAGTCATTTTATAAACACTTAAAATTAATAGCATTTTCTGCCATCGTTTCCATTGCATGTAGGCCTATTTAGTTTGCCAAACGTGGGACGGCTTTTTCTCCGATATGCTGTGAGTGACAATTGAACACACACCAAAACGCAAAACAATTAAGTAATCAATTTTGGTGTGCTGCAATTTAAATCTTAAATCATAAAACTGCGTGGTTTCAAACGTCATCCGTCATCCATTAAATTCAAATTCAGAAATTCCTTCAAGAAGCTAACATGCAAGGCAGTAAAAAGTCTTTTGAAATAAGAGGCAACCACTGCATTTTAATCATGATCCAAACAAAGAGGACATATGTTGCACGAGCAGTTGTTTTTCATTTGAATGTGATTGTAGAATTTCAGGATTTAAAACCAAAACTTTAGGTTTTACGTATTTTATTTTTTGCTACATAAAACATCTGCATGAAACAAAGACAGCAGGTCTGAATGAGACTCAAATTCACTCTCTAACAGCAGATAGCCATGATATGGTGTTTCCTTGGTTACTGCTTTACTATTATTTTTGGGATCTACTAGGGCAGTGATAAAGATCCACCATCTCAATCAATAGGTTGTTGACCACTGTTATAAAGGGTTTGCAAACTTTCAAGCACCACTGTATATACCTAAGTGTAATTAAAAACCATGAAAAAGTAATTGAAGTGATCAGTATTGTTATATGCTTTTTTTTCAGGCAGCAGAAGAACAACTCGGGGCAGCTCCGGAAGATGCTGGCAGTGACTGATTCACGTGCACACATTTTATTTAATTAATGCTCATTATTTTGTTTGTCAACTCTTATTTTGGTTCATGCTGTAGATGTTTATGGCAATAAAGCCCGTTTGAATTCAGTTGAATTGATTGTGCTTTCTCTGCCCCCTCTCTCTCTCACCCACAATGGAAATGAATGAAGAATTCCTGCTTTGTATTTTTCTTTTAATATGTTAAGTGTGAAGATTGGGTTTTGCAGACCAAGAACCAGTGTGTGTTGCAGTAAGATTATAGTTTAATCCCCTAAAGTTTCCTGTAATGTTACTAAAGGTTCTGAAAATATTCCACAAATGTGATGGAAATACCTAAATAGGAACAAAAAATAATATTCTAGGTTGGTCCCCCAAAGGTCTTGAAAACAAATAAAATATGGTCCCCTAAACGTTACGAGAACGTCCTGAGAGTTCTGCCAAGATCCCCGAAATAACGTCCCCTATCCCTTTAAAGAACTCGACATCGTGACCTTCTCAGAACGTGCTGGGGGCGTTACCAGGTGACGTCCTTGACACCAGCGGGGACGTTCTCAGAACGTGCTGGAAACGTAACATTTCCAAATAAAATATGGTCCCCTAAACGTTACGAGAACGTCCTGAAAGTTCTGCTAAGGTCCCCGAAATAACGTCCCCTATCCCTTTAAACAACTCGACATCGTGACCTTCTCAGAACGTGCCGGGGACGTTACCAGGTGACGTCCTTGACACCAGCGCGGACGTTCTCAGAACGTGCTGGGAACGTAACATTTCCAAATAAAATATGGTCCCCTAAACGTCCAGAGAACGTCCTGAAAGTTCTGCTAAGGTCCCCGAAATAACGTCCCCTATCCCTTTAAAGAACTCGACATCGTTACCTTCTCAGAACGTGCCGGGGGCGTTACCAGGTGACGTCCTTGACACCAGCGCGGACGTTCTCAGAACGTGCTGGGAACGTAACATTTCCAAATAAAATATGGTCCCCTAAACGTCCAGAGAACGTCCTGAAAGTTCTGCTAAGGTCCCCGAAATAACGTCCCCTATCCCTTTAAAGAACTCGACATCGTTACCTTCTCAGAACGTGCCGGGGACGTTACCAGGTGACGTCCTTGACACCAGCGCGGACGTTCTCAGAACGTGCTGGGAACGTAACATTTCCAAATAAAATATGGTCCCCTAAACGTCCAGAGAACGTCCTGAAAGTTCTGCTAAGGTCCCCGAAATAACGTCCCCTATCCCTTTAAAGAACTCGACATCGTTACCTTCTCAGAACGTGCCGGGGACGTTACCAGGTGACGTCCTTGACACCAGCGCGGACGTTCTCAGAACGTGCTGGGAACGTAAAATTTCTAGCGGGGTAGTGTATGTTAATATTAAACGGCAAAAATACTACTTAAACATGAATACTTTATGTTTTGTGTCTCTGAATGAATTGTTCAGACGAGCACCGCGAGCGTCGCGCTTCATTCAGTAAACCGCCTGCCTGCGCCATTCATTCCTGACATTCCGCGTTACACAGTAATTCCCCTTTTCTGAATGGATTCCGCGTTTTCTGCATCGCTGAAACCATGTCCCTGCATTTTCTGCCAAAAGCGCGTTCAACGCGGACACGTAGACGGTTGTCCTGTGTATATATAAACAAGGCATTTTAGGGGGCCCTTAGCTTTCGGGGGCCCAAGGCAGACGGCTACCTTTGCCTAATGGTTAAGTCCGCCCCTGTGTGTGTGTGTGTGTGTGTGCTTGTTTTCATGACTTATGAGGACACAGATGTTTATAATGTCATGGGTATGACACTGGTTTAACAACTTAAACATGTTTGTCATATTTCAAATAGCTTTAAACATACTAAACAATGTTTTATTAAAAATGTAAAATAGCAGAACATTTTCTGTGATGGGTAGGTTTAGGGGTAGGGTTAGTGTAGGGGGACAGAATGTACAGTTTGTACAGTAAAAAACCATTACGCCTATGGAATGACCCCATAAAACATGAAAACACAACATGTGTGTATGTGTATTATTCCCTACGTTATGGGGACCAAATGTCCCCACAGGTATAGTAATACCAGTAAATTTTGATCTTGTGGGGACATTTTGTTGGTCCCCATGAGGAAACAAGGTTGTAAATCATACAGAATTATCTTTTTTGAAAATCTAAAATAGCAGAACATTTTCTGTGATGGGTAGGTTTAGGGGTAGGGGTAGTGTAGGGGGACAGAATGTACAGTTTGTACAGTATAAAAATGTGGAATGTCCCCATAAAACATGAAAACTCAACGTGTGTGAGTGTGTGTGTGTGTGTGTGTGTGTGTGTGTGTCATTACTCATTGTATAAGTGTCAGAACGTTGCATGAAGATTACATGCTTTCGTTGAGCAGAATTAAAACTTCCACACTGTGATGTCTCACATCTACAGTCAGAGGGCAGCGCCGCAGTTACTGCAGACAGAAGCAGCAGTTCTCCGGTCAGTCCGGCTCTGTCCGGCTGCTTCTGAACTGTCCTCCTCACAGCGACACGATTGTGGAGAGCCGCTGAACATCCGAACGGAGAGAAAAAGCCTTTCACTGCCCACAATAAACGCTTTCATGGCTGACATTTCACTGCATTAATAATACATGCAGAGCTGCGGTCAGAGAGAGCTGGAGTAAATGCAGGAAGAGACTGATGGTTAAATCTCTTAACATCAGCTGATGTGTTAGACTCCAGCTGGAGAACACAACGAAACATCACTTTCCTTTTCTAATGTTGAGTAATGCTTGATTTGTTCCTCTTTTGCTTTAACACAATATGAATAAACTCTAAAATCTGATGATTTTGAATTATTTTGTTAAAAATAAAGTTGTTAAAAATTTATGTCATAAAATAAAACATTATTTATCTCATATATTATTATTTATTTATATATGTCTGATATATAAATACAATATAACATTGTTATTTATACCTTATATTATTATTCATTATTTATCTCTAACATATAAAATTAAATAAATAAAACATTATTTCTCTCTTATATTATTATTTGTTATATATCTCTAATATATACAACTAAATATATATATATATATATATATATTAATAATCAAATAAAATATTTAATATTAAATAAAATATTTCCAATATATAAATAGTTAAATGAAAAATTATTGATTTATATATTATTCATATACACACACACACACAGAACTAAATGTGTATGTATACATATATAATCTTATTTTATGTATTTTTTTTATCTCTAATATATAAAATTAAATTAAATAATTTATATGTCAAATAAATAACATTATTATTATATTATTTATCTCTAATTATTTGTCATATATCTCTAATATATACAACTAAATTTATAATATATATATATATATTTATTTATTATTCATCTTGTATTATTTATTTATACATTTCTAACATATAAATAAAATTACATAAAATATTATCCCTTATATTATTTATTATATATATCTATATAATATAAATAAAATACTATTTTTCTCATGTTATTTGTTTTTTATTTCTAATGCATACGACTTTTTTGCATCTCTTTTATTATTATTATTTATCTCTAATATATAATTTATAATTAAATAATTAAATACAATATTTTTATTTTTATCTAACATATATTAGTATATATAATTGTATTTAAATGTAAATAAACCACTGAATATATTATATAAATTAATAAATTAAACCCTAACCGCGCCCTCATTAGTGAAGTCGACTGAAGGCTTTGACGGAACTAAAAGCTCCACAAACAAGACATTAGACTCTAATTAGTCTCACAAAAGCAGAGTGTTTCCTGATCTTCCTCTCATACGGTGATAATGGAGACGTCGATAGTGATGGAATTAGTTTCCGCAGATTTAGTTTTAGAGCATTAGAGCAGCACTCAGACCAGCTCGATTCAATCACCGCCTCCATAATGACCAACAAATTGTTTTCGTTTCTGATCAGTAAAACTGTTTTCCACATTCATATAACAGAGCATTCAAAAACACTCTGAAAGATGGAATATACACTGCAAAACATATAGATTAAACAAATGAATGTAAAATGCAGTTTGGTCACGTTTTCCAGTCACAACAGAAGACTTCTGCAGAACTTTGATTGTGACGTCACACATTTTTCTCCTTTCTGAGACACACAAAAACAACACGGTTTGCCTTTCACGCTTACAGAGAAACGGAACAGAAAGAGCTCAGTGTTGTGGAGGAATGTTATCTCAGTCCCGCAGGGTGTGTCTTCAGACGCTCACACTTCAGCTGCCGTCGAGCTGCGACGAGAATATAAGGGAAATAAACCATAAATCACACACATCTGGAGATAATAAACGTACAGAGCTTGTCTTTATGATATAAACGAGGGTTGTGTTTAGAGGCAGGGCTAGAAAATATCATTAGCGCAGTATAAATATAACAGAAGTCAAAGGAAAGTCCCCAAAACAAAAGTGTGTGTGTTTGTGCATGACTGACACTTCACTTCACTTCTAAGAGATGTGTTCAGCCGGGTGTACGGTTACACAGTGGCATGGATAACTATGACACAAAGTCATAGAGTCTAATTTGGGACAGATATTCAGTCCAGACGGATCATCTTCCCTGCTGACTGAACACATGAAGATCCAGCGCCCGTCATGCACCACTGGAACAATTCACATCCGTTCCTGCTTTTCCATTAAATCAAGATCAATTTATTACTAAAACTGAGTCCAGAATCCCTGCTAATGAAAATATGCTCTAAGAACGTTCTGCTATTGTTCATGTTAAGTTATGAAAATGTTCTCTGAACTTTCAAAATGTCTTGGTTATGTCAACATTACATTGTATCATCTTCAAACATTATGTGAACGTTACTTTTGAACGTTCTGAAACATTTAAAAACATCTCAGAAATCCGTTCCATGAACGACATATAAATAACGTTAAATAATGTTATTAAAGACCGGCTAACATTAAATGAACGTTCCATTAATGTTACTGGAAGGATGTTTGTTCAGAAGCGTGTTCCAGAACGAGAGCTGGGACGATTTTGTGTGAAAAATACCAGTTTGTGAATCTTGTAAACGTGGTTTTCTGCGAACAGGAAGGGATTCAGAGATCGGAATCATAATCCTCAGATTCAAGCCTGTTTTCTCCTCTGTTCCGAATGAAATGCAACAGTTTTGACACGAATAATGTCCATGAAGAGAATGATAAGGCTTTTGTTATCTTTGTGAGCGGGTCTAGTTGTCACAACCAAGAGTTTTGAGACTAAATTCACCCTATGAAGAACAATAAAGTCTCTTGCAAACTACATCTAATAATAAACAACATGATTCTGTTTAAAATAAAGGTTCAGAAATGTTTGTTGTTTTCAGCGGTTCAATTTTCAGTTCAGCTCAAGTTTATTTCTACACTTTTCACAATACATGTTGTTTCAAAGCAAAATGTCATCAATATTCTATCAGTCAGAGACGAGTGTTACAGTAATATTCATATGATATAATATAGAGTATATAGATATACTATATATAGAGTTAATATATATATATATATATACAGTGTATATATATATATATATATATATATATATAGAGTTCAGCTCCTGTATTCAGTTAAACACATTAGGCAGCGATTACAACTCGTGTTCATAATGATTACAGAATAAGGACGATATTTGATCCAAAGTCGGCATAATCTGAAATCATAGCCAAGGCTGGATCTGGAGCTGGTGATGCCATTAAAAAGATTTTGGTTCCCCAAAGAACCTTCTTTTTTAGTGTTAAGGACTTTCAGTGTGATGAAACGATTCCAAGGATGTTAAAGGTTCTTCCATCGATGCCAATGAAGAAGCTTTATGTTTAAGAGTGAATGTTAAACACAGGGAATCATGAACCTGACCTGCCAACTCCAGCAGGGAGTCTTTAATGAAAGAGAGAAAACATCAATTTCTACAGGTCAGAGGTGAGGAACGGATCCGGGTCACTCATCAGAGCCGAATGTAGTCCAGATCTCTCAGTCAGTCTGCAGACGCACACAATTAATAGAGTCGGTCAGAAGAGCAGGAAGTTTAGATAGAAACTAAACAAAACAGAAAGAGGAAGAGGGCGGAAAGTGTTTTAAATAGCATCTGAGCTGCTCTCCACACGGGGAAATGTGTTCAATCAGTTCCTTCAGCACCTGCGGCTCGTCTCTCCCCGAACGCTCTCGTCCAGCTAATGGAGGTTATTCGATTCATTCTCTGAGCCAAACCGCTATATTCTGAGAGTGCGTGCTTCTACTCGTGTGGAAAGAGAGAAATAACATTGTGTGAAAACACAACAGGAGGCAATTATTCCATGTTATCTTCTTCATTCCCCGTTAAACATTCACATTACTAGATCATACAAGCCAGGAGAGAAAGCTCAGATTTATTGTGTGTGTTCAGGACTTAGATGTCCAGAAAGAACAGATTGCTCAAAAAACTCTTTAAACAGTGAATGATCCGTTTATCCTTTCCACAGACACTTTCACACTTCCCTGTTCTCCGAAGCAGATGTCTTCAGTTGGGCAAACTTCTGTAGACCAGTTTGGAGCGGACAACAGTCACGTCATAATGGCAGAAAAATAGAGTTAACTAGTGGAGGAAAGGAGGCAAAATCCACAGAATAAGAGAAAAATGTTTGGATGTCAGAATCGGAATGCAAAAAGTCTTCATTTTTATACAACACCGATAAACGCAGACCTTACTGTTGAAAGTCACTGGACTGATGGATTGATGTACTATTGAAACATGAATTTGATGTAAATATAATATTCACATAGAGGACAGTTACAGCACGAAATAATATTTAACATTGATAACTTTTAAACATTTTTATCTCACAATTCTGACCTTTTTTATTGCATTTGCATGTTTATATGTCCCAGTTCAGACTTTATAACTCGCAATTGTCAGTTTAGATCACAATTCCTAAGGGGAAAAAAGTCAGAATTGACCCTTTTGACAGTTTGATTGACAGGCGATCTGACCAGTCATAACCCTGAATCCGCCATTTTGTCTGTCAAAGCAGTCAGGGGAGTCAGTAGATTAACGTTGGTGAACTTGAACTTGAAAAATTGTGTCCTCACGTCTTTCCGCGCTTGAAACAACATTCCTTCTGATGTTCATTCATGTTTATTTGATGCTATAAATGAACTAGTATGAAGAGATGATCGGTTCACGAGGAGCTACAGCGATCTGTCACGACACGTTAAAGAGACACTAGATGCTTTTTATTGATTAATCTTCTTTAAAACATTACAATATTTTAAATATGAAGCTGTTTCATATGTTGTCAGTGTCCTCTTTGCTCCAGGATGTATTTTTCACTCTGTGTGAACATGATGCGTGGCGTGAGAGCGCAGGGCTTGTCAGACATAGCAACAGGGGGCGGGTTTTGCGAAGGGTCAATTCTGACATTTTTTCTTGCAAATCAAAGTTTACATTAAGGAAAAACAGAATTGTGAGATATAAACTCGAAATGAACTTGTTTGTATTCTTTTATTCTGTGGCTCCGCCCACAAAAACTTCAACACTAATTAGATCTATAGCAGTGAAGAGAGGATAAAAGTACCTTTTTTGTCATTTACAGTTTTTTACAATCAATTTGCTTCTATTTTCAGAACCTTGATGTCATTTTTCAAAACTCTAGACACACAACTCAGAATGGTTATCACTTGTAACACAGGCTGTCTAATGTTCAAAATATTACATTGTGCATTCACATCTTTAAAGAAATCTTGCACTTGCACAATCATTGGTTCAAAACATAAATTTACTGTGAAATACCATTGAAACATAACTGTAGATCACCCACACACAAGCAACACAGTTTCACTGTGTCATTGTTCGTACAATCATTAAATATCGTAAAGCAAAATAGGTGATACAGGTTTCATTATGGTACTACATGTACAATAAACACAACTCTGTAAAAGTACTGCAGTAGAAAGAATACTACAGACACAGTGGAATCATTGAACAAAGTTTGTAATATATTGATGCAAAACACTACAGTACAATCACAACATGGGTTTAGAAAAGACAGTACTGTAAAACATCAATACTCAACTTGCTTGCTTGTACTGTAAGAAACAAAACAGGAGTGATTACTGTACTTCTACATTGTCATCAACTCTGTGTTGTGGATTTGGCCACAGGTTCTCATCTACATCACAATGGATGTTTTCCAAAAAACCTTGGGCATGGCGAATCCATGCCTGACACTGGTCTGCTGTGATGTCATCCTTGGATATTGTAGTCTAATTGGTTCATGCTCCACGCTATTTGGTGACAATAAATCTCGTTATCTTGAAACTTTCATGATTTACAGTAAACATGGAAGATTGTTTGTCTGTTTCCATACAACTATGCATTAAGAGTAATGCAACAGTTACTTCTCATTTTGAGCAGTTGTATCAATTGATAGTTAGATCACTGTAAGGAAATGAATAGACACTCATTTGAAATGTAATGTGTGAATTGCCTTTTGAAACAGTAGAACTTTTATGTTAAGTTGTGTCATATTGAACAGGTGATTTTTGTTCAATGAACAAATGATCTAAGTTTTATGTGTATTGTATCCAAGCAATTGAGAAAAAGATTAGAGTTTTGAAAAATGTGCATTTTGATCATTGGTTGTGAGTTGTGTCTAGAGTTGTGAAAAATGACATCAAGGTTCTGAAAATAGTAGCAAAGTGATTGTAAAAAACTGTAATACCAAGGTAATAAACCACAAAGTGTAGTGTTATGAATTAATTTAAATAAACTGTCAAATATTCCACTAACTAGAGGTAACTTTGCAACTACATGTCAACTAGCTCTCATTAGAGTGTTAGACTGTTAGTTTAGGGTTTGAGTTAGTAGAATAAGTTCACCTGTACTTGTAAAGTTACTTGTAGTTGTCTGAAGAGGACCACTGATGTAACCATTTCTGTCTTTTGGCCTAAAATTACATCACATCAGTTCGTTCTTCGATTTCGTTTCAAAAATAAAGTTTCTAAAAGTGTGTTTCCACTGTGAAGAACTTTTGTGATTCCTGAAAGAACCATTAAAGCACTTTCCCCGCAATAAAGAGCCTTCAGAGCAGAGAAAAGGTTAAAGGTTTGTGGAACCATCGATGCCAATAAAGAACCTTTATTTCTTTTCAGTTTCCTTAGAGAAGGAAATGTTGAAAATAATTCAGGAAAATGAATACAACATCACCAGATCAAGCTCATCTACTCTCTATAAACACACACGTGTATTGCACACATAAACCCACTGGATTTAGAAATACGGAGTGTCTAGCTCTCTTGTTCCAGTTGTGTCACTGTACGAGAACAGCTGAATCGATCTTGGCAAGGATTCCTTGTCCAGCTGCACTATTTCTTGCCAAAAACATACTTTGTGTTAATTAAGGATGTGCTGGGCATTTTATATAATGCAGAATACATTTAATCACAGCACAATTAATTCATTTCTGCCTGACAGCAGTTTGTGGTTTCACAGACAGGTTATAAAAACCTGGCCTCATTATCGTTATCGTCATCTCTCATTTTCTCTCTGTCTGGGCTTGATAATTCCGGGATGCTCGTGATGTCAGCAGTTTGTGCCTGAACGAGGCCGGCAGGATTCATCCATGTGTTATCTTGACATACAGCTCGTCTCTGTAACTCACACAGATGGATATGCAGCAGGGTTTTACCTTGTTCAACCTCTATCGGTGTCTGTCGCTCATCTGTCTGTATGTCCCGACTCCTTAATCCTCACCTCAAATTGCCTTCTTACATCCCTGTCTTTACGACGGGCTCATCTCCCAGTTCCATCAGGCAGAAGATAGACTTCACACACCACAGTACGGCGAGGCTGGAAGGTCACGGTCGGTGACTTCGACCGCAGCTCATCTTTCTCAGGCTTAAGAAAAGCTTCAGTTATCCTCTCACAGAATATCATCAACCATCAATATCAATATCAATCATTTTAACTAATGATTTGAGTTACAGCAATTCAATTAATCAAGTTATGTCTATAGTGACAACTAGAAAGTTTGAAACAAGTAAGGAGGTTTAATTTTCTAATTATATAATAATGAGCCAAAAATTGCTCATAATAATGTTAAAAAATTGCTTTATTCTTCTATTCCTCCGCTGTTAAGTAGTTTCTGTTGCTTCATGAAAACATCTGAATTGTCTGATATTGCAATAACAAATATTGCATCCATACACTGCAAAAAATATTTTTTTTCTAAGTATTTCTGTCTTGTTCTCCAGCAAAAATATCTAAATATTCTTAAATCAGGATTTATTTGAGAAGCAAAATGACAAGATATTGTTACCTGTATAAAATTAATCAGAATTAAGTTACTTAAACATGCTTAAAACATGAGAAAATATCTAAAAAAATATCTAAAAAATAGAATGGGGTCAAACTTAGGTTAATTTTTCTGACTGCATTGACAGATATTTGTTCTTGTTTTAAACATAAACTCACTTGTTTAGAAAGCAAGACTTAATATCCTCAGTCATTTTGCTTGGGAGGAAAAGAGACACAGATCAGGAGATAAAAAGAAACAGAGAAGCTGATGGAATTGACAAATAACATATGCCAATTCCCACTGGATTTAAAGCAATTGTTATCCAATTTTTTGGCAAGAGAAAAAAAAAAAAATCAAAACCTCCTCTGGCAACATGTCCCCAAACGCCTCTAGCAAGCTCAAATCTGGGACCTTGGTAATTATGAAGCCCTGCGTACGGCCCTGAATGCATTGCATTGTGTGATATGCACAGAATTCAGGCAAAACATGACGACAGTGATCCAAGTATTCATGCATACAGATGATACAAACT
Organism: Zacco platypus; assembly: GCA_038088235.1. Taxonomy (NCBI): domain Eukaryota; kingdom Metazoa; phylum Chordata; class Actinopteri; order Cypriniformes; family Xenocyprididae; genus Zacco; species Zacco platypus. The sequence continues at coordinate 9,610,422 of CM076075.1, read as the reverse complement.
CACTAAACATACAATACACCACAGAAACACTGAGAGAAGCACACAATTCAGAACACAGCCAGTCCTGTTGTCGATAAAAACATTTAAGTGTTCATAGAATAAGAAAAAAGCAGATTTATTGTTTTTCCCGTTCACGCACGAGCTCTCAGACAGGACGAGGGTCGCTATAGCTTGTGAAATGCATCTGTTTCTTATAACTCTGTGATTGCAGTCTAATGGTTAAGATTAGTAACAAAAATGCTCAATGTTTAAATGTGGGAAATTGGTAAACTGAGGCGCCTCTCGGTTTATTGCCCTTTCTTTTTGTAAGAAAAGCAAAGTCTGTAGTTGCACAACAAGTAAGTCCACAACAGCAGCCAAAGTGTCGGCGGAGGCCTAGCCTTCATCTAGGTGATGAACACCTTCAAGTTTAATATCATAAATCATGATTATTATAGCTCACAATAGTGTAATCGAGTGAGACAAATCGAGTGTGACGCCACACCTGTCGGCACAACCACAGACACAGCATCTTCATTCGCCAAAGACATTTTTAAGAGGAGAAGAGCCATGTTTACATTCACTGATATGTAAAAAAGTGTATAAGTTCAAATAAAACTAGGGCAACGAAAGTCAATTATATTCGAACAGAGTCAAACTCTGCAAGTGAAAACATACCAGTTAACTGTTGCTGAGTTTGTCATTGGAGACTTAACCAGTCCATATAAATGCTGCTCAATCTTGGTTTCTCCCTGGACAAACACAGCTTGTATAAATAAACAGCTAAATGAAGTCAGATTGCCTTGAAGAATAAACAAAGTGCTTCTGTTTGGTGCCTGGAGAAAAACAGGAAGCACGAGAAACGACTTCCACTACTGAAATAATTCATCGACTGTGCTTTCGCTCCCCATTGTCTAATATTCATGAATTATACCATCATAATTGAACTCATTCATGGGGACAGCACATCTAGAGAATTTTAAGCAGCTATAGATGAATTCAAACTTTAGTTAGGCTTAGAAAGAGGCGGAAGAATAGCCACTAAATGAACTTCCTACTTTTAACACAAGAGCGAGTGCGACCGATTGCTGTTATTTCACCTTATAAAACAGCTCTGAATGTTCGTTCAAAGTCATCTGCTCTTTAATAATGTTGTCAAAATGTTAGCACAAAAACATTATTAATTGCTCATGGAGTTTTCTCTAAAACGTTTTAGTTGGACGTTTGTCTAAGGTTTTTTTCAGAACATTCAGAGAACATTTGTTCTCTTAACATGATTATAACCAAATGAAATATGTTTTTATTTTGTTTTGATTATCCGAAGAACATTCAGAAATACTGTTTTCATAAACTCATAACTTAATGAAATGTTCGCAAAATGAACTGCACTTTTCTTTTGGTTGTTAGCGACGATGTCTCTCTTATCCACAGAAAACAGCTCACTTCAGTGCTGCAAACCAAAGTGAGCAGGGCAAAGGTCAAAAGCGGTTCACATGTCTTTTACGAGTGTTAATCGCATTAGTCACTGTAGGCCTACATGTCAAAACATTACACACACTTTGTTTTCACGCGCTCTTGTGTCATGACTGTTTTTTGGTAACTTACAGACATAGATGTGGTCTGTGTGTCATCGGAGGTTTTAGATCCAGTCACCGTCTTCCATCGGAGCTGTTTCCTCAAGCGCTTTCCACTCCATTCCACTACTTTTTGACCGATAAACTCGCGCCTCAATCAAGTGTCGCGTGATAAGAACTTCCAGGGAAATTGCCGCCGCCATCTTTTATATTTACTTTAGTCCCTGTCGCTACAGGATTTGTTGATTGAAAAAGGGAAAAAGGGAATTGCTGTTTCTGGTTTTGAATATATCCTACTTAAAGTGACATTCATCATTTACTCATCAAACCCATGAGACTCTCATTCATCTTCAGAATACAATTGAAATCTGAGAGGTCTGTCTCTCCATTGAGAGTCTATTATATAAAAAAGATTCTACTGTAAATTATTGAGTGGTTTAATTCAAGTCTTCTGAAGATCGCTTATATTCACATATAAACATTGATCAGTACATATTCCTCATCAGATATGGCAAACGGAAGCACGAGAACCAATGAAGTTGAGTACAGTTGAGCTTCTGTTTATTCAAAGTTTATATGTGAATAAAAGCCTGAATTAAATCTGTTAAACGATTGTGTTTCTTCATAAAACTTATTACAAAGGATTATTTTACAATTTCTTCATGAAAGTTTTGAAGCGTCAGAGTTCATAAAAATCTCTCCAATTGCATTAAAAATATCTTCATTTGTGTTGCAAAGATGAATGAAAGTCTACAGGTTTGGACTTTTCTTTTGAACACAGAGAACCACTTCTGTTTCGGTACGTTTATAATCGCAGTTCCTTTTTCTGTGAAGCCTGAGCAGAGGAATCATCAGTTTCTTAACAAGACGGTGGGCACTAAACTAACGTCATCTCGCTTTGTGGGAAGAAGCATGATGCGTGCACTATTGATTTCTGGAGAAATGCTGTAGAAATAGGTTTAGAAATGGTCGTATTGACTGGCAGATAAGTACTGATATAAGGTTGTTGATGACTTGACAAGATAGTAATGATTCTGAGTGATGCTTTCAGGACATTTCATGCCAAGTTTTTCAATTTTCTTCTCTGAATGGTAATTGATCCTATTCATTTCAATAAAAACATCATATTCTGTCAGCATTTAGTCTGTGGCCAAACGCAGCAGCACAAGGTTAATAAGAGAAGAAATTAAATATACTGGAGCTTCTTATTTGAAATACTAAAAGGTATTAAATTAAAGCATTAACACAATAAACCCCTCTGCATGGAACCCACTTCTGGAAATTTCACAGCAGCTATATTTTTATAATATATTTATAAAGACCCATTTACGGTGTGAGATTATAAAAATAACATGCTGTTTCCAGTATTAAATAACTAACATGCAAATTGTCAATGAATTCAAGCCAAAAAAAAAAGACCAGAAGACTTTTTGTATGAAAAAACACAACAAATTAACTTTATTTAACAATCTCTTCCGTGTCATTCTCAGACGTTGTTTACGTCCAGCTCTTCCAGGTTCTCCGTCAGAACGACTCATTATTGGCCGGCTCCTGCGTCAGCATCACACGTATGCATTCGGATGTAAACACAGAAGGATATGACATAGAAGAGAATGTTGAATAAAGTGGTTATTTTAGTTGTTTTTGCGCACAGAAAGTATTGTGGTCTCTTGATCCACTGCATCACGTCGACTGTTTTAAACATGTCTTTAGTTCCTTTCTGGACCTTGAAAGTGTTGATTATATTGCTGTCTATGGAGTCATAAACCTCATCAAAAATATCTTCATTTGTGTTCTGAAGATGAACGAAGGTGTGGAACCACATGAGGAAGAGGAATTCATGACTGATCTCATTTTTGGGTGAATTAACACTTGATGATGTTATGATTGTAGGTCTCATGATTTCCAAAAAGTTAGTAATAATGTCAAAATAAGTAGATGTGTTAAAATACATATAAATATTTTATAAAATAAATATTAAAGCTATAGTATGATGTTTAATTTTCCATTGATCCTAGTGCACTCTCACTATAGTTTAAAATGTTAAAAAACTTTTTCTACTTCCAGGAGTGTTGATTGTTCAACAGCAGCCAATGGCACAGACGTCAAGTCGGTCCGGTCACTGCAGTAATTGCCCATTCCGCTCAAACAAATTTGTTCTCGCTCTCCTCGCCCCTCCTCTCTCGTTCTCCACCCGTCTTCTCTTGACTTCTCACAGGCAGGTTTAATGGAGTCACAGGAGGAACGAGCCTCAGATGGAGGAGGAGTGACTGGCAGAGCACGCTGGTTTTCGTGCCTCGGCAGGCCTGACGGAGACTGCGTGGCATTGTCGGCCTCTTCCTTCCTGCAAACACAGTGGAAGTCCACAGCAGCAAACACACACACTCACATAAGCGTGCAGAAGCACGCTCGCTCGCTGGCGTTGAGACATCTGAATACGAGCTCACACACTTTCACAAAGAACACAAATGACACAGGTGGCTCATTGTGTTCATGATGGTTGGCTAATATAATTCACTCATTCCAAGTACACAACTCTAAATAAATAGAACACATGAATCCACGATCCATTGTAACAGAAACAGCCATGGAACGTTCTGGCAAAGTTATGAACAAACGTTCTCCCAGTAACGTTAATAGAACGTTCGTTCAAAGTTATCTGGTTTTAATAATGTTCTTAAAGCATTTATACATCGTTCATGGAGGGTTTTTTTCTGAAATGTTTTAGTTGGACGTTCATCTAACATTTTGTAAACGTCGCTACTCATTTCAGAAAGTTCCAAGAACATTCAAAAGTAACAATTTTTGAAGAATGATGCAATGGAATGTTCCATTAATGTTCGCATTTGAATGTTCAGAGAACATTTACAAATAACAATTATATAACTTAATATTTGCAAAACATGTTTTTTGTTAGCTGAGTGTCCAGATAAAACTGAAAGTTTCAGTTAAGCGCTCTTCAACACACTCTCTCTCTCACACACACACACACACACACACACACACACACACACACACACACACACACACACACACACACACAGAGAGAGAATGGGAAATTGTTTAAAAGTCATGGAAACCCCCTGGTTTTACGGCGGCCAAGCAACATATAGATTTGTTCAAGGTTCATCCAGTCAAAGTCCAGTTTGGAGTCAGTTCTTTGTTTTACAAACCCAGCCTCCGATTTAAGTTCCCGGGCCCTTTGCCAAGCCTGTCCAGCATCCATAACCATTCTGCTTTTGTTCTCCCACAAAGAGAGTGGCTAGGAGAAATCTGGGAGGAAAAGAAAATGCGGCGTTATTTATTCCTCCCTCATTCCCCTTCCCGTCTTGCTCTTTCCTGTGAGAGGGACAAAGAGTCAATGCGCTTTGGGAAAGAACAAGGAACTGTGCAATGTGACTCTGGCGCCGTGGCATGATACCTGTCGACTTGAACTAGATGGGTGTGAAGAAACTAAAGAACGACAGGACAGTAGACAGAACAAAAACCCAGAGTAATGTAGCGAAAAAGCTGAATGAGAGGAATCTGACACTGAAGACTGAAGTAATGATGCAGAAAATTCAGCTTTGATCACTGGAGTAAATTACACTGTACTATATATTCACATAGAAAACAGATGATTTACATTAGAATAGTTCACTGTTTTTACTGTGTTTTTGATCAAATAAATGCAGCTTTGATGAGCAGAAGAGACTTCTTTTTCAAAAACATTTAAAAAAAAATTAATCCAAGCAAAAAACTTGTAATTTTTAAAGTGGTGGTATATTATGATTTAAATTTTGTAACTTTAGTGTGTAATGTTGCTGTTTGAGCAGAAACAACATCAGTGAAGTTACGACACTCAAAGTTCAATGCAGAGAGATATTTTCTTTTACAGAAATCACAACAAACAGCTGGTAGGGACTACAACGAGCTTCTTCCCGGGTTAGTGACATCACTAACTATTAATTTACACCCCCCCCCCCCCCCAACACACAACAAAGGGGGTGGGGCCATGTTGGGTCCATCAGTGTCGACTCCGGTTTGAACAATGTAAGGATGAACACTTTCCCAGCTTTGTTGTTGTTGAGCTGTTAAAGCTCCGCCCTCTTCTGGAGCAGCAGCTCATTTGCATTTAAAGGGACACGCACACAAAAAAACGGCGTGTTTTTGCTCACACCCAAATAGAGGCAAATTTGACAAGTGATAATAAATGAACTGTGGGAGATTTTGAGCTGAAACTTCACAGGAGAGAAGTTCAGAGACTGATATTACATCTTGTGAAAGAGGCGTTATAGGTTACATTTAAGCTCCACATTTCACTAAAAAGATGAAAACTTTATTTTAAAGTAACATAGTTACACATGTACCTACTGTAATGACAGTAAGCAATTAGCCCTAAACCAAACCCTAACCTTAACTCTTTAGTAATATTACTTATTACTTATTAATTATTTATTTGAGTAAGTACAATGTAACTACGTCACCTTAACATGAAGTGTAAACAAAAAGCTGAGAAAAACAATAATACATGAAATAATGCAGTTGTTAGAGGCTATTCTTCTGCAGCCGACCATTTCTTGGTAGACCTGATAATAAAGAGCCATTTACAGACTTTTCATTTAAGTCTCTGTATTTGTTTTAGCTTTAGCTTTAAATACTACAGATCATTAAAGAGAATACATTATGAACATACAGTATTTTTTGACTATTGGAAACATGGTTATAAGAGTCCCTTCATAGTTCATGGACTGATATTCTTTTGATCTACGCAGTCACACATCTTTACAGTAACAGGAGAATGAACACAAATCAACACAAACACGTCTCGGATGCTTCCAACAATCCACAGCCACAGGTAGACAATTAATAATTTTAGTGCATCTTAACTATTCACTGAGAACATAACAGAACACTAATATGTGCTGCCATTCACTCTTTAAAAATAGAGGTTTGGAAAGGGGATTCACACAGTGATGCCATAGAAGAACCATTTTTGGTTCCCTAAAGAACCTTTCAGTGACCATCCTTTCTTAGTATGAAGAACATTTTAAACATTTTTCCATTATAAAGAACGTTTAGTGGTTCCATATGTAAAAGGTTCTTCGATGCTAATAAAGAGCCTTTACACCACGTCCTAACCAGATACGATAAAAGGAATCTTTTCCGCTTTAATCAAAGTTTTTGTTCTAACTAGCCGCGAAGGCTGCACACGACGAATCTATTTCAGAAACGGTTTCTATTTTTCTGCGCTATCACAGCCGGAACAACAAAGTATGGCAAAGATACTCTCATGAACTGTTCATGTGCTTTATTTAATGTTAAACGCATCTAATGTGAGTTTGAATACCATTTTGTGTCTTTTATAGTCGAACTGAAATTGATAATTCACCTCAGACATTCAAAATAAATAAAAGGAAACAAGAATATTCAAACTCGTTGTCGTTGCGAGTGCCGGTGTTGTGCCGAATTTCACCCCCCTGCCAAATTATTCCCCCCTCATTGAAGTCGCTACCTGATTGCCTAATCCTAACCCCGCCCCTAATCCTAACCCCTCCCACACACCTACTCCTAAACCTATCAATACTAGGGCAGGGGGCAGAAATTCGGCACAACACTAGGAGCATTTTTTCTCAACCAATTAATCAAAACTGACCCACAACTATCCCAATCGCGTTTCAGGGTGGGTCCAACGGTAAAAATCACTTTTCGGGGGTAAAATCCATGTTTTTGACAGGATTCCCCTGGTAAAATTTGCATCCCATGGGCAAAATATCATGTTATTTGTAGTCGCTTCAACCCGCAGCAACAGTGAAAAGTAGCCTAATTCCACGGGAACACCTGTCCGAGAGATCCTGCCTACACGCTCTTCTGATTAGCTGTGATTTTTGATTGACATCATCGCGTCTCATAGTTGAGTCGCGTCTGGTGTGGACAGACAAATTGCCTAACGCTGGAATCTCATCTGGTTAGGACACGGTGTTAATTTTAACAGTGTTCAAACATCCTCAACTAAAACGCCAGTGCTAATGTTTACCGCATAATTGTTACAGTTAAAACATTGTTAGTGGTTGCTCATTCAGGTTCAGTTACTCCGCAGTTCCATGGAAAATCACATCGACATGTTAAAAGCAATACATGAGTAACACTGACCACAGTACGATGATTTCGAATACTCTAATTCCCTTCAGTCTGAGGGTTTCTCACGCGTGATTGTCCCCGTTCTGGACATACTCCGGCAGGCTGTTCAGCGCCGTCTCCTCGCTCTTGGATTGCAGAGGCTGATCTCCTTTCCTGGAGGACTTTTTGGTTGCTCTGGACAGTCTGCGTCTGAACGTGTCTCCAGCCAGAAAGTACAGGATGGGGTCCACACAGCTGTTGAGACTGGCCAGGCCTCGGGTCACCTGGTAGGTGGCGTACACGCGGTCATTGAAGGCACACATATCCGGGCTCTGGAAGTACAGTCGGGCCCTCATGTTCAGGTTCTTCATGACGTGGAAGGGCAGATAGGAGACGGCGAAAACCGTCAGCACGATGATGACCAGGTAGATGGATTTCTTCCTCAGTGGCGCGTTGTCCATGTCGTTGCAAATGAGGGCCTTGACGATGCCTCCGTAACAGCTGAAGATGATGATGAACGGGATGCAGAAGCCAAACACCGTCATGCACATGCTGTAGACGAAATACCCGGGCAGCTCATCCTCCGTCGTGGTGTCGTAGCACGTGGTGTATCCTTTCTTGGGCCCCGTGCGCGAGTAATAGAGAATCGGAGAGATGCCCGCCACCACTATAAACCACACGAGAGCGACGGTGCGCACAGCGTTCTTCTTCTTCAGCCGGCCGAGCGATTTCAGAGGATGCACGACGCCGGAGTATCTGTGCATGCTGATGCATGTCAGGAAGAGGATGCTGCCGTAGAGGTTGACGTGGAATATGAACCTCTGCAGTCTGCATAACACATCTCCAAAAATCCAGTCTGTTTTGTTGAAATAGTAGAAGATGAGAAAAGGCAGTGAAAGTACGTAACAAAAATCCGCCAGTGCCAAATTGAACATGTACACGGAGATGCTGCTCCACGGCCGCATGTGACACACGAACATCCATATAGCCAGACTATTTCCAATGAATCCTGTGAGGAACACAATGATGTAGACGATGGGCAGATAGTAAAACTGAAACCCCGTCTTGGTGAGCGAGCATCTCGCCGTGTGGTTCGGAAACTCGGTCACATTATTCAAGAGCGACGTCAAGTTATTAAACTCCGCTGTCATTTTGTCGAGGATCGGCAGGTGTGTGATCTACGGAGAGAAGAGAAATGTGATTTAATGGACAACACAGTGATATGCAAATGTTCACTTCGGAATTAAAATCTCCTGATAATTCACTCTCCTCCATGTCATCCAAGGTGTTCATGTCTTTCTTTCTTCAGTGGATAAGAAATGAAGAGGAAAAACATTCCAGGATTTTTCTCCATATAGTGGACTTCACTGGGGTTCAACGGGTTGAAGGTCCAAATGTCAGTTTCAGTGCAGCTTCAAAGGATCTACATGATCCCAGACGAGGAATAAGAGTCTGATCTAGAGAAACCATTGGACATTTTATACAAAAATAAACATTATATACTTTTTAACCACAAATGCTGGTCTTGCACTGCTCTGATGCTCCACACATTACGTCATCACGCTGGAAAGGTCATGTGACATAAGAGGAAGGACCGTGGAAGGGTGAAAAACTCCATCTCATTTTCTCCTCCAACTTCAAAATCGTCCGACATCGTTGGTAAAGGCGTTTGACTTAGTCTTGATTCACTTTGTAAACACTGGATCGGTACTTCCTCCTATGTCACGTGACCTTTCCATCGTGATGACATAATGTGTGGAGCATCAGAGCAGTGCAAGACCAGCATTTGTACTTAAAACGTACATAATGTTTATTTTTGTATAAAATGTCTGATGGTTTCTCTAGATCACTCTTATTCCTCGTCTGGGATCATGTAGATCCTTTGAAGCTGCACTGAAACTGACATTTGGACCTTCAACCCGTTGAGCCCCAGTGAAGTCCTCTATATGGAGAAAAATCCTGGAATGTTTTCCTCTTAATTTCTTTTCCACTGAAGAAAGAAAGACATGAACACCTTGGATGACATGGAGGAGAGTGAATTATCAGGAGATTTGAATTCTTTTGTGAACTAATCCTTTAACCCATTCAGACTCAAACATGTTCCACAGACACAAAAAGTGCTTTCATTTATGAGTGGAATTGGAGTAGAAGTATACATTTACACATACATACAGTATCAAATCATTTTTATGAATGTTATGTACATGTTAACTATTATAGGGACAGCAACAATGCTGGGTTTGAACCTGCAACCTTTCAGAGACCACCTTAAGGTAGTTGTTTTGCACAGTTTTGGCGTCTTACCAAGATTCGTACAAGTTAATACATCGTCTGAATGTTGAAATTCCGGCTGTGAATTATCAAATGGATATTTTGAATTTGAACAGGCACGGACTTAATTTGAGAGCAGATTCCACAACATATTGAACGGCTTCTCACATTATTCATAACCAATTGCTTATGTTCATATATTTTTTAATATAATAGTTAGAATTATGCAATGTTTTTAATTGTTTTACTTTTAAATCAAAAGCATGCACTTGATTCAGCAGTGTCTAATCTAATAATCCTGCAATTTGGGAGGCACCAAAATTACAACAACTGTAAAAAAATAAAAAATAAAATAAATAAATAAATAAAACACACACCAGATATCTACTATAATGTACGCAGAACAGGTGAAGTTAATCACAACCTTCTCAATTAGGGACATGAAAATGAAAACGACATAACAGCGAGTCATCTGTCCCCAGATCAGCCATTTCAACGCAACATGCGAATTGTGAAATCAGCAACTCCTTGAGCAGAAGTCGAGCTCACTCACCACCTTCCCGCTCGTTTAGCCGGCATTCCTCGAGCGCATTTACTGGAATCGACAGCAGCATGGATGTGAGATCCTGCTTTCCCGCCACAGGAATGTCTAGTTTGCAACAGTCCTCGAATAAGAGCGACCAGCCCTCTCTCTCCCTCTCTCTGTCACACACACACTCACACACACCGAAGGACGCGTGAGACTCAAATAGTCTTTGCACGAACTAACAATCCAATCGCTCTTTATGAACCGGTTCTTATTTATGATTTGGATGAACCGATTCGCAAGGTGCGAGTGAACAATAAGCGAAAAAGATACACGTAAACAATACCATGTATAGATAAAGTGCAAATATATTATTATACATATTAATATCTAAGTTAAATACTTTTGCACTACAAAATAAATATGAATAGATAGCTACGGATATAATCATTTAATCTGAAAGAAAGAATCATTGTAATCTACTCTTTCCCCTTAAACCGATACTCCTCTTTATGAAACCCAAAATTTGAATGCTTTAATTCTCTTTATAATACAGAAATCTTGTTAATCGTGTGTGCATTCGCAACAACCTCCTACTTTATACAAAGACTCAAATGAATCGAATCATTGAAACAAACCGTTTGCAAGAATCGATTCGCTGTACCGAATCCTTGTGCCAGCAGGAACTGAGAGCGCAACAGTAAAGAGTTTCGGCGCTGCTGCTCGGGAAGAGGAGGAGGAGGAGTAATGAGCAAGAGCAATAATCGCTTCTTGTTTCAGTTCTTCATGTCCTCACAGTCTCCTGCTGCAGATCCGAGACTGACAGTCTGTGCTTCACTCACTGAATCAATGCATGTCCGGGCCACCAGAACAGGTTTTACAACTTGATGAGTTTGTGCAAGCTTAGAAATAGATCAGTTTCATATAGAGCAGCTCGAGCGATTGTAAACGTATAAATACACAAACTTAATGTGTAATGTAAAGAACAGGAGAGCAGCTGTAAAAGCTATAGCATGAATAAACTTGTTCTCTCTCTTACACACTTTGTTTTTAGTGTTTGCCAGGTGAGAACATCACCAAAGAGGGGTTTTTAGGATTGATTTAAAGTAACCTATAATGACCGTTTTTGTGTGTGTCCCTTTAAATGCAAATGAGCTGCTGCTCCAGAAGAGGGCGGAGCTTTAACAGCTCAACAACAACAAAGCTGGAGAATCTCAGGCAGACAAAATGAGGAAAGTGTTAAAACCGGAGTCGACACTGATGGAAAGACTCAGGAAGAAGTTCCAACTTGTAGACGTTTCTGAACGGTTAGTGGATAAATTGATGTAGTTGCTGTGGAGTTGATCAACTCATCACTAGCATGTGTCGTCATTGACCCTCGTTTGTGAAGCAGTCCGGTGTAAAATGACGGCATCTTCTCTAAAGCAGCACAACATGCCCCACCCCCTTTGTTCTGTGTTCTCGGGGGCGGAGTTTATGTAAATTTTAGGGTTAGTGATGTCACTAACCCAGGAAGAAGCTCGTTGTAGTCCCTACCAGCCGATTGTTGTGATTTCTGTAAAAGAACATATTTCTCTTGTCATCGAACTTTGAGCATCATAACTTCACAGATGTTGTTTCTGCTCAAACAGCAACATTACACACTAACTAAAGTTAAAACAGTCAAATCATAATCAACCACCCCTTTAATTGAAACACACACATCTTATATGTTTGGGTATATAGAAAAATGTATAGAAAGCAAAAGGTTTTGCACTATAGAGAATCTTTCCTCCAATTGCGTTATTATCATGGTGAAATCTCATTTATCATTTTTTGAACGTACATGAAGCAGAAAGCTCAGTTTAGAAACAAGGCCACAATGTTTTCCACAGTAAATGACAGTGACATATTTTCCCTTCACTTCATCTCTCCTTCATCTGATCTTTTTTGATGTTGCTCTTTGTTGTTTGAAAGTCACAAAAATATAGAAAAACTAACAAAAAACAGTTAGAGATTTTGTATTGTCCCTGCATGTTGTAAACTTGCTTTGAATGACAGGAAATTAAAGTGTTTTCCTTCTCGACATGTTTAGTCTGCAGTTGAGGCTAAAGAGAACTGAACTGTGACCAGAGTTTCACTTTTACTGAGCAGAAGTCTGAGGAGCAGTGTTTACACACACACACACACACACACACACGCACACACGCACACACACACACACACGCACACACACACACACACGCACATGTTGTGTTTTCATGTTTTATGGGGACATTCCATAGGCGTAATGGTTTTTATACTAACTGCAAAACAAACTGTAGATTCTGTCCCCCTACACTACCCCTACAACTAAACCTACCCATCACAGAAAATGTTCTGCTATTTTAGATTTTCAAAAAAGATAATTCTGTATGATTTATAACCTTGTTTCCTCATGGGGACCAAAAAAAAATGTCCCCACAAGATCAAAATTTACTAGTATTACTATACCTGTGGGGACATTTGGTCCCCATAATGTAGGGAATACCCACACACACAATCACTCACACACATATATACACACACACATACCCACACACACACTCAAGGCTCTCTCTAATATACTCTGCATGCACAATGTAAAATAGACAACTGAAAAGAAGAAATGTAAGCGAAAAGTGTCAGAATGATGAATTATGGAGTTAATCTTGCCCTATTAAGCTCAATGACTGAGACAGAGTTGGCTGAATTTCTGATGAAAGTCAAGGACTCTTGACTCAAGTGTGTGTGTGTGAGCGAGAGTGTGTGTGTGTGTGTGAGTGAGAGTGTGAGTGTGTGTTTCTGCACACACATAAATCCAACATCCAGCTGTGTACAGATGGGAGTTGGCAGATAGAGAGAATGTTAATACAAAAACAGTCATGGACCTGCACCTGTTTCCCAGTGTTTGACAGCATTAAAAACTCCCTCACTGATGCTTACACAAGGGAGAGGGCATTAGCTCACTGATTGGGCTGTTTTAATTATATGTTTATAGAGCTATTTCTTGCTCTTTTGGTGGAAGTAAACAGATTTTCCACCTCCATACACAGATTTTAAATACTGATGCTGTTTTCAGTTTCAGACGCATCCTAATTCTGTCAGAGCGACGGAACAACGAGAGAATTACATTCACAATTGCACTAATTATAGTTCTCCTGGAGTTAAATAAATGCCTAGCAGGTTCAACGGTGAAAGAGTTTTACCTATAAATGCACACATGTAAATCACAAGATTGATTGTTTATATGTAGATACACGTCCATCCATTTCTCATGAGTTTTGACTGAATCACTTATAATTACTAAAGCAGCCTGTTACAGGAATATGGCTGTGATTTTACTGAACACATGCGTGAAGTCACAGGATGGGAGTCTATTAGCTGCGGTCTGGACGTCCCATTCAATCTCAGAACGGCCACAGTTTGTGCTTCTGTCATCAGCACCATCTCCTGCTCTGATCACGCAGCATTACTGTGTCGTATCTAATATGGTAATGCCACAGAAAGATCACATATATATATATATATATATATATATTGATCTTTTTCTTCTTCTTCACCCTCTTGTGATATTTGTCAAAACTGACGTTATTGATTCTAATGTCGTCTTACTCTGTTCACTGTAGGAAAGTCCTTCTTTCTGTTCTCTGTCATCCATGCTGGAGTAACTGTTGACACAGAAATGTATTGTACATTCTCAATAAATGTTGTGATATATTGTGTAAAGATTCAGTATTATTTATGAAACAGTGCAGTGTTATGAAGCAATGATGTGGTTATGTAATGTGATGGATGAAGTTCAGCCAGCCTTTACTGCATAACAAACCCTGGCGGCTGAAACAAGATCTTCATCAGCCGGTCTGGCTTTAGCTTTTATTTTATACAATATACATTACACACAAGGCTTTTCACAGATGATTAAAATCACAAATTATTTGACTATATAAGCACAGTTGTGGTCAGAAACATGCATGCTAGAGATCCATGAAGTAAACAGACGAATTACATCTGTATATTTGAACAGTTATTTGTAGCCTCTCGCCTGATCTTCTGAATGGATGAAAACAAATAAATATGGAAATAAAAGTTTTTTTGATAACTATAATGCATTCTTTATGGTATACTACGAGACCATAATATCTCACTGTTACATGTGAGTTCTGCTCATGTGACACACGTAAGAAGGTTTCATACTCTTTGGTGTCATCACACATGTTGGCATCCAATATTTATTTCTAAAATGAGCTGGTAAACAAATATAACCAAAGCTGCAGCGAGGGATGTGAAAACAGACAGTAACCGCAGAATAGAAAGCTTGTAATAGTCAAAACTATGACTTTAATGATGTACATTAAAGCTTTTTACTCAGAGCAGCGCAGGGTAAAAATGCTGAGTTGCAGAGCATGTGTCCTAATGGGCTTCAGTGTGGCCGTATCTCTCTCCCCTGGAGCCCAGAGAATTGATTTTCCCCTCCGCCTCAACCTGCGGGAATATACGGGAATATATATCTCCATCTTTTTATTTTTCCATTAAGAATCCAGAGAAAACTGCCCAGCGTAAGAGAGAGATTATTTTATAGCTGACCCAAAATCTCCTAATAAAAAAAGTTGAGAACAAGGAGAAACACATTTTGTGGTCATAAAACTAGTTTATTTTGTTTAAAAATTATATTAATGTATGAGGTGCCATAAAGTCACATGCTTTGCATAACATCTAAATTTACTTTGTGAATAATGCATTATAATAATTTATATCATTGTTACAGTTTTAGAAAGTAAAACACATGACAAACATCCAAGATGTGATAACAGTTCAAAAATATAATGGATTTTAACTTTGGTTGCAATTATTTATGAACAGACAATATAACGTAAATTATGAACAACTTCATAATAAGTTAAGTTAAGGGAGCCAAATTACCCTAAAAATGAAGTGTGCTTAACTGTATTGAATGTGTTCTTGTAAAGTACTTTAAATCTAAAAAAGAATATTAAAAAAAAGTTTTGCAGATTTTACCATATTCTGTTTATTTTGATAAAATATTTTCATTTACTTGGTCAATATATGTCATTAAAATTAGTTTATTTTAAAAATACAGAATTCAATTAATTAAAAAAATATTATATTAACATTTTTTAATTACTAACAGAATGGTAAACATTCTGAAAGCTTCTTGCTTGAGAAAGATCTCAATAATTTCATGACTTTACTGTAACAATAAATTATGTCTTATATGATTAATATATTTATTTTTTAAATATAATAGTTTCATTATAAATATGGTGATGAAAACCCAGCATAATATTTAATACTGACCATCAGAAATCTAACAATTCCCAAATTTCTACTTCATATTCATCAGTTATTAAAAAAAGTTAATTTAACTATACATTTATATTAAAATACCTTATTATAAATATTAACCAACCAGTCTATGATATTAGACCGGCATTTTTTTTTTCCATCTCTCTACAATCTGCTTGTTCACTCAGCTCCAACATTTTTGTAATAAAAATATAATGTCCTGACTAGCAGAAATCTAAGGTGACTGTCTTTGTGCGAGACTTTAATTTTCCTGGCCAAATAGGGTGTGAGTCCCTTTCACACACACACACACACCACACACACACACACACACACACACACACAGACACACACGCCCTTTCCAGTCCGCGATATTTGATATGACACTAATTCTTAAGTGATTTGAAGCATGCAACAGCATTAACTTCAGACTAAAGCTGCAGATCATTAATCTTTACAATGGTGTTTGTGATAAGACGTCTTCAGAAAGAGAATGTTTGCTTGTGGGAACATTTTTAAGCTGCTGCGTATCGTACACACAAACGCATGTGTTTGGGTCAGAGGCCGGACAGGAAATAGCACTGAAATTGACCGGTCTGTGGAGGGACGACCCAAACATGGACACAACTGCAGTCAGTCACATTTTAACTCTCGGATAATAAAGACTTCGTACAGTATATTCACCTCACAAACCTTGCACTTTGGCCCAACAGTGTTTGCATTTAGATACTGTTTTATACCGCATAATCTGGAAACAGACAGAGAGTGGAGAGACAGTCCTCTGTACACTTAGTTTATAAACCTGCAGAAACTCTTTAAAAAGTAGAAGAGATCATAAAATAGTTCTACTTTACCATCAGGTTCAATTCATTAACCAATAATAAGCATTTTTTTTATTGCATTTTGTTAACTCTTTACAATAAGGTCCCATTAATGCATTAACTTTAACAATGAACAATACATCTGTTACTGTATTTATAAGGTGTTAATAAACACAACTGTTGATTGTTATTTAATGTTAGCTCAGATCCATGAAACACTATTAACAACTTTTGGTTTTAATGACGTAGTAAATGTTCATGTTAACATTAACAAACATTAATAAATGTTTAAAAGCATTTTTCATTGTTATTACAGGTTAACTAATATTAACTTTATTGTAGAGTGTCACGACACTAGTGGCCGTTAAGTGAACTGCAGCAACTTTCTGCTCGCGCTCACGTGACGCACATGAGACGTGATTCAAGGCCACATTATACTCCAAGTTCTTTATCGTTCTTCGCTTAGAAGTAAAAAGACCTTGGATACCTTTGCAATGATTATACTGTTAATGAACATCCTGACGTCGTTCTCGCTGCTGAGAGCGACAATTAGATGAATATATAAATATGTGCTGCACACGCTTTCCTCTCAAAAACAAAATAAACACATGAGAGCAGTGAGAAAATAGTTAAAGCATCTGATCAGTGATGCGGATGTGTTTGCATCAGCTCTGAGATTCACAGGCATCCTGTCATGAGATAAGGTAAGTTAAATTACACTGTTATTAGTATATGTGAGACTACAGACTCTTTCGCAGGCAGTTTGATTGACAGGCGATCTGACCAATCATAACCCAGAATCCGCCATTTTGTCTGTCAAAGCAGTCAGGGGAGTCAGTAGATTAACGTTGGTGAACTTGAACTTGAATAATTGTGTGTCCTCACGTCTTTCCACGCTTGAAACAACATTCCTTCTGATGTTCATTCATGTTTATTTGATGCTATAAATGAACTAGTATGAAGAGATGATCGGTTCACAAGCCACTTGAAGGAGCTACAGCGATCTGTCACGACACATTAAAGACACACTAGACGCTATTTATTGTTTAAACTTCTTTAAAAAATTACAATATTTTAAATATGAAATTGTTTCATATCTAAAGTAACCTGCTCTGTCTTGTCTGTCGACGTGTTGTCAGTGTCCTCTTTGCTCCAGGATGTTTTTTTCACTGTGTGAGAACATGATGTGTGGCATGAGAGCGCATGACTTGTCGGACATAGCAACAGTAACTAAAGGGGGCGGGTCAATTGTAAGCATTCGTTTCATATGTCATTAGAGCACCGCATAACGCATCATTAGGGTTTTGGAGCGCGCATAAACAATGATAAACCAATGATTTTCCCGGCAAAACCGTCCTGAGTCCTTCACAAAAAGGACATCACAGAAGGTCTCATTGATTACAAGCTGTTCATACATTGGTAATAAAAATAGTGATTAATATGTGAATTTCTTACAGCCCCATAAAAAGTTAGTTTACCCAAATATTCTGGCAAAACACGTGAACAACCAATATGGAAAATTCCTTCACATCAAAACCGTATTGTTTACTGACATTTCTGTGGTGATTTGTGGTACATAAGAACTGGCGATTGGTGAACAGAGAAAAGCAACAGGTTGCTGGAGACGTTGTACTCCTTATTCGCAATGGACGTTTCTGCACTCAGCATCCCTCTGACAGAGCTCTGTAAATCCAACTCTTACCGGTGGTGCCTATTCAGTAGAGTGGCTCAGACAGGCTAAACACCATTTACAGTCTCCAAGCAGGAGGGCAGATATTGAACCACTTAACTTGAGTCTAATTTATGAGGTGAAACGTTTGCAGCGACTCAGGCCTTTGAGGACAGGGACATCAGATTTATAATGAGACTTGCACTAGGTGTGGATTTACTGCAGAATCGTTACATCATCTTCACAGCTACGTCACAACCGCTGCTACCGTACTGCCCGAGCCACTTTCTCTAATCAGTGTACTTTCCCTTTACCCCGTATCTATCCTGGTATCAGCGGAACGCTTTCCTCTTGAAGAAGCTGATTACTAATGATCCACTCTCCTAGCTTGCAACACCGATATAATAGTTCTCACAGCGCACAGATATCGTCACATTAGAGGAAGCCCAAGAGAGAGTAAGAAAATCACAGAACAAAAGTGATGCTTAGTCAAACTTAAGGGCCAGGCCAAATACTTTCAATGTGGACTTATCAGCAGTAATCTTAAAAGATACAATATACTTAATTTATTTGGTTCACACTTCTACACTGATGTTCTACACATGATTTCTAGGGGAATCATGAATCATTCCTTCTTTGTATTTTGGTATTGATAGCTAAAGTGGGTAATAATAATAATAAGCACATTGTACTCCGTTCTTTATTGCTTTTAAGTCTACTGATGACAAACAATTACAGTTCACTGGCTGTAAGACTGTGGAAAGAGTTCCACCTTGTGGCCATTCATGTAAAAAGGTTTTGATGATACGTGTTAAATATATTTTCTTTAGCGAGATTCACTGTGACAATAGTGTCCGTTTCTGAAACCAACTCAGTGATCTTTACCCTTGGGACAAATTCTTGAGAGTAGCTTCTTCAGGTTTTCGATTGTTTTGTACACTGTGAAACGTGCAGTTTTGAATATGTTTAAACAAATTAACTGAAAAGCTTCGGTTTTATTGTTGTATCTCAAGGTTTACTGTCAGAATGGTTTGCCAAAAACAGTCATTGAGTTTTCATAAAAACCAAAATCACATTGTCATTATATTTTAGTTTGCTTAAGATTTAAAGAAAGACCATGCAAATGAATATAATGCATTACAAGTGTTTATATATCTATATGGTCACAGACATTTTTCTAAAATTCAAAACAAACGTGGATTTATTTTTATTTCAATATAAGTAGAACATTGATTCATGGTAATAGATTAGATTGAAATCACTGATTAACTTGATGAGTGAATATCAGGATGAGGACATGCATGATTTTAACATTGTTCTCCGAGAATGCAGCCACACAAACGCTTCTGTTCACATACCCTGTGAAAACAAAGGAGGGTTATATAAACTTCAGCCCTTAATATTGAACTAAGATTATGCAATCCAGCATTTTCATAGGTGTATTTTCAGTACATCGTAGGCATATGGAGAACAAGTGGGCTGGTATCACTCACCATGACAAAACCAAGGAAGCTGATGGAGACATTCCCATTAATGCTGACTGTAGTAACTTTTTCCAAAGGGATGCGGTGCTTGAACATGCTGTGTTGTTGGCCTTTTACTTGTACCTGACACACCAAAACCAGACTTTAAGGTTTAAGTAGTATTTTAATAAATATTAGCACATAATCTTATGGCACTTGCAAAAAGAGCCTGTAAAATCTGAGATAGTTTTTTGTTCTTGCATGGATGTGTGATAATTATTTTGTATTCACTAGATGTGATGACACATTTTTAGCTTTCTTTTAGGGTGCTGTGAGACTACACCTACCTGATATCCTTCAGATTTGATGACCATGAACATCTCAAAATCTTGTCCCTTTTTGAAGGGGTTGTCAGAGACACTTTGCTCAGCTCCCCATTTTCCATTTGTAAAGCTATTCATGGCTACCTTCTGGTCCATTCGAGGGTTAAAATGGAAAGCAATGTCATGCTTGTCAGTAGGCCCAGTCTTGAAATTGATTGAAAACCTGCATGGAAGTTGAGACATGTTAAATTATCTGTATCCAAATGACTCATCTCATCAAACTATTGACATTGCACAGATTAGTCCACATTGTAAGAAGAACAATCCACATATTATTTGGCCAATGGAATTGTCATTTACCGGTTAGCATTAGTAGGAACGGTTCCCTGCACGTATAAAGCCATTCCTTCTTTCATTCCCTCTGGAATTTGGCCCACGTAAGGAAGAGTCTGAAGTAAAAACAGAAAAACAGGTTTGAATACATTAAAATGGAAATTTGAAATACAGTGATGTTTAAAGTGGTCATTACAATCTTAAAACTACTCAAGACAACTTCTCTTGAGTAACAGTTCTTATGCACAGCTGTTTCATTAAAGGGTTAGTTCAACCAAAAATTAAATTTCTGGTTATTATGTTGCTTTTTGATTAAAAAATCTCGTATTTCATCAGAAATATCTTAATTTGTGTTCCGAAGATGAACAAAGGTCTTACGGGTTTGTAACAACATGAGGGTGAGTAGTTAATGCCAGAAATTTCATTTTTGGGTGAAGTAACCCTTTAAAGGGTTATTTCAACCATGAATGAAAATTTTGTCATCATCTACTCACCTTCTTGTCATTACAAACCTGTATGATTTTCTTTAGAAAGATATAAATATACTGAAGAAATACTGAAGAAGTTTTTTCCCCAAACCCCTAAAGAAAATGTTGTCCAAAATAAAAAAATAAAAAAAATAGAATTCCATAGAAGAGAGTGATATGGCTTTGGAATTACATGAGTTTGAGTAATTTTCAGGTGGACTGTCTCATTAATTGTTTGCACATTGTTGTGCATTCAGAAGTCACTGGAAAGGATCGGTCACTCACAGGGTTTTGGACTGGCTGCAAGATCTCTGACTGTACGGTGGAACGTTTCCCACGTGAGCTGATGATTGTTGACTTGACTTTAGTAACAAATGAGGATGTGCTCCAGTTCTAAAGAGAGAGTGTATTTAGAAAGCTCTTTACTTTCCACATCTTCCAGTGGAATAATCATTGGATTCCAAATCAGTATTATTCATTGCTGCAATATTGCATCAGGTGATAAAAAAGAAACTTACTTGTATGAAGCCAAAAATGTTGACAGCAACATTTCCATTGATATTTAAAGTTGACACTTTTTCCAGTGGTATACGATGCTTGAAGGTGTACTGCTCCTTGCCATTCACATATACCTGATGATCCAAAGCAACACAACCCGTGTGAGAACAAGTTCCTAAAGTCCTTTTACGAGTATACAGTGACTCATACAAAACACACACCTGATATCCTTCGGATTTGATGACAATGAACATCTCAAAAGCTTGTCCCTTTTTAAAGGGGTTGTCAGAGACACTTTCCTCACTTTCCCATTTTCCATTCCTGAAGCTGTTCATGGCCACATTTGAGTCCATTCGGGGGTTGAAGTGGAAAGCAATGTCATGCTTGTCAGTAGGCCCAGTCTTGAAATTTATTTTAAACCTGCATGGAAGTTGAGAAATGTTAAATTAACCAAGTCCAGATAATGACTTATCTCTCTACCTCAGGGGTTCTAAACTCTGGCAGGAAAGTGCAACTCGTTACCTTAACTCTAAGTTAATGAGTATCTGAGGATGTGGGCAACCACTGACTGAACTCCAGTATTGCATTCATTTTATATTAGTTTGCATAATCAAGGCCAGAGGAATAATTCCTTACCGGTCAGCATTAGTGGGAACAACTCCCTGCAAGAACAAGGCCATGCCTTCTCTCAGTCCTCCAGAAATTGGGCCGACATAAGGAATTTTCTGTAGTAAAGCACAAGAAAATAGGCATCAGCCTATATTAACCAAACTCTTGTTGCAGGTTTTGAACTTACTGAAATAAGAAATTCAAAATTTCATTCATGTTTAATATGGTCATCATATTCCTGAAACTATGGAGAGACAATTGCTCTTGGTTGAAAAGTTTGAAGTTATCATGCACTGCTGTTTCATTAAGTGTTTGCACGTTGTTGTGCATTCAGAAGTCACTGGAAAGGATCGGTCACTCACAGGGTTTTGGACTGGCTGCAAGATCTCTGACTCTACGGTGGAACGTTCCCCACGTGAACTGCCCAGACTGATGATTTTTGATGTAAATTCTGTAGAAAATGAAGATGTGCTCCAGTTCTAATGAGGGAAATGAGAGAGTGTATTTAGAAAGCGCTTTCCTTTCCTTGTAATTCTCAATGCATTCTGACAAAGTATCATCATTGCTGCAATATTTAATTTGCTGCAGAACAAAATGTAACTCACTTGTATGAAGCCAAAAAGGCTTACGGCAACATCTCCATTGATGTTTAACGCTGACACTTTTTCCAGTGGTATACGATGCTTGAAGGTGTACTGCTCCTTGCCATTCACATATACCTGATGATCCAAAGCAACACAACCCATGTGAGGACAAGTTCCTAAAGTCCTTTTTCGAGTATACAGTGACTCATACAAAACACACACCTGATATCCTTCGGATTTGATGACGGTCAACATCTCAAAAGCTTGTCCCTTTTTAAAGGGGTTGTCAGAGATGCTTTCCTCTGCCTCCCATCCTCCGTTCCTGAAGCTGTTCATGACCAACTTCTGGTCCATTCGAGGGTTGAACTGGAAAGCAATGTCATCGTCATTGCCCAAGGACTGCCCAGTCTTGAAATTTATTTCAAATCTGCATGGAAAGTGAAAGGTTACAGCAACACATTCCAAATAACAGTGAATTGTTTTCATCCCAACTGTCCAACAAAACAATTCCTTACTGGTCAGAATTAGTGGGAACAAGCCCCTGCAAGTACAAGGCCATGCCTTCTCTCAGTCCTCCAGAAATTGGACCCACATAAGGAAGGATCTGCAGTAAGCACAAGAAAATAGGCTTTATCCTATATTCAATTGAATCTCCAATGGTAGATTTTTGAACCCACTAAAATGGGACATTTAGAATTTCTTTGAGGTTTAAGTTGGTCATAATAATTCGGAAACTATGGTCAGATAATTGCTCTTGGTTGAAACAGTTATCATGCACTGCTGTTTCATTAAGTGTTTGCACGTTGTTGTGCATTCAGAAATCACTGGAAAGGATCGGTCACTCACAGGGTTTTGGACTGGCTGCAAGATCTCTGACTCTACGGTGGAACGTTCCCCACGTGAACTGCCCAGACTGATGATTTTTGATGTAAATTCTGTAGAAAATGAAGATGTGCTCCAGTTCTAATGAGGGAAATGAGAGAGTGTATTTAGAAAGCGCTTTCCTTTCCTTGTAATTCTCAATGCATTCTGACAAAGTATCATCATTGCTGCAATATTTAATTTGCTGCAGAACAAAATGTAACTCACTTGTATGAAGCCAAAAAGGCTTACGGCAACATCTCCATTGATGTTTAACGCTGACACTTTTTCCAGTGGTATACGATGCTTGAAGGTGTACTGCTCCTTGCCATTCACATATACCTGATGATCCAAAGCAACACAACCCATGTGAGGACAAGTTCCTAAAGTCCTTTTTCGAGTATACAGTGACTCATACAAAACACACACCTGATATCCTTCGGATTTGATGACGGTCAACATCTCAAAAGCTTGTCCCTTTTTAAAGGGGTTGTCAGAGATGCTTTCCTCTGCCTCCCATCCTCCGTTCCTGAAGCTGTTCATGACCAACTTCTGGTCCATTCGAGGGTTGAACTGGAAAGCAATGTCATCGTCATTGCCCAAGGACTGCCCAGTCTTGAAATTTATTTCAAATCTGCATGGAAAGTGAAAGGTTACAGCAACACATTCCAAATAACAGTGAATTGTTTTCATCCCAACTGTCCAACAAAACAATTCCTTACTGGTCAGAATTAGTGGGAACAAGCCCCTGCAAGTACAAGGCCATGCCTTCTCTCAGTCCTCCAGAAATTGGACCCACATAAGGAAGGATCTGCAGTAAGCACAAGAAAATAGGCTTTATCCTATATTCAATTGAATCTCCAATGGTAGATTTTTGAACCCACTAAAATGGGACATTTAGAATTTCTTTGAGGTTTAAGTTGGTCATAATAATTCGGAAACTATGGTCAGATAATTGCTCTTGGTTGAAACAGTTATCATGCACTGCTGTTTCATTAAGTGTTTGCACGTTGTTGTGCATCCAGAAGTCACTGGAAAGGATCGGTCACTCACAGGGTTTTGGACTGGCTGCAAGATCTCTGACTGTACGGTGGAATGTTCCCCACGTGAACTGCACAGACTGATGATTTTTGTTGTAACTTCTGTAGGAAATGAAGATGTGCTCCAGTTCTAATCAGGGAACAGAGAGAGTGTATTTAGACAGCGCTTTCCATTCCTTTTAATTCTCAATGGATTCTGACACAGTATCATCATTGCTGCAATATTTAATTTGCTGCAGAACAAAATGTAACTCACTTGTATGAAGCCAAAAAGGCTCACGGAAACATCTCCATTGATGTTTAATGCTGACACTTTTTCCAGCGGTATACGATGCTTGAAGGTGTACTGCTCCTTGCCATTCACATATACCTGATGATCCAAAGCAACACAACCCATGTGAGGACAAGTTCCTAAAGTCCTTTTACGAGTATACAGTGACTCATACAAAACACACACCTGATATCCTTCGGATTTAATGATGGTCAACATCTCAAAAGCTTGTCCCTTTTTAAAGGGGTTGTCAGAGACGCTTTCCTCTGCCTCCCATCGTCCTTTCTTGAAGCTGTTCATGGCCAACTTCTGGTCCATTCGAGGGTTGAAGTGGAAAGCAATGTCATCATTATTGCCCAAGGACTGCCCAGTCTTGAAATTTATTTCAAATCTGCATGGAAAGTGAAAGGTTACAGCAACAAATTCCAAATAACAGTGAATTGTTTTCATCCCAATTGTCCAACAAAACAATTCCTTACTGGTCAGCATTGGTGGGAACAACCCCCTGCAAGTACAAGGCCATGCCTTCTTTCAGTCCTCCAGAAATTGGACCCACATAAGGAAGGCTCTGCAGTAAGCACAAGAAAATAGGCTTTATCCTATATTCAACTGATTCTCCAATGGCAGATTTTTGAACCCACTAAAATTGGACATTTAGAATTTCTTTGAGGTTTAAATTGGTGATAATTTTCTGGAAACTATGGTGAGACAATTGCTCTTGGTTGAAACAGTTATCATGCACTGCTGTTTCATTAAGTGTTTGCACGTTGTTGTGCATCCAGAAGTCACTGGAAAGGATCGTCACTCACAGGGTTTTGGACTGGCTGCAAGATCTCTGACTGTACGGTGGAACGTTCCCCACGTGAACTGCCCAGACTGATGATTTTTGTTGTAACTTCTGTAGGAAATGAAGATGTGCTCCAGTTCTAATGAGGGAGCAGAGAGAGTGTATTAAGACAGCGCTTTACTTTCCTTGTAAATCTCAATGGATTCCGATACAGTATCATCATTGCTGCAATAATTAATTCGCTGCAGAACAAAATGTAACTCACTTGTATGAAGCCAAAAAGGTTCACGGCAACATCTCCATTGATATTTAACGCTGACACTTTTTCCAGTGGTATACGATGCTTGAAGGTGTACTGCTCCTTGCCATTCACATATACCTGATGATCCAAAGCAACACAACCCATGTGAGGACAAGTTCCTAAAGTCCTTTTACGAGTATACAGTGACTCATACAAAACACACACCTGATATCCTTCGGATTTGATGACAGTCAACATCTCAAAAGCTTGTCCCTTTTTAAAGGGGTTGTCAGAGATGCTTTCCTCTGCCTCCCATCCTCCGTTCCTGAAGCTGTTCATGGCCAACTTCTGGTCCATTCGAGGGTTGAAGTGGAAAGCAATGTCATCGTCATTGCCCAAGGACTGCCCAGTCTTGAAATTTATTTCAAATCTGCATGGAAAGTGAAAGGTTACAGCCACACATTCCATATAATAGTGAAATGTTTTCATCCCAATTATCCAACAAAACAATTCCTTACTGGTCAGAATTAGTGGGAACAACCCCCTGCAAGTACAAGGCCATGCCTTCTCTCAGCCCTCCAGAAATTGGACCCACATAAGGAAGGCTCTGCAGTAAGCATAAGAAAATAGGCTTTATCCTATATTCAATTGATTCTCCAATGGCAGATTTTTGAACCCACTAAAATGGTACATTTAAAATTTCTTTGAGGATTAAGTTGGTCATAATAATTCGGAAACTATGGTCAGATAATTGCTCTTGGTTGAAACAGTTATCATTGCACTGCTGTTTCATTAAGTGTTTGCACGTTGTTGTGCATTCAGATGTCACTGGAAAGGATTGGTCACTCACAGGGTTTTGGACTGCCTGCAAGATCTCTGACTGTACAGTGGAACGTTCCCCTCGTGAACTGCCCAGACTGATGATTTTTGTTGTAACTTCTGTAGGAAATGAAGATGTGCTCCAGTTCTAATGAGGGAACAGAGAGAGTGTATTTAGACAGCGCTTTACTTTCCTTGTAAATCTCAATGGATTCCGACACAGTATCATCATTGCTGCAATATTTAATTCGCTGCAGAACAAAATGTAACTCACTTGTATGAAGCCAAAAAGGCTTACGGCAACATCTCCATTGATGTTTAACGCTGACACTTTTTCCAGCGGTATACGATGCTTGAAGGTGTACTGCTCCTTGCCATTCACATATACCTGATTATCCAAAGCAACACAACCCGTGTGAGGACAAGTTCCTAATGTCCTTTTACGAGTATACAGTGACTCATACAAAACACACACCTGATATCCTTCGGATTTGATGACAGTCAACATCTCAAAAGCTTGTCCCTTTTTAAAGGGGTTGTCAGAGACGCTTTCCTCTGCCTCCCATCCTCCATTCCTGAAGCTGTTCATGGCCAACTTCTGGTCCATTCGAGGGTTGAAGTGGAAAGCAATGTCATCGTCATTGCCCAAGGACTGCCCAGTCTTGAAATTTATTTCAAATCTGCATGGAAAGTGAAAGGTTACAGCCACACATTCCAAATAACAGTGTATTGTTTTCATCTCAATTGTCCAACAAAACAATTCCTTACTGGTCAGCATTGGTGGGAACAACCCCCTGCAAGTACAAGGCCATGCCTTCTCTCAGTCTTCCAGAAATTGGACCCACATAAGGAAGGCTCTGCAGTAAGCACAAGAAAATAGGCATTATCCTATATTCAATTGATTCTCCAATGGCAGATTTTTGAACCCACTAAAATGGTACATTTAGAATTTCCTTGAGGATTAAGTTGGTGATAATAATATGGAAACTATGGTGAGACAATTGCTCTTGGTGAAACAGTTATTATGCACTGCTGTTTCATTAAGTGTTTGCATGTTGTTGTGCATTCAGAAGTCACTGGAAAGGATCGGTCACTCACAGGGTTTTGGACTGGCTGCAAGATCTCTGACTGTACGGTGGAACGTTCCCCTCGTGAACTGCCCAGACTGATGATTTTTGTTGTAACTTCTGTAGGAAATGAAGATGTGCTCCAGTTCTAATGAGGGAACAGAGAGAGTGTATTTAGACAGCGCTTTACTTTCCTTGTAAATCTCAATGGATTCCGACACAGTATCATCATTGCTGCAATATTTAATTTGCTGCAGAACAAAATGTAACTCACTTGTATGAAGCCAAAAAGGCTTATGGAAACATCTCCATTGATGTTTAACGCTGACACTTTTTCCAGCGGTATACGATGCTTGAAGGTGTACTGCTCCTTGCCATTCACATATACCTGATGATCCAAAGCAACACAACCCGTGTGAGGACAAGTTCCTAATGTCCTTTTACGAGTATACAGTGACTCATACAAAACACACACCTGATATCCTTCGGATTTGATGACGGTCAACATCTCAAAAGCTTGTCCCTTTTTAAAGGGGTTGTCAGAGACCTTTTCCTCTGCCTCCCATCCTCCATTCCTGAAGCTGTTCATGGCCAACTTCTGGTCCATTCGAGGGTTGAAGTGGAAAGCAATGTCATCGTCATTGCCCAAGGACTGCCCAGTCTTGAAATTTATTTCAAATCTGCATGGAAAGTGAAAGGTTACAGCAACACATTCCAAATAACAGTGAATTGTTTTCATCCTAATTGTCCAATAAAATAATTCCTTACTGGTCACAATTAGTGGGAACAACCCCCTGCAAGTACAAGGCCATGCCTTCTCTCAGTCCTCCAGAAATTGGACCCACATAAGGAAGGATCTGCAGTAAGCACAAGAAAATAGGCTTTATCCTATATTCAATTGATTCTCCAATGGCAGATTTTTGAACCCACAAAAATGGGACATTTAGAATTTCTTTGAGGTTTAAGTTGGTGATAATTATCCTGAAAATATGGTCAGATAATTGCTCTTGGTTGAAACAGTTATCATGCACTGCTGTTTCATTAAGTGTTTGCACGTTGTTGTGCATTCAGATGTCACTGGAAAGGATTGGTCACTCACAGGGTTTTGGACTGGCTGCAAGATCTCTGAC
This sequence comes from Zacco platypus, assembly GCA_038088235.1. Classification (NCBI taxonomy): domain Eukaryota; kingdom Metazoa; phylum Chordata; class Actinopteri; order Cypriniformes; family Xenocyprididae; genus Zacco; species Zacco platypus. Next base: position 9,581,686 of record CM076075.1, on the reverse strand, counting down.
TGTACGGTGGAACGTTCCCCTCGTGAACTACCCAGACTGATGATTTTTGTTGTTGTAGGAAATGAAGATGTGCTCCAGTTCTAATGAGGGAACAGAGATTGTGTATTTAAAAAGCGCTTTACTTTCCTTGTAATTCTCAATGGATTCCGACGCAGTATCATCATTGCTGCAATATTTAATTCCCTGCAGAACAAAATGTAACTCACTTTTATGAAGCCAAAAAGGCTCACGGCAACATCTCCATTGATATTTAACGCTGACACTTTTTCCAGTGGTATACGATGCTTGAAGGTGTACTGCTCCTTGCCATTCACATATACCTGATGATCCAAAGCAACACAACCCGTGTGAGGAAAAGTTCCTAAAGTCCTTTTACGAGTATACAGTGACTCATACAAAACACACACCTGATATCCTTCGGATTTGATGACGGTCAACATCTCAAAAGCTTGTCCCTTTTTAAAGGGGTTGTCAGAGACGCTTTCCTCTGCCTCCCATCCTCTATTCCTGAAGCTGTTCATGGCCAACTTCTGGTCCATTCGAGGGTTGAAGTGGAAAGCAATGTCATCGTCATTGCCCAAGGACTGCCCAGTCTTGAAACTTATTTCAAATCTGCATGGAAAGTGAAAGGTTACAGCAACACATTCCAAATAACAGTGAATTGTTTTCATCCCAATTGTCCAATAAAATAATTCCTTACTGGTCACAATTAGTGGGGACAACCCCCTGCAAGTACAAGGCCATGCCTTCTCTCAGCCCTCCAGAAATTGGACCCACATAAGGAAGGCTCTGCAGTAAGCATAAGAAAATAGGCTTTATCCTATATTCAATTGATTCTCCAATGGCAGATTTTTGAACCCACTAAAATGGTACATTTAAAATTTCTTTGAGGATTAAGTTGGTCATAATAATTCGGAAACTATGGTCAGATAATTGCTTTTGGTTGAAACAGTTATCATGCACTGCTATTTCATTAAGTGTTTGCACGTTGTTGTGCATTCAGATGTCACTGGAAAGGATTGGTCACTCACAGGGTTTTGGACTGGCTGCAAGATCTCTGACTGTACGGTGGAACGTTCCCCTCGTGAACTGCCCAGACTGATGATTTTTGTTGTAACTTCTGTAGGAAATGAAGATGTGCTCCAGTTCTAATGAGGGAACAGAGAGAGTGTATTTAGACAGCGCTTTACTTTCCTTGTAAATCTCAATGGATTCCGACACAGTATCATCATTGCTGCAATATTTAATTTGCTGCAGAACAAAATGTAACTCACTTGTATGAAGCCAAAAAGGTTCACAGCAACATCTCCATTGATATTTAACGCTGACACTTTTTCCAGTGGTATACGATGCTTGAAGGTGTACTGCTCCTTGCCATTCACATATACCTGATGATCCAAAGCAACACAACCCGTGTGAGGAAAAGTTCCTAAAGTCCTTTTACGAGTATACAGTGACTCATACAAAACACACACCTGATATCCTTCGGATTTGATGACGGTCAACATCTCAAAAGCTTGTCCCTTTTTAAAGGGGTTGTCAGAGACGCTTTCCTCTGCCTCCCATCCTCTATTCCTGAAGCTGTTCATGGCCAACTTCTGGTCCATTCGAGGGTTGAAGTGGAAAGCAATGTCATCGTCATTGCCCAAGGACTGCCCAGTCTTGAAACTTATTTCAAATCTGCATGGAAAGTGAAAGGTTACAGCAACACATTCCAAATAACAGTGAATTGTTTTCATCCCAATTGTCCAATAAAATAATTCCTTACTGGTCACAATTAGTGGGGACAACCCCCTGCAAGTACAAGGCCATGCCTTCTCTCAGCCCTCCAGAAATTGGACCCACATAAGGAAGGCTCTGCAGTAAGCATAAGAAAATAGGCTTTATCCTATATTCAATTGATTCTCCAATGGCAGATTTTTGAACCCACTAAAATGGTACATTTAAAATTTCTTTGAGGATTAAGTTGGTCATAATAATTCGGAAACTATGGTCAGATAATTGCTCTTGGTTGAAACAGTTATCATGCACTGCTGTTTCATTAAGTGTTTGCACGTTGTTGTGCATTCAGATGTCACTGGAAAGGATTGGTCACTCACAGGGTTTTGGACTGCCTGCAAGATCTCTGACTGTACAGTGGAACGTTCCCCTCGTGAACTGCCCAGACTGATGATTTTTGTTGTAACTTCTGTAGGAAATGAAAATGTGCTCCAGTTCTAATGAGGGAACAGAGAGAGTGTATTTAGACAGCGCTTTACTTTCCTTGTAAATCTCAATGGATTCCGACACAGTATCATCATTGCTGCAATATTTAATTCGCTGCAGAACAAAATGTAACTCACTTGTATGAAGCCAAAAAGGCTTACGGCAACATCTCCATTGATGTTTAACGCTGACACTTTTTCCAGCGGTATACGATGCTTGAAGGTGTACTGCTCCTTGCCATTCACATATACCTGATTATCCAAAGCAACACAACCCGTGTGAGGACAAGTTCCTAATGTCCTTTTACGAGTATACAGTGACTCATACAAAACACACACCTGATATCCTTCGGATTTGATGACAGTCAACATCTCAAAAGCTTGTCCCTTTTTAAAGGGGTTGTCAGAGACGCTTTCCTCTGCCTCCCATCCTCCGTTCCTGAAGCTGTTCATGGCCAACTTCTGGTCCATTTGAGGGTTGAAGTGGAAAGCAATGTCATCGTCATTGCCCAAGGACTGCCCAGTCTTGAAATTTATTTCAAATCTGCATGGAAAGTGAAAGGTTACAGCCACACATTCCAAATAACAGTGTATTGTTTTCATCTCAATTGTCCAACAAAACAATTCCTTACTGGTCAGCATTGGTGGGAACAACCCCCTGCAAGTACAAGGCCATGCCTTCTCTCAGTCCTCCAGAAATTGGACCCACATAAGGAAGGCTCTGCAGTAAGCACAAGAAAATAGGCATTATCCTATATTCAATTGATTCTCCAATGGCAGATTTTTGAACCCACTAAAATGGTACATTTAGAATTTCCTTGAGGATTAAGTTGGTGATAATAATATGGAAACTATGGTGAGACAATTGCTCTTGGTGAAACAGTTATTATGCACTGCTGTTTCATTAAGTGTTTGCATGTTGTTGTGCATTCAGAAGTCACTGGAAAGGATCGGTCACTCACAGGGTTTTGGACTGGCTGCAAGATCTCTGACTGTACGGTGGAACGTTCCCCTTGTGAACTGCCCAGACTGATGATTTTTGTTGTAACTTCTGTAGGAAATGAAGATGTGCTCCAGTTCTAATGAGGGAACAGAGAGAGTGTATTTAGACAGCGCTTTACTTTCCTTGTAAATCTCAATGGATTCCGACACAGTATCATCATTGCTGCAATATTTAATTTGCTGCAGAACAAAATGTAACTCACTTGTATGAAGCCAAAAAGGTTCACAGCAACATCTCCATTGATATTTAACGCTGACACTTTTTCCAGTGGTATACGATGCTTGAAGGTGTACTGCTCCTTGCCATTCACATATACCTGATGATCCAAAGCAACACAACCCGTGTGAGGAAAAGTTCCTAAAGTCCTTTTACGAGTATACAGTGACTCATACAAAACACACACCTGATATCCTTCGGATTTGATGACGGTCAACATCTCAAAAGCTTGTCCCTTTTTAAAGGGGTTGTCAGAGACGCTTTCCTCTGCCTCCCATCCTCCATTCCTGAAGCTGTTCATGGCCAACTTCTGGTCCATTCGAGGGTTGAAGTGGAAAGCAATGTCATCGTCATTGCCCAAGGACTGCCCAGTCTTGAAATTTATTTCAAATCTGCATGGAAAGTGAAAGGTTACAGCAACACATTCCAAATAACAGTGAATTGTTTTCATCCCAATTGTCCAATAAAATAATTCCTTACTGGTCAAAATTAGTGGGGACAACCCCCTGCAAGTACAAGGCCATGCCTTCTCTCAGTCCTCCAGAAATTGGACCCACATAAGGAAGGCTCTGCAGTAAGCATAAGAAAATAGGCTTTATCCTATATTCAATTGATTCTCCAATGGCAGATTTTTGAACCCACTAAAATGGTACATTTAGAATTTCTTTGAGGATTAAGTTGGTCATAATAATTCGGAAACTATGGTCTGATAATTGCTCTTGGTTGAAACAGTTATCATGCACTGCTGTTTCATTAAGTGTTTGCCCGTTGTTGTGCATTCAGATGTCACTGGAAAGGATTGGTCACTCACAGGGTTTTGGACTGGCTGCAAGATCTCTGACTGTATGGTGGAACGTTCCCCTCGTGAACTGCCCAGACTGATGATTTTTGTTGTAACTTCTGTATTAAATGAAGATGTGCTCCAGTTCTAATGAGGGAACAGAGAGAGTGTATTTAGACAGCGCTTTACTTTCCTTGTAAATCTCAATGGATTCCGACACAGTATCATCATTGCTGCAATATTTAATTCGCTGCAGAACTAAATGTAACTCACTTGTATGAAGCCAAAAAGGTTCACAGCAACATCTCCATTGATATTTAACGCTGACACTTTTTCCAGTGGTATACGATGCTTGAAGGTGTACTGCTCCTTGCCATTCACATATACCTGATTATCCAAAGCAACACAACCCGTGTGAGGACAAGTTCCTAATGTCCTTTTACGAGTATACAGTGACTCATACAAAACACACACCTGATATCCTTCGGATTTGATGACGGTCAACATCTCAAAAGCTTGTCCCTTTTTAAAGGGGTTGTCAGAGACGTTTTCCTCTCCCTCCCATCCTCCGTTCCTGAAGCTGTTCATGGCCAACTTCTGGTCCATTCGAGGGTTGAAGTGGAAAGCAATGTCATCGTCATTGCCCAAGGACTGCCCAGTCTTGAAATTTATTTCAAATCTGCATGGAAAGTGAAAGGTTACAGCAACACATTCCCAATAACAATGTATTGTTTTAAACCCAATTGTCCAACAAAACAATTCCTTACTGGTCAGCATTGGTGGGAACAACCCCCTGCAAGTACAAGGCCATGCTTTCTCTCAGTCCTCCAGAAATTGGACCCACATAAGGAAGGCTCTGCAGTAAGCACAAGAAAATAGGCATTATCCTATATTCATTTGATTCTCCAATGGCAGATTTTTGAACCCTCTAAAATGGTACATTTAGAATTTCTTTCAGGAATAAGTTGGTCATAATAATTCGGAAACTATGGTCAGATAATTGCTCTTGGTTGAAACAGTTATCATGCACTACTATTTCATTAAGTGTTTGCAAGTTGTTGTGCATTCAGATGTCACTGGAAAGGATTGGTCACTCACAGGGTTTTGGACTGGCTGCAAGATCTCTGACTGTACGGTGGAAAGTTCCCCTCGTGAACTGCCCCGACTGATGATTTTTGTTGTAACTTCTGTAGGAAATGAAGATGTGCTCCAGTTCTAATGAGGGAACAGAGAGAGTGTATTTAGACAGCGCTTTACTTTCCTTGTAAATCTCAATGGATTCCGACGCAGTATCATCATTGCTGCAGTATTTAATTTGCTGCAGAACAAAATATATCTCACTTGTATGAAGCCAAAAAGGCTCACGGCAACATCTCCATTGATATTTAACGCTGACACTTTTTCCAGCGGTATACGATGCTTGAAGATGTACTGCTCCTTTCCATTCACATATACCTGATGATCCAAAGCAACACAACCCGTGTGAGGACAAATTCCTAAAGTCCTTTTACGAGTATACAGTAACTCATACAAAACACACACCTGATATCCTTCGGATTTGATGACGGTCAACATCTCAAAAGCCTGTCCCTTTTTAAAGGGGTTGTCAGAGACGCTTTCCTCTGCCTCCCATCCTCCATTCCTGAAGCTGTTCATGGCCAACTTCTGGTCCATTCGAGGGTTGAAGTGGAAAGCAATGTCATCGTCATTGCCCAAGGACTGCCCAGTCTTGAAATTTATTTCAAATCTGCATGGAAAGTGAAAGGTTACAGCAACACATTCAAAATAACAGTGAATTGTTTTCATCCCAATTGTCCAATAAAATAATTCCTTACTGGTCACAATTAGTGGGAACAACCCCCTGCAAGTACAAGGCCATGCCTTCTCTCAGTCCTCCAGAAATTGGACCCACATAAGGAAGGCTCTGCAGTAAGCATAAGAAAATAGGCTTTATCCTATATTCAATTGATTCTCCAATGGCAGATTTTTGAACCCACTAAAATGGTACATTTAGAATTTCTTTGAGGATTAAGTTGGTCATAATAATTCGGAAACTATGGTCAGATAATTGCTTTTGGTTGAAACAGTTATCATGCACTGCTATTTCATTAAGTGTTTGCACGTTGTTGTGCATTCAGATGTCACTGGAAAGGATTGGTCACTCACAGGGTTTTGGACTGGCTGCAAGATCTCTGACTGTACGGTGGAACGTTCCCCTCGTGAACTGCCCAGACTGATGATTTTTGTTGTTGTAGGAAATGAAGATGTGCTCCAGTTCTAATGAGGGAACAGAGAGAGTGTATTTAGACAGAGCTTTACTTTCCTTGTAATTCTTAAAGGATTCAGACACAGTAAAATCATTGCTGCAATATTTAATTCGCTGCAGAACAAAATGTAACTCACTTTTATGAAGCCAAAAAGGCTCACGGCAACATCTCCATTGATGTTTAACGCTGACACTTTTTCCAGCGGTATACGATGCTTGAAGGTGTACTGCTCCTTGCCATTCACATATACCTGATGATCCAAAGCAACACAACCCGTGTGAGGACAAGTTCCTAAAGTCCTTTTACGAGTATACAGTAACTCATACAAAACACACACCTGATATCCTTCGGATTTGATGACGGTCAACATCTCAAAAGCCTGTCCCTTTTTAAAGGGGTTGTCAGAGACGCTTTCCTCTGCCTCCCATCCTCCATTCCTGAAGCTGTTCATGGCCAACTTCTGGTCCATTTGAGGGTTGAAGTGGAAAGCAATGTCATCGTCATTGCCCAAGGACTGCCCAGTCTTGAAATTTATTTCAAATCTGCATGGAAAGTGAAAGGTTACAGCAACACATTCCAAATAACAGTGAATTGTTTTCATCCCAGTTGTCCAATAAAATAATTCCTTACTGGTCACAATTAGTGGGAACAACCCCCTGCAAGTACAAGGCCATGCCTTCTCTCAGTCCTCCAGAAATTGGACCCACATAAGGAAGGCTCTGCAGTAAGCATAAGAAAATAGGCTTTATCCTATATTCAATTGATTCTCCAATGGCAGATTTTTGAACCCACTAAAATGGTACATTTAGAATTTCTTTCAGGATTAAGTTTGTCATAATAATTCGGAAACTATGGTCAGATAATTGCTCTTGCTTGAAACAGTTATCATGCACTGCTGTTTCATTAAGTGTTTGCACGTTGTTGTGCATTCAGATGTCACTGGAAAGGATTGGTCACTCACAGGGTTTTGGACTGGCTGCAAGATCTCTGACTGTACGGTGGAACGTTCCCCTCGTGAACTGCCCAGACTGATGATTTTTGTTGTAACTTCTGTAGGAAATGAAGATGTGCTCCAGTTCTAATGAGGGAACAGAGAGAGTGTATTTAGACAGCGCTTTACTTTCCTTGTAAATCTCAATGGATTCCTACACAGTATCATCATTGCTGCAATATTTAATTCGCTGCAGAACAAAATGTAACTCACTTGTATGAAGCCAAAAAGGCTTACGGCAACATCTCCATTGATGTTTAACGCTGACACTTTTTCCAGCGGTATACGATGCTTGAAGGTGTACTGCTCCTTGCCATTCACATATACCTGATGATCCAAAGCAACACAACCCGTGTGAGGACAAGTTCCTAAAATCCTTTTACGAGTATACAGTGACTCATACAAAACACACACCCGATATCCTTCGGATTTGATGACGGTCAACATCTCAAAAGCTTGTCCCTTTTTAAAGGGGTTGTCAGAGACGTTTTCCTCTGCCTCCCATCCTCCGTTCCTGAAGCTGTTCATGGCCAACTTCTGGTCCATTCGAGGGTTGAACTGGAAAGCAATGTCATCGTCATTGCCCAAGGACTGCCCAGTCTTGAAATTTATTTCAAATCTGCATGGAAAGTGAAAGGTTACAGCAACACATTCCAAATAACAGTGAATTGTTTTAATCCCAATTGTCCAACAAAACAATTCCTTACTGGTCAGCATTGGTGGCAACAACCCCCTGCAAGTACAAGGCCATGCCTTCTCTCAGTCCTCCAGAAATTGGACCCACATAAGGAAGGCTCTGCAGTAAGCACAAGAAAATAGGCATTATCCTATATTCAATTGATTCTCCAATGGCAGATTTTTGAACCCACTAAAATGGTACATTTAGAATTTCTTTGAGGATTAAGTTGGTCATAATAATTCGGAAACTATGGTCAGATAATTGCTTTTGGTTGAAACAGTTATCATGCACTGCTATTTCATTAAGTGTTTGCACGTTGTTGTGCATTCAGATGTCACTGGAAAGGATTGGTCACTCACAGGGTTTTGGACTGGCTGCAAGATCTCTGACTGTACGGTGGAACGTTCCCCTCGTGAACTGCCCAGACTGATGATTTTTGTTGTAACTTCTGTAGGAAATGAAGATGTGCTCCAGTTCTAATGAGGGATCAGAGAGAGTGTATTTAGACAGCGCTTTAATTTCCTTGTAAATCTCAATGGATTCCGACACAGTATCATCATTGCTGCAATATTTAATTTGCTGCAGAACAAAATGTAACTCACTTGTATGAAGCCAAAAAGGTTCACAGCAACATCTCCATTGATATTTAACGCTGACACTTTTTCCAGTGGTATACGATGCTTGAAGGTGTACTGCTCCTTGCCATTCACATATACCTGATGATCCAAAGCAACACAACCCGTGTGAGGACAAGTTCCTAAAGTCCTTTTACGAGTATACAGTAACTCATACAAAACACACACCTGATATCCTTCGGATTTGATGACGGTCAACATCTCAAAAGCCTGTCCCTTTTTAAAGGGGTTGTCAGAGACGCTTTCCTCTGCCTCCCATCCTCCATTCCTGAAGCTGTTCATGGCCAACTTCTGGTCCATTTGAGGGTTGAAGTGGAAAGCAATGTCATCGTCATTGCCCAAGGACTGCCCAGTCTTGAAATTTATTTCAAATCTGCATGGAAAGTGAAAGGTTACAGCAACACATTCCAAATAACAGTGAATTGTTTTCATCCCAGTTGTCCAATAAAATAATTCCTTACTGGTCACAATTAGTGGGAACAACCCCCTGCAAGTACAAGGCCATGCCTTCTCTCAGTCCTCCAGAAATTGGACCCACATAAGGAAGGCTCTGCAGTAAGCATAAGAAAATAGGCTTTATCCTATATTCAATTGATTCTCCAATGGCAGATTTTTGAACCCACTAAAATGGTACATTTAGAATTTCTTTCAGGATTAAGTTTGTCATAATAATTCGGAAACTATGGTCAGATAATTGCTCTTGCTTGAAACAGTTATCATGCACTGCTGTTTCATTAAGTGTTTGCACGTTGTTGTGCATTCAGATGTCACTGGAAAGGATTGGTCACTCACAGGGTTTTGGACTGGCTGCAAGATCTCTGACTGTACGGTGGAACGTTCCCCTCGTGAACTGCCCAGACTGATGATTTTTGTTGTAACTTCTGTAGGAAATGAAGATGTGCTCCAGTTCTAATGAGGGAACAGAGAGAGTGTATTTAGACAGCGCTTTACTTTCCTTGTAAATCTCAATGGATTCCTACACAGTATCATCATTGCTGCAATATTTAATTCGCTGCAGAACAAAATGTAACTCACTTGTATGAAGCCAAAAAGGCTTACGGCAACATCTCCATTGATGTTTAACGCTGACACTTTTTCCAGCGGTATACGATGCTTGAAGGTGTACTGCTCCTTGCCATTCACATATACCTGATGATCCAAAGCAACACAACCCGTGTGAGGACAAGTTCCTAAAATCCTTTTACGAGTATACAGTGACTCATACAAAACACACACCTGATATCCTTCGGATTTGATGACGGTCAACATCTCAAAAGCTTGTCCCTTTTTAAAGGGGTTGTCAGAGACGTTTTCCTCTGCCTCCCATCCTCCGTTCCTGAAGCTGTTCATGGCCAACTTCTGGTCCATTCGAGGGTTGAACTGGAAAGCAATGTCATCGTCATTGCCCAAGGACTGCCCAGTCTTGAAATTTATTTCAAATCTGCATGGAAAGTGAAAGGTTACAGCAACACATTCCAAATAACAGTGAATTGTTTTAATCCCAATTGTCCAACAAAACAATTCCTTACTGGTCAGCATTGGTGGCAACAACCCCCTGCAAGTACAAGGCCATGCCTTCTCTCAGTCCTCCAGAAATTGGACCCACATAAGGAAGGCTCTGCAGTAAGCACAAGAAAATAGGCATTATCCTATATTCAATTGATTCTCCAATGGCAGATTTTTGAACCCACTAAAATGGTACATTTAGAATTTCTTTGAGGATTAAGTTGGTCATAATAATTCGGAAACTATGGTCAGATAATTGCTTTTGGTTGAAACAGTTATCATGCACTGCTATTTCATTAAGTGTTTGCACGTTGTTGTGCATTCAGATGTCACCGGAAAGGATTGGTCACTCACAGGGTTTTGGACTGGCTGCAAGATCTCTGACTGTACGGTGGAACGTTCCCCTCGTGAACTGCCCAGACTGATGATTTTTGTTGTAACTTCTGTAGGAAATGAAGATGTGCTCCAGTTCTAATGAGGGAACAGAGAGAGTGTATTTAGACAGCGCTTTAATTTCCTTGTAAATCTCAATGGATTCCGACACAGTATCATCATTGCTGCAATATTTAATTCGCTGCAGAACAAAATGTAACTCACTTGTATGAAGCCAAAAAGGTTCACAGCAACATCTCCATTGATATTTAACGCTGACACTTTTTCCAGTGGTATACGATGCTTGAAGGTGTACTGCTCCTTGCCATTCACATATACCTGATGATCCAAAGCAACACAACCCGTGTGAGGACAAGTTCCTAAAGTCCTTTTACGAGTATACAGTAACTCATACAAAACACACACCTGATATCCTTCGGATTTGATGACGGTCAACATCTCAAAAGCCTGTCCCTTTTTAAAGGGGTTGTCAGAGACGCTTTCCTCTGCCTCCCATCCTCCATTCCTGAAGCTGTTCATGGCCAACTTCTGGTCCATTTGAGGGTTGAAGTGGAAAGCAATGTCATCGTCATTGCCCAAGGACTGCCCAGTCTTGAAATTTATTTCAAATCTGCATGGAAAGTGAAAGGTTACAGCAACACATTCCAAATAACAGTGAATTGTTTTCATCCCAGTTGTCCAATAAAATAATTCCTTACTGGTCACAATTAGTGGGAACAACCCCCTGCAAGTACAAGGCCATGCCTTCTCTCAGTCCTCCAGAAATTGGACCCACATAAGGAAGGCTCTGCAGTAAGCATAAGAAAATAGGCTTTATCCTATATTCAATTGATTCTCCAATGGCAGATTTTTGAACCCACTAAAATGGTACATTTAGAATTTCTTTCAGGATTAAGTTGGTCATAATAATTCGGAAACTATGGTCAGATAATTGCTCTTGCTTGAAACAGTTATCATGCACTGCTGTTTCATTAAGTGTTTGCACGTTGTTGTGCATTCAGATGTCACTGGAAAGGATTGGTCACTCACAGGGTTTTGGACTGGCTGCAAGATCTCTGACTGTACGGTGGAACGTTCCCCTCGTGAACTGCCCAGACTGATGATTTTTGTTGTAACTTCTGTAGGAAATGAAGATGTGCTCCAGTTCTAATGAGGGAACAGAGAGAGTGTATTTAGACAGCGCTTTACTTTGCTTGTAAATCTCAATGGATTCCTACACAGTATCATCATTGCTGCAATATTTAATTCGCTGCAGAACAAAATGTAACTCACTTGTATGAAGCCAAAAAGGCTTACGGCAACATCTCCATTGATGTTTAACGCTGACACTTTTTCCAGCGGTATACGATGCTTGAAGGTGTACTGCTCCTTGCCATTCACATATACCTGATGATCCAAAGCAACACAACCCGTGTGAGGACAAGTTCCTAAAGTCCTTTTACGAGTATACAGTAACTCATACAAAACACACACCTGATATCCTTCGGATTTGATGATGGTCAACATCTCAAAAGCCTGTCCCTTTTTAAAGGGGTTGTCAGAGACGCTTTCCTCTGCCTCCCATCCTCCATTCCTGAAGCTGTTCATGGCCAACTTCTGGTCCATTCGAGGGTTGAAGTGGAAAGCAATGTCATCGTCATTGCCCAAGGACTGCCCAGTCTTGAAATTTATTTCAAATCTGCATGGAAAGTGAAAGGTTACAGCAACACATTCAAATTAACAGTGAATTGTTTTCATCCCAATTGTCCAATAAAATAATTCCTTACTGGTCACAATTAGTGGGAACAACCCCCTGCAAGTACAAGGCCATGCCTTCTCTCAGTCCTCCAGAAATTGGACCCACATAAGGAAGGCTCTGCAGTAAGCATAAGAAAATAGGCTTTATCCTATAGTCAATTGATTCTCCAATGGCAGATTTTTGAACCCACTAAAATGGTACATTTAGAATTTCTTTGAGGATTAAGTTGGTCATAATAATTCGGAAACTATGGTCAGAAAATTGCTCTTGGTTGAAACAGTTATCATGCACTGCTGTTTCATTAAGTGTTTGCCCGTTGTTGTGCATTCAGATTTCACTGGAAAGGATTGGTCACTCACAGGGTTTTGGACTGGCTGCAAGATCTCTGACTGTACGGTGGAACGTTCCCCTCGTGAACTGCCCAGACTGATGATTTTTGTTGTTGTAGGAAATGAAGATGTGCTCCAGTTCTAATGAGGGAACAGAGAGAGTGTATTTAGACAGAGCTTTACTTTCCTTGTAATTCTTAAAGGATTCCGACACAGTAAAATCATTGCTGCAATATTTAATTCGCTGCAGAACAAAATGTAACTCACTTTTATAAAGCCAAAAAGGCTTATGGCAACATCTCCATTGATGTTTAACGCTGACACTTTTTCCAGTGGTATACGATGCTTGAAGGTGTACTGCTCCTTTCCATTCACATATACCTGATGTTCCAAAGCAACACAACCCGTGTGAGCACAAGTTCCTAAAATCCTTTTACGAGTATTCAGTGACTCATACAAAACACACACCTGATATCCTTCGGATTTGATGACGGTCAACATCTCAAAAGCTTGTCCCTTTTTAAAGAGGTTGTCAGAGACGTTTTCCTCTGCCTCCCATCCTCCGTTCCTGAAGCTGTTCATGGCCAACTTCTGGTCCATTCGAGGGTTGAACTGGAAAGCAATGTCATCGTCATTGCCCAAGGACTGCCCAGTCTTGAAATTTATTTCAAATCTGCATGGAAAGTGAAAGGTTACAGAAACACATTCCAAATAACAGTGAATTGTTTTCATCCCAATTGTCCAACAAAATAATTCCTTACTGGTCAGAATTGGTGGGAACAACCCCCTGCAAGTACAAGGCCATGCCTTCTCTCAGTCCTCCAGAAATTGGACCCACATAAGGAAGGCTCTGCAGTAAGCACAAGAAAATAGGCTTTATCCTATATTCAATTGATTCTCCATTGTCAAGATTTTTGAACCCACTAAAATGGGACATTTATAATTTCTTTGAGGTTTAAGTTGGTCATAATAATCTTTAAACTATGGTGAGACAATTGCTCTTGGTTGAAACAGTTATCATGCACTGCTGTTTCATTAACCCTTTTGCACGTAAGTTTAAAATTTTCTGGCTGAGCGCCCAGCGTGAGTTTTTCAAGGCGACCGTTATTTAGAACGTGTCACTTCACTGTTTCCATGGTGACACGTCATTGCTTGTCACGTGACACACGGCAACCTCAAAAGCGCTGTATGATTGATGATCTGCTATTATTTAATTTTTCCTTTTTTATTCAAAATATTAACAAATTTGATGACTATAGCACGAAATATCTGACATTCCGATTGTCAAATATATGCAAGTGGATGTGTTTTGCTGTTTAAACACCTTTATAATGATCGCGTTAGTTGAGATATACGCGCGATGGGCGCCGCCATGTTAGTTTGCTCCAGCACAGAGAATGGCGTCTGTTTGATTTACAGCATGTGAATTCATCCTTCTCCCGAAATACATGAAAGTAAGTGAGCCGGTGAACTGAGAGAAGAAGAGAGCAAACTTTAAAGTTACTTACACAATGTGTATCTGATATGAATAAAACGTTCTGTCTAATTATTATGGAAATGATTGTTGTTGCAGCTTCCATAGACATCAGTGTGTATTTTACAAACTCTAAATGTATTGATTTGTTAGTACTTATGTGCATTTAAATGTCTGAAACCTAAAATAAACATTATGTGGTTGAAAACACTGCATATTTGTGATATATTGACAGCGCTGAGCACATCTGTCACTGGCTCTGCGCCAGAGAACGCGCGCAAGCACTTTTGAATTTGGCAGTTGATCACGTGATGCACTGAACGTTCTAATCACACCGGTGTGATCGTACATGTCAAAGGGTTAAGTGTTTGCACGTTGTTGTGCATTCAGATGTCACTGGAAAGGATTGGTCACTCACAGGGTTTTGGACTGGCTGCAAGATCTCTGACTGTACAGTGGAACGTTCCCCACGTGAACTGCCCAGACTGATGATTTTTGTTGTAACTTCTGTAGGAAATGAAGATGTGCTCCAGTTCTAATGATGGAACAGAGAGAGTGTATTCAGAAAGCGCTTTACATTCCTTGTAATTCTCAATGGATTCCGACGCAGTATCATCATTGCTGCAGTATTTAATTTGCTGCAGAACAAAATGTAACTCACTTGTATGAAGCCAAAAAGGCTCACAGCAACATCTCCATTGATATTTAACGCTGACACTTTTTCCAGCGGTATACGATGCTTGAAGGTGTACTGCTCCTTGCCATTCACATATACCTGATGATCCAAAGCAACACAACCCGAGTGAGGACAAGTTCCTAAAGTCCTTTTACGAGTATACAGTGACTCATACAAAACACACACCTGATATCCTTCGGATTTGATGACGGTCAACATCTCAAAAGCTTGTCCCTTTTTAAAGGGGTTGTCAGAGATGCTTTCCTCTGCCTCCCATCCTCCGTTCCTGAAGCTGTTCATGACCAACTTCTGGTCCATTCGAGGGTTGAAGTGGAAAGCAATGTCATGGTCATTGCCCAAGGACTGCCCAGTCTTGAAATTAATTCCAAATCTGCATGGAAAGTGAAAGGTTACAGCAACACATTCCAAATAACAGTGAATTGTTTTCATCCAAACTGTCCAACAAAACAATTCCTTACTGGTCAGAATTAGTGGGAACAACCCCCTGCAAGTACAAGGCCATGCCTTCTCTCAGTCCTCCAGAAATTGGACCCACATAAGGAAGGCTCTGCAGTAAACACAAGAAAATAGGCTTTATCCTATATTAACCGGATTCTCATGGCTAGCTCTTTTAATCTTAATATTATTATTTTAAAAAAGCATAAAAAATAACAAAACTACAGTGTAAAACTGTTTTGGGACATTCACGTTTTTTTATTCACCTGTTCCTTTCAGTGCTTGCACTTTATTGTATTCTGAGTCCCTGTAAAGTTGCTGTTACTCACAGGATTTTGGACTGGGTTGCTCAGTGAAAGTTCAGTCGGTGGTTGGATATTTGAGAGATTGTATTTGGTGCCCTTCAAAGACCAGCGTCCATCCATCACAGATGAATGTTCACCAAAAGTCATAGTCCGATTCTGTGAGTGGATCATACTTCTACCCCGTCCAAAGATGGAGGATCCAGCAAAGCTCTGTAAAAGCAAACTTTTGTATCATTTTACCTGATATTTGCCAAAATAACAGGAAAGCCTGTGCTTGAGTAATGACAACTAAATTCAATCAATGTAGTCTGTAAAAGAGGAAGATCACGCACCTCTGTGAACACCACGTTTGTTAAAGAAACCTCTCCTGCAACACTCAGAGCGATGGCACGTTCCAGAGATATACGATGCTGAAATCGGCCAACTTCGCATCCACTCAAATACACCTTCAGATGAAAAATTACTATATTCAGATATCTTATTTATTCTAGAACAACACACACATTGAAAAGATCAAAACACACCTGATAATTTTCAGAATTTACTGCAATGATTAGATCAAAGCTGCTCCCCTGTTTTAAAGGTAAATCCAGTTTCTCCTCTTTTCCCCATGACCCATTTTGCCGGCTGTTCAGGACTATGCAGTTGCTGCTAAACTGGGGTTTGATTTGAAAGGCAATGTCATCTCCTTCAGACTCCCCACACTTCAGATTCACCACAAAGCTGCAATGATTAAAGACAACGTGGAGTGAACTAGTTACTCAAACAAACCTGCATTTCTTTTCTCTAGTCTTGAAAAGAAAGATTCACCTCTCAGATCCAGAGGGAACTGCTCCCTGAATGAAGATGGCTTTCCCAGATTTTAGTCCTCCAGAGATAGGACTCACATAGGGGACACTCTGCATAGTAGAAAGGTTTTCTGTATGTTATGGTAAAGTTCACAATGTAGAATGGCTAATATAAGTCAAGAGCGCAGGAAAGGCTGAGGGATCACTCACGAAGCCGGAGATGGTCTGGAAGCTTGACTGAAACGCTGACTGAAACGTAAAGCTCATGTTGTCGGCCACTCAGAAGGACGATGGGCTGATGCACAGGTGGATTCTAGATTCAGGATGAGCATTGCAGGTGGTGGTCTTGGGTTTATATTGTGAGCGGATGGGAGTGGTTCAGCGTTCAGGGCTCTTTTAGCCACAAGGCATTTCAATATAGAGTGATGGGTTCGTTTTAGCTTAGCAACCCAAAGGCAAAATTTCAAGCTATGATGGACTGGATCATTTGCATTCTCACAACAGTTTTGCCCTAAGCCACATTGTGCATCAATGTTCAAATATTAAAAACATTTTACAGTTCATCTGAAGTGACTTTTCCAGTACTTTGCATTTTGTCGTCTTGAAATATAACATTCTCTGCATGAACAACATTATATTATGAAAGGGGTTTCTTCAAAACTAGGGTTTGGGAAGGAACCGTATATAAATATAGTTTCCTAAATTCCACAAAACTGAATGTATATAGGTTTTTTTTAGAAATAAGAATTCGGGAGAATCAAAGTATGTAATATAACCTAATTAAAAGTATTTAATTTTTGGAATCTGATTACGTAATAAAGATTATATACAACCCCATTTCCGGAAAAGTTGGGACATTTTGTAAAATGCAATAAAATCAAGAATCTTAGAGATTTGTTAATTCTCTTTAAACTTTATTTTACTGACAAAAGTATGAAGAAAAGATTTTCAGTGTTTTCATTGACCAACTTAATTATATTAACTTAAATATTTTGAAAATATAAACAAATTTTGGTTTTGATGTCTGCCACACACTCCAAAAAATTTGGGACAGAGGCAAAATAAAAGTGAAAAGATTACAGAATTTCCAAGTTAAACCCAGCACTGATTATAAGCACACCTTCAATCACAATTGTTCTGTAACATTTTGTTTAATTGTACTAAACGTGTAAATGAACCTAATCAGGAGCAGTTCATGATAGATGTTGTCAGTCCTGTAGGCTGCGTCGCAAGGCTTAATGCACAAATCCAATAGTTTGAACAGCTGAGATCCTGGTTAGGAAGTTATAATATAAAAAACAATGATAATGCTGTTCCATCATCTTGAGCTTTGCAGTTTTTCAAAACCAACCAAGTATTATGCATCAACCATTCAACGTTTGAATGCTTAAAAGTTCCAGTCATCCGAGTGTTAATCTTCTACAGCGTGCATCTACTTTTTTTTTTTCCAAAGTTGACAGAAACAATGGTATTGTTACATTTTTCAAGGTTGTGTCTCCTCATTGTTAATGATGTATTGATTAGCAGATTATTAATGAACTAACATGATCCCAAGAAGTAGTGTCACAGTTGTGTAATTTATAGCATGTGTTGTGAAATTTCAACTAAACCTGTTCCAGCCGGAGGGCAGACCTGTGACTTTGATTATCAAATGCTGTGTTCAGTCAGCAGAATTCTCACAAGCTCATAAAGTGAAAAGCACAAAAGGCAACATCCAGGATCAGAACATAATGCTGTTCTTTCTTTGTGCTCTTCAGGGCCTCATTTATAAAATGTGCATACACACTGATTTGATCTTAGAGTGTGCTACGCTAAAATCCACTCCAAATTCATTTTTATATGTTCTTATAGCAGGGTCCGAGCAGACGTACGCACTTTTCCTTGTGGCAGAGAGTCTGAGCAAGAGCTCAGAAAACGTTTAGCTGTGCTCAATTTCAAGATCATTAGTGATTTATGAATTTCACTTCTGAAAGAGAGGCGTACGCATGTTTTTTGTGTGTACGTTCGTTCTCTGAATCACACGTACGCACATTTGAGAAATGATCAAATGTTGGGCGGTTTCTACGCAACATTTTATAAGTGAGGCCCCATGCATACACGTCTCATCTCTGAAAGGAAGGATTTCCAATAAACCTCTCTTGACCAGCCCCAATGCTCTTCTCTAGTGCTGCGCAGAAACTGATTATGACATTTATATCACAAGCATGATGTTGGTTATTAAGTAACATGTTTTCAACATACGAAAATGAGTACGAGGGGAAAAAAAGCTTGCTTTGCCAGTGTGCAAATGTTCACATCTCATGTTAGATGGTGTATCTACTGTTTCCATTTAAAATCTTCATCTTGCCGAACATTTGCGTTTGGTGTGAAATGGCCTGAAGGTGGATCATAACCCCTTTTTGTCTGTGAAACCCTTGAATTTTTGCTTAGTAGGGATGCACAATGGAAGATGCAAAACAACAGAACACACTGATGCTATTATTAATAGGTATGCTATTAAGTTGTGAATATGATCTACTAATATGTTTTATTGTGTTATGTAAGCTAAGGTAACTTTCAGTCACGTCTTCAGATTCCGGTGCACGACAGTAATTTACAATGCGCTATAAAGACGTTACTTTCTGTGATTGATGTCAATGCAGCCAGGGGCAAATATGAGAAATATGAAATGCATAATTCTCACAAGAACAAAGATAAATCATTTTCAACCAGCCAACTTCGGTGACAGTAGAACAGAAGATGATTATAGTTCTCAGTGTTTCTTTATTTGCAGGATTGCTTGTCACGGTACATTAAGAATATAGTAACATGTACAGTGAACAGACACTAAAATACATGTAGGGAAAACAACATGTGACTGTTCTAGATGCCCATTACTGAATAATACTGGGACTGCTCAAAGTAACCACTAGGTGGCGCTGAAGGTCAGTGTGACTCCAACTGTTTAACGCTCAAAGAGATTTGACTTTTTCTAAGTCTGTATTTTGTCTGACAAGTGTTTTTGTTAGATTAAAATTAATGTTTTTAACAAAATGATCATAAATTAAGGGAAAAAAATCAGAAGTCATATCTCTTGAAAGGATGCATGTGCGAATTGTCACGTTTGAATACACTTTAAAGGTATAATGCATTAAAAAAAATAAATAAAAACTCCATTATTTACTCACCTGTATGTCATTTCAAACTTGTATGCTGTTATTTTTCCCTGGAAGACAAAGGCAGAATTTCTGAGGAATCTTCACACAGCTCATGAATGGGCTCTCAAACCGGACTGAACCATTCATTCATTCATTCATTCACAGCAGTTCTCGAGTTAAACATTTGACTACAGGGGAAGATTCAGTGCGCAACATCAATTTTAGTTGTACAGATGACTTTTTTGGTGCTTTTTTTGCTGTTTTTGTGTTGAAGCTAATTTCCACCACAGAATAAAAAAATAAAGGAAACTGCTACTTTTTATCTGGCAATTCTGACTTTGTTAAAAACTGAATTACTTTAAAGTGCAAGAAAAAAGTATGAATTGTGAGTTATCTCGCAATTCTAACTTCTCTCTTAGAATTGTTATACAATTGCATCTATGATTTATTTCAAGAAATAAAGTCAGAATTGAATTAACAATTTTTAAAGCCAAAGTCACGCTTTCCTTTTTCAAGTGTGAGTTTACAAAAAAAGTCTGGTGAAAAGCGGGAATTGCAAGAAATAGTCAAAATTATATATGATTATATGTTGCCATGTTTTTCTTTTTCTCAGAATTTTGAGATATTGTGAGACAATTGCGAGAAAGAAGTCAGAATTGAGAGATAAAAAGTCACAATTACCTTTCTTATATTTTTTTCTGTGGTGAACTATGGGAAAGACCATACAAAATATCTGGAATCAAAAAAGAAAAAACATGCGTGTGTTTGGAACAACTCGAGGGCAAACAAATGTCCATTTCTGGGTGAATTATTCTTTTAAGACACTGAATACTGTAATAGTTCCATTAGCCTCGGACACTCGCCAAATATTCAGTCTAGCCTTCAACCAAATGTTTTTAGCCTTGCGTGACTTTGATGAAAATGCGAATCGACACAGAAGGAGAGTAAGCCGTTGGGTGGGTGCACAGAATTCTTCCTGAAAGTCGATGATGTGGATCCGTTTTAACTCTTAGAGGTCTCCGAGTCTTTTCATTCGGCCCTAAACCAAATATGATATAAATACGTAAAAAATGTTGATTTAGGGTTGCTAAAATTAGATTCTGACTATCAAAATGTTTGGATTTAAAGTCTGTGTGTGAAGACGTCACATGTCCTCGCCCAACAGGAGCGGCTGCAGGAAGAGTCCGGCCGTTCCCAGAATGCACGCCAGGACAAACACCCACAGGAAGATCCTGTCAATCACCATGGCAACATACTTCCAGTCATCCTGGACCTTTAAAGACAAGGGTCAGAAGAGCAAGACATTAAAGTCTACTGTAACATATTTGACATTCTAAGGCCTTTAAATGATGCCGCATATGATTTCCTACAGTCCTTCTGTCGTCTAATGGATAGTTCACCCAAAAATGAAAATTTATTCTCCCTCAAGCCATTCTAGGTGTATCTGAATAAGTGAATCCATCCATCATAAAAGTAATCCATACAACTTCAGTGGGTTAATAAAGGCCTTCTGAAGCGAAGCAATGCATTTGTGTACACTACATGTATGGTCCTCAGTTTATAAAGTTATAAATATGGACTTTTTTCTTACAAAATCACATTGTTTTGCTTCAGAAGGTCTTTATTAACCCCCTGGAACTATAGAGCTTATTTTTATGATGGATGTACTTTTTTGACCTTCAAAATCTCATTCCCTCCCATTATAAAGCTTGGAAGCGTCAGGATATTTTTTAATATATCTCTGATTGTGTTCGTCTGAAAGAAGATATTCATATACACCTAGGATGGCTGAGGGTGAGTGAAGCTTGGGGTAATTTTCATTTTTGGGTGAACTATCCCTTTAAGACGTATTTAGCAAGTAGTCTAATTGTACAAACGTCCTTCAGCTCGTCTTTCTGCTGTGAAATTTTTACTGATTTTTATCAAGTAAACAAGAAAATCTTCATATTGTTAGTAATATTTCAAGATGAAAACTTATTGGACTGAAGTAACTTCTAAAATACTGGACTGAAGTAAGTAAAAAGTTAAAAGATGACGCTTTGCTTGGCTAAATGTATGTAGTTCAGCACTTCAAATTCAGAAACAAGCTTTGCTTTCCCCTCACAAAGTTCTCTCACCTCCTTGGCTTCATTCTGCAGCCTCATGTTTTCTGCGATATACTTCACGCTCTCGATGGCCTCTCTGACTTGTGGCGAGAGAGCCGACGTGCAGAGAAACCCATCTGAGGATGGAGAGCTGGAGCAGGGACTGGCTCCTCCTCCTCCGTCTTCTCCCGCTTCGGTGCCGTGTTGATTCCAACAGCATGTGCATCGGTTGTCTCTACACTGAAAAGCGGACGCCATATTGGACGCCTCGGCCAGGTTGTTGAGCTCAGTTGAGCATAGGAGGAGTTGAGGACGGTGAGACAGAACATGCGGATTGGCGGAAACCGGAGCAGGAGCGTGAAGAGCGCACGGTCTCTCCGGGCCTCCGGGTCTCTCCGGGTCTTTCTCAGGCCGTGTCATGAACATAACCCGTGGGAGCAAACTGAGAAAGACGCGCCGCACCCAACTCGGCATGGTGTGCGTCTTAGGCGTGCGGTAATGCACATTGAGCACGAAGACTGTGATCACGATGGAGAGCGTGACGAATATCATGGTGAAAAGAAGGTACTCTCCGATCAGAGGGATGACAAGAGATGTGGACGGGATGGTTTCCGTGATGACCAAGAGGAAAACCGTGAGTGATAGGAGAACGGAAATGCACAGCGTCACCTTCTCGCCACAGTCGGAGGGCAGGTAGAAGACCAGAACCGTCAGGAAGGAGATGAGCAGACAGGGAATGATCATGTTGATGGTGTAGAACAGAGGCAGACGGCGGATGTAGAGCGAGTACGTGATGTCCGTGTAGATCTCTTCGCAGCAGTTGTACTTGATGTCGTGCTTGTATCCGGGAGCGTCAATAATCGTCCACTCGCCGCTTTCCCAGAAATCCTTCAGGTTGATGGTGGAGCCGATCAGCACCAGGTCGATCTTGGCCTTGTCGTAGGTCCACGAGCCAAACTTCATGGTGCAGTTCTGGTAGTCGAACGGGAAGTATGTGACATCTATCTTGCAGGAGCTCTTAAAGATGGCCGGTGGGATCCAGGTTACGTCTCCGTTGTAGCGCAGAAGAGCTTTCGTTTTATCGTCTACCTGGAAATCTCCGACTGCACTGTGGTTCAGAAACAGATTGTGAAGGACTGGAATGTGTAATAATGACATGAGGAGCAGATCAGCTACTTACTTGTTGTACAACACAATGTCCGGCTTCCAGATCTTGTTGGAGGGCACACGGATAAACTCGACCCCTCCGAAATCCTTGGGATTCCACCTGAGCTTATAATCATTCCAAATCTATGAAATTTAGAGATAGTTCAGAGGGTTTGTATACACACAATATGAAGCCCCAGCTGAGATATTTGCATATAATTCTGATTTACTTTTGATATTCCAAGGTAACAGCAAACACAGACTGAATAAATCACTCCAGATGTTCAGGGAGATGATTGGTTGGTTGGTATTTCAGCTTCCTTGGCCATTTTCATGGCAAGTAACAAGTTAAAAAGCAATTTAAAATTTAAAAACATGTTTTCTAAGTTTTATATATATATATATATATATATATATATATTTCAAAGCATGCATTTTAAATTTCCTCTAAAGTGTTTGTTGAGTAATACAGTTTCCCAAGTGAACTCACACCAGCACAATTTGTTCAAGGGCTACTGGACTCTGGCATCAGAAACACAGCGGTGATATTAAGATATTAAGTGTGTTTCAAAGACGTGGCAATAAGCCATCTCTCATTTGTTATTCTCCAGGCCATCTCAGAACAACAGCAAAACCCGTCTTTGCAGAAAGGACACGCAGTACTATATGACAGAGAACAGGATAGACTGATCCAGTTTGCCCCTTCTAATATATCGGACTGTCAATAGATGCAGTTTTATAGTTATTTCTATTGTCCAGGTCTGTTGTATGTTTAATATTTTGTACGACTTACTGAACAGATGAATTAATTATGTATTAATTGTGTATTAAATTTAATCAGCTTGACCATTCAAATGCTAATGAACTGAACGACTCAGAAAGCTTCATTTGATTCTTCGCTGTTAGTTTTTTTAATAACTCTCTTCACATAATCACACTCTAAACAAATTATGAGATCCTTCATTTATGACAATCTTAAGCTGTCCTGTTTAAACAGACCATTTCCAATCTTCACTTAATTAAAATATTAGACATCTGGGAATCAGCATTACTGAAATCACAATCCCATCATCATCATGTCCTGGAGAAAAGCACATAACTCTGCATTCACTTGCAGCGTTTCCTTCATCTGCACTGTAAATGAAAATCATTATTTTATTCAACTTCTGAGCTTGGACTCATATATTTGCATATTTAACAGTGATTAGAATTATAGCATAATTGAATAATTTATTAATGACGTTATTCAGCATTATTAAAATGAAAAATCTTCCCTTTAAACATATTCAGAGCAAATTTACTAAATTTTAGTTCCAAGTTATAGTTTTCTGCGATCACCAGCGGAGCTAATACGATTACAGCTGGTTTTGTTACCATTTTTTCCACAAGTCCAATTGAAGTGTAAAGGTTTATTCTGTATGTCGAGGTGATCACAGTCTCTCACGCCTGTGTTCAACTCTTTATAAAATCCTGTATCATTATGCACAATCTTCAATGCTTTTAAAACAAGCCACAAAATAAACGTATTAGAAACTATGCAAGAATTTAAGTCAATCATCATTATCAGAGTTTTTTCACTTGCTTACTTGCCCCTTTTTCCTATTTATTCCAGTAACATCAATTGGACTTTTTAAAACAGATATCCAAATTTTCCAGATTTCCAACAGTAACACATATTGTATTTCTGAAATATATTATCAATCTGAATTTTTGAGCACCTTTAACATGCGTTTATCCATTAAAAGGGTTGTTCATGATTCCTTTTTAACAGGTAAAAGCTCATCAAGTTCAACAGGAGAAGCGCACATCTGTATTCCACTGGGAATCATTTCCACATGCTGCACCAATAGTTTTAAACCGTGAGCGCAAAGATAGCGAGTAAAACTCTGTTCAGTTATCTAAATGAATCAATGACCTTTCCATGTTCATGAATAATGCATGAGCTTACATGTCGCAGCCAAAGATTGGTCTCCATAATCTGGTTCACCTCATCCTGTGGGAGAAGAAACAGAGAGCCTCAGACAGGGGGAATACAACAAGGCTCTAGATTAATATTTTAGAGCTTAAAGAAGAAACATGCTGTCATAAGCAATCATTCTCCAGGCGTCAGTCTGTGTGGGGAACGACCTGTGCCTCGTGTCTCACAGATGGGCCGTGTTTGGACGGAGAGCGAGGACCACCTGAGTCCCTTCGCCTCGAGGAGCTTCACGAGGCACACAGAGACCGAAATTCTCTGGCTGTGCAGAGTTCATCGTTTTAAGTGTTATATTTCTGGAGGGTTTTTTTTGCATGCTCAAATAAGTTGGACACAATCAATACCTATTTTAACATGCATTTTAGGATATCGCATAGTCAAAAAATAAAACAAAATTACCTCCATAAAAGCTTTAAAGCATAATAACAGACGCCTGTGCTTGCTCACTCCATTCTGCATTACATCAACTTTATCATCAAGATGAATTAAACGATCTAGAGAACAGAAGCGTGATGTAAGGAAGGGAAAAAAGCTACCGTAATTAAAAGATGTGAGGGTCACACTACAGGTCAGGAAGTCTTTTACTAACAGGTTCATAGATGTCTGAGGTCAGAGGTCAAGCGTGAAGCCTCTGAACCCACAGCCAGTGGAGTGAAATCTACAGACTCATCATGACAGAAACATCCGAAACCATGGAATCTGTGAAATCGCTCAAAGACGATCTGAAGGAAGATAGTAACAGGACCAGGCTCTCACCACTTTGACGAGTTGAGACATGGACACCTCAAACTGAACTATGACCGGGTCGGACACATTCTCCACGGGTCTGATGTACTGGTTATAACTGGAGAAGATGACGGAGAACAACCTGTGCTCGGCCTCGGAGCAGGAAACCCCTGAATCTGGACCAAAGACACTTCAGTTCAGTCATGACTCACAAGGACAGCTGCGTTCCTAATGTGATCTTTGCCAAACACGCTCCACTCAACTTACACTCATCCAGCAGATGCTGGAATACAACAAACCCTCTTGAGGGAGCTATGAAGTTTCAAACATTGAAGACCTTTTATCTTCAAAATATATCGTTTTTTATTTTGAACTTATACAACTTTAATCCTGATTACAAGTAAACATGTTGGTAGGTCAGATTTGATACATGCACACATAATAATAATTATTATTGTTAATGCACATCAATATTTTGAATTTTATTCATGCTAAACTGTACTAGGAATAGTGAATGATAAAAATATGTGCCTAAAAGATGTGTGTTCAAAAAATAGCCGGTTTCATTGTGACAGTTTACCCCATCCAGTGTGAAAGCATATTGGGGCATGTTGTCACAGAAGGTCAATGTGTAAAACAGAAACTCTTTTTAATGCGACCAGCGCATATCTTCAATGTTTGAAGATGCAAACTACAATCTTTCTCTTGAAAATAACACTTGAGTCGCTCATAACATATTTCAATAAACAGCAACAAGTAGCCGAAGATTCGGATCAGGCTCAGTTTCCTTCACTCACCTGACAGAAGAAAAAACAGAAAATTTACGAGAGGTCTGGCTTTCATCGTACAGTCCGGAGAAGTGCTGTAATATTAATCCGACAGAGTCCAAACGGGCACGGAGGAAGGCGAGCGCGCAACGGGACCGACTGGGAGAAGCGCGGATGGAATCACAGCGCGCGCACGAGAGAGAGAGAGAGAGAGAGAGAGAGAGAGAGAGAGAGAGAGAGAGAGAGAGAGAGAGAGAGAGAGAGAGAGAGAGAGAGAGAGAGAGAGAGACAGAGAGAGAGACAGAGAGCGCGCAGCGGTCGGTCACTATTGAGGGTGAGGGCGAGTCCTTCAGGTTCAGGTTTGAAGGTAAAGGTGCTTGATTTTATGCGCCAGCAGTGATATTAATTGTAACTTCGTTTACATTCTTTAAATGCGCGTTTTTAAAACTACTTTTTACTTGATATGCCAACTTAAAAACGCAAAATATAACTGTTACTGGGAGGCTTGTATATTTTTTACCATTTAGAGCACATGTAATATTTGGTTGAGACAGTTTTAATATGTTAGAGAAAAAAGTCCAAGTAATAGATTTGTCTAAAAGAGGGAAATGGCTCTGATCCAAGAGAAGCTCATCCTGCAACACATATACTGTAGCTTAACAAACACAAACAGAGAGATAACCTCTCTGTCTCAGTATTATTATATGTGAAATGCATAATATCCCCATCCTTTCCAAGAAATGCTAGCTGTGGGGAATGTAAAAATCTCCTTCATAAATAACAAAATTTGTCACTGTTTAAAGATAAGGTGTTTTGAAAGTGATGCATGGCAGTCTGAGATAAATAATCAAATACAGACGAACTGCAGGATGTCATGTGAGGGACAGTTGTCCAGCAGGTGGCGCACTACATAGTGCCATGAGTGCCATGAGTCCAGTTCAGCTCAGCTATAAAACACTGAGAGAAAATCAGCACTGGTGCTGAAGAGAACACTTTGATGAGGAGTATTGATCCTTCCTCTCCAACTAAAGCATCCACACATATATAACAATTTATTTATTAGTATTTTATTTAAATAAGATCTTCCCATAATGGACATTAATAGTTGCAAATCTGATTCAATGCCACACTGTGATTCCAGCCTTGTTCATCTATCTTGTACCACAACTCTTTCTGTTTTTATCATTTCCACAGGGATTGGACGAGTTTCCTTCCACAAATAAATCTGACAAAACTCCTGAATCTCATCAATAACAGCTTGTGCAACGGTAACAAAGCCTATCCTCCATAAAACAATGAATAAAAAATAACTGGCTCCATGAGACTAATGATGTGGGATTAAATGAGTCCCGGTTGAAAAATCTGTAGATGCACAAAGAGAAGTTCAAGCAGATAGAATCCACACAAAAATAAGGCTGTCCAAAACCCAATAATCCCATCAAAAACAAACAAAAAAAAAAAAAATACAGTCTCTCCCACTTTGTCTTCACTGGGATTTCTGGACTCCTCCAAAAACACAAAAACAGATCCCAGAAAGAGAAAACATTATATTCTCAGCTCTGGCATCGCTTTCCTTTTCCTTCACAATAAGAGTCCTTCCAGCAGACGAGACACCAGCAGCAAATCCCAATTCAACATAAAATAAATAAATTACATCCATGAATATCCATACCTTCAACATAAATAACACACGTTTCCATCTTGAGGTACATTTAGTTGGAAGTAAATTAAAAACAATCTTGAGAACATGGTTCTTCAGTGGAAGTGGACCCTCTTCTTTTGTGTTTGTGTGTTTGTGCTTCTACAGACTCTTTAATATCACATCCCTCGTCTCTGAAAACCTGATAATACGTGCTGATATTGATGAGATTTAGTTTAGTTTTGTCAATTGAAAGAATATAAAGTTGCAACACTGTAAATAAAACAGATTATTGGAGTACGTTTATACGTCTTTCTACTTCACAATTTCACATTTAATTCAAATGCTGTTGAAATTTACTAGCAATTTCTAAGCGAAAGTAAATCAGCAAAACACCCATTTTTTCAGTGTAAACACATTTAGATAATGTGTAATTTCAGTTTACATCAAACTAATCTTATCCCATCTTAATATGCAGAGACTGAATGGGCTTTATTTCTATATAAAAGTGACTAACAATCACATGAGCCGGTTGGTAGAGTTAACTGCTTTTTCTGACCAATGGCATAATTCATAATTTCTGCAGTTCTGTTTGGTGCCACTGATCTTATCATGTTCAAATGATTTCTGATCTGAGAAAAACTCTCTACACTGCTCAGAAATATCACAATATTTGCTCAATCACTGTCGCTCAGATCGTAACGTCTTAGAGTTGGATTATAGAAAGTATTGGTTCAGACATTCGAATCTCCGGCACGGCCTTCCACTTCATATCCCATCCCGTCCGGAGGACTCTGTGCCGGGCTGCTGAATGGGAAAGATCTGGTTCTGGAAGAGCGGCTGGAGGAAGAGTCCCAGCGTTCCCACCACACACACGATCACAAAGATCCACAGGAACAAGCGGTCCACCACCATGGCCACATACTTCCAGTCCTCGATGACCTGGACACACGCAGAAGAAAGCCTCATTAATACAATTATTGACCACTAATAAGGGACGAGGAAACAAAACAAGAGTGAACCCGTCCGACAGCGTCAACAAGTGCTGAGGTGCCGCTGTTGAAGCAGCAGAGCTCCGTCTCAGACTGCTGTCCTCGGCACTCTCCAGCACTGATTTAAAGACTCGATCGATGCTCCTACAGTGAGCTGTGGCTAAAGCGTAAATGTAACCTCTGTTTGCTAATTGTGCTTCCACTGAAAAAAGCTTCTGTCAAATTAAGATGTCATTCAGCTTTTACTATATAATTCAGTACAAAATCAAAACCGGTGGAAGATAATGTCTCACACAGAAACGTGAGGATGAGCGAGACGTTAGATTAGAGTTTCCTGTCCTGTAAATGTACAGTGTTATAGCAAAAGAAACACTCAAATGGTCAGATTCACCAACCAAAGACTCGATGACGAATCAATGAGACGCTGAAAGACTCGCAAACGTCACTCTGAACAGCCCTGCTTTATTTGTGTGTGTGTGAAAATCATATTCGTGTGTGCTTTTATGTTGATACAGGCAGGTATGACTCGTGTTTTACAGGTGAAACCATAAACGTCTATAAGCTGGGGTGTGTGAAATACCGATGTTGGGTGATCATCTCGCCCGCGGTTACGCTCACGTGGTGTTGCTGTGCTGCGTGGTCACGAAACGAAACGCTTGCATGCGTTTTTAAGCATCGCGATTTACAAACGAGTGAATTTAAACCAGTGAAACACAATAAGCAGCAAAAGTGAATCATTTGGCTACACGTGCAAACTCGCGCACAGTGCGAGTACTAAACTCAGTTCTTTTAGTGGCCTAATTGGGCTTCAGCAGTTAAAGGTGGGGTAAGCGTTTCAAAAACGCTGCTGGACATTGTTGACATTTGAAATCAACCCAAACAAACACACCCCTCTCTTCATTGCTCCGCCTCCAATCCTGACCGTCATTAATCAAACAATAAAGAGAAAATTTCTCAATTCTCTTGACTGAATCACTTTAATAAGAATAAATGTATATTTAATTTACACAATGAAGATATGCATATGTTTTTTTATACATTTGATTACTTTATACTAATTATGCCGGCTGGTTTTTCAGGTTAGTTTATTTCTTTGCTTTACTGTAGTTTATTGTCCTATTGCTTGTAATTAGTTTCTTAGTTCTTATTTTAGCACACTACTCTTTACTTTTCTCTGCTTGAAATTGGTGACAATAATTATAGAATTTCAATGTTATCAAAATTTTGATGATACAAACACCTTATTTAAAGCAAAAATAACTATATTGTGATGCAGTATACTGTATATCGTTCCCATGAAATAAAATTCATGTCACCCACCACAACTATATGTCATTATAGATTTGGCATAAAATTTCTGCTTAAAATAAAGTACCGTTCAAAAATGTGGGTTTAGAAATTAATTATTTTCAGCAAAGACGCAATAAACTGATCAAAACTGACAGTAAAGACATTCATTTTGATGATTCTATTTTGTTTTTTAAAGTTTTTGTTAATCAGAGAATCCAACATTGATAATAATTGATCATCAAATCATCATATCAAAATGATTTCTGAAGGATCATGTGACACTGAAGACTGGAGTAATGATGCTGAAAATTCAGCTTTGATCACTGGATATAAATTACACTGTACTATATATTCAGCTGTTTTACATTCTAATAATATTTCACAATTGTTACTGTATTTTTGATGTAATGAATGCAGCTTTGCTGAGCAGCAGAGACTCTTTGAACATTAGTGTGTATGAAGTGTATCAGGAAGCACTCACACTTTGATCATCGTCATTTCCCATCATGTGATCAGCCACGTAGCGAACTCCATCCACAGCCTCCTGAATCTCCGAGCCCCAGTCTGCAGCGGGCCTGCTCCCCCTCAGGTCCTGCGTGGAGTTGTGTCCGTTGGGCAGGAACTCAGCGGGCCGCGGATCTGCTCTCCGAGAGCCGTGGCTGTAAAGCAGTTGAGGGCCCTTGTTGTAAAAGTGTCCTGGTGACGAGAGAGCCGAAGCCGGTGGCGCAGCCAGCAGCGCAGACGCAGACGAGGACATGGCGGATTTGCGAGGAGTCGCGTACCTGAGGCCCAACAGAGATCTGGGGTCATGCAAACGCCTCGTCTGCCGCAGACGCTGTCGAGCCGAGTTCCCGTGAGGTCTCTGCATGAACAGCAACGCCGGAAGTTTGACCAGGAACACCAGCTTGACCCAGGCCGGCATGCTGTGCGTGCTCGGAGAGCGATGGTGCACGTTCAGCACGCACACGCTCGTGATGATGGAAAACGTGACCAACACCATGGTGAACATCAGGTACTTTCCGATCAGCGGAACGTCCAAGGACGTGGGCGGCACGATCTTAGAGATCAGCAGGAGGAAGACGGTGAGCGCCAGCAGGACGGAGATGCACAGTGTCATCTTCTCGCCACAGTCCGACGGCAGGTAGAACACCAAGATGGCCAGAGAGGTGATGAGCACACACGGGATGATCAGGTTTATGGTGTAGAACAGCGGCTTGCGCTTGATGATGAAGTCGTATGTCAGGTCCACGTAGGTGGGGTCCAGAGCACTGACCGTCCTCCTGCCCGGCAGAGCCAAGATGTCCCACTCGCCGCTGGGAGTGAAGTCGTCCATGCTGGCCACCTCGGACTTCAACACCAGATCGATCTCGGTGTGATCGTACGTCCAGGAGCGAAACTTCAGAGTGCAGTTCTGCTGGTCGAAGGGAAAGTGTTTGACCTCGATCTTACAGGCGCTCTTGTATATGGCAGGAGGAAGCCAGGCGATGCTCCCGTTGAACAGGACGATGGCGTTGGTGAAGACCGTCACCTCATACGTCCCGTCGGCACTATAAACGGGCAGAATATATTCAATATTTTATTAAACGGGCATTTTAAGCTACAGCTGCAGATCATTTATTATTACATGCATAAAAGTTTGGAAAAATTAAGTCCCTTCTGCTCACCAAAGCTGCATTTATTTGATCAAAAATTGTGAAATATTATTCCAATGTAAATTCATCTGTTTTCTATGTGAATATATAGTACAGTGTAATTTATTCCTGAATTTTCAGCATCATTACTCCAGTCTTCAGTGTCACATGATCCTTGAGAAATCATTCTGATGTGATGATTTGATGATCAAGAAACATTTATGATTATTATTATCAATGTTGAAAACAGTTCATATTTTTGTGGAAACCATCATACACTTCCATTCAAACTATTTTATTATTATTATTATTATTATGAATAATATTTTTATTCATGAAGGACATGAGAAATTGACCAAAAGTGACAGTAAAGACATTTATAATGTTATAAAAGATTCTATTTCAAATAAATGCTGTTCCTTTCAACTTTCTATTCATTAAAAAATCCTGAAAAATAAAATGCATGAAGATTTCCACAGAAATCTGAACCACTATTAAGTTCCAATAATCATTGAATAATTAGTAAGTAATGACTGCTGAAATAAATAAATTATACACACAGAAACGATGTGTATAAAATGTAATAGTGGAGTGTATGATTTGTGTCTGGAGTTCACATGAGAACGAACCGTTGGAACACGCTCACGTCACTCACTTGTTGTACAGCACTATATCCGGCAGCCAGATGTGTCTGGAGGGGATCCGGAGCTTGTCAATCCCCTCATACTCAGCCGGGTCCCACGACAGCCGATAATCATTCCAGTTCTGCAGATAACATTACAAAGGTCTTATTATTTCATATGCAAGCTTTTCCTCGGTCAGACCGGCCACAATTACACACTTGTTAGCGGTCTGATGAAGGACGTGATGCAGAGGATGAATCCAAGATCAGCTGAAGGACGCTGGAGTCCTTTAATTGAGAAATAATTGAAATGTGATTGACACTGACCTGAGTGAGCCAGACGTTTGTCGTCATGATCTGCTCTCTTTCATTCTGGAAGCAAAGAAACAATAAAGTTGACTTTTGAAATAATTGTATAAAAATGTAAAGCTGCAGTGATTGCATTAAATTACACAGAAATGTCTTTTCAGCAGCATTAGACCATAATCATTACGATCAAAATCATTGCTGTGCATTTAAACTTGGAATGAAACCTGGATTGCAACTAATGGGCTGTGAAAACTGAATTTAGATTATAGATGGAAACACTAAGGACTCGTCAGACGTTTTAATTACTTCAAGTATTTTAATTATGCAGTGAATATCAAAACTCGAGGCGACGTTTCTCATTTTTATTCAGATTAACGGTTATCAAATTAAACTGAAACTAAAAACTTTTTCGTTGCTTGAAATAAAATATAAAAATGTACATTTTAGCATTTTATTTCAGCATGTATTTTAATTTAGTTTAACCTGATGCACTAAAATAACTAAAACTCCAATAAAAATTTATAAAAACTATTTAGACAAATTTAAAAATGATAAAAACACAAACAATTATTAAACCTTTAACTAATTACACAATAACACAATGATGGTAAAAATAACACTGTATAACTTAATACTAAAATAATTAAAAAAGAATACAATTAATAAAAACTATACAGACACATTTAATGACAAAAACTAATAAAAATAAGAATAAGATTATTAAAATAAACTAAAATTAAAGTGAAAACAGGCAATATAAAAATGAAATCAACACCAAAAAACTATAATAGTACACAAATGATGCTCAAATAACACTACTGTAAACATAATTTGATATTTCATCAGGACATTCAGTGTTACTGGTGTGAAAATGAATGTGAACATCAATATCTCTGTCTGTATGAGCCTCACAACTCATTAAAATATGTTTTGAAATCTCCTCCCCATCTTTTTGGCCATGAAAATACACTACAAAATGACAGCTTTGCCCCTCTGGAAGCGCCTGCACTGACCACACTGATGAGCTGCGCCAGAGACACCTGCAGGACGACCGTCACCCTCTCGCTGCGGTTCACAGCCGGCCTGATCAGCTTGTTATAGCGCTCTTTACCCAGCAGCCAGTTCATCAGACGCTCCTCAGAGTCTGCGCTCGCTCCGCCTGCGGACGGACACGAACACCGTCAGATTTCACTTCTGCTTCAAAACCGACAGAAACACGGCAGAAGT
This sequence comes from Zacco platypus, assembly GCA_038088235.1. Classification (NCBI taxonomy): domain Eukaryota; kingdom Metazoa; phylum Chordata; class Actinopteri; order Cypriniformes; family Xenocyprididae; genus Zacco; species Zacco platypus. The sequence continues at coordinate 9,547,700 of CM076075.1, read as the reverse complement.
TTCACTTCAATGCACAAGCTACACGTGAGAAAGGTTGTTTGAGGTGACATTGTTTAAATTCTGGAGGGAAATTGTGAAAATCAGTTCTGCTGGTGATAAACTGGCAAATATAGAGGTCTACGTCTAATGCATAATAAAAATGTTCTGTATGTGTCACAAGCACTTCTGTTCCCCAAAATGTTCAAAACGCCCAATCAATGACAGCTTTGAAAGAGAAAAAATAAGAAAAACATGGACTCTTCGCTCAAATCTCCTCTCACGGCTTCAGCAATCCTTCTCTTTAAGTGTTGATTGCGAGTTTATTATCCTCCTAGTTCACTTGTTGCCGAGTCTGTACTGTGAAGCTCAGAACTGAATCCACAATCAGCTGGAAAACATGATACAATCATACAGTCAACGCTCTTCATCACACATGAAATAAGATTCTTAAAACAAGCTTGTTATAACTGTAAAGTCTTGACTCATTACAGTAGTTCTGTGGTGTTTCGGGGATTATGTAGTGTTACGGTAGAAATACAATCCATTAAAGGGGTGGTTGATTATGATTTGACTGTTTTAACTTTAGTTAGTGTGTAATGTTGCTGTGTGAGCAGAAACAACATCTGTGAAGTTATGATGCTCAAAAGAAAATATCTCCCTTTGCAGAAATCACAACAAACAGCAGGTTTTGTCTTGAGAACATTAACTTTGAACGAACATTCTATTAATGTTACTGGAAGAACGTGTGTCGAGAGAACCTTGCCGGAACTTTCCCTGTTAGCTAGGAATAATAGACATGAAAAAATATATATATACAAATAAATAAATTAAGAATAATAATAAATATTGTCTGCGTTCTGAATAAAGGCAGAAAAGCCCTAAAATCAATGAAAAATAATGATTGTTTAATGCAGTGCAGCACGATCTGTCACTGTAACTATTAATTAGTAGTTCAAAACTCATGAGCAAAACAGAATCTTTGAAAATATGCAATTTCATCTTTCATAACAATCCTCTCTAAATAATGCTGAGACGGAGTGTTTTCTTTGGCGCTGTGCGGACTCAGGAACACTCAAAGGAGTTTTTATCGGCTTCTAATAAAATGAATATTTATTACAGATCATTGAAGTTTCTGACGTGCTTCACGCCACTCTGAAAAGCTGGAATAACCTGCACTGTTAACGCAATATAAAACACATGGATATATCGCCTTGGAGCTTTAATTAATATTAATGAGCACTGATCTGCATTAATTAGAAACACCCAGAGCTACACTGTAAGCACTCTCTTTGTAATGACGATTGATGATACACAAAGTAGAAGAAATTAACAACAGGCCCAAAGGAACAAACAGGCACAGTAAAACTTTGGCACGAACAAAGAGCTGATTTAAAGTGACAGTAAACGAGGAACCAGCAAAAACCAGACGCAGCAGGAAACACTGGAGCCTTTAACAACTCATTCACACCGTACCTGTGATATATGTATATGAAATATTGAGTGAAGCCCTTCTGACACAAGAACAAATGTAGGCGGGGCTTGATTGTGTCTGTGGGGAATTGATTGGATGTTTGTGGTTTGCTATTGGTGGATCTCATGTGAGTGACAGGTTGCCCCGCCCTCGTCATCAGAGAAGAGATTCTGATTCAAGATTAACAGGAACATCAATTTAACACAATAATGATGTGCAGCGATAAATCATTTAGAATAAACTCAAAAAAAAAAACATAAATTGTCCGTTTTTATTTCATGGAATTTAAAGTGCTCTAACCCATAAATTCATGATAAAGACAGTCTATAACAGTCACATATTTTGTATGCTTTACTTTTCACAACTACCAAGCTAAAACTAAAAGCATAAAATACAAATTTAACTGAAATAAAATACATTATAAAAAAATTGTAACTTAATTATTTCAGCTACTTTGCAAGTCAACATTCCTTATTTACATATAGTTTCTCTTTATATAGAAAATAAGTAAAAATAAAATAAATAAACTATTTAGACTTTAAAATAACTAATAAAAATGAGAAAAACAACAATGACTAGAACTTATCTCATTTACTAGAATTACAGTAAAATGAAAACAGAAAATATAAAACTATATATAAAGTATATATACTGTACACCCTAACCCTAACCCCATATATACTGACAACTAAAGAAAATCCTAAATTCAGTATCTCAGAAAATTAGAATATTGTGAAAAGGTTCAATATTGAAGACACCTGGAGCCACACTCTAATCAGCTAATGAACAAAACACCTGCAAAGGCTCTAAATGGTCTCTCAGTCTAGTTCTGTAGGCTGCACAATCATGGGGAAGACTGCTGACTTGACAGTTGTCCAAAAGACACCATTGACACCTTGCACAAGGAGGGCAAGACACAAAAGGTCATTGCAAAAGAGACTGGCTGTTCACAGAGCTCTGTGTCCAAGCACATTAATAGAGAGGCGAAGGGAAGGAAAAGATGTGGTAGAAAAAAGTGTACAAGCAATAGGGATAACCGCACCCTGGAGAGGATTGTGAAACAAAACCCATTCAAAAATGTGTGGGAGATTCACAAAGAGTGGACTGCAGCTGGAGTCAGTGCTTCAAGAGCCACTACGCACAGATGTATGCAAGACATGGGTTTCAGCTGTCGCATTCCTCGTGTCAAGCCACTCTTGAACAACAGACAGCGTCAGAAGCATCTCGCTTGGGCTAAAGACAAAAAGGACTGGACTGCTGCTGAGTGGTCCAAAGTTATGTTCTCTGATGAAAGTAAATTTTGCATTTCCTTTGGAAATCAGGGTCCCAGAGTCTGGAGGAAAAGAGGAGAGGCACACAATCCATGTTGCTTGAGGTCCAGTGTAAAGTTTCCACAGTCAGTGATGGTTTGGAGTGCCATGTCATTTGCTGGTGTTGGTCCACTGTGTTTTCTGAGATCCAAGGTCAATGCAGCCGTATACCAGGAAGTTTTAGAGCACTTCATGCTTCCTGCTGCTGACCAACTTTATGGAGATGCAGATTTCATTTTCCAACAGGACTTGGCACCTGCACACAGTACCAAAGTACCTGGTTTAAGGACCATGGTATCCCTGTTCTTAACTGGCCAGCAAACTCGCCTGACCAATAGAAAATCTATGGGGTCTTGTGAAGAGGAAGATGCGATATGCCAGACCCAACAATGCAAAGGAGCTGAAGGCCACTATCAGAGTAACCTGGGCTCTCATAACACCTGAGCAGTGCCACAGACTGATCGACTCCAAGCCACGCCGCATTGCTGCAGTAATTCAAAAGTATTGAGTGCTGTACATGCTCATACTTTTCATGTTCATACTTTTCAGTTGGCCAAGATTTCTAAAAATCCTTTGTGTTGGTCTTAAGTAATATTCTAATTTTCTGAGATACTGAATTTGGGATTTTCCTTAGTTGTCAGTTATAATCATCAAAATTAAAAAAAATAAACATTTTAAATATATCAGTCTGTGTGTAATGAATGAATATAATATACACGTTTCACTTTTTGAATAGAATTAGTGAAATAAATCAACTTTTTGATGATATTCTAATTACATGACCAGCACCTGTGTGTATACATATATAATTAGGATATATATACATAACTATATAATTGTATATAAAAATAATAATAACTAATTCAAAATATGAATGAAAACTATAACAGTATATCAATGATAAAACAGCTCTTTCTGAGGTGAATTGGGCCTGACAAAAATGCCAGAGCCTGAACTCCTTTGACTGTGTTTATCTAATCCAAAATTGAGGGATAAAAAGTCATTCGAAACTGCAGCTCGATGACGCCATCATTCAAAAAGAGCGTTAGATTTTTACAGGCTGTGTGTGACTGATCCACACACAACTCCAGTTCAGATGAAGAAATATGCAGAGGAATTTACAGCGCAGTTACAGTACAGTACATAAATCACACTTCGTATGTGCTGCAGGAACACTGTTAGTCTCTCATTGAGGAGAGTTTCACCCTGATCCCTCCATCCCAAACCCATCAAAGCCTGTTCTGCTCTCAGGACACTGGATCAAGGGCCTCCAATGCATGTCAATGCTAACATTTTGGTCCTTTTGAGGCCAGAAAAACAGTCTGTCTTCAGAGCACTGTCAGATGTGTTCAAGTGTTTTATGACCGCAGGCTATAGAGAAGAGACCGAACCCACACAAACACATTCCCTCAAATGACCAGTGAACGGACATGTGACCGACGAATGTTACTGACATCTTAAAGTCACCATGAAATCAAAATTGACAATATTGTAAATGATTTATCGCTGCACATCATCATTGTGTTAAAATCATAATCTTCAATCAGAATCTCTTCTCTGATGACGAGGGCGGGGCAACTTGCCACTCACATGAGATCCACCAATAGCAAACCACAAACATCCAATCAATTCCTCACAGACACAATCAAGCCCCGCCCCACATTTGTTCTTGTTTGAGAAGCGTTTCACGAGGATATATGACACTATAAGGAGGAAAACATGAGCATAACTTCCCTTTCATGATAACTTTAAGGTCCTTCATGGAAACGTCAGTAAAACATCAGACTCTGCTCGTGTCTATCTTTAGGTTTTATATTTATACTTATAAAGAATTTTTGCACTTCCAATTTTTTGTCACTCAACTGCATGACAGGGCTGGTCATGTGACCTCAATATGGTTCCGTGTGAAATAAAAACACTAATATCTCTAATATCTAATATGAGTATACATCATTTTAATGACACTTCTCAATCTTGTTCTAATTTAGGAAAAACATTTAGTGCGTGTTTAAATTGTTCAGCTGTATAAAATGTCACATATCCCAACAGAAGAACAGACACTGAAGTGTTTTTGAGCATCCAAACATTCATCTGCATGAAGCAACAATCACGTTCTCGCAATTTTACAACAGCAACAAATGAGGAAAGAGGCATGTCTACACCTGAACTTCTGCACCTGAAGATAAAGCATCGAGGAGTTCTTTCACTTACTTCGGATGAGGGTAAATGCGCACAGCAGGACGGTCAGCGCGCGCGTCATGGTCGAGCGTGTTTTCCAGATGCGTCGCTGCTCTTCAGTCCCATTCCGCCTCGAACATCGCGATTCAGAAGCAGAACGTGCAGAAGTTCAGAAGAGCAAACGGAGTGATGATGATGATGATGATGCGCGCTCGCACCTGCAGCCACAGAACACCGGCAGCGCGTGTGTCTCGCGCGAGGATCCAGAGACTCCCTCCTCCATCAGCCTCTCTCTCACACCAGCGCTCTTCTCTTCTCTCACAGGAGACCGGGGCTAGTTGTCACAGATTTTAGATTTATGTTTTTTTTTTTTTTTTTTTTTTGTTTTTTAGCTTTGCGTTTAAATGCGCAAAAAATACCGACTGAGAAAATGTTTCTAGTGTTATTGACCAGGGGGGAAATTCTCATTGAACACGTGACCCTTTGTGACAACATGCCCCATGTGCATTAGAAGGGGCAGAGATCTCTGTTTTGACCAACAAATATTGTAAAGAATAAGCATTTAAAAACGTGTGGCAACCTGCCCTGCTGGTGTTTTACTGTTTCTGGTGTCAGGGCGGGTCAGGGCTTGGGTCATTCGCTCTGACCTCCATCCATCACCCTCCAGCATCACATTCTGACTTCAGGAATGAACAATTGAAATGAATTGTAACATTCTGAACTGGACATTGTGGACGTTTTACAATAAAAGTAAGTAGAACTATCACAGCGCACAGAATAACTCAAACAGACAGTGACATGTAATGAAGTGCATAATTCATATTAGTTGTAATGTTGGGTAAAACTGTACAGAGGAATACATATCCCTATAGCAAATCATAATGCAAGTGATTTTAAAACATATACAGATAAATGTATGGGAGCATCTCATGTCATGAATATTTTGAGAGTTAATAGCATCACATCATCAGTGAGTCGTTCCTTCATCTCTTCAGATGTGATTGATCTATACAACAGTTCAACAACAAAAGGCCAATAGTACATTTATAATAGTTTTTTTGCAAAATAATAGTCCCGACGAAAGCCACAGCAGAAGTGCGACTCACAGCGAAGCTTCGTGCACGAATCATGAGAGTCAGTGATTCAGTGACTCACTCATTGAGACTGGCGGCTTCAGTTCAATATTTGAAAGTATCACATGGTTTTAACATAATTTCTTTGTTGGACATTTTTAATTTAAAACATTATTTATTTTATAAATGTATTTTTGAAAAAATGTTGTTCCTTAATGAAAAAGGTGTCTCTGAAGACAGGAGGGTTAGGGATCCACCGCTGGAGTGAATTTAAAACAACCACACAGATAATACACCCACTTAATTATTTGATTATTGATCGCCATTGCAATAAAATACTGGTTTATTATTTTGGTTACTTTGTTGGCCTACTATGGATTCTTTAGGACAAGGGAACACGTCAATTCAACCTGTGTTGCTTGTTATTTCTTTGCATTTTCCATTGGTAGTTGTTGGTCTGAAATTACAGCTTTTGTCCGCGTATAGTTGAATCACAGGACCGGATACCAAGTTGCCTTGCCAAGGAAAACTTTTATTGTGTGTCAGGAGAGAGGTTTGTTCTAATGTCTTCAAGGCAAGCCACCTTCATGTGCTTCTCTTCTCTTCTCTGAGGAAGAGAAGTTGGTTTCTTTAAAATAGAACGTATACTTCATACTTACACATCCTACCCTCCTTGTAGGGAATACTGTACATCAATAGGTGTTTACATCATGGAGCAACTGCATCAGCTGAAACATGTGCTACGTGCAGCCTTTCAGAATACATGTACACATACATTCCTATGAAGCCAAAATTATCTCTCCTTGCCTGTGCATACCATACGACACTACATGTTCATACAGACTTGGCTCATGAAGCTTATACTTTCTCAAACGCAATATACATTTGATTATGAACATATAAATAATATTAAAACAATTAAATTTTAATCTTCATAGTCCATGAATGTGATTGTTACACTATAATAACAAGACTGGAAATGTGAAGTTGCACTTCAGCTTTATGTGACTTTAGTTAAACTGCTGCACCTAAAGTAAATAAAATTTGATCCTACAGAGTTGTTACTCGGTCTCAACTAGTCCTGGACTTGGACTTGTGTTGGACTCGATAAAGCTGGACTTGACTACAGCCCTATTTGTCCTACAGAGCAGATTCAGTTTTACATGTTCCTGATGTTTATAATTCTGATTTGTCTCTATAAAACATCGGGAAAATGTGGGAAATGTAAAATACATTGCAGAGCACTTCTTGCCTGTTTATTGCTTATCGCATTAATGCAGCTTGCATAAATAGAGAAAATAGTGCTTGACAGGTTAAGTATCCTTCTTCCTAGGCAATAAAATGCAAAATATTAATTACAACACCCTCCAGATGCTCCCACATATTTATGAATTTTTAAACCACTTTATAAAATGATTATAATTTGCGTTATGTTATTCTGGCAGCTTATTAAAAGTGAATTTGTGTAATTTTGTTTGTCTCATAACACTATCGCTGTGATTTTCTGTTAGGTCAGACGTGTCTTTCTCCCAGAGCTCTGTGTTCTTCCACATCTCCTGATCGGCAGCCTCATCTCAGTCCAGTCCTGCTGCTCAGGGTCAGAGAGGTCGGGTCAGAGACACTCCCGAGGGTTTGTCTGTGATAGATATCCGTGTGCTTCTTGAGGAGAGAGATTTAAACAAGTTCTGTCGTGTCCAGTCGTCTCCGGCACCATCCAATCTCAGAGACGCTGATTTATCGCTCAGCACCTTTAAGAGTCATTACTGAATGAGTGGAGGAGGGAGCGCTGGACACTCGAAGACGCTGACATGAAATCGACATGAGAGGAGGATGAAGCTGAACAGACTATCAGTGCAATATGTAAACAAGTACTTACTTTACTGCAGTTTTGATATCAGCCAACTTTGCATTTTTGGATGACATCACTAAAGACCATTTGGATAAACAGACACACACACACACACACACACACTCACACACACATATGTTGTGTTTTCATGTTTTATGGGGTCATTCCATAGACATAATGGTTTTTATACTGTACAAACTGTACATTCTGTCCCCCTACACTACCCCGACCCCTAAACCGACCCATCACAGAATATGTTCAGCTATTTTAGATTTTCAAAAAAGATAATTCTGTATGATTTATAAGCTTGTTTCCTCATGGGGACCAACAAAATGTCCCCACAAGATCAAAATTTACTAGTATTACTATACCTGTGGGGACATTTAGTCCCCATAACGTAGGGAATACACACACACACACCTACACACACAAACTCACACATACACACACTTACACTCACACACACAAATAGAGATCATGGACCAGCTGAACCCTCAGTGTTCAAACTAAAAAACCCTTGATGGGATGATACTCTAATGATTATAAAATACACACGTTTTAGTTTTAACTATTTTTATTAATACCATTCACTGAATTATCATAAACATTTTGCTTGCCTCATCCACCATCTTGGATTTATTTTGACATTGCAATGGCCATTGAATGCATTTTGCTTTTATTATTAGTTGGTATATAAATCTAGACGAAAAAAGACAAGTGGAAACGGTGGACATGTGTCCAGGAGCGATGGATCACGAGGTGTTCAGATCTCAGAGAAGGTTTTAGGGGCGACTTCATCACGACCGTCTCTTCCTTTGGAACCTCAGGGAATTTTATTTCAACATATTTCAAAATAACAAAAAAATTTTTACTTGACTGCAAACATAATAATTTCTTGTCAACATTTTATATGCCTTTTATAGAGCCTTGAAAGAGAAATTGATTACTCTATGAATATATATTATTATGAATTATGAAACAATGTATTTTTTAAATTATTATAAACTTATTAATAAATGTTCATTTATTAAACATATTAATATTAACATATAAACATTTCCAACCTATTTTGGGTTCATTTTAAGCAAGAAAAATTAAGCAAGAAAATTTTTCAACAATAGTTGAGTTAAATAAAACTACCCAGCAGGTTGAGCAGACATTTACAGTAACCCAACCGCTGGTTGTTTTAAACCCAGTGTTCTTCTAGAGTGTAGAGAGCATTTGATTGGACGTTAGTTTTGGTGTTTATTAATCTTTCAGAAACGTTACGCTCTTTTACTCTTTTTATCTAGTCTTTAATAATGTTGTCAAAATGTTAGCACAAAATCATTATCTATACATCATTCATGGAACATTTTTAGTGTAGTTTCCTCTACTGTTTTTTAAATGTTACTTGTTTCAGAATGTTCAACATTCAGAAGGAACGTTCCCAAAATGATACGGGTTTTTTTAACATTTGCATAAACAAGAAAAAAAGGGAAACATTCAGAGAACATTCAGAAATAACATTTTCATAACTCAATATGAAGATTAGCAAAACGTTCTTCTACATATTCATATACATATTCTTCTTCAACATACTGTTGTTAGCCGTGAACACAGATGACCTGAAGCCACAGATCTCAATGTAAGAGACCTCATGAAACTGTAATCAGAGTTTATGCAACAGAACGGAAGTTTTTGTGTTGAGTGTGTGAGTCGGGATGGAGGGAGATGGAAGAGAAAAGGCTGATCAGAGAACTGCTGCTGTAGCAAACCCTGTTTCCATCTGGACTTTCAGGGCCAGATATATCAAACGGGCAGTTCATTACCTCGAGTGCCTGCCTCCTATAGCATATACTGAGCTATTGATTAAACCCTGAGCACCTGCACCGGGACGGGACATCCACTCGCTGAGAGGGCCCGGACTGTCTCTGTGTACGGCAGGGATCCGACTGGCTGACTGTTTATGAACTTGAAATAGATTATGTGATCGATAAAGACAATATACATACTGTATTGGTGGATAATGCGGTATGTGTGTGTGATTGGAGTCAGATAATCAATGGACAGCAGTGATAATCGTGTGAGCTGAATGTGCTTCATTATAACCAAACTATGTCATTCTGCTGGTGAAAGCGTGAGAATACATTCATTTATGCGCCTCCTTCTCCATTCCAAACTTATAATTTTTAATTTGAAGCGTTCTGCATATTGACTGGCCTGTTGGAGATCCTAATTCATGAAACTTTAAGACGTAACCTGTCCAGAGCTTAGTCTCTTAATAACTCTTTTGCAAAGTGTCCACTTCATATTTCTACTCTCTCCACTATTATAGAGTTAATTTGCGCTCTCTTCTCACCTGTCTGATGGTGATTAAAGCTCTCATCTACATCGTTGCTCTGCGTCTAAGATGGATGGAGCCATTAGGCCTTTAAGGGGATTTAAAGATTACTACTGAAACAGTCTGATGGGTCTCTGAGTCTGTGTGAAGCGCTCACGTAGAGCCAACCAAACACCATCATGGATTTATTCACCTGAATTTCACATTTGTGCAATTAAAATGTTAAAGATAATGCATTTTCCTTTGAATGGTTGCTATTTTAATTGCATAATAATTAAAATTTTTCATAAAGTTTTATACTATATTTGTAATCATTTTTATTCCACATTAATCATCATTTATTTTACTTATTTTATTTAATATTAATTTAATTTAATTAAATTTTAAATTTTATTGTATTTATTATTTTTACATTTTTTATGTATTTATTTAATTTAATTTAATTTATTTTATTATTTTTTATTATTTTATTTTATTTTTTATTTATTTATTTATTTATTTTTGAGCAATACTGGAAAACCCAGGCACCTACAGATTCTATGAAAGTGTTATAAAGTCACCATTTAGCTGATGATTTTCATCCAAAGTAACTGGCTAGAATGTCTTGCTCATGGTTTGTTCGAGGTCCCGATCCATCTGCTGTCCCTGTGATACAGATCATTCACAGGAAACTGTAAAGGGCCTGTAAAATGAATTCTATTTGACATAGTTCTGTACCACAGATTAACAGCTTCGTCATACTGAAGCATCAGTCAATCTGTGAGTGTTTGAAGCTGTTTTGAAGAATGTTGGGGCTCAAACAGTATTGGACTGATTTTCTTAAGACAGAATTGTGAGACATTCTCCAAAACATCTTCTCTTGTTGCTCATAGTATAAGTCACGCAGGTTTGGAACAACGCTGGTGTTTGTAAATGATTCCTGCATCTGTTTTTTGGATGAACTATCCCTTTAATAAGAATCTGCTTCTGTTTCTCGTTTGCTCTAAATTAAGTTAAGCTTTTATCATATCATAGCTGGAAATGTCCCATAACGATATTCAGAATCTTCTGTCTTGAGGATGTTCTGTAAGAGAGGATTTTACAGCGGTCTGAAGGCGAAAGCAGCACGCCGTTTTATGTTCACATTGACCGCCGGCATGCAGAACTCTGAGCGTTAACAACAGGCTGTTAGAAATTCTAATTCAACCAGTAAAATTTTTACAAGTTCTCTGGATTCATATAGAGACCATTTATCTTTGTGGAAATGGTGACAGAATGGCTGTTAGTGTTGTAAGTACGGTTTTACAGGGAGCGGCGTGACGGCAGCAGGGGTCAAGGACAGGGAACACACGCATTAAAAACACTTTGTAAAAACTCATTATTATCTGAAACCGAGAATACAGAGTCAAACATGTTTCTGGATCAGCCACATTTGTTGTTCAAGAAGTCACGTCCTTGTATGAGTCACGTTAACAGGACACAAATCAATAATATTTGTAATGTTCGTCTCAAAATATAGGCTTTAAATGTTAATGCATTTCTCTCTGGCGCTAAGATGCTTCAGTAGTGTTCGCTTTAATAGATGAGCAGCAGCTGATATTAAAGGTAGCTACAATATGTAGAATTTTTATATTAAAATATCCAAAAACCACTTGCACAGTGTTATATATTTTGTTAAGCTGTGTACTCACATTATCCTAAATGTTTCCAAGAATTTGTAAATTCAGAGAAAATCACAATTTTAAATAGTGGTCCGCCCCGGTCTTTTCACTTCACACTGCGCCTGTAAATGACGTAATATCCCTGGGCTCACAGTAACCATGGCAACAGACGCGACAGCTGCGTAACGGCCAGCGGCGCGCTGCTGTTGTTTCGTCCAAACATTATGGACCATGGCAAGCAAACTTTGGGACAAAAGGAGAAATAAAACGAGGATCAATATCAGCGTGGGGTTTCCGAGATGGTGAGAGCTTTGCGACAAACTTTGACTTGACAGAGACGCGCTCTTGCACGTTATTAGACAAGATAAGCAAATGTAGGTCATAAGACTAATCAATGTTATATAGCTCAACATGATGAAATGTTAGAATATCATCAGTATGATAATCTAATGATGATCTAGCTTACTGTTAAGTCTCATACAGCCAACAAACTAATACTAAACATTACAACTTTCAACACACTCAAACTCAGTTTAGTATGATAGTGTAACGTTAGAGCAAGTGAAACAGTGCTGCGTTACCTCACAGTTTTTATTCGTTAAATAAACTGACCTGTAAGAGTAGTATTTCAGCACTTATGAGTAGTTCAGTAGAATGAAATGTCCTCGTTTCTTTTTATCCTCCGGGACTCGCGCGCGACACTGATATCTGTCTCTCATTAGCAATGGCGTCCGCGATTCTCAGCCACGTCCAGCTTCATACCACAGTCATGTTAAAAACATGCATTCACTCATCCATAAACATTATCTCCCCATGAATATTATTAGATCCATCGGCATGACGACAAGTTCCATGATCCCATATTCACTGCATCATCAATCTACGCCTTTGTTATTGTTGTGAATTGTTTAGCGCCCCTTGGGCGAAAAACTATGGATTGTACCTTTAAAGCACAATAAAAGGAAAATATTACATATTGGACTGAATTATGCGATTGAACGCTCAGTCATTTAATCACATGACATAAAAAACTTCACACATGATTACAAGACAATATTTTAAACCAAACCTCAATCCCAGGATTGTTGATGGTCCGACACTCTGGGTTAAAAACAACCCAATTTGGGTTGAAAATGGACCCAGCAGCTGGCTGAAATGTTTGCTCAACCTGTTGGGTAGTTTTATTTAACTATTGTTTAAAAATGATTATATCTCTGGATTAAAATGAACCCGAAATATGTTGGAAATTAAAAATCAGACACATAATGACTAGAGGCAACAATAAAAATCAAAAGGTGAACATTTATTAATAAGAAATTTAATAAATGTTTATTGTTTAATTATAATTTATTAAACTTCATTTAATAAATAATAAGTTCATTTTTTAAAACATAATAATAAATGTTCATTTCCAACGTACTTTGGGTTCATTTTAAGCAAGAAATAGAGTCATTTTAAACAACAGTTGAGTTAAATAAAACTACCCAAACATTTAGCCCAACCGCTGGGTCAAAACAACCCAATTGCTAGGATTGTCCATTTTCAACACAACTTAGGTTGTTTTTAACAGCAGTTTGTAGAGTGCAGAAATGGATGAAGAAGGAAAAGGGGTTTTTGGCCGCTGAATCCTGCATGAACTTCGGGCTTTGAGATGATTTCACTGTCAGCCGCTCTAAATCACTCGCCCGTGATCTTAACCAGGCGTCCAGAGGGCACTTAAAGGGGTCGTTCGTCCAAAAATCATCATTTTTGAGTTTTGACAAATGTCTTTTGATCAGTGGAAGTCAATGTTCACCAAAACTATTCCAAAATATCTTCTTTTCTGTTGATATATTGTATATTGTATATATGTATATATGTTGTAAGAATAAGTTTTGTTAATGATGTTTCTGTATGTCCTCAAAATGTTTTGTCTTTGTGAACATTAATGGAACATTCCATTGTTTCATTCTTCGGACATTATGGAACGTTACTTTTGCATGTTCTCTGAACGTTCTGAAACAAGTAGTAACATTTAAACCTGTCGACTCTCAGTTTATGCGTATTTTTCCTATCACATATTTTAGTAACCATCGTAAAGGAGGCTCTTGAGTTCCACTGATGGGACTGGAGTGATATTAAGGAACGGGATTGTGAAGAATTTTGGCTGTCCTCGGTGCATACAGGCATAAAATATAGCAGAGACATTAATGTGCCGCACATTTCACGTCAGTGTTGATCTTGACTCGATTTTGAACTTATCGATCTCATTAGGGGATGGTAATGAAGCTCGGCACTGAGACAGAGTTCGGGTAACGTCCTTCACTCCGGTCAGATTGTGTTTGATGTTTCCTGTCACTCCGACTGCTTTGTCTTGCCAATCTTGAGGTGAATTACCTGTTTGCTTCGCTCCTGGACGGAGTCCAGTCTTAAAATGTGGCTGTCCTTATAGCCAGAGCTATACAGTGTTGAATGAGCTGCTCAAACTTCAGACTGATAGCTTGTGTAATTCTCTTCCATCTCATTAGTCTCTGGCCTGCAGTGAGACACTGGAAAAACACATGCAAATGGACCTCTGCTCAGTTTACCACTGCTTTCTTGCTTAATCTTGCTTTCTATTAAAAATATCGAAAAATTCTTAAGATATGTTTACTTGAGACACAAAATGACTTTTACTTTGTATCTTGATTTAAGAATGTTTAGATATTTGTGCTGGAAAACAAGACAGAATCCCTGAGGATCAGAATCAGGAGTGAGGGAGCGTTCCGCAGGTGGAGAGAGATTGGATTGTCATGCACTCTCAGGATTCCTGATGTCCAGCGGTGAAAGCCTCCTCGACTACCAACGCTTTCTGCCACAGTCTGAGCGCAGACGCCATATGCTCCTGCCCGCGTTACTGGAGCCTTTTCTGGACCTGTGAAAACTCACAGAGAGAAACTTGTTTCATCTCAAAGCCAAAAAGTTTTTATTTATTTATTTTTCCTGTTAAAAGCAAAAGCCACAGAGCTGTCATCCCGAACACAGACATTCATAAAAACAGTAAAAAAGCAATTTTCTACCTCAAAGATAAGATACAGCAAATTACAGTTTTTTCCTATTGCTTACACAATTTTTGCAGAATTTGGCTCATTATGTCAAAACTCTACACACAAGACAATCACACTCGGAGATTAACAACAAATCTATGCCAAAATGAAACTGCAATCAAAACTTAACACTCCTTTCTAAAAATGAAATTCTTGCAACAAAACCACACGCACAAGCACCATCTAAATGACTCTTTCATTTCAGCAGCAACACACTGATGGGCTTTATATAAAACACTGCAGTCTGCGTGTTTCTATTTTTACAAAAAACACACATTCTTACAGAAATAAAGAAAAATAGGATCACAAATCATCAAATTTAGCAACAAAACAAAAGTAAAAAAACAAAAGAATTACTGGATAAATTGGTATTGGGGGAAAAAAACATATACTTGTTTTGTGTGTGTGTGTGTGTGTGTGTGTGTGTGTGTGCGCGTATGGAGTGGGGGCTGGTGGCTTATGGATCCCGTCTTCTGTTCGGATCTGGACACAAGTCCTCGTCAGCATCACAGGCGATGTCCTCGCAGGCTAGACATCAGGGAGAATATCACCTCGTGTGCCGAACCCACCCTTGGATTGATCCCACCTCAGTGTCTCCTCATGTCTCTTCCGTTGCTGCAGAAGAGTTATGTGGGTGTGTGGTTGCCGATCATATACTTCCCACAGCCACGCAGAAAAGAATTCCTTGACTGCATTTAGAAAGGGGCTGTACGAGGACAGGTCATAAAAGTGTCAAATGGTTTTGGTTGTTGAACCAATCTTGGACCAGAGCAGCCCTGATGATCTGATACACGTCTCCACACTGGTCCTCGTCTTTGTCCTCATTCTCGTCCTCTTCCTCGTCCGACTCCTCTCTCTCTTTATCCTCCTCTTACTCTGACTCTCATTGCCTCCATGCTTGCAAAGTTCTCAAAATGTCTTACCTGAGGCCTGTTTGTAGTGCTGAGGCTCAGACCGACTGGTGTTGTGTTTTCTGTGCAGGTGTTTTCAGGAGTGTGTGGAAGTGCCTACAATTGCCAGATGAGTTTTGCGTTTTGAACAGAGTGTTTTCCCAATGATAACAGGTGATTTAGTTTTTGAACAAAGTGTCTAATGTAAGGAAACGTGTGTAGTGTTTCACAATAAGTGTGTTATAGAATTGCAAACAAAGTGCAAAGTTGACAATGTGTTTAAGCCAGGGTTACACTGTGTTTAAGGTGTGCTACAAGAAGTTTAGGTATTGAGGCTTTTACTGTGTAAGCAATGGGCAAAAACTGTAACATTACTGGAAGAACATTGAAAGAGCCTTGACACAGGTTTGATTATGGTAAGATACATTTCTACTTTTCTGTTACAGGGGTTTGGAACGACATGCGCATGAGTAAATCATGACCGAATTTTTAGATAATCTATTCCAATAATACTTGAAGAATACAGGAACATTCAGAAGATGCTGTAATCACACAGCCAGTATGTAAATGAGCAGCAGAAACTATTTACCGTCAAGTAACTGTTCATTGGCCCCTAATAAACTGTATAATGTGATTTAACAGAGACGCTTTGAGGGAAGTCGCAGGTCATTTGAAGGGAACAGATGCACTCAGTGTGAAGCTCATCAGCAGCTCTTGCTTCTGAAAGACACTGAACACACACTGACTTCATCAGAGTCCAGCTGTCTCTGGAGAGACAGGGTGAGTGTGTGTGTGTGAGAGTGAGTGTTTGTGAGTGTGTGTGTGTGTGTGTGTGTGTGTGTGTGGGTATTCCCTACGTTATGGGGACCAAATGTCCCCACAGGTACAGTAATACTAGTAAATTTTGATCTTGTGGGGACATTTTTTTGGACCCCATGAGGAAACAAGCTTATAAATCATACAGAATTATCTTTTTTGAAAATGTAAAATAGCAGAACATTTTCTGTGATGGGTAGGTTTAGGGGTAGGGGTAGTGTAGGGGGACAGAATGTACAGTTTGTACAGTATAAAAACCATTACGCCTATGGAATGACCCCATAAAACATGAAAACACAACATGTGTGTGTGAGGGGGGGGGCAATATTGATTCATTGTGTTACTGATTTACATTACAAGCATCAGAATTTCATATTTTTGCCTCTGATAATATTTTAATATTCTGTTAACCCAATAGCATCAGTGTTGATTTCATGTAGTCTCAACAGCTCTGTTTGTACACAGAATCCAACAATAAAGGAATTTCTTGCAGCTGATGCACATTTGACCCTCTACTGTGCTGCTGCTGACACAAACCTGCTCTGACTGACGGCTGAAGAGATTTTATATGAAGCTGGTCTCTTGTTGGCATTGTCTCTGTTCTCTACGCTGATCTCTCTCTCTCTCTCTCTCTCTCTGCAAGTCCTGACTAAGCTCTTCATGCGCTGCAGCTTCTCTTCTCTGATTTAAGCCAGGTCTGTCCTCTTAGCTAATTGATTTAAGCCAGATCTGTGTTCCCACTGTTGGTCTCACAGGCCGCTCACAGGCCTCATAAACTACATTAGCTGTATAACTGCTGGAGCTGCTGCTGTTGTTGGATTGAACACAAACTGATGTAGAGTGTGATGAAGAGATGAGAAGTCAAACAGTGCAGGAGCAACTTTAATTTGCTCTTTAATTCAGCATTTTACTCTTCAAGTAATAAAAATGCCACTGAAAGTAATTTTTCACACATAATTTTTCTTTTTACCCAGAAGGCTAATAAGTTGAAATGTCTCATACTTCACAAACTCCCAAATGTAACAAATAACACATTTTCAAGCCATAATGATCATAAATTACAATTATATATAAATATATCTGTAAACTTCTGTAAAAGTTTTTTTTATTTCATAATTTTCATGCTTCAACTTAAACTTCATTTCATTTTATTGCCAAGGCAACATTTCTATTTTTTGTTTAGTTTAGGTTTTTCATCTAATATTTATTGTTTTATTTCAGTTTTATTTGAATGTGTAGACTGCAGCAACAGTGTGATAGTTTGCTATTCCAAAGAGATGAAATGCTGCTGTGGTTCACTAAACTAGATCTCCTCACAGACATCCTCAAACACATCCATGTCACATGAGCAACGCAAACAGACTCTGGCATGCGATCTGATTATATCCGTGTTTACTTGGTTAGAGAGAATGTCGAGAGACAGACCCACTGCCCCACATTGATACGCTGATCAGCATTACTCAATTACACCGTCCCAGTGCACTGCATTATTCTATTACCCCGCTGCAGTCTTCCAACACACGCTGATAACCCGTCTTACAGGAGAGGAGGCAGACAGGACCGGTCCATTAGTGCTCAGATCTGTCAAAACATCAGCGTTATATATTGGGTTTCTGTTCTTCTGAAAATGCAGAATATGTGTTGAGTGTTCATGCTCTGTGAGTCACATGAAGATTTCACGTCAAGCATTAAAGGGCTTCAGTCGAGCTAATGAGAGGTGAAACACTTACAATATATCTGCTAAAAACAAGATGGAGGATGTCATTATTATTTCTTCTTGTAACTTCCGTCTGATCCAAGAAATGTTGTTTTCAGCAGCAGATACTGCTGGAGCAGCTGAACAGTTAGTAATAAACTGTCCTTTTAGAAATTGCATTTACATATTAATGTCTCTCATGAGTGTCATAAAAACACTTAAATGGTTCTTTTCTTTTAAGCGAATTGATGTTGTGTTTTCTGTCGCCAAACAGTAGCTTTGTGTGATGATCAGAATCTCTGGTTGTAGGAACAGAGTCAGTCTGGCTTTTGGAATCAAATGGAACTTTTAGGTTGATTTTTATTCAAATGAACAGATTTCAGTCATAAGTAGATTACATTAAAATACCTTGGAAACTTTTACCATCACCATCATTCATTGTTTCTACTTTTCAAATGTTTTTTATGTATAGATTGTATTGATTAACCCAAATCATCTTGAATCCAAACTTTCAATCTTAATTAATCAAAAAATGTAATAAAATTGCATCGTTTTCTATCATGCTGTAATCCGTTGGCAGTAACACATCACAAGTTCAGAATCTCCAGATCGAAACACAGGTGAAGAAGAAGCAGAAACGAGCGTTAGATGCGTTACTGACGCTCATGTAAAATAACACGATTAAACATTAAACTAATCAAAACGTCCTGACTGAAATCATGAGGTGTTGATGGACTCCATCTGTGTTTGATCATCGCTCTTCAACATGTTTTTCCCAGCTTTTTGTTCAAAACCTTTTTTTTTTTTTTAAATATAACTTGTATGTTCAGATATTCATACAACAAAATATTCTGGGGGTCATGAAAGTTTTGTGAAAATGATCAAAAATGCTGGTGAGGAAAGAGCTAAAAACAAACATGCTCAGCCCAGGTGAGGAAAAGTAACGCGAAAGTAACGTAACACGTTACTTTCCATAAAAAGTAACTAAGTAATGCAATTATTAACACAATATTGTAATGTTAAAATTAACTTTCCACAACACTGATTATGCATTGAAATATTTTTCAATTTTGTGTTTTTCGTGCTAGCTGTGGAATTATCTTCAAAGATTATTCCAAAAATGAATTTCCAATGCCATTTTCACTGTTGGACATTGTTATTAGACAAATTAAACTAGTGAAAACTGTGTTTTATTGAGTTTATTTATTTTAAAATGTCCATGTTGTTTTGTTTTATTTTGTTTTTCGACGTTTCTCATGCATCTGAATCAACCATTTTCCAACACTGAGTAGAAAAACATTAACATTTACATTTATGCATTTGGCAGACACGTTTGCATTCATTTGATCAGCTCATGCTTTGCCTGATAATCAAACTCATGACCTACTGTATGATCTTCAGATATACTCAAAACCAGAGACGTCTCTTCCGAGGTTTACATTATAATGGCAAATGGCTGTATTCTCACACACACATTCAGGATCACACTCTCTCTCTTCCTTCAGGCAAGACGGATCTCCAGTGGTTGGCAAAAGAAAATTGGATTGCTCTTGTTGTGTTGTTGGGAACGCTTCTTTCCAGAATGACAAACTGCAATGGAAAACACTATGAGTCAGCAAGAGGAGCTTCTAAAAATATGACGAAGTGCTTGTGTTTCCTCTCACAGTACAGCTCCTGAATTCATAGCGGTCGTCACCAATATGTTCCAGAGACACTGTGTTCATTATATGGAGCTCTTTTATCATTTTGAGCAATGCTGCATTTTGACTTCGTGTCAGAAAAGACATTTATGTATGAAACCATTAGATTATCACTGATGAACAGAGCATCACCTCATGCTGGGAAATACCAGAATTGTTCTTAAAAGTGGCCAAGTTATTAGAAGTTCATTAAACACCAGGCTGTCATCCAAAGACACTTAATCACAGCGGATTGTTGAAGTTTCAGAAATGTCTCAAAGGCTTGAAAGTGTTCAGAATTTGTGCTAATGTGCAAGTCTTTGAGCCTTAATTGATTCAGTTTTATTGATTCATTGAGATGTTAGCTGTGATACATGAAGACTTTTGCTCAGATATGTCATGTCACTCATTTATCATTTACAAATGACTCGGTGAGGGTGAATCGAGCCGCTCGCAGGGCTGATACTCTCACTAAATGATCTTTATAGCAGAAGTCAGTGAAGTCACAACATCATGGTGATAATTCTAACATATTGTTGAAAAAATAACAGCAAAATATCAAATGCTCCTATGCTTTTTTAAAGGTTCCTAATTTTGAAGTTCTCCTACAACAGGTTCACGTTCATCAAACACAGTTTAATTGTCTCATAATATCCACTGCAGCATCAGCTCTTTTCTCTCAGTGTCTGAAACGCTTCGATCAAGGATTCGGTCTCTCTAAACCCCGTCTTTCTGAGAGCTGCTCTGCTGTGATAGAAACCAAACGCTCATTATCATATCTGAATCTCAGTTCTTGATTCGCACGGTAACGATGGCGTCGGTTTTACCGTATCAATCTCTTTGAAGCAGAAAACAGCGTCTTCTCGACATGAACGACACGAACCAAACTCTTCCAGTCTCTGATAAACTACAGTGATTGAGGGCGGGGCAAAGAGACGCTGTTCAGCCAATCAAGAGCAGAGGCTGCCATTATGCAAATTAGTTACAAACCTAGGTAAGTTCAGCAGGAAGAGAGACTGAATTACAGACAACTTGATTCAGTTCGGAATCGATTCTTTCTTTCAGGAGACAAAAACTGTCTGATCTTTGAAACTTTGAAGCTTTTACATTTACAAACAGACATATTGCACACTACATGAAATGTGATATGCAATGTAAAAAGCACTTTAACAAATACAAAAACAGTGACCACAACAAAAAACCTTATAATCATCAGCAAGATTTTCAATTATGCCTTTATTAGCAAGTGTGTGCCGACTGTGATCTGTTCTTGCACAAGAAGCAGTGAGGATATGAGGCTGATGTTTTAATTAACCCCAGTAGCTGGACAGACCATGGTCACATATAAATCACTAACGGCAATCCCAGTCTACCTCTCTAATAGAGCGGACACCGTATATTCAGCTGACAAACTACTTGTCACTGCTGACATCATAAAGAAGCGGCACAGTTAAAGCAAACGCAATCATTCTGTGTGTCAGGCCTCGTCTTCTGCGTTTTCATCGGATGAGGTCAGATGAATTGTTCATATCCACACACTGTCTTCAGTGTTTTAGTGCATGATTCACTTTATATTGCATAAAAAACGAGCATGCAAAAGTGTTTAGTGGATTTGTCCCTTAATGCCATAATTTTTGACCGACACGCGGACTATATTATATAGCTATCCAGCCGTGTGAAATGTCAAGTGTATAAGAAATTACAGTGCCTGGTGTTCTTTTCAAGAGGTCATGAAAACATTTACAAAAGGTCAGTATTATATTACAAACATTTCACTCATGAAAGCCCATGTACAGTATAGAGGGCGTGTAAGTGACCGTTATGACTGCGGTTACGCCCTCTGAGTGGCATTGGTTTTCAGCGTGAATACCATGAAAAACACACAAAACACATCCAAAACGGGAAAGAGCTTTGCGACTGACTCTACAAATAGCTTTGAGACAAAATCTGAGGTATATTTTTACAGACTGCCAAAAGCTACAGAAAAAAGAAGCTAATGGATTGCTGTAATTCACAGAAACAACTGGACTTCAGGGAGAGAAACATGGATTTGCAGTTTTCATTTTGTGTCAAAATGTTGGATTTTGTGGTAAAATCATACCCTGTAAATTGTATTGTTATATATTGTGTTGACAACTCATCGATTAAATATTTACCATATTATATTCTGCATAATTGGGTGTTTTAAACACTGACAAAAACCATATAACTTTTAGGGCTGATGATATATATAATATAAGTGATCACTCCGATTTAGATCTATCTATATTGTAAAAAGCGTTAACTGTTTTACTCTCGTTTTTGGATTTTCCCCTATTAAATCCAGTCATGCAGCAGCTCTTTTTTTCCGCAGAGTAAGTGACAAATCAAAAAACACACAGAACAGATCACTGATTGTATACAAGTCTCTTTATAGAAGTTTTTGATACTATTGGCACACACATTTTATAAACCGTAAACAAAAGTCTGGCTGAGGGTTGTGTCCCACCTAGTTTGAAACATGCGGCAGTGGAGCCCTTGTTAAAGAAACCTTGCCTAGATCCATTTATACTTCAAAATTTTTGTCTAATTTATAACCTTCCTTTTATTGTAAAAACAATAGAAAAGGTTGTTTTTTTGTCAGCTTTCTTCTTTTTTTGCGGAGATTAACATAATGGTAAATTTCAGTCAAGGTTAAGGGCATTAAACGACATTTTATTGGAAGTTGACAATGGAAATTGTCTTGCTAGACCTTGACACACTGCTGGGGTTAGTGGGGTGGCTTTATGCTGGTTCCATTCTTATCTGGAGGGTACAACTTTCACTGTAAAGATTGGAATAACTGTTCTTAAGTTACGGGGTACCTCAGGGCTCTATTTTAGGGCCATTGCTTTTTTCTCTATACATGATTCCACTGGGCTCTATATTTAATAAATTTGGCATTTCATATCATAGTTATGCTGATGACACGCAGTTGTACCTGCCTTTGAAAGCAGGAAATAATGCAGCTGAAAATTCCTTGCTGAATTGCCTTGAGGAGGTGAAAGGCTGGATGAACTCCATTTTGTCTTTTTAAATGATAAAAAGACTGAAATTGTGCTTTTTTGTTTACTCCAAAAATGACTCTGGGGCAGTTTTCATTCTGTGTAAAAAGTATGCTACTAACTTGGACATATAATATTTAATTCAGTGCTCAAATTCAAGTCAAATAAACAGTAGTAAAAAATACTTTCTTTCAATTGAGGCGGATTGCAAAATTGATCAAAGTATGATCTTGAAAAAGATATACATCCTTTTATGTTTTTGAACTTGGATTATTGTAGTGTATTATAGACTACTGTTTGTCAGTCGTCCCTGTCGAGGTTACAACCGGTTCAAAACGCTTTGGCCAGACTGCTGACAAATACTGTGAAGAGAGACCATATAACTCCAATGTTGTCATCTGGCTACCAGTTAAACAAAGAATTGTTTTCAAAATTCTGTTATTTGTTTTTAAAGCCTGTCATGGTTTAGCCCCAAAGTACATCAAGGATCTGTTAGTTGTTATTCAATCCTCCACAAGATCACTAAGATCGAGTTTCCAGATTGTACTTACGGTTCCACGGTCATGTCTTAAGCGTAGAGGGGATCTGTGGCTCGTAGACTATGGAAGGATCCTCCTTTTTCTGTGCGCAATACACACAGATCTATATATTCTTTAACACTTACATCCTTCCTGCAATTGATTTTCAGCAATTACAAACTATCAAGTAGGGAAAGCCATTGATTCAGTCCAGTGAAAAGCGAAGTCACTCAGATGAGCATTTTCTTCTGTCCTCTTGCTCTCTGCTCAGTGATGTTATGGTTGAGCTGTGGATGTTAATGCGTCATCATTACTTTTCCATTATGGGGTGGAAACGTCGTTTCACGGCTGCCGGTCAAAATGGGAAACAAGTCGCAACAAGCAGATCGTTATAATACAGCATATTCTTCTGAAAATGAGTTCGGCGTCAACTCTCCAATAAAACACCAAAAGCCTTGATAGCTAAAAAATGAATGAATTGCTATATCCAAAAATGCCTTTATTTGCACCACTATTTGAACCAAAGTAGTCTTTCAGTTGCTAGTAAGGTTACACACACACATGTAAAAGAGACGTGAGGTCAATGTGTTAGTGAAAATGTGATTGTATTTCAAATGAGCATGCAGTAGAATATTATAAGAAGGTCACCCTTCTCATTCTGCCCTTCACTGGTTGAGCTCTGAAGAACCAATTTCATGTACGTCTAGCACTAGTTTTGGGCTCTTAAATGTCACCTAAATGCACAACATGTCAAAGCAAATATATGAATATATGAATTAATGTAGCTACTCTGTGAGCGTACATAAATAATATGTCTGGTTTTCATTTCACCATTGCAGCAGGCTCTGTTGTGCTGGAGAATGAAGCATTTGTTGTTTTGTTTTGTTTTAGCACAGATATAAACATTCAGACTCAAAGTTTCAAAAGCTATACAAGCTGCACATATATATAAATATATATATATATATATATATATATATATGAAATCCTGCAGCTGTATATTTCTCATGAAACATCCTGTCCGCTTCAGGACATTTATCCCGGCACCCGGATGCGCTCTCACATATGATGACAACTTACATTTTTCTGGCCTCCCACTCCGAACGTTCATTTAATAACTATCTGAGGAAGAGTCAGCATTATGTTTGCTCTCCTCCTCCGTCCTCTATATCCGCCACAAATTACACCCGGGCAATGAGATGAAGCCGTGGCCTTTACGCCGCTCTCGCGGCTTCACATCTGTCATACAGCGGAGGGTCATAAAAGAGGTTTAGTCAACATGGAAGTGAATTGATTCTATGCTTTTATTATGTAGAGCACAGACCCACTACCGCTTTTCTATTTATAATGCAAAATGAGTATCACTCACTGAAAGATTTTTTTAATTCTGGACATGGAAAATAACTGGACTCAAAATATCATTAAATTCTACTGGCAGAATTCTCTGTTTTAGAACTACAACAAATGAATGGTAGGGACTACAACGAGCTTCTTTCTGGGTTGGTGACATCACAAACCTAAAAATTATCATAAACCCCGCCCCCGAGAACACTCATCTTTAGAGAAGAGGAAGAGTTGTTGTAGTCGAGTGTTGTTAATGCCGTCATTTTACGCCAGACTGCTCCACAAATGAGGGTCAATTCAAGGAAAAAAGATGAACATGACGACACGCTAGTGATGAGTTGATCAACTCCACAGCAACTACATCAATTTATCCACTAACCGTTCAGAAACGTCTAAAAGTTGGAACTTCTTCCTGAGTCTCTCCATCAGTGTCGACTCCGGTTTGAACAATGTAAGGATGAACACTTTCCTCATTTTGTCTGCGTGAGATTCTCCAGCTTTGTTGTTGTTGAGCTGTTAAAGCTCCGCCCTCTTCTGGAGCAGCAGCTCATTTGCATTTAAAGGGACACACACAAAAACGGCGTGTTTTTGCTCACACCCAAATAGAGGCAAATTTGACAAGTGATAATACATGATCTGTGGAGGATTTTGAGCTGAAACTTCACACACACATTCTGGAGACACCAGAGACTGATATTACATCTTGTGAAAGAGTCAACACTTAAACGTTTGTTTTTTTCTGATATATTCTAAATTATTGTTTCACATTCTGTTTATTTGTCACCAATATACTGTTATCTCGTTGGCTAACATGAGGTTTTGTTGCAACTGCAAAATGACGAACTAGTTACTAAGAAAAAAGTTAAAAACATTAAAAACAACAGTGCAAAAAAAGATATATTTTTTGCAGTCAGTAAGAATTGTATACTTTTATTCAACAAGAACACATAAAATTGATCAAAGTGAAAGATAAAGATGTTTATAATGTTACAAAAGATTCTATTTCAAAATAAACAGTGTTGCTATTCATCAAAGAATCCTGAAACATAAAGTGTATCAAAATGTTTCAACTGTTTCTGAAAGATCATGTGACACTGAAGACTGAAGTAATGATGCTTTGATCACAGGAATAAATTACACTGTACTATATATTCACATAGAAAACAGATGATTTACATTGAAATAATATTTCACTATTTTTACAATATTTTTGATCTTCAAGATTCTTCTTTCAAAAACAAAGCCATTAAAAAGGAAAAAGCTCCCAGACCACACACTGCATCCCTGTTTTCCATCTCCACATCATCGCAGCATTGGTCAGTGACGTGTGTTGTGTGGATCAGGTCACTAATGCATCCTCTCAGCGCTCGTTAATTTAATGTGCAGGTGTTGGAAAAGCCCGAATCTGAGAGGCGTAGCATGAGTCAGGGGAATGTACCGATCAGTTTAGGAAATGGCCATTTCAATCAACCCAAACGCAGCAGAAGCAGCGGCGCTTTGATGAAATGCAGGAGCATTTTCGGGAGCGTGCCAAGTGTAAATTATTCATGCGGACCCTCAGCGTGTCCCTCCCTCTGATAACAGCGACAGAGCCTGACAAGATAGCGGCAGAGATTTAGTGGCTTTGATTTGAGCCACTACTGACCGTAAAGCTCTCCAGACA
Source organism: Zacco platypus (assembly GCA_038088235.1). Classification (NCBI taxonomy): domain Eukaryota; kingdom Metazoa; phylum Chordata; class Actinopteri; order Cypriniformes; family Xenocyprididae; genus Zacco; species Zacco platypus. The sequence goes on along the minus strand of CM076075.1, from coordinate 9,521,183 downwards.
CGCGGGGTGATGCCACTCACACATGTCGTTTAACAGTCGGTGTAAGTGCAGTGGTGGCAAGCACAACAGATGAATGAACTTCTCTAATGCTCTGCTGGCTTCACATTATGCAGACCGGACGGGGCAAGTTGTCACATGGCAAAGAGGCTGTTGGTTTCAAAACTATTGGATAATATAATAGCCTAATCTGAAATGTTTCTTGAGCAGCAAATCAGCATATCAGAATGATTTATGAAGGGTCATGTGACAGTAATAATAAAATAGTAAAAATTACATCTATTCACATAGAAAAAAGTCTTTAAAAAATTATTGCATTTTTAGAACAATGACCTTTAAAATGTGTATAATAAATGTGTATTTAGTGCATTGTGACAACTTACCCCAAATATAAATATTCGCTTTAGTAAAAAGTGTGACAACAAGCCCCGTTCTTTTGCACACTGGCATTCCCAACAGACGATTCTTTTTGTTCAGGAGGTTCAGTCCTGACAGCGTTCAGTGTGAATGATGCTCTACTCTCAGGCAGTGTCATGTTTCACAGCTCACAGACAAACACTGCCTCATTTAATAAGACACAATCCAATAAAGAAAAGTGACACGGACAGTGATGGATGCAGCTGATGATGTCACAGAACAGCTGCGCGTTCATTCAGCAGCTCGATTGTGTAGTATTGCTTTTAAACGACTGTTTAGTTTAGATTTGGATATTTCTGGCACAATGTTGCCAGTTATTTCGTCTGTTTATGTTCAATGAAACTAACTCTAATAAAACGAAGAAAGGAGGAATAAAGACTGCCTCATTACTGCACGAATCAGCTTTCTGAATGAGTCGGTTGGAGTGAATGATTCAGTGACTCACTCATAACGATGGTCACTTGTCGCCATATACTGCTCAATGATGTGAAGTACAGAAAGAGCATGTGTGTGACTGTACCACAAAACCACTCATAAGGGTCAGTGTTTTGAAATTCCATTGATGTATGGTTGTTAGGATAAATAATATTTTGGTTGGAGATACAACTATTTGAAAATCTGGAATCTGATGGTGCAAAAAAATCTAAAAATTGAGAAAATCACCTTTAAATTTGTCCAAATGAAATCCTTATGCATATCCTCACAAAAATATTTTTTTTAAAAAATATTTACGGTAGGAAACTTACAAAATATCTTCATGGAACACGATCTTTACTTTATATACTAATGATTTTTGGCATAAAAGAAAAATCGATAATTATGACCCATACAGTATATGTTGGCTTTTCCTACAAATAAATCCGTGTGAATTATGACTGTTTTGTGCTCCAGGGTCACACACACACACACGTATATATACGTATATATATATATATATATATATATATATATATATATATATATTAATATAATTAAAGTTATATAATATTAAAGTATAATTATTTCATACTCATAATTCCTGTTTTTATTAGATATGTCTTTAATTATTAAAATAATGAAAGCATATTATCAAACTAAAATTAAATTTTAATTAAAACATGTTTATGATTAAATAAATATATAGACCTACTTAAATAAACATTGATGCTAAATATAGTGGCAAAATCCTTTATCATAATTATCACAGAGACAAAATCATAATCACAAATTATGATATGATTATGGTTAATGAACATGGAACAATATTCTCTATATCCTGCAAATCCTTCTTTTGTAACTTAGATGTAATCTCACTCTTACAGCCCTCGTCCGGTCGACAGTCACACCACCAGAGGTTTCCATTAACGTATTTATTGTACAGGCTATATATGTAATTTATTATAGTTTAATTTATTTAAAGTGCCCTGCTGAGTTAATATTTTTGCAGATGAAGCTGAAAAGGGTTCATATGGATGTCTAGCGCCAGCTAGTGGAACATTTTAGAAATAACGTAAATGAATGAACCTCAGATCCTCATCAGATAGAGTCAGTGTTCAGAGGCCTGTCCGATTACTGCATTGTGACTGAGGTGTAATGATTTTTATACTGTACAAACTGTACATTCTGTCCCCCTACACTACCCCTACCCCTAAACCTACCCATCACAGAAAATGTTCTGCTATTTTAGATTTTCAAAAAAGATAATTCTGTATGATTTATAAGCTTGTTTCCTCATGGGGACCAACAAAAGATCAAAATTTACTAGTATTACTATACCTGTGGGTCCCCATAATACCTTATTATACCTGTTGGTCCCCATAACGTAGGGAATACACACACACACACACACACACAAACACGTTTCAGCTCTGCTCTGAGGTTCCCCTGATTCTCTGCTTGTCCCGTCTCATTTCAGACTCCTCTGATCTGCTGGATGTCGCTCCATGGCTCTTTATTCTCCCGCTGCCTCTGAATCAACTGCGTATTTGAAGAAAAACGTTTCCAAACTTCCAGTTCGGTTCATGCGTTTTGGTAAATCTGGATGAAATGCATTCATTTCACTTCAGTTTGTCGATCTTAAGTTTAGCAATATAAAATAATTTACATAATAACTTTGGTGAAGGACTACATAACCTTGAGCTTTGACACACTCTAACATATTGGGTTAAAAACAACCCAGGTTGGGTTGAAAATGCTCAGCAAATTAGTTGTTTTGACCCAGAGGTTGGGTTAAATGTTTTTTCAACCTGCTGGGTAGTTTTATTTAACTCAACTATTGTTTAAAAATTACTGTATTTCTTGCTTAAAATGCCCAAAATATGTTGGAAATGAATATTTATTACATTTTTTATTAATAGATGTTCACCATTTGATTATTATTGTTTCCTCTAGAAATTATGTGTCTGATTTTTAATTTCCAACATATTTTGGGTTCATTTTAATCCAGACATATAGTCATTTTTAGTTGATTTTAATAGATTTTCTTTACTCTGCATCTTAAGACATAAAGCATTTCATGTTGAAAAATAAAAATAAATTTTAGTTACAATATAATACGACTAAATAAATATTATATACTTGCCAATGGTAAATATTCTTGACCAAAAAAAGGGAATAACTGACATAAACAAAAATGATTACGTGATTATCAAACCTCACAATGATTAATGAACATGGAACAATTATTTGCGTTGTTTTTTTTTGTTTTAATGACTTTATATTAAAATGATCTGTTACACAATATGGTCCTATTCGTTAACATTAGTTTAATTAGTTAATATGAACAGCACTTCTAATGCATTTGTTAATCTTAGTTTGTTAATTTCAACATTTACTAATACATCAATAGTTTTGTCTGTTAATGTTGTTTGATGAACTTGAGCTGACGAGAACTGACAATCACTGTAAAAAAGAATTTAAAAAGTAAGTCAGTTCATTAAAATGAAACATTTGAGTTAATACAATGAAGGCGATTAGTTTAATCAACAGAAATTAAGTTTCTGAACTACATTAATTACGTTGATTTGACAAAAGAAAAAAATGTCATGATAAATCATGAAAATATTTTTTTACAGTGCATTGTTTTTATTAACTAACATTAAAAAATACTGTAAAAAATGTATTGTTAGTTAATCCAGAACTTTCTTGTAAAGTGTTATTGAGTTATTGAAATAAATATGAAAATTGCAAACCAAAATTACGTATTTTACAATGTAATTCTTACTTAATTAAACGCTGATGCCAAATATTATTGACAAAATGTTGCAAACATATTTTGTCAGAAACCAGTGGTTTTATGAATATGATTAATGAATATGGAACAAAATTAGCCACCAATATTTTCTCTCTATTCAAAAAAACTAAACGTTCCGCTAACGTTCCCATATGGTTCCCGTTTGGTTTTTCTGGGAACCAAATAAGAACATTGTTAGAAATGCTATTATTTAAGTCGCTGTTTTTATTCATTCACATTCATACCCATAATTCCTGTTTTTATGAGATGAACTACTATCAAAATAATATTCAGGGTTGGGGAGTAACGAAATACAAGTAACTCAGTTACGTATTTAAAATACAAAATTTGAGTGACTGTATTTCATTACAGTTACATTTTAAATGGGTGGTAATCAGATTACAGTTACATCTGAAAAGTATTTTAGATTACCAAAGTGATTACTTTGAGTTTTAATGTCATTTAAACAGCAATTGGTGATTCTCTGACTCTGACCGTCTGAAAAAGCGGAGTTAAGTTTCATCAACATTTTAATACTTTTAAGAGGGATCATAAAAATGTTGTTATTTTTATTTAGTACAAAATGACTGAATTTATAAAAAAAATTCCCAACAGTCAACTTAACTGTCCTGTCATGACCTGGATGATCCACGACTGTTTTCATGTTTTGTGATTGTTGTTTGAGTCATTTTATAATTCACTCATCACTGCAACCTTTTTTCACAATTTGTTTTTTCCCTCAAAATTGTGAGTTTGTATTTCACAATTCTGACTTCTTTTTCTCAGAATTGCGAGATTTAAACTCACAATTGTATGTTATAAAGTTAGAATTGGGATATATATACTTGCAATACTGACTTTTTTTCTTGCAATTGTGAATTTAGTATGTGAGTTTATATCTCATAATTTTGACTTTTCTCAATATTGCGAGTTTATATCTCATAATTTTGAATTTTCTCAATATTGTGAGTTTATATCTCATAATTTTGACTTTTTTCAATATTCTGAGTTTGTCTCATAATTCTGACTTTTCTCAATATTGTGAGTTTATGTCTCATAATTCTGACTTTTCTCAATATTGTGAGTTTATATCTCATAACTCTGACTTCTCAATATTGTCAGTTTATATCTCATAATTTTGAATTTTCTCAATATTGTGAGTTTATATCTCATAATTCTGATTTTATAACTCGCAATTGCAACTTTATATCACACAATTCTGAGGGAAAAAGTCAGAATTGTGAGAATTACCTGTTTTGTGTTTGTTCCACACTTATTAGTATTCCAAAGTATTCTAAAGTATTTAGATTATGTTACTAAACTTGAGTAATGCAACTAAATACGTTACAAAGTACTTTTTAAAGCATGTATTTTGTAATCTGTAGTGAAATACATTTTAAATGTAACCTACCCAGCCCTGATAATAATGAACTACTTGAAGCTCAACGAATGCCTCCAATGTCATTTTATAAATGTTGTGTATTTTATTTGAACGGTTTGTAAACGCAAAATGAACGGAAGTTTCAGGCCTGTGCGCGTGATCGCTCGCGGCCGCGGTGCACGCTGGGACTGCGGGTCCTCCACGCGCGCCTCCATCTTTAAACCCCAGAGGAAAAAAACAGCTTCCGCTCAGTCGTACACACACAGACACCAGAGCCTGCGCTCGCGTCCACATTTATGACACATTCAGCCTCAGACCCGCGCTTTAAATCGACAGATCAGACTAGCGGAGAGCCGAGGCACTCATGGGAGGCGCTCTGAGTGTTCCAGCAGCTTTATTTCGGCACTGACACCCGCGAAAACACGGGCGGAAAAGCGGCGCGAGCGCTGATCGCAACTGCGCATCTCTTCTTCTTTTGTCCGCGTCTCTCTCGGGTTTCTCTTCTCTCCCTCCTGATGCCCGGAGATGAGTAGTGGAAGATGTCGGTTTCGGGACTGAAGGCCGAGCTGAAGTTTCTGGAGTCCATTTTCGACCCGAATCACGAGCGCTTCAGAATCATCGACTGGAAGCCGGACGAGCTGAGCTGCCAGTTCAACGTGACCGGAGAGAAGCTGCTCATTATTCACTGCAACATCACGGTAAGACCCGAGGCTCGGGACACCCGTCATCCGCACACATCCACACACGGGTTCGGGCGCGATCCGGTCCCGCGGGGTCAGAACTCGACTGGAGTGTGTTGGTGAAGTGCGCACTTCTGACCCAGTTCTGCTGTCTCGTTTCATGGCTTGTTTTCTTAATTTCCGGATGCCATTTTCTGTTGCGTGAGAGCGACACTGACGTCACTGACTGATAATCAATACACAAATAGGATCAATCATGACCTCCATCGTATTTAAAACGCAGCTTAGCTGTATATTTTCATGTAGAAAGACCCACTTTATAATGCTATGAACGTGTCAATATAAATACTACCCAGCACTGGACTGTTAGATGTAATTTAATTTATTTTAATATTTTTTTATTATTTATACTGTGAAAATGAATATTATAAATGTGTAAAATATTTAGTTTCTATTAAAAATAATAATTTAACATTTTCTACTCATTATAGTACTGTACTTTTAGATGTAATTTAAATCTATTTTACTTGTGTTAATTTTAATTAATCTAAATTTTTTATTCATGTGAAAATTAATATAAATGTGTAAAATATTATTTGGGGAATATTTAGTTTCTATTAAAATAATAATGTAACATTTTCTACTCATTATAGTACTGTACTTTTAGATGTAATTTAAATCGATTTTATTTATTATGATCATTTTTTATTTTATTATTTATACTGTGAAAATTAATATAAATGTGTAAAATATTATTTGGGGAATATTTAGTTTCTATTAAAATAATAATGTAACATTTTTTACTCATTATAGTACTGTGCTTTTAGATGTAACTTAAATCTTTTTTACTTGTGTTAATTTTGATTAATCTAAAAAAAAATTATCAATATAAATGTGTAAAATATTATTTAAAAATATTTAGGTTCTATTAAAAATAATAATGCAACATTTATTCCACTCTATATTGAACTGTACTGATGTAATTTAAATCTTTTTTACGTATTTTAATTTAATTTTTTTGTTATTTATACTGTGAAAATGAATATAATAAATGCGTAAAATATTATTTGGAAATAAATGTAATTTTTCTTAAAAACAATAATCTCATGACTTACTGGATGTTGTAAATAAGTTATATAGTAACAAACTTTAATAATAAACATTAAACGATGCTTAAAGGTGTGAAGATCCGCTGGTAATATTGAGACAGATGAGTGTCGTCGGCTATAACAGAGATCAGTTCATGTACAATAGGGCCCTCTTTCTTTACAGAAACTCCATTCTAACAATGTTAACTAATGTTAACAAATACAACTTTATTTTACAGTCCTGTTGCACATACTACGTGATAACTATGTAATAACCCTGATCCCACCACTAAACCTAACCTTAACCTTATATTTCCTTGGTTAATTCTGTAAAATAAAGTGCCACACCTTATTGTAAATAACCTTTTCTTGTTGGGAGTTTTTTTTTTTTGGATGTTTATATAAATATAATGACACATCATATTTTATGGAAGTACTATTTCTTGACCTGCTTAAGCATGAGGATGTGGGAATCCTGTCACCACCAGTCAAACATTTGGACACACCCCTTATTCAGTGTTATTATTACTATTGTCCACATGGTAATGTGATGTCATCATCATGTTAAAATCCCTTTCAGGAATCGTACCCCTTGACGCCCCCGATATGGTTCGTGGACTCCGATGACCCCAGCCTGACTCAAGTGCTGGAGCGGCTGGAGGACGTCAGGAAGAGCAGTACACTGGTAACCTCCTCACTCATGTCATCGGTGCAGCGTTCCCTCATTGTTTGCATTAAAGAACACCTAATATGCTTTTCTGTCTCTAGTGTGTGATGTTGATGTTTGAGCATGAAAGAGGCGGGAGTTCTTCTCTATATCAGTGTTTCTGAACTCCTGAAACGCCTCCATCTTGAGTTCTCTTCACAATATTCCTCATTTAAATAATTAATGCGCTGAATAAAGGGGCGGGGCCTGGTTGAGTTAGTTAAACCTGGCGGTTATGGTAAGGGGCGGGACATTTCCCAAACACCAACACACCGCTCCAGCCGACCAATCAGGAGGGTCTTCATAGAGACAGGAAGTAAACAGATCGTTACTGACAGACTGGGAAGAGAGGAGCTGCACAATGGAGGATATGAGGAAAATAATCAACCTGTTCTAGTATTTGCACATCATAGCTCCTCTTAATTTCTCACTTCAAGTGACCACAAATGAAGTAATTAGTAATAAAGTCAATGTAAATGACAGAGCTGTGCTTTGGAGCGGAGCAGGTGTTGAAATAACGGTTCTTTGAACAGCAGTAAATAGTAATTACCAGCCTAGCTACACTGTAATCGAGTCGACTGTTACACAACAAACAAAATACGGTGTAATATGAGTGCGCGCTGTTGAGTGAGCGTTCAGATGTGCTGCGGCTTGAGTCTCTTTGAGCTGTGCTTTTTTTAAACTAAAGCTGTGCTTCTGTCTGCTCTATTTGTTGTCTATAATAGATTAACTGGGACACTTTTAGACTGATTCATGCCTGATTAAAACTAGAAGGTGGACCTCCATGAAATCATCTACATTTAAACTTGTTCTACTTGAAGGATTAGTGTCTAAACTGAACAGTCTGTCATGGTTTGCCCGCTCTCGTGTCATTCCAAACCTGTGACTTTTGTTCTTCAGTGGAGACAATAGAGGGAGTTTAGCGGAATGTTGACAGCAGCTGTTTTCCATGCGATGCTTTGTGCAAACTGAATGTTTATTCACTCCAAATCTTACTCATTTTTGTACAATTTCAAATGAGACTCATCACAACAGGTTTGACATGAATGCAATTATCACATGATCACATGGCTTCTGAGGACTTTAATAGGTGTGTTTCATTAGGGGTTAATGTTTGGTAATTAATAATGAGTTTATATTTTGACATTTTGGTCTCTTTCAGTGTCATTTCTGAGCTTGCTGTCTGTAAGGTTCTTCTGTGTTTGTCATTTCAGCTCTTGCAGCAGCTGAAGAGGCTGATCTGTGATCTGTGCCGCCTTTATAACCTTCCCCAGCACCCTGATGTGGAGATGCTGGACCAGCCGCTTCCTGCAGCGCCCCTCAACCAGGACAGGAAGGTGAGCGTTATTCACCAGCACTTTCTTAACTCCTGAACGCAAACTAAAGCACGCTCGTGAACTCAGTCCAATCATATGAGATTCTCTCTTTGACTAATTAAACGCTGACCTGATGATGCCAACACACTAGGGCTTTCAGGAATTCACACTTTTTACTAAGTACATTTAAATTAATCATATGATACGTAATTGTTTTACATTATTTTGCAATACAACATGTTTACCTGATGTAGGTCACATGGGCGAGAAATGAAAGCTCACATATGATTCATGCTGCTTGTGTTGTCATGCAAAAACCAGTCATGTCCTCATGTTAATGCACACGAACACTGGAACCACTCATCACATGCACATAATTCCAGGTACTGTATTTTTCCAAAAAAAAGAATTATATCATTGAGGAGAGAAAAGTTGCATCATGTATATATATTTGGTTACAACTAGGTCTCATTGATTAATGCATTAGTTAACATTAGCTAACTTTGAGCAGTGTATTTTTATAGCATTTATTATTTTTCTTAATAGTAGTTAATAAAAATACATCTGTTCAGTGCAGTAAGTAATGTTAACAGATACTGCTAGTAAGGATTAACATTAAGAAGATTCTTAATGTTAACCTTATTGTAAAGCGTCACCCAGAAATAATGTAAAAACTGGTTAATAAAACAAAATATTTACAAACATTATATACTTTATATAAACATGTTTTTCAGTTCCCGTCACTTTACAACAAATACTTTATTGCGTTTCAGAACAGGAATGAAAAATTTTATATAAAAAGTACAGTATATAACATGGTATGTAACATAAATGATAGTGGCACGCATTATACACATTTATTCTGAATGCCAAGCCTAAGAGAATTAATTTCAAGTGAAACTGTAACTAGCGCCATACAAATAAAAGCTCACGTGTACGTGCCACACAATAATTGCATTATAATTAACTGCAGTCGCTTTGGAAAATAAGCCGCGGATGCTTCAGATGATACAAGTCAAGTCATCTTTATTTATATAGCGCTTTTTACAATGCAAATTGTGGCAAAGCAGCTTTACATTAATAATTGGCAAATAATTTTGGCTGCACAGCAGCTCCCAAAGAAAATGGTGTCATTGTGCAGCTTATTCTATATATTATTGATTCATTCTGTTGCAAATATCAATAGTTATTAGTATAGTTAATTTATGTATATCAGCACTGGAGAAAACAGTGGCGTAATCGTCCGGCTCAGCTCAGTTCACATACAACGGCGCCAAATGCAGGCATATCAAAAACACTACTTAATATCAAGCAAGTGTCCCCAACTTAAGCAAGCCAAAGGCAACAGCGGCAAGGAACCAGATGTTGCAGATGTTTTTGGTCCAATAATTAGAATCTCTGTTTTTTCTGAATTTAGTAGTAGGAAATTACTAGTCATCCAATTTTTTTATATCAGCTACGCATTCTGTTAATTTTGAGAATTGGTAGGTTTCGTCAGGGCGCGTGGAAATATAGAGCTGAGTATCATCAGCGTAACAGTGAAAACTAATGCCATGCTTCCTAATGACATCTCCCAAGGGTAGCATGTACAGAGTGAAAAGCAACGGTCCTAGAACTGAGCCTTGTGGTACTCCATATTTAACTTGTGATCGAAATGACATCTCTTCGTTTACTACTACAAACTGATAACGGTCAGATAAGTATGATTTGAACCATGCCTATGCAATTCCACTAATTCCAGCATAATTTTCTAGTCTATTCAAAAGAATATTGTGGTCGATAGTGTCAAAAACAGCACTGAGGTCTAGTAACACTAATAGAGAGATACAACCACGATCTGATGATAAGAGCAAATCATTTGTAACTCTAATGAGAGCAGTCTCAGTACTATGGTACGGTCTAAATCCTGACTGGAAATCCTCACAAATACCATTTCTTTCCAAGTAGGAACACAGTTGAGATGATACTGCCTTTTCTAGTATTTTTGACAGAAAAGGTAGATTGGAGATCGGTCTGTAATTGACTAATTCTCCAGGATCAAGTTGTGGTTTTTTAATAAGAGGTTTGATAATAGCCTGCTTAAAATCTTTCGGCACGTAACCTGGTGATAAAGATGAATTAATGATCTTAAGAAGAGGATCTATGACCTCTGGAAGCATCTCTTTCAATAGCTTAGTCGGTATAGGGTCTAACATACATGTTGTTGATTTTGATGATTTAACAAGTTTAGACAATTCTTCCTTTCCTATAGCAGCGAATGAATGGAATTTTTGCAGACTTGATATTATCCGTCAGGATTTGACTGAATAGTTTGTGAAGCATGTTTATAGGTTATATGTTACGTAAAGAACGGTTATAGAGAAAAGTTATGAATCGTGCTACAAAAAAAAGTTCACGAGCAAAAATAAGCAGTGAAATTTAAGTTGTTTTTTTTTTTTAACACAAATGTTTATCCCGTAGCTTGGGACCACTGATGAGGTCACATCAGAGGAGGAAGAGGAAGAAGAGATGGGAGAGGTTTGTATGTTTCCTCATGTTCATGATGTGTTCTCATATTTGACCGCCTCACTTTCTCTTCATATACATATGTATTCTGTGTCAGCAGGACATTGATCTGGAGCACTATGACATGAAAGAGGAGGAGCCGGTGGATGGGAAGAAGTCTGAGGATGATGGGATTGAGAAGGAGAACTTGGCCATCCTGGAGAAGATCCGGAAGAACCAGAGGCAGGACCACTTGAATGTAAGTGCTCATTCGGTAAGGTGACTTTCCTCATGTTTCGGGTTCTGATGGGGTGAAATAGAGGCAGTACTTTCACAGTCCTGATTAGATGAAACTGAATGATTATGATGGGAAGGTTCAGTCTGATGGCCTTCAGTGGTGTCCGAGTGATTAATGTAGTTCCTCTAGAAATTAATTATTCGTGAAGTGCTCAGGCAAGCAAACCACTCATCTTCCGATGAAATTTGCTGTTTTGAATCTAATATATATACAAATGTATGTAAATGCCACACATTTGTTATGCTGCCTGATCTGCTCCAGTTCATTCAATTCAGAAGAATTATTGCCTCTGTAAGACATGGTTTACATTGTTCACTGTAATCATGAAGCAGGCATCTTCCAACAGACATGAACAATAAAGATAATTTATGAATCTGAAACATAAAGTACTGTCATGTTTTACAGAGTCAAATCTAAAGTCAAATTCAGGGAAATCAAATGAAGTTTTTATTAAAATGGATTTTAAACATCCTCTATAGGTTTGTAGGTATTTTACCTAGTTTGTAATTTAAACTAGATTTCGCCACACTGGAGATATACTTCAAAAATGACAAAATTGAATGTGTAGTGTTACACTTAAGGTAATTTGACTGAATTGTTGCATTAAATTTTCTTCTTTTTAATAATAGTAATAATCATTTGATAAAGCGGTAATGCTTTACAAATAAGCTCTTATTTGTTAAAGGCGCAATATGTAGGATTTTTGAAATTAAAGTATCCCGTGTTATACATTTTATTGACTTGTGTACTTGCATTATCCCAAATGTTTCCGAGAATGTCTAAATCTAGAGAAATAAGCCATTTTAATCAGGACACGGACTGTGTCCGTTCGTCGCCCATCAATGACATCATACCTGTGTTACCCTCAATTTCCAGTTTTATTTTGTTGAAACCATGGAAACACCAAAGGAAGGATGTTTAACAATTAATCGGGATTAATTGGATCCAGAATGAAAGTTTGTGTTTACATAAGTGTATACTGTGTATATTTATTTTGTATTTATAAGCACGCATATATTCAAGAAAAATATAACATTTAAAAATCAATAAATATCTATATATATAATTTAAATTATATATAAATATATACATTCAAATATATCTTAAATATATGCATGTGTGTATGTTTCTAAATACAAAATAAATATGCATAGTGCACACCCATATTATGTGTGTAAAAAACTTTTATTTTGGATGCGATTAATCGCAGTTAATCATTGAACAGCCCTACACCAAAGATGCTTTAATGTTTTATTAGACCTCTAGTGGCGAAAATCTACATATTGTGCCTTTAACATTAATGCATGAACTGACTGTGTGTACATTGTGTGAATCATGTGTTGGCTGTGCTGTGATTGATTGTCTGTGTTCTGTCGGGTCCTGTAGGGCGCTGTGTCTGGTTCTGTTCAAGCGTCGGATCGTCTCATGAAGGAGCTCAGGGAGATCTACCGGTCTCAGAGTTATAAAAACGGTTTGGACTCCTGCTATCTGTGACTGTGAATGACTGTGTGCTGTGTGCAGTTCTCTTATCCTGCTTTATTCTCCTTCCAGGCATCTACTCAGTGGAGCTGGTCAACGACAGCCTGTACGAGTGGCATGTGAAAATAAGAACGTAAGAACTGCATTTTCACAATATTGCGTGAGTTGCAGCTTTATTTGCAGAAAGCTGAAGATGTCTGTGTTTCTGCTCAGTGTGGATCCAGACAGTCCTCTGCACAGTGACCTCCAAGTGCTGAAGGAGAAGGAGGGAATGGACTACATCCTCCTCAACTTCTCTTACAAAGTGAGTTCACTGACTGAGACCAGAGAAAACATTCACGTACTTGAGTGTGTGTGTGTGCGTGTGTGTTATTTATTATTTTTATTTATTTTTTATCTTATCATATCTATTTAATTTTCCATTTTTAAAGCATTAGGCTAGTTTTTGATGCATTATGTTTACATGCACCTTCATAATGCAATTATAATGATATCTTGGCAATATTGCGATTAAACTTTACGTCATGTAAACACAATATTCTGATGAAAATAAGCTCATAATCGCAATAAACTGTGACGTACGCTGATTTTAATCACAAGAAACAGGCATGTAAACACCTCAATAGTGTTATTACTAGCATTAGATGAACACAGATGCCGTGCGTTGTTGACACGACTACATGATTGATCTCCACGACATTATTCTGATGTTTTCCATCCACTCCGAATCGCTGAACTTCATCAGCACAATTGTCTCTGCTCCACATCTTCATGCAGAGAACACAGCGGCAGCGAAGGAAACCCCAGAATAACCCTCCAATATGTCCATAGAAATGTTTTGCATTTGATGAAAGTAGATTAAAACAGTGGCCAGTTACACGCCTACTGTACGTGAGGTCATTTGTGCGATAAAAATAACCACATATAATAGCAAATAATCAGAATAAGGAAAGTTACATGTGAACAAGAGTCAAGAGGTTTTCTCGTGTCATGTAAACATCTCACTGCGATTGAATCCTCTAGTTAATTGAAATAATCACATTATTGGTGCACATGTAACATTTACTTTTTGTTTTATTATTATTTATTTATTTTTGTTTTTTTAAAAAGCCTTTAGTTCGGACCAAATTTGGTCATTTCCAGCAGAGTTTTCAGACTGTTTTGTTTTTTACCTACAGTAAATGTTCAGCTTACTTTGTTTATATATATATAATATAATATTTCAAATGTAGTTTTTTCAAGAATAAAACATCTCTTTCTCTCTGTCTTCAGGATAATTTCCCCTTTGATCCTCCGTTTGTTCGTGTGGTTTCTCCTGTGCTGTCTGGAGGGTAAGACACTTTTGAGGCTTTTTGTTTTGGTGATATTCATGTATTTTGTTTATGACCTTATAAATTCTCTCAGAAATCAAACTCATTTGCATGCAGGAGTGATTTTTACATACTAATGTATGCATATCTCTTAGCATTATGTTTCTATATTACACATCCAATGTACTAGCCAAGCTCATTGGGTTCATTTAATAAGCAGTTTTGGACAGAAGTTTGTTGAAACATGTTGGAATGTCATTACGAGTAGATGAACCAGGTGAACTCTAGTGTTGTGTTCAGGTATGTTCTCGGCGGAGGAGCTCTGTGTATGGAACTACTCACTAAACAGGTTTGTGCTTACTTCATTCTCATTCATTTCTCAGGACACTTTTAACGATCCTCAACTTAACCCAAAGGGTCATATCATGTATATATTTATATATGCTATTTTTTTTCTTCCTGAAGTCCAGTTGTTAAATGTTTTACATTGTGAAATCAACTGTCTGTCAAAGAGCATCAAACTCTGATAAACAGCCGCTAGTTGGTTCAGTCTTTAATATGACGTGCGTTTGACTGAGCGTGTCAGAGCGCTGTGTTTGTTTGGTGTCTGACGGTCATGTGGTTTGTTCTCTCAGGGCTGGAGCAGTGCCTATTCCATAGAGTCTGTCATCATGCAGATTAATGCCACTTTAGTCAAGGGAAAAGCAAGAGTGCAGTTTGGAGCCAATAAGGTAATCACACTTAAGACGTGTTCATGCCAAGAATGATAACTGTAACGATTAAACTGTTAGGGTTGTGCCGATAGATGAGAGAGATATGGTCAAAAGCATCACGTCACCAGGATTATTTCAAACACCTACTTTCAAAAACAACTTGTTTAACACTAAATACTTTTTCACTATGTGTGGGCCACAAGAGAGAAATTAGTAAAATATTAGTTCTGTTAAAGTATATCTATATGTATCAGATGCTGAAAGATCAGTCAGTTTTTACTTCCACTTTCTATAGTGAATATTTGACTGGTTTGGTGTAACTCTCAGAGTTTCACGTTGCTTGTGTGATTTCCTCGCCTTCATGGTTTAACAACATTTTTCTTCATCGCCAACTCCATTTTTGCTCGAAAAATGATGGGCAATGATTTTTGTGATAATACAAGCAAATAAACAAATAAAATTATTGAACCCAAAATGATAATATCATGTGTCAAGCTCTCATGTGCTGATGATAAGATGTGACTATGAGTATCATCGCCAAACACTAATAAATTTATCAGCGTCACAGCAGCGCATGATATCGTTCTGTTTATTATAAGCGCTGCAGTTCGTCGTCTGCCACTTTAAATGCTCGATCCTGTTAAAGCAGGATTGATTCTGATTGGTCAGTGTTTTTATCAGCTGGAAAAAAAATTGTGGAATATAAAGTCACTTTGGCGAGAAAAGAGAAGCGGTCGCAATTTTTTATTTATTTATTTTTTATTCGTGGTGGAAACAAGCTTCTGTAGTTTGGTGGGATCAGGATTTATCATGCACTTGTTTCTCGGATGCAAGTAGCTGTTTATAATTTAAAATGTAACTTGTTAATTAACGTTTTCTGAGATTTTATGTTTGGTTCTGTGAAGACTGTCCTCATGCCGAGTGTCCTGCCGTCATCTGTGTGTTTCAGAATCAGTACAATCTTGCCAGAGCGCAGCAGTCGTATAAATCACTGGTGCAGATCCATGAAAAGAATGGTGAGAACTTTACAGTTTTACACTATCTAGTATCTGGAAATAATGTGTTTGTTTAGATAGTTCCCATTTTAATGGCACACAAAAAGTTTGCAAATAACATTCTCACAGAAGTTAGCTTAAGTTCATCTGATTAACCAACAGAGCATCTTTATAGAAGAGAAATTTGTGAGTTTTAAACACCATAAAATGATTTGTGGAAAATGATTATCAGTTATAGGTTCATTGTTACAGTGTAATTACACATTTATACACATGTACATTTAAGTACTGAGAAATATTAACAACATGTACTTACTATATAATTAGGGTTTGGTTTAGGGTTAGTTGCTTGCAATGATGTATAATTTATAGTTATTATTATAGTAAGTATATGTAACACAACAAGCGCACTGTAAAATAAAGTGTTACCAAACAAAATTGTAATTAACAAACCGAGTCGCCAATATTTTTGGTCAAAAAGTGTGTTGATTTGGCTTTTCGAAGCGTATATTTCTGATACAAATGTGTTTAGTAAGCTGTAAACTAGCAGACATGGACTAAAAGCACAAAAGTTTTGATTTTATGTTCTCTTCAGGAGAGTATTTTGTGCTCACAACAGATGTAGCACACATTTCTTTGCTGTTCGCTGTGTAAACGTGTGTGTGTTCCCACAGGCTGGTACACACCTCCAAAAGAAGACGGCTAGACCGACAGATCCAAACATGGGCCGAGTATCTTGAGGTGGACATCTTTTTGTTCTTGTTTTTTCTCCTCTCCTCCCTCTTTTAAATATCTCCGCCTCTTTTGTTCCCCGTCACTTCCACTGGGTCGAAGAGGCTCGATTTGATCGAGTCCAGTTTGATCTACGTGAAAAGCCCTTTATCATCTCAGATTATGTCATTATTCCTGCGGTCCAACATCTCATGTCAACCTCCGAGAGAGCCGACACACGGCAGAAAGCGATTCTGACTAAACCGACGCTTTCACATGTGGACTTAAACGAACGCCACGATCGAGTAAACCTGTACAGATGTGTTTGGAGGAATGAACGCTGACGCCGACAGCAGGAACCTTCTGACAAAACATCTCAATATAGACGTACGGAGCTGACGGACACGTGATGACTACTGCTGTTTGTCTGAGTGGGGTTTGAAGTGAATGGTGACGCCATCACTCCAGAAAGCTTTCCCTCCCAATTTGTTCATCAGGAACAGTCTGGGTTTGTAAAATTGTATTTACCAAGTTGTTTTAAGCCCCTTTGCCGTGTCTTCGGAAAAGCTGAGAGGTGACCAATAATGCCTTAAAAAGGAGGAGAAAGGAAAAGAATGAGCAGAAGTTGATGTGTGTTTCTGTCCTGCTGTTCCTCCACGCCTTCGTCTCCAGTATTTCTGTTCAAAACCCATCTGTGCAATCTGTGGGGAACGCCAGAGTAGTGTTCAAATGGTTCGAAGTCATACGCACACCGACGCTTTGACTCTGTCGGCATATTCGGCCGAAACGTTGATGTTCGGACGCCGTTGACCGGTTTTAGCTTAAATTCCTGTTGAACGCACTGGGAAGGCTTCGGCTGTTTTCTTGATTGGACGATGTGAGCCCGCTTCACTCTTTTTGTTTAGGGTAAATTAAAAAATAAATAATGCCGCTTTGACATCAAGCCATAGATTGAATCTGTAGATTTTATTCCGGAAATCGCTCTCTTCCCTCATCTTTCAGGATCAACTCAACCTTCTGAGCGTTTCGAATGGGGAAATATGTTAAATACAGCTGATTCCAGATCAGTCTCAAGCGTCATTCATTGAAACGTCAGAGCCGGTTTTGGGAATATGTCTGCGATCCTCCGCCGTTGATGGCGAGGGTTAAATGAGTTATGCACTGTTAGCATGCTTTGGTTATATTGCATTTTATTTTACTGTTGTTGTTTTTTTTTTTTTTTTTCATTGTAAGTGTAATTTTGGCCATGTACAGTACAATTTGTAAACTTGCATCAAGTTTATGAATAAATGATTTTAAGAAATACATCGGTGTAATCTGTCCTGCTGTTTTAGGCCTTTAACTCAATGGAAAGTCTGCATGGCTTTTCCTAAAAAAGCTTTCAGACATTTCAAAAGTGCTTTTTTTTTAATTGTTGTTGCACTGATACTAAATTTCTCCGCAGATACCGATGACACGTTTTCCCGCCCCCCTTTGATTGGCAGGATATAATCGGCCTTGATCGTTGGCTGTTTTTATCGATGGCCGATATGCAGATAATTGCTTTTATCGCCCGATGCTGATTATTGGCCCATACGGTGGTTCATCCCTAGTGACCAAAGTAAGAAAGTAAAGAAAGTAAAAATAAAAAAATGGGTACATTTTTATTTTATTATCAGGCAATTGTGAGGCAAGGGAAATGCTAAACCAAAATAAAAGCATATTCCTTTGTGTTTAGATTAATTTCATGCAAGAGTACTTTGAAATTTTACATTACATTATGATTATAGCTTTTGTTTTAAATTGCATTTGGATTTAATTTTTTTCAGTTTTCATTTAAATTTTGAAATCTTAGTACTTTTGTTGTTTGTCATTTTTGTTGTTAATATGTCTGTATGGTGTTTTATTTTTTTTCGGTACTTTGGTAAATCAAGCGAAAATGAGAAGTTTTGAAATAAAATATATATTTTTAATGCATTTTATTTTATTTCAGTTCATGTTTATTTTATTTCATGTACATGCTAGGATAAAAACAACCCAAGTTGGGTTGAAAATGGACAAACCCAGTTAATGGGTTGTTTTAACGAAGCAGTTGGGTTAAATGTTTGCGCAACCTGCTGGGTAGTTTTATTTAACTCAACTATTGTTTAAAAATGACTACATGTCTGGATTAAAATGAACCCAAAATATGTTTGTAAATTAAAAATCAGACACATAATTACTAGATGCAACAATAATAATCGAAAGGTGAACATTTATTAATAAGCAATTTATTAAATAATAAAGTTATAAGCATTTATTAAACTTAGTAATAAAAGTTCAGTAATTAAACACATTAATAAATGTTAATTTTAAGCAGCAATACAGTAATTTGTAAACAATAGTTGAGTTAAATAAAGCCACACAAGCATTTAACCCAACTGCTGGGTTTGTCCATATTTGACCTAACCTGGGCTGTTTTTAATGAGTGTTATGGCATGTTTTATGGTTGTCGTTGCTTTAGTTTGACAATAATAACCCTGTTGTGACCTTGATATTTATATTAAATGTATCAGATATGAAGCTTGTGTTTGTATGACGTGGTTTTGCGTGCTGGCATCAGTGTGATGTTTGTGCTGTAATGAAGCAGTTGTTTGTGTCCATCAGGTGGCAGCATCAGCCCACACAGCTGTCTGAGATTCCCTCATCTTTTCAGCTGAATTTGTATTTATGGTCAAGATTATCCCGATGAAGTTTCTGCATGCTCACAAAAGCGTAAAAGCTCTCATTTTGATGCATTGATGTTCCTGCTGCGTTCGATACGATGCTTTTAAGAGTTCTTCTGAGAAAGACTAATCAATCCCACAGTCTAAATTCCTCTTTTATCAATAGTCTTCTTCAGGCTGACCACACTTCTCTCCTCTGGATAGCAAAGGGCATAAATGCACTCGAGGTCTGATGCTCAGCGGAAATAATTTGATATGATGAAGCATCGACTGGGTTAAGTCATGTTTCTGAATCTCTCTTGAGAAGGTAAATAGCCAATTGTTGAAATAACCAATTATATTTGCGTTTGTTCTGGTCTGTCTCCTTCACTGAGCCCGAGTGAAGGCCGTTCATTAGCTGATTTTAAGGTTTGGATTTCACAATAAATAAAATTCTTTGGATAGCTGTTTAATAATGAGGATTTTGTTACAGAATAAATGTGAAACCCAACTAAAGTGCAATCTGTGATCAGTTTCACTGTCTTGTATCTAGCCGAGGTCAGATCAACACGACCTTGAGTTGTACGAGACTGACCGATGATAAAGCGTCATTCATTCTGTCTGGACTACATCTGACCTGCTGAGATATCAGGCGGATGGTGAATCTGTGTCTGTGTGATAGCAAGAGCTGTCGATAGAAATACAGCGCTTATTCCTGGCCTGTTCCATTTATACTGCTAAATTGAATTTCTGTGTATGATATAAACTTAAGATGAGAGAAACTGGTTGTCATCTCTGGACAGGCCGTCATGCTTATCTCAGACTGACCGTGTCTGCCGGGAGATAAGGATTTTAGGTCTCTAAAGAGATGTTTTTTGGTCTCTTCTGCTCACCAAAGCTGCTTATATTTGATCAAAAAGTAGTGAAATATTATTGTAGTGTAAATCATCTGTTGTCTATGTGAATATGTCCAGTAATCAAAGCTGAATTTTCAGCATCATTGCTCCAGTCTTTAGTGTCACATGATCCTTCAGAAATCATTATGATGATTTGATGCTCAAGAAACATTTATGATTATTATCAATGTTGAAAACAGCTCATATTTTGGTGGAAATAGTCTTATACTTTATTTTTCAGGATTAATTGATGAATAGAAAAAAAAAGAACAGCATTTATTTGAAATAGAATCTTTCGTAACATTATTAATGTCTTTACTGTCCTTGATGAATAATGATATTTCTTTCAAAGAGCAAAAATCTCTGTTCGGGGTCATCATCATTTGTAAAAACTTAAGATATTGAAAATGACTGTAAAATGTGGAAGGTTTTCAGATTATACACTGAAAAAAATTGGTGTAGAAACTATTTTCACAAACTGTTACAGAGAAACTGTAAGACTGAAATAGTATTTACTGCTAAAACACTTTGAAAAATCATTTACAATATAGTATTTATTTTGTTTCTGCCTTATGTTTTATGTATATATAATTTTAAACTGAATCTTGTTCTCTGGACAGTATCAGTAAAAACAGTTTCTTGCGACTGTGACTCGAGGCGTAAATATTCACTGAAGGAAAAGTTTGACAACAAACCCCACTTTCCCCCAATTTTAATTTAATATTTTATCAATTAATGTCATTTTTCTACATTTGTGCTTGTCATCGACGCCGGAGGCCGAAACTCCTCAACAGAGGCTAATATTTTCATGTTTACCTTAGTCAATATTTCATTTTCCACTGAGGATGGTTGCAATTACATGTATTATTTCAGTCAAAATTGCTTTAGTGTTTCTGTGCTGACAGAAACAAGGCAATGACAATCAAAATGAATTCATTAAAGCTGTCAGAAAGCGTGTCCCACTGACTGCATTAAATCTCACTAAAGGCTGGAACAGATGTGACGTTTCTTCCTCCGAACACCCTCTCTGTTTTTATATAATTCTGATCATCTCATCATCTGATTTAACAGACATCACATGACATTGATATTATATATAGAATTCAGAAACCATTGATATTACCAGTGGCCGTTATGTGAACTGCAGCAGCAATTATTATGAAGCCTATATTTGAGGCTGTAGAATCAACAGAGAGAAGGCAGAACATGTATTTGATAAATCTCTCATATATCATTATAATGAGGCTGTATGAACAGAATATGGCAAGGTTTAATCCCATCACCAGTACAATGTATATTTACCTCATTCTGAACCATGATTACTCTGGTTCATGTAAGCAGCACACATTGAGGTCTCCACATTCTCTGCTCTTTTATCTCAAGTGACATTTTCCCCTCCAGGAATGAATCTCATTTCACTACATTACAAATTAGCAAATCAGCATTTCCACAGCCATGTAATTGTGGGACGCGGCATCCAGGGAATGACCTTCTCAGGCATTTCAGCTTGTTGCTTTTCATAAATGTGCCTCGGATGTGTTCATGACTGGCCTGCTGAAGCTGACAGAATGCATACATTACTGTAAACGGCCAGCAGGGCAATTCAATTCCACCGGCTGAAAGTCAGTGTCGATATTAATGGCCCATCCATCTGTAATTCTGTTTGCGTTTAGAGAGTTTTTCCCAAGATCCCTTGAGCTAAAGAGGTCTGATGCTATTGAGATCATTTCGAAAAAGCTTTTTATTACCGTTATAAATGGGTTAGTGAATTTGTAAATGTCTATGAATGTGGATATTTGGGTGTGCGGGATGCTGGAAATGAATTATCAGGATATCACGTGAAATAAGTGTATCGCACCTCTTTAACCCTTGTGAAAAAGAAGTACACTTTTACACATACTTTAAAAAACAAGTATTTATGACAAAAAAAAAATACTTTAAAATATTCTTAGAATGTAACTATTCTGGATATTTAATTGCATGTTATTTACAATTAAATGATAACTGTATTAACCCTTTCATGCACACAGGTCACTACAGTGGACAGATATTTAAAACGCATGTTCTTGCGTATACAGGGGTTTTGATGTCATAGTTGCACATCAACCTCAACAGTGGACTCTAGTGCATCATTCTATACACTGCCACCAAGTGGCAAGCCGTTGTATGTCTTTTTTTCCCCCTTTTTTTCTCTCTCCAAACCAAGATGGCCGATGGCCAGTCAGAAACACCAAGTTGCTCTGGAGGATCCATCCATTCCTTCTATCCTAGGAGAATCTTGCGGGTAAAAAATGTTTTAGCATCAAGCGATATCTAATGAGTCATATCACAGTTAAATCAAGTATCAAGTATTTAAATTGAGAGAAAATTCTGATTAATCATCTCTCCAGTACAGGGGACATCACGTGTCAATATCTATATTTCAGATGCAGTTCATACTATTACTGTGACTGTTTTTTTTTTTTTTTTTTGGAAAATACTTCATCTGCAGTAACTTTTTTGACTGTAAATAAATGTATTTGTATTATTAGAATATAATTTGTGTTAAAAAGTAATGTGATTATGTAATGTAATCTGATTACATAATACGCATTACTTTTGTTGCATTACTTATTAGATCAAAAAGTAATTTGATTATGTAATGCATGTTGCTTATAATGCATTACTTGCTAGTTAAAACAGTAATCTGATTACATCAAGCATTACTTCTCGTTAGATCAAAAAGTAATCTGATTACATCATGCATTACTTCTCGTTAGATCAAAAAGTAATCTGATTACATCATGCATTACTTCTCGTTAGATCAAAAAGTAATCTGATTACATCATGCATTACTTCACTCGTTAGATCAAAAAGTAATCTGATTACATCATGCATTACTTCTCGTTAGATCAAAAAGTAATCTGATTACATCATGCATTACTTCTCGTTAGATCAAAAAGTAATCTGATTACATCATGCACGTTCCTTGTAATGCATTACTTTACTTGTAATGTCAAAAAGTAATTTGACTATGTAATGCACATTACTTTTAATAAAGAAATAAAAAAGCATAATTGTGTGTCAAGAACATTATGAAAGTGTGTCTCTTTAAGTGCACTTACTGTACCTGAGAATACAGTATTAACTTCTTGTTTATTGAATGGCATGATGAAATCTGGGTCCAGTAGTTCCGGTGCTGAATGTGGAAACTAATGGATTGCTTTCTCTGTGTCTATTAGAATATTAGACATATGACAGCGCTTGATATCACTGTGTAAACCGGATGCTCTGTTCTTATTTCCCGCTAGACTACCTCACGTAATGACTTTCCTCTGTCCTCACGTGTGATTCTCACTGGGGTTTACCAGCTCGTCTTTTAAAAGAGTTCTGAGTGAATCTTCTGCCATAATTGTATTAATGTCCCTCATTCCATCAATCTTCCAGCGATGTCATCTGAAGTCCAGCCGGAGGGATCTGATGTGTGCGATCTGACTCGCTTTTGCTGTGATCTGACTCTGTGGATCAGGTTCTTACTTATGCACTTTATGGCCCTTTATTACCCACAATGCATCTCTGGTTTCAGGGGAAATGGGCTGGCATCCGGGAGCAACGGCAAGCTGAAGGAACCGCAGATACACCACAGAAATACAGCTAAGTGCTCAAAAATGGACTGCTGGAGTGTGTGTGTGTGTGTGTGTGCGTCTGTGTGTGTGGCTGAGTGTGTGTGCGTGTGTGTGAGTGTATGTGTGAGTGTATGTGTGGGTATGAAGAATGAGACACTGCTGACCGCAGATATTGAACGAGAATGACAACAATCAGTCATAAAACCTGATGTGTGTCTAAAAGCTCTGGTAACGTGAATAAATATCTCTGTCTTCAGTCTCTGAGCGGATCTAGTTCGGATAAGTGATGTCATCATCATCATCATCATCATCTCTTTCTCCTCCTCATCAGTGAACATTAACACATTAACAGTAATAAATGAGCAAATCCATTACAGGAGACTCTGCATATAGATAGGCTACTTATGAGAGCCACCGCTCATTAGCATAACCTGCAGGGGTGGCTGGGTAATTATGAATCCAGACTATGAAGCTAGACCTGGTTTTAATGTGGTCAGTGTCCAATTACATGTCTGCTCGTCCACTGAGAAAAGAAGATACGGTCTTTGACCGAGTCCCCTGGCTATTAGTACACCCTCATGAAAAAAAAGTGCACTTTTATGGTTACCTTTAAGCATAAAGGTTCTTTTACTTTAAAGGACATTTTAAATCATTATGTTTTAATAATCTTTTTAGAAGTGCACTTATTCTGATGTGTTGACTGATGTGTTGACTAACATACTAAAGCACGTGTAATGCACTTGACTATAATTTTAACTGTAGTGTGTGATTCGATATTACACTTAAAGTTAATACATTTTAAATCCATTACACTGCAACTCTTTATTACAAATGTATTGAAATAAATTACATTAAATATATTTATATTGTTATTAATAATTTAATTGACCATCATTGCTGTACATTCAGCACAACCAAAGACAATAGAACTAGCTATGAAATTGCATATAAAGTTGTACTGAAGTCCTACTTAAGTGGGTCATATATTATAAAAAATTTCATATATTATATAAACTATAAAACATTTTCATTTAATAGTAAATAATATGTCAAAAAGTGTCAAAAAACCTCTGTCCACCATCAGACAAACATTAAATCATCAGAATTGAACACCACTGAATATTAAAGGGGTGCAACAATGAATATTATGTTTCCTGGAGTGCACTTATAATTTTAGTGTGCTTTTTACATAAAAAATGGTCATAATTTAGAAATAAAAGGCACTATTTTATCACTCTGATTGGAACGCTCTATTTTAAGGGGTGTGTCTCTGTGAGACTTCAGTGTAAATGTCCAATGCTGTGATTGGCTGACATCTTTGCATATGAAATAGCTAAGTACATTTACATTTACAATTAGGGTTTTCGTGCCCTTGAGCAAGGCACGAAAACCCTAATTGTAAATGTAAATGTACTTAGCTATTTCATATGCAAAGATGTCAGCCAATCACAGCATTGGACATTTACACTGAAGTCTCACAGTATTTACTATACTGTATTCACACAGTATTTACTATACCACTTACTATGGTATCGAAGGTGGAGCGAATACTGCTCATTCACAATCCCCACCTTCAATTCCTGCCGGCGTTGGAATCGAACCAGCAACCTTCAGGTTACAAGCCCGACTCCCTCACCATTTAGCACGTTTTCACTATTAAATCTCTCAAGGTGAACTAATCGTGAAAAGTGATGATTTTAGCATTATATTTAGATTATTGAAAGGTTGCAGTGATGAACGTTGTAGTCGATCACAGACATGTTGTTGAGCTCATGAAAGCAGGGATCTCGTGATTGTAACTCAATATCTGCACACTAACGAATGCTTCCGTCATAACTAACAGAGCAAATGCGATGAAACTAAGAGATTCGTTGAATAAAACAGGAGTTTTTTTTAACGTTGCAGTGATGAAGTGGGTGATGATTTGTTCTGTGGAGGTGGAGTTTCACCTATAGGCACATCCCAGGATCATTCGTTTGCTGGACCTGGTGTCAATAAAAGCTTTTATTGGACTAACAAGGAAGTTTTCAGTTCTGAAACTCACAAGATATTCTAGTAGTACGATGACCTCTTATATCTCAAAAGCTCAAGGAAAAATCCCTTTAACAGTGAAATGTGCATTTTTTTGGCTTATTGTGTCCTATAATATGCGAAGGCCTCTGTAAGTAAACCGTTTGCAGGTTTATTTCCCTGAAAAGTGTAAACACTGTATTATTATGCTGAAAAATCCCCCAACAATAGCACTGAATTGACCAGCTCTTGCCTAATTACAGCCATTTTTACGTCACGTTCATCAAAGCCTGCGTCCGGTCAGCTCACAGCAGGACCCCGATCTCCATCTGTTGAGATCATGTCAGAGCTCGGTCACGGTTCATATCATTGGGCTGGGATAATAAGCAATCCGTTTTTACAGAACGGTCATGCGTGCAGCGAAAGATAACTCAAACACTCCATTACAGAAATGACAATGGCACGGATCTGTGGTGTGTTGTTTCCACTCTCACTGCAGTCATTTAGACTATCCACTGTCAAAATGTTTGTGTTTTTAAAGTTGATATGAAATAAGTGCATGTTATCTGTGTTACTGTGAACAATACATTACATTTATGCATTTGGCAGACGCTTTTATCCCAAGTAACTTACGTTGGATTCACGATTTAAATCAGTTCAAGCATTTCCTGGAAATCAAACCCATAACCTTGGCATTGTATTGCATTTTCCAAAAAAAAAAAAGAAATGGCTCTGACTTCATCTGTGAAATTGGTTGCCTGATGAATTTAACTGTTGTAGTTACTTGCTCTTGTCTCTGGGTTTATGAAATAATGACGGGCAGAGACACTTGACATTCAGCTGTGGACATCACGAGTGCTTTAGGAAATGCATCTGCGAGACCCAGACGATAAAACATAAATCCCGCTTTTAAAAGCCTTGCTTTGATGTCGGCCTGTCGTCATGGAAGCACAGCTTGATATTTCCAGCAATGCCAGGGATGTGTGCATGAATGCAGAGAAATGGAGATGAAACATCACTCGATTCATTGTTTTAAAAAGACGCCCTGTTGACATGTGAGATAGGAGCCTGCTTTAACAAGCTCCCTCCATCATGAAAACCCTCCTTCTTCTGCTTCATTCTGGCTGTAATCATTGCAGAAAGGTTTCGGCCCAATCAGGCTAGTCACTGAGGGAGGCTCGCGTGCGCAAGAAAAGCAATTTAAATCAAGAAGCGAGCTGTCGCCTATCTAATCTGTTCTTCCTTCCTCTGTAACTTTCCCCACAGCTGATGCTTTACTAGGACGTTGTGAGCTGGAGCTGCAACTTCTGCTTGTTTTCTTCCCAACTAGCCATTGTTAAACACTAACTAATTTTTAATGAGTCCCTGTGGAGTAAAGCATAGTGGAAAACCTGGGCAAATAGTTGCTGAGCTTGAACTCTCAGAGCGAATACAGCAGCTAGATAGCTACACAGACCTTGGGCTTCAGGTGTTTTTCTCTGTAATGAACACTAAACTTGACTAGACCATTCATATGTGTTCAGCCAGTTGTGTCACACTGCATTGAAAATGGCTTTTAAATTGCCTTTTGAATTTGCATTGAATGCGAGTTCTGACCTAGCAAACAGGACGCAGAATTTGATTTTGAATTGATTGGCTTTGATTTGTGAATGATTGTGCTTGCACAGAGGCTCCGCCCACACGCTTCTCTGATTGGCTGTAATTTTGGATTGATTTGGTGGCGAGTGCAGTGCGTTTGCACAGAGACTCCGCCCACACGCTCTTCTGATTGGCTGTGATTTTGTATTGATTTGGTGG
Organism: Zacco platypus; assembly: GCA_038088235.1. Lineage (NCBI taxonomy): Eukaryota > Metazoa > Chordata > Actinopteri > Cypriniformes > Xenocyprididae > Zacco > Zacco platypus. Next base: position 9,493,426 of record CM076075.1, on the reverse strand, counting down.
CGAGTGCAGTGCGTTTGCAGAGAGACTCCGCCCACACGCTCTTCTGATTGGCTGTAATTTTACATTGATTTGGTTGCAAGTGCAGTGCGTTTGCAGAGGCTCCGCCCACACGCTTATCTGATTGGCTGTAATTTTGGATTGATTTGGTGGCGAGTGCAGTGCGTTTGCACAGAGACTCCGGCCACACGCTCTTCTGATTGGCTGTAATTTTGGATTGATTTGGTGGCGAGTGCAGTGCGTTTGCAGAGAGACTCCGCCCACACGCTCTTCTGATTGGCTATAATTTTGTATTGATTTGGTGGCGAGTGCAGTGCGTTTGCAGAGAGACTCCGCCCACACGCTCTTCTGATTGGCTGTAATTTTGGATTGATTTGGTTGCAAGTGCAGTGCGTTTGCAGAGAGGCTCGGCCCACACGCTTCTCTGATTGGCTGTAATTTTGGATTGATTTGGTGGCAAGTGCAGTACGTTTGCAGAGAGACTCCGCCCACACGCTCTTCTGATTGGCTGTAATTTTGGATTGATTTGGTGGCGAGTGCAGTGCGTTTGCAGAGAGGCTCCGCCCACACGCTTCTCTGATTGGCTGTAATTTTGTATTGATTTGGTGGCGAGTGCAGTGCGTTTGCAGAGAGGCTCCGCCCACACGCTTCTCTGATTGGCTGTAATTTTGTATTGATTTGGTGGCGAGTGCAGTGCGTTTGCAGAGAGACTCCGCCCACACACTCTTCTGATTGGCTGAAATTTTGGATTGATTTGGTGGCGAGTGCAGTGCGTTTGCAGAGAGACTCCGCCCACACGCTCTTCTGATTGGCTGTAATTTTGTATTGATTTGGTGGCGAGTGCAGTGCGTTTGCAGAGAGACTCCGCCCACACGCTCTTCTGATTGGCTGTAATTTTGGATTAATTTGGTTGCAAGTGCAGTGCGTTTGCAGAGAGACTCGGCCCACACGCTTCTCTGATTGGCTGTAATTTTGGATTGATTTGGTGGCAAGTGCAGTACGTTTGCAGAGAGACTCCGCCCACACGCTCTTCTGATTGGCTGTAATTTTGGATTGATTTGGTGGCGAGTGCAGTGCGTTTGCAGAGAGGCTCCGCCCACACGCTTCTCTGATTGGCTGTAATTTTGGATTGATTTGGTGGCGAGTGCAGTGCGTTTGCAGAGAGGCTCCGCCCACACGCTTCTCTGATTGGCTGTAATTTTGCATTGATTTGGTGGCAAGTGCAGTACGTTTGCAGAGAGACTCCGCCCACACGCTCTTCTGATTGGCTGTAATTTTGGATTGATTTGGTTGCAAGTGCAGAGCGTTTGCAGAGAGGCTCCGCCCACACGCTTCTCTGATTGGCTGTAATTTTGGATTGATTTGGTGGCGAGTGCAGTGCGTTTGCAGAGAGACTCCGCCCACACGCTCTTCTGATTGGCTGTAATTTTGGATTGATTTGGTGGCGAGTGCAGTGCGTTTGCTAGAACATTCCCTGCTATCTTGGAATCTGTACATCACAATACAGAAAAAAATCTGTTGCTGAATGTGTGATTTTTGCCCAGAGATGCTTAAAAAGCGCACTCAAAGTTGTGCTGAATTGGCTCTAACAAATCTGCATATGCTAATTCTCCCAACAAATCAAATGTTTCCCCAGCAGTTCTACCTGGTAGTTTTTAAATAAAGGATTAGGAGAAACTCTCAGCATCCCTCACAGATGTTTGCGTGTGGAGTGCATGCTTTAAAGAGCGCATAGCAAGAGGGCCTTTAATAATACACTGTATATATCTATTGTAATGCTGTCAGCCCTCAGTGTGCAGCGAAACACCAGGCCTGTGCCCCGGCCCATCTGTCTCTGAGCTGCCTGTAGGCGCTGGAGCATGCAGTTCTCTATATAGGGGGCTTCTTCCCCGCAGAAGATATATATGCCCTCAAGAAAGACAAAAGGAGAGAGAGCGAGATGGCCTGCAGTGTCCTGATGAACCCTGTTGAAAAGGTCTGGAGGGAGGCTTGTGTGCTTAATAGGATTGCTTCACTTCTCTAGGTGTGATTCCCACAGAAGAGGAGAGAAGCTGAATGATGTGCTGATTGATGATCCTGCTGCTCACATTTCTCAGCGGATGCTTCCAGGCTACTCCATTTGAAAGCATAATTCATACGTATGTGGAAATTAGGTGTCTCGGCCTGGGACGCTTGGAGAAAACTAATAGAGGATATGACATGTTTTATGGACAAGCGAAAGTGAGGCAAGAGTCTTCATCTATTAAGATGAAGGGTTGTGAATGAATATGGAGCATTTTTGCATCAGCATGATGGGAAGTTATGAAGGAAGAAATACTGAAGCAGTTCAGGTTCAGTCAAGGTGAATGTGGATGAATAAACTTGCAGATAAGAGTCACGTCATGAGGAATCAGGCCTTCCTTGATCTTTTGAGGTAAAAGAGCCTGATGTTTAATGTAAATATATGCTTGCTTTCAGAATGCAAAAGTAGTTTGTGGACACTCACATGTACTGTATCGAAGGTGTAGCATAATACGTTCTATTTTATGAACTAAACGTAAAGGAAAAATTGAGCAAATAAGACACAACACTGCCTTTTTGAAGTGTATCCTTCCCTTATTTGTGTGGTGAATGATTGATCAGGGCCACCTAACATTTCCTTCCTTTCCTCATGCTCATTATAAACATGTTGAGTTGGAAGTGTGTGGAGTCAGTTATGCAGTGGGAAAGTAAACACTCACACTTCACCTGTGCTGATAAGATGCTTATCCTGAGCGCTGGCTGCTGTTTATCTCATGTGCTGTTAGCCTTTAGCCTCCACAGCTTCACATCACCCTTCATAATCAGCAGCAGCTCACACTGGATATTTACAGTAACATGAGGCTAGAAACACTAGTTGGAAACACTGCAAAGAGTTTTTAGATCATTTGAAGGCAAAAGAGGAAGCAAAAATCCTATTGCAATTTTGTGTTGTACATTCATTTTTTTTTTTTCAATAATATATTTCACATTTTATTTGTCTTGTCTCAGTCTTTGAATTCTTTCTATATGGTTTACTCGCTATTATTTATGGAAGCCCATTTCCGTAAGAAAAAAAATCATGCTTTGCTAAGTGTCAGATATGACATACAAAGTCGAAATGATGACCTTCTGTTTTTTTATCTCATAATTTTGACGTTTTAGTGTTGTAATTGTAACTTAGTATGTCATAATTTCTATCTTCTTTCATAATTTTGACTTTTTAAAGAGGACATCAGACTTTTTCCATGTTTAAGTGCTATAATCAGGTGCATCTACCAACCCAGAAAATGTGAAAAAGGACGACCCAGTAACTTTGTTTTGGTGAGCTTTTCTCTGAAAGCATGTGAAAGAACGAGCCACTCAGATCACGCTCCACGTGACGTAGGAAGAGGATCTTATTATAATATTACCGCCCCTTAATCTGCACGTTTCCACCCACAGCGCCGCCATTTTGTTTTCACAAGTAACAATGGTGTACCAGTTCTAAACCTGGAGCAAAGCATGCTAACTGTTGTGTCGATGATATTTAGAGTCTGTTATCTTGGATAGCCTGCAAGTTGATCCTAGCCAGCTCGATTGCTAAAAAAAGGAGCTTTTCTGTCTGAACAATATTTTTATCATTCACAGCATTTGATAGGAATGATAAACTCTGTTTGACAAACTATGTACAGTGGGCGTCCATACGGGTTTTACACTAAAGATGAACATGACGACACATGCTAGTGATGAGTTGATCAACTCCACAGCAACTACATCAATTTATCCACTAACCGTTCAGAAACGTCTAAAAGTTGGAACTTCTTCCTGAGTCTCTCCATCAGTGTCGACTCCGGTTTGAACAATGTAAGGATGAACACTTTCCTCATTTTGTCTGCGTGAGATTCTGCAGCTTTGTTGTTGTTGAGCTGTTAAAGCTCCGCCCTCTTCTGGAGCAGCAGCTCATTTGCATTTAAAGGGACACACACAAAAACGGCGTGTTTTTGCTCACACCCAAATAGAGGCAAATTTGACGAGCTATAGTAAATGATCTGTGGGTGATTTTGAGCTGAAACTTTACTGGAGACACCAGAGATTCTTGTAAAAGGTGTATAATAGGTTCCCTTTAAGTCATAATTTCATCTTAATATGTCTAAATTTTAACAAATTTCTAATTTTAACTTTTTAAGTCATACTTGGTATGGCATCATCTTTGACATACAAATTTTCATCTCATAAATATTACTTAGTATGTCATAGTTTCGACTTTTTATGTCAATTATGATTTTAAAATGCATGATTTGTTTTTATTTTATGGCGGAAATAGGCTTCCATAATTATAGTGTCGTATGGAGTTTATTGTTATTACCTCTTTTGTGATTTATGTATAATGCTGTAACTAGTCACTTTCTCCCAGGAGATTAATACAATCATCCTACTCTTGTATGACACCTCTGTTATTGTATATTATTAAAACATTTCTATTATGCTCTCACTACATCACAATATTACTGTATTAAAGCCACAGTTACATTTCAAAAGTGGGTTTTTTTTGCATTAAAACAACTGAAATAGTAATAAGTATCCAATGATACATTATAGCATATGAAAAACTGGCCTTTTCGTCTCACATTTGGGGCCATAAATCAGAGTAAACTGTATAGACATTCACATTGTTATATAGATTGCAGCAGGTCTATGTGGATAATCAGGTTTTCTTTAAAGCTTCACCGTCTGCTCTTCTTCCTCCAGCGGCTCTCGGTAATGCATCTCTCTCTCTCTCTCTCTCTGTGCGGTCCAGATGCTGGCCTTCATGAAGTCACGGCAGAGCACTTCATCAGTCCCAGCACGCTTCCCTTCATCCCTCCATCCTCTCTCTCAGACGCTCATCTTCTCTTTCTCCGTCAGCATTAAAGTGACTTGACAGATTGAGGAGCTCCTTCCTCTCCTGCAACTTCATGTCATCCTCATTTTCTCTCTTTTTTAATGTTTGCTTCCCTATTGATTTCAATATCTTCTCCTCCATCAGCTCATTACACACAGTGTTTTTCTGTAGTTCATGTGCCTCTATATTCAGTTCTATATTCTTCGTGTTAGGAATAAAATTAAGTCTTTTTTCCTTTCAGAGCCTTTGGGTTCTTGCCGATGTTGAGCGGGTGGAGGTGATGTTTCCAGGTCAGCTCTGACACAGATCCGTGACCTCGGGGTCAGTCCACCAGAGTCACTAAACGCATGAAGTCTGATCTCAGATCAGCAGCATCAGTCTATAATGCATGTGGGTCAGTGCTCTGATGCTCACTTTTACTGTCTGGATCTTTTACGTTTTTCCAAAAGCACATGAAAATCACTTTATACAAATGCACATTTTCTGATATTAATATCTTTTAATTTCTGATTTCTTTTTGATATTATTTTTGGGTTATATGGAATCAAACACATTGTCTGTGATGTCACTAAATTAGACTGAAATTCTTGAAATAAAAGGAAAAATGTTTGACAATATTTTTTTATGGTAACACTAAAATGATCTATCTATCTATCTATCTATCTATCTATCTATCTATCTATCTATCTATCTATCTATCTATCTATCTATCTATCTATCTATCTATCTATCTATCTATCTATCTATCTATCTATCTATCTATCTATCTATCTATCTATCTATCTATCTATCTATCTATCTATCTATCTATCTATCTATCTATCTATCTATCTATCTATCTATCTATCTATCTATCTATCTATCTATCTATCTATCTATCTATCTATCTATCTATCTATCTATCTATCTATCTATCTATCTATCTATCTATCTATCTATCTATCTATCTATCTATCTATCTATCTATCTATCTATCTATCTATCTATCTATCTATCTATCTATCTATCTATCTATCTATCTATCTATCTATCTATCTATCTATCTATCTATCTATCTATCTATCTATCTATCTATCTATCTATCTATCTATCTATCTATCTATCTATCTATCTATCTATCTATCTATCTATCTATCTATCTATCTATCTATCTATCTATCTATCTATCTATCTATCTATCTATCTATCTCCATCCATCTGTCTGTATATATAAAAAATGACAGTGAACAATTTGGCATTTCATGGTCAGAACCATTTGCTTTTTCCATCTAAACTCTTCCATCTAAATATTTTTTTCTTCCTGAGAGATTGATGACACAAATATTGTAGATTTAAAGTGGTTCTGCATGACTGTCTCTCTCTCTCTCTCTGTCTCTCTCTCTCTCTCTCTCTCTCTCTCTCATTCCCCAGGCTCCTTGTAGTACAACAGCGACAATAAAAGTCGATTCAGTTTCTTTGTTCTTCACCTGTGAATCTCAATAAGACCGATAGTTGACTTTTGCGCGATGGTTTTGCAATCGATCTGCAACACAATAATGCCGCTCTGCATCTGTGACACGAAAACAACACACTCGTATGTGGAAGTATGTTTGTTTTCTTCAACAAAGCTCAATCCAAGAAACGAGCAATTATAGTTTCAGGGCATCAGTTCTTTCTCGTTCATCTCACATGCATCCCTCATAGTTTATTGAATATATATCCAGAATGAATCATCGTCCAGCTGTAGGTCGTGTGTTTGGTTCAGTCGAATATGTCAGAGACGTACCTTGATATATAATATCAAATATTTGTCCACTATTGTTGTTACACACCCAAAGGACATTTGTTCCAGTTGTTATTTTATGTTATTTTTTTCCCCCATATTTGTTTTCTGTTATCAAGGTAAGGTTAACAATAGAGAAAAGTTTAAAAACATTCTATTTTATGGGATGAGTGTGTCATGGACCATTCCCCATGATCCTCTCTGACACTTAATTAGCCAGTTACTTCCTGAGAACACACTCAAAAGTGTGATTCTTTCAAGAACGTTTTTCACTACTGCAAAAGTCTTACTCGTCTGCCATTATGTCTGTTCCTGCACGCACAATAAACGTACCTGTTGTTGATTTTACACCTGTGGTCATTATTGTGTCCGTGCCGTACCGTGACATAGTGGAACTGTTAGGCTTTACAAATCTTGTCAAGCCTGAAAAAGCAACAACTTACGAATGCAAAGTGACAGCATAACCAGCTGCTGACCAAAACTGTCACTTCCTTTTTTTGTCATTTAAAATGTTGATTATTGTTAAGTAAATAATAACTCGTGTGACGGGTGGAAATCAAAGAAAGCGCTTATTATCTGGTGTTTTGTGTTTGGTACACTACATCAAACATCTCGAAGGGTCAAAAACATGATGTTCTTGTATTTCATCACATGCTCCGTAACCATGAAAAGGCATCTCGCGATCGATCCATCAATATCTGCCGCCTTGTTTGGAGGAAATGTTTTTGTTTTAGTATTTATGAGCTGCAAGGCAGAAGAGAAACACTGAAAAATGTATTTGCTGTCTGGTGAAATTAGGTGCCAGAAGGCTTTTCAATTAGCTGCATTTCATGTGTCACTTTGCATCAGGACGAGAGCAGAGCGAATGTGTGTGTGTGTGCTGTAAGAGACAGACGAGAAACAGATGAGACGCACACATGCACACACTCACACCTGGAATCCGGGGCATTTGCTGCTTTCGGGCCAAGTCATAATTACCTTAATTTGGAGACGACAACACGTGACGTTGTACGGCAACACTATCAACGCCTAATGAATCTGGTCAGGTGGTACAAGTAGGAGCTCTCAGACAATTCCCTAGTTGTAATTACAAGTTCTACAAGGCTTTTTACAAGTTGGAATCTCGTCATTACGGCAATTACGACATGCCATGAACTCACAGCAAAAGTCCCATGCACGGAGGGATTTTTTGCAATTTTTTTGTGGCACCATCAGCGTTGTCCTTACAATAATTTCCTGCGAGCGCCACCAAACAGACCTGCAAACATACTGACTGATTTAAGAAAGGCACCAAACATAATTACGCCTTTGGTTGAGCCAGTGTGGTTCTTTCCAGAACAATCGCCTTCTAAAACAGCTTTATACTCAGCCCCATTTATTACAACAACCGAAGAGCTTTTGGAAACACGTGAAGTGAATCAAAGACCAGGAGAAGTGCTGTGATCAGCTGCTGCCTGTAATAATGACATCATGCCAGATGAGTTATGCTTGCAAATGGGCTTTCAGCTCAGATTAGAGTCCTGATGCCGTGACTTTAGTTAATTGGAAATGTTGCTGTTGCACGTTTACGAGCTTACACTATATTGTGATAAGATTTGACACTGAATGTTGGCACAGTTGCATGAGGTATTAAATCATCTGACTCAAATGCACAGACACAGACAAAAACAATTTCTTTGGAGCAATAAAGGCAGCCCTGACTGATCAATAAATGCCTCTTGAGCCATAGCTCCACAATCACTGTTTCTTTGATGAGAAACTCTTTTTTCTGTCTCATTATTGATTGACTGAATGAATGTCAAGTCTGTGTTTTATAATAACTTGATAACTGCTGTCTCAGAGCCGGCCCTTCTTGCTGTAAAACTCATTTATTTCAGACATAATCCTCTGACTGACTCAAACCAAACCAGATTGATTAGTCACATGATAGTTGCAAATACGGCAGATTTTAACGGTCATGGACCAGCTGCCGTTCAAATAACCAATGGTTTTTATAGGTGTCCAGGGTGTCATGACATTGGCTGATGGTGGCACAAGAACACATATATTTATATTAATTTATGAAACAGCATTGCAGAGGAGGGGATTGTTTTCTCTTTCCGCACGATTACATTGTTCCACCAGTAGGTGGTGACAAGTGAGTGAATCACTGAATCATTCATTCAACCTATTTATTAGACATTACATATTAAATGGTAATAAAACATAAAGCGTTTTAGTAATATTGCAACTAAACTGGTAGATATTATTTGTGCAGTTATGTGTAGGTCCTATATGTATAATGTTTGCAACTAGTGTTGTCAAACGTACCAACTTCGACCAAGTCAGTACTGAAATGTGATTCATGAACACCTCTGATTGACTACTCTTCACATGTTCAACAGATGTGTCTGTGATTGGCTCTTCACCGAGAGCTTACACAGATACCACAAGAGCATTTGAAGGCACGCGTTTCGGATCCCTTATATATCGACTGATTGACGCCTGCTTTCAAACTCTCCTGTGTGTTGATCATAGCATTGAACACAATGGCCAATCAGAGGAGTTTACGAACAGCTCTCAAAGCGTCACATTTTTAAAATATCAGCACCAACTTGTTATCGAAGTCGGTACTTTTAACAACCCTGTTTGCAACTTTTTATCACTTCATCACAAGCACCACAATGACTAAATTGTGTCTTACTCTTACATAGAGACTACTGCGCATTTTAAAGTTTGTTTTTGAGAGCAAGTTTTGAAAATCAAAATAGGTAAATAAAGCTCTGTAAAAATTTATTTTCATTTTTACAACTCTATGGATGTTATCATACACCTGGCGCAATGCGGCTCCAGGCACGACGCAAGTGTGTTTGCTAGTTTCAGCCGGATGCAGTTATCATTTTCATGTCCAGCTCCACGTTGTTTAAATACCGAATGATGAATGAAATTGTCATATCATTTGCCCTGTCGTGGCAATACACACACATTCATTGAAACTGAATCGTCAGGGTTAGGGTGTCTATATTACGCCATTGTGCCAGCACACCTGACTTCTAAAGGGAATGGCAGATGAGACTCTGATTGGTTTATTGCATGTCACGCCCAAAACAAACTCATGACTCATTAGGAGACAAGTACAACCATTGTTGGACCATATGCCTGGCACGCTGTCCATTTTTTCTGTCCTTAAACTAGCAAAACTGGAGTCAGACGCGCCCTACAAATGTAGGGGTACTTAAAGTAGGGTCCCATGTAGCAAATGTGTAAAAATTGGGTAATCAAAGTTCTACATACTTGTGGTCTTCATGTCCTCTTGAACACTTGTGTGGTTTACAGGAAATACATCATGTAAGTTGACAAATGCAAAAATCTTAAGTTTGATTGAATTGAAACATGGCCGCCTCCTGAGTGAGTCACTGAATCATTTACTCAACCGTTTCATTTATTGAACTGTTGTATATAAGTGATATCACACAATTGTGCTGCTCTTGAGCTTCTCAGAAATGGTCCAGACTGTTGCAAAATGGATGTATGACACGCCTGAGGTTATGATGATCTAAAATGTGGTGACCACCATCATGCATCTGACCATCAACACTGTATGTCGAGTCACTCTTCAATATCCTCCAGTTCCCGTCCTCTCCATACTTGTGTCTTTCTGAAGACTCTGTATAAAATTGATTATCCTCCTCGCAGTTCAGTCTTAAAAGTCACTTTGGGATTAGCAACACGGAGAAGCTCTCGCAGCAGGGAGTTTAAATTGATTATAAAAATGCCAGAGTTTGTGACATTGCTCCGTCCTGAGGGAGAGACTCACGGACGGTGAGGCATACAGCTTTTACAGCGGGCTGTGAAGGTCTGCTCTCTCTAGAGAGAAGATGCTGTTAAGACAATTTAGAGAGTGCTGGACTGTTGCGCTCACGGCCGCGTCTCACCCCATCGATTGCGCTGTTGACCTACTTAATGCGGCGTCTTACATGTGCGCTGCTGCTCACGGAGGCAGCCGAGAGAAACACTGCTGTCGGGAATGGCAATGCGGAGGCTCCCAGAGCTCCAGAGCAGGTGGAGGCCGCTCTAAACTCTCATTAATGTGCACAGAATGATCAAACTATTATATAAACACACATAACATGTTTTTAATCGGGAAACGGAGCGCAAATGTAGGGAGTAATCTAAAATAAAATCTGAACTAATAAAATGATAGAGGATATAGTGAAAAATTAAGACAGATTCATTTATTTTTCATTATGTGCTGCTTATAGATTTTATTGCTTTACTCAAACCTTCAAGCTTGAAATCTATGAAAATCAATCTGAAAATCTATTCTGATGATATGAATTATTACAAAAAGCTGTGATGGAATAGAGTGAAAAAAAACACAAACCATTTTTTGTAGAAATGTGTTATTTGTTGTAAGCAAATGTTTCTATTATGTATACCAAACCATGTCACTTTTATCAAAGAATTTCTGTGAAGATTCTACAAAGAGAAAGACGAGGATGAACAGGAACTCCTCAGATGATTTATGTGGAAAGTCCTATAGGGAAGATGGGAAGATGATGGAGGAGAAATATGTAGAGGAGATCATGCAATACAGAACTCATATATCTCATATCGCATTCGATTGCACTCTGTCCACTTTAAATGTTAGTGACACTTTAATGAGAGAGGCACTGAAGAACATGTCACGCCTGCATGACTAATAACAACACATTTATATGGCAAACACACAGCTCACAGGGAATGATCTCAGGACTTTGGCTAACGTTGTGGCAAGGTTCTCTCGAAGCAACGTTCTTCCAGTAATGTTCAAAGTTATCTAGTCTTTAAGAACATTAGCACAAAAGCATTATTTATACATTGTTCATGGAACATTTTTTTCTTAAATGTGTTAGATGTTCACCGAATGTTTTTTAAATGTAACTACTTAAAAAGTAACATTCCCATAATGTTTGAAAAATGACAATGGAATGTTCCCTTAACGTTCACATAACCAAGAAAAAATGCTTTTAAAACGTTCTTTAAAAATATGGACATTTTGAACATTCAGAGAAAATTCAGAAATTCATAACTTAATGGGAACATTGGCAAAACATTCTTAGAACATACTAAGCACATTTTCATACTCCCTATTTTGGTTAAAGGATTAGTTCACTTCAGAATTAAAATCCCTGATAATTTACTCACGCCTTTCCTTCTTCAGTGGAAAAGAAATTAAGGTTTTTGAGGAAAACATTTCAGGATTTTATATAGTGGACTTCACTGGGTTTCAACAGGTTGAAGGTCCAAATGTCAGTTTCAGTGCAGCTTCAAAGGATCTACATGATCCCAGACGAGGAATAAGAGTCTGATCTAGAGAAACCATCGCATATTTATACAAAAACAAACATTATATACTTTTTAACCTCAAATGGTCATCTTGCACTGCTCTATGAAGCTCCACACATTACGTCATCATGCTGGAAAGGTCACTCGTGGTCACCACTATATAACCACACATCATCACACAGAGTATATGAACTACAAGACTTCTTCAGACCTTTAAAAATCCCTCCGGACTGCTCCGGTCCTCTCGAGGAACACGCACACAGAGCTCTGGTGTTTCTCTGATGCTGATGTTGACGTCTGAATTGAAGTCTCTCCATCAACACAAGTGACCTTTAGTCAGGAGGAAGCAGGTGTATTGACTGATCACGATATTCCTCTGCCTCTAATCCCAAGTCAACACCATTTCCCACCTGTCCGTCCTGCGTATTTACCCAGTAAACACTCACTTAAGCCGGGTCGTTTACCTCCTCCTCACACACACCAACAAACACGGTGCGTTTGGATCAGTGGCTCACTTTGTTTCTCAAAGCATAATGTGAATCTCCGGCGCAGTTAAACGGAACGTCCTTGAGCGTCTGCTTTGAAACGGACTGCAGATGTATTGATTCTCTGCAGTATGGAGGGTTTTTATGATTTAGACAGACTATATGGAGGGTTTGAATGGGGCCATGAGGCTCTGGCAGGTTTACTTCCTTCCCTAGACAGGTAATATTGGGGAAACGAGATGCAGGAGCTTTCCTGTCCGCTCCAGTCTTTCTCTTTGTTTGCTGTATCCATTATGGGTGACACATTCTGCAGTTTAATCACAGCGGCTACATGAAGCTCTCACACATGCTCAGTCAGCATTCACTGCTTCCTCTGCACTCAAACTCAGACCTGTATGTGTCCAGACAGATTCACTGCGTTCCAAAAACTTTTTTATCTCAGCCAGACAGAATTTCACGGTGAAGCAAATCATCAACTGAGGCGGCGCAAGCGAAGACCGATGGCTGCGGTGTGGGATCAGGCCTCCGACAGACATTTAACTGAAATAAAATGAGCATTAAAATATTAAAAAGGGCAAAATCATCCCTGGGGAATATGGTGATAAATGAAATTGGGGCACGTTTGGTCCAGTTTCTGCAGTCACTGAACAAAGTAAGCCATACTTATTGCAGAAATAATATACTTTAAAATAATATTAAATGCCATGTTTTCAGACACTTAATTGCATGCTATTTACAATTAAATTAAAATATATGACAGTTTAAATGTATATTAAATGCAATTAATTGAACTTAAGAGTGTTTTTGACCTCAGTAGTGCTTCTACTGTCTTTGAAATGTTACTGCTGACAAGCATTGATGGTAAACTAAAATATCAACATGAATATACATATAATTAATGTCATTTATTTAAATACATTTGTAAAGATGAAGTTGGAATTTAGTGCATTTAAAATATATTAACTTTAAATGCAATATCAAGCAACAGCACTGCTAAAATTATAATGTTGGTCAACACATTAAAATAAGTGCACTTCTTTAAAACACGATGAAAACTTGATTTGAATTATACTTTAAAGTTTATGTACAGCTGCTTTGAAATCATGTGTGAAAAGCACTACACAAAAAAAATTGCCTCAGATTTGGACAAAAAACACTTCATTAAAATTGCTCTTGCATCATTTTATGCAAACACTCCAAAAACATTCAGAAAATATTAATAATGTCATAAAGATGTTCCGAGAATGTTGTTCTGAGAACATTCATCAAGTAAAAATAACATTATAAGGAAGTTCTATGAATGTTGTTCTCAGAAAAGGATTTTCCAAGAATGTTGTTCTGAGAACATTTTCTCTCAATGTTATGAGAATGAGTATTAACTATTAATAACATTGTAAGAATGTTCCATAAACATTACTTTAAGAATGTTTTGTCCTAACATTTATATAACTTCGTCAGTGAAAGTTGTAGGAGCTGGGAGGGAGCAAACACGTCAAAATGATATTGAATGTGATCTTGTTCGGCAGAATAAAGGAAGTCAGACAGGTTTGTTGGACGCGAGGGCGAGTAAATAATGACTAAATGCTCATTTTTGAGTGAACTTTCCCTTGAATTAAAAATCGCAGATTTTCATGGAAAAGTTTTTATTCTTTTTTTAAACACATCTTTAATTTGGTTCTGAATAAGAACTGGCTCTCAGTTCCCAACCCAGAACAGCAGTCACTGTTTTTCATGTTCATTTACTGGTAACCGGTTCAACTATCATGGTCATTCTGGTAAAAATGACTGCTAAAGTCACCATGAAATCAAAATGGACAATTCTTGTGTGATGAAGAGGTGCGTGACAACGTGGGTGCAGATCCAAATGCACTCTTTATTATCAAAGAGGATGGTCATACAGGCAATGGTCACAGAACAGCAAACAGGTATGTTAGAGGAAATGACAGAATCGTGGTCGGTAAACAGGCAAAGATGTCAAGGTAGGCAGCAAGTATCATATTCCAGTATAATAAGCAATAATCCAAAAGGCAGGCAGAGAAACAATCACAAATGGTAAACAGACAGGGTAATAACCAGGAAAAACAAGACAGGGATAATCGCTCAGAACTGAAAACGCAAGTAAATTTCAAGACTTTGCGATTGTGTGTGTGTGTGTGTGTGTGTGTGTGTATGTGTGTCTGGAGCTTAAATAGTCAGGATAATAGGCTACAGCTGGCTGGGGTGATCAGTGACAGGGTACAGGGCTTCTGGGAAATGTAGTGCGCAGGTGTGAGTGAGTGTGTGACAGTGAGTGAGTGAATAGTGAAGTGCCCTCTAGTGTATAAAGCGGGCACTTCAACTGACGATCGTTACATCTTGGTTTTTTATGGAATGTTTCAGTGTTTATTGTAAATGATTTATCGCTGCACATCATTATTGTGTTAAATTGATGTTCCTGGTAATCTTGAATTAGAATCTCTTCTCTGATGACGAGGGCGGGGCAACCTGTCACTCACATGAGATCCACCAATAGCAAACCACAATCATCCAATCAATTCCACACAGACACAATCAAGCCCCGCCCCACATTTGTTCTTGTTTGAGAGGCGTTTCATGAGGATATACGACACAAAGAAAAGATGAGCGTAACTTTTATACTTCATAGTTCAGAAGGCTGCTGGAGACACCAGCAACAAGAACAAGTTAAACAGACGAACTGTAACAGTTTAATCACACTGCTGTTCCTCCATCTCCCTCTCTCAGTCCTCCATCATTGTTCTGAGCCGTGGAAATCAGTCTCTTCACACCAGAGGCAGTGTCTTTGGCCGTCCTTGAGAGCTGGGCACACACACACACACAGAGAGAGAGAGAGAGATTGGAAAGAGTGTGGGGTCCATCAGGGTTTTTAAGCTTCAGGGACGACCATTTGTATTCCTGTCACACTGATGACAGAGGGTGTTGTTTTGTGTGTGTGTGTGTGTTTTTGTGTGTGTGTGTGTGTGTGTGTGTGTGTGTTTATAAATTCATGTGATTCCAAACCTGCAGGACTTTCTTTCTTCTGTGGAACACAAAAGAAACTGTGAATAATTTTGGGAACCAATGTACACTGACTTCCATTGTATGGACAAAATACACTATGATATTTCTCAAAATTTTTTTCACATAAGAAAGATTAAGAATGACATGAAGGTGAGCACATGATGACCATTTTCAGTTTAAGGCGGATGTTTGCCTCGAGTGTTTTAGATCATCTCAGTGAGTGTTTATGACTGCATTGGTGGTGAATGTGACTGTGGCCCAAAGAAATGGTCATCCTGCTGTGGACGAACACCAGAGACACGGAATGAGGGTCAAGGTAAGACAGACACTGGATGACCCCATAGAAAGAGGTGCGTGACACTCGACCGACCCAACTACTCCAACTAATGCTGATCCAGTGATGACATTAAGTATGGCGACTTTAAAGAATCTAACTTTCGGGACAATATTCTGGCAACAAAAAAAAAACTTGCTGCTGAAAACACCAGGGCACATTAGTGTTCTCAGAACACTCTCAGAACAGTACCATTTCTAGCTGGGTTGGCACATGTGGTATGAGATAGTGTCTGAGACGGCTATAACATGGGTTCAAGCCCTGCTTATTGTAGAGGCTGAATGTATCAAGAAAGAAAAGTGACCCTGACTTCAATATATTGGTAACGTATCTCTGGAACATGGAGGAGACGTGACGTTTCTGACATTTTCTGTTGAGAAGAGAACTTTCTAAGTGAGGGGTGTTTGAAGAATGGATGAGATGATCTGGAGCTCTGATAAAGAGGATGTGAGAAGGGGTACAAAAACTAGACAGAACTGCACTTTTGCATTATATTTAGATATTATAGTTGGGCAATAGATGTACTGACTATATAAAATTTGCCTATAGTAACAGAGAGAAGGGTAGAACCCGTCACATTGATGTGTGCTGACTTTGAACATACTTCCTCCTACAGTACAGAAACTCGTGTGACAGCGGGTCTCTCTGCAGCGCCTGAGAACGATCCGGGCCGTGAATAAACTCAAAGGACACGCTGTTCGTGTCACTGCTGTGCAGCAAGGTAGGACACTAAAGATTCTTGGTTCAAGTGATAGTGTCCATAAGGGACAGGATCCCGTCTGGCTCGGATGTGGGGCGCATCTTATGGATTAAGATACGTAGTTGTAGAATCAGTGTGGTTCTAGCAGACGTACATTGACATTTATTACAGCATCAATAATGTAAATCATTAACATATGAAACAACTTAAATGAGACTAGTAATAACTATTATTTGAAATAATTAAAATAATAATAATAGTAATAATCAATCATTATAATTAATAATCAATTACTAATCAAAATGTTATATCATCAGTTCAGTTATTCTGTGTGCTCATAATAATGCAAATGTGGTTCATTGCAGGGATCCTGTGGACCAGATCACATAGAGCAAAAGATCATCGACTCGCTGTGTTGTTTATAAACCTCTGAAAATGTCTTCTCCAAACAGCAAAAACAACATTTTTCTTAAGAGCGCTGCTCCAGTGAGCCTTTTGATACTGGGTTTTGAAGTGTTTTTCAAGATGAAATTTTCATGCCCATGCATTGTTTGGATGAGCCAAATAATAGCAGTGCTCACCTTAACTGTGCCTGCTTTCTTTGCTTGGGTAATGATGTCCATTTTTTTAAGATTTGTAACATCTGATGGAAGTTCAGCAGCAGAAAACAACAATGACAAATTTATTGATACGGTTAGAAGGATTCCATCTGCATTCTGGATCTGTATATTTTTAATTGATGGTGATTATTCTGCATGCGGATTAACATATTGGGATGGACAGTATGCCTGTGATACAAATCTTCATCCCAGTTGTTTGAGTTGGTGTAAACCTGAAGGAATAAATGCAACTGGAAAATATAATTACACACAAAAAGTAAATAATATAACAAAGGTAAATACCAAGTATTTTTTACCCCACTCTATCCTAAGAATGTGAAGTTTTGTCAGGGAAGAATAAATGAATCAACAGATCTAATAATATTTCAACTGAAATAATGGTAAATCTGTACTAAAAGGACAGAAACTGAACAAAAAAAAACATTGATGTCAACATTTAAATTGCTGAACAAAAGTTCACACCAAAAGTTCCAAGAGAAAATCCTGGAAAATGTCAAATCATATTAACACAAGTCACCATTTATCCACAAAAAGTAGTCCTGGGAATCTTCTCTGCCATTGCCACAATCAACACAGACAGCCCGCTCAAATGGTTGGCATTTCAGTCTTAGTGATCTTTTCCCTTCAGTTAATAGATAAAGGGCAAAGTTTAACAGGAAAGATTCCTTTCTGTCCTTTTAAACAATTAAACCACTATTTTTGCCAAAAAAAAAAAAAAATATATATATATATATTTTCTTGTGTGTTCAAAAACCATTTACATTCTATCAAATTAACATACAACTTATAGCTTATAATAGTTTTACATTCAATGTATTTTTATGATTAAGATTATAGGTTATGTCCTGGCTGTGCTCTTCTGCTGTCACACCAGGAAAAAACTGTGTACCGGAACAGAGGAACAAACACCAGCGGGGTTGGAGCTTCAAGAAAGATCGCAAACTGCACTGTGAATACGATCACTGCAGTTTTCCATTTTTAATTTCTTGTTTTTATTGTTTCTAATGTCTTATCTTCAACAACAAACAACAAGATTATTTGTTTTTAAGTGCTTTTTATGTAACTTTTAGTGTTGTTTGTTTTCATCTCTGAAATCATAAATAAATGGCTCTTTTAAACAAATATATTGTTAACTTGTTTGACTGTGAATTGCTATTTGATCCTGTTCAGATATGTAAATAAATATAGCGTACTATATCCACAGACCAAACATCATTGTGACAACCTCCTAGTGAGTAAGTCACTTTTGCTCAAAAAATCTGATTTACATATGTCATTAGTTAAAAATGGTGTGCAATAATACTTTTATTCTTAATAAGAACACTTTTGTTGCTTACATGAACTAGTCACGAGGTACCTGGAGGGTCAAACAGCACTTCACTAGGAACATCAGACCCTTCCTAATGGAGCAAGAAACACAACTTCTCATCCTGACCCTTGTCATTTCTAGACTGGACTCTCCCTGACCCTAACTGGACAGCTGAATCCCTGACAAT
The DNA here is from genome assembly GCA_038088235.1 of Zacco platypus. Lineage (NCBI taxonomy): Eukaryota > Metazoa > Chordata > Actinopteri > Cypriniformes > Xenocyprididae > Zacco > Zacco platypus. Next base: position 9,474,846 of record CM076075.1, on the reverse strand, counting down.
ATTCAAGAAACAGCTGTAAACTCATCTCTTCCACGATCATTTATGTCATGAACATTGTTATTTTGATCTTAGCTTCATTTTCATGGACTTTTAGTTTGTTATTTTCAATCTCATGTGTTCTTTTGTTCAGTTTCCCACCACTCTTATCTATTGAATAGTGATTCAGTCCTCGGATGTCCAGTCTCATGGCTGTCTTTGTCTTCCTGAGTTTTCTAGTGTGGATTATTAAAGCCTTTGAACCTGATCTTTATCTTCTTCTTGTATTCCTGCAACCATCCCTGACCATTTATACTCCAGCTTTTCTAGCTCTACCTCAATTTCTTTTTTAGTCTACAGGCGACCATGTTGTTTTTAAATGCTGCCTGTGAGCCAAACAAAGTCACCTGATCAAGGTCCAACAAACACCATTTCAAATGAAACCAACGAATAAGACCCAAATATTTACCGCCTCTCCCCACAGCCTATCAAATGTTTGTATGATATAAAACCCTTTGCAACCGACATCTTCCTCAGTTCTTGCTAAGAATCCACTTCTGTTTACGGTAAAAATGTGTGGTACAGATGTCCATAAATGTTAACGCAGAAGCAGCAAATTTAAACTATGATACATTTTCTTTTCATTTGTAAATAACATGCAATTAAATCTCTGTAAACATATAAAGTATATTCTTTCAAAGTATGCTTTTGAAATGGATGAAGTGTGCTTATTTTCATAGACTACATCAAAAGTTTGGGGTATGAACAAGTTTAGTGAGAGCTGGAGAATGCTTTGTGATTATGAATAAGCAAGTGCATGTGTTTGAATCCGAATCCGTGTCCTTGTAGCATGTGAGAGGACAGAACAGGTCTGGATCTCAGGAGAACAGCTGCACAGAGGAGAGATGAAGGTGAGCCAGACGATGTGAAGAAGCAAGAGATTTGCGGGTTAAAGTGTTTATTGTTGCAGCAGATCATCTGGATATACAGCAGCTGAACAAAACACTGTCAACCGTCAAAGAGATGCATGATGGTCTTACTGAACAAACTGCTGTAGGTCACTAAACGGCTCGACCGGCATGGAAATCTGAGCTGGTTTCTTTCAGCAGGACAATTAACATGATCACCACCCTTGTGAAAAAGAAGTAGTCAAGTCAGCTTTATTTCTACAGCGCTTCACACAATACCGACTGTTTCAAAGCAGTCATTTACAGTGATAACAGGAGAATGATTCAATGATACTTCACTGACCAGCAGCTTTAAAAGAGTGTCAATGTTCACTTCAGCATGCTTTTAAAAGAATACTTATTACAGAAATAATATACACTGTAAAGAAATTCTTAAAATATGTTTTCTACTTCAAGATTTCACTTTTAATTCACTGAATTGAATGCCATTTTTTGGTAATTATTTGTGAAATTTACTAGCACTTCCTCAGTAAAAAGTGTTTTAAAGTCAATCCTACACCAGTGTACTTCAAAAGAATATACTTAAGTGTGAACACTTAACATTTACAGTTAAATTAATTATAGTTATGAAATATATTATAGTTTAAATCTATGTTAAATGCAATTACTTGAACTTTTTAGGGCATCTTTATACTGTATGGAATTTCATAATTCTACTGTGTTTGAAATGAAGTTAAAGTGTGCTGCTGAATGTTTTGACTAGAGTATTAGAGTAAAAGACTAAAACATAATGATTTAAAATGTACTTGCAGCATGTATATTCTGTTATGTTCTGTTTTAGTTGTGTTTGTTAATTAGTTCATTTCACTCACATGTTCCGTTTCTCTTTGATTACATTCCCCGTTTCATTCTGTTCCTTTGTCGGTTCTCGTTAATGTTTAGTGTTATTCTCCGACGTATGTTTGTGCTTTGAGTGATATTGGATTATTAATTTTAAAAGTTTAATTTAACTTTTAAAGGTATACTAAAAGTGTACCAAAAATGAACATTCTGTCATGAATTCCTCTCCCTCATGTCGTACCACACCTTCGTTCATCTTCAGAACACAAATGAAGATGAAATCCGAGTTTTTTTTTTAATCTACCATAGTAATTACCACATTCAAGAGAAGTAGTAAAGACACTCTGCGTCTGCCGTAGAACACAGAAGTGCTGCACTGTGCGTACAACATAAATAATGACACAGAAGAGAAGAGATTGTTGAATAAAGTGGTAATTTTGTTGTTTTTGCGCACAGAAAGTATTGTGGTCTCTTGAAGCACTGCATCACGTCGACTGTTTTAACCATGTCTTTAGTTCCTTTCTGGACCTTGAAAGTGTTGATTATATTGCTGTCTATGGAGTCATAAACCTCATCAAAAACATCTTCATCTGTGTTCTGAAGATGAACGAAGGTGTGGAACCACATGAGGAATTCATGACTGATCTAATTTTTGGGTGAATTAACACTTCACTTATACAACTTAATAATGAAAGTGTGTTGTGTGGAATTTTATTTTCATGAATAATCATCTTCATGTACAGTTGTTTTAAAAATTTGAGGTACTGTGTACTCTCTCTCTCTCTGTGAGTGTGTGTGTGAAATGTGACTGTTTCTGACCGAGGGAAACACTCATCCATCATGTCCAGAGCTTCAGTTAGTGTGTGTGTGTCAGATGCTGCTCATCCACCTCTTAATTGACTCTGGCTCTGCTGTCTCCATCTCTGAGGATTGTGACCTTTACAAAAACCCGTCGTTGAGCAGCTCATCAGATCTTTTCTGGGGTGGTGAGATGTAAAGCTGAGACAATTAACCCCCCCCCCCACACACACACACACACACACTCATGTCCTGAGCAGATGACAGTTGAATGCTCTGCCGAGTTTCTGTCTGGCTCTTTTATTTCTTGAACAACTCGATATGGCCGGCTGATTTATTCTCCTGTATCATTTAGTTCAATTAAATATATTGTGCTGGAACGAGTCCCGGCGGACTCATTCTATCACCCAGTGCTAATTATTTTCAATCACAGCGTCCTGACCATGACACTGCCTACTCACTGGACTGCTAAACAGCATGAGCTCTTGTCTGTGTGTGTCTGTGGCGGAATGACAGAAAGAGAAGCGAGAGACAGACAGGCCTGCGTGGGGAGTCGTGTTTCTCATCGGACCTCGTCATTTCCAGAGCAGCGAAGCCTGATGCTGTTTATGAACATCAGCCATTGAAAACACATCAACTCTGTTCCAAAACATAGAGAGCTTTCTTTGAGTCTACTGTCTACACAGGGAGCTACAATTAAAAGTTTTGCTGCAATTAAAAGGGCGGTCGAGGCTCATCGATGCACGTGTGGAGCGAAGGCTGGCCCGTGTGGTCCGATCCAACAGACGAGCTCCTGTAGCTCAAACTGAAGAAGTTAATGCTGGTTATGATAGAAAGGTGTCAGAACACACAGTGCATCACCAGTCAGGTGACCATGATGACCCCTGTCCACCGCCGAAAGAGCCAACCGTGGGACGCGAGCATCAGAACTGGACCAATGGAGGAAGATGGCCTGGTGTGATGAATCAGGTGTGCGTCTCTTACCCGGGAAAACATGGCACCAGGATGCACTATGGGAAGAAGGCGAGGGGAGTGTGATGCTTTGGAAAATGTACTGCTGGGAAACCTTGGGTCCTGCATCCATGTGGATGTTACTGTGACACGAACCACCTACCTAAGCGTTGTTGCAGACCATGAACAGCCTTTCATGGAAACGGTATTCCCTGGTGGCTGTGGCTCTTTCAGCAGGATAATGGTTTGAGGAGCACAACAACGAGTTTGAGGTGTTGACTCGACCTCCAAATTCCCCAGATCTCAATCCAATCGAGCGTCTGTGGGATGTGCTAAACAAATCAAAGTCCGATCCATGGAGGATCCACCTCACATCTTACAGGACATCTGCGAACATCTTGGAGCAGATCCCACAGAACACCTTCAGGGTCTAGAGGAGTCCACGCCTCAGCTGTTTTGGCACCAACACAATATTAGGAAGGTGCTCATAATGTTATGCCTGATATATATATATGTGTATGTATATATATATATATATATATATATATATATAAAACATGTTTTCAATCATCTTAGATGATTTTTTCTGAGATTATTTTCGACTTTCATGCTGTGTGAATCTGCTTTAGATTTAGGCTGAATAAGGTATCTGAGTAGTCAGCTCACTAGGTGCTAAATGGATTCCGGCACAGTCGGCACTGATTGAGCGTCAGACTATTTCATATAGCATACTGTATGCATGAGAAATAAAATGATCTGTAAGTGCTCCAATTCTGCCCTCCGTGAGGTAGAATCTACACATCCTGGTGTGAAAGTGCATTAAAGCAGCCCATCCTGATACAGCGATCGAGCCCGTAATGTCTTCTCAGAAAATGAGCCGCTACAGCCATATTTAGTCGGTGGCGTGTTGGAGTGAAATTGAGCAAGCAACATAAAAATCACCGCTCTTATCTACAGATGTCGTGATAAATAGTTTAGCCTGTGCGGGGAGGTTAATGAGCCTCGCGCTGGTCATCTCTGCGGTGAATTGGCAGCTGGTCTGTGGCTCCTAGAGTCTCACCCACCATCATCCATCATCCTCAGTGTCTAATCATCCTCCGACAACCACGCGTACATGGAGTCAGCCGGATCTGCTCTCTCGCCTTGACAAGCCACAAGGAAATTACTTATTTATCATTCACAGGCCAGTGATTGCAGGGCACGGTCTGTCTCTGTCTCTCTCTCTCACACACACACACACACACACACACACACACACACACACACACACACACACATACAGCTGAAGAGCACTTTTCCTTTTTTTGTCTATGTATTTTTATATTCCATAGCAGTGGAATATGAAATTGCAATGACGAAAAAGTTGTCATGGTGATTTTCTCTGGATAATAGACTCATGATTTGATCTTCAGTTGATTCTAGTGACGAGTTCAAAGCTTTTACATGGCTTTCAGATAAGTTTACTGAACCCAGAAATGACAATTTTTCCACTGTCTAGTGACATTTTTTGGTAAATCTTTGGTATATAGTGACTTTTTAAGTCTATAACAGGAAGAACTTTAAAGTCGGAAGTTGCGGTCATCTTTTTTTCTCTATTGTGTCGTATATCCCCGTGAAACTCTTCTCAAACAAGAACAAATGTAGGCGGGGCTTGATTGTGTCTGTTGGGAATTGATTGGATGGTTGTGGTTTGCTATTGGTGGATCTCATGTGAGTGACAGGTTGCCCCGCCCTCATCATCAGAGAAGAGACACGCCAATGAATCATGCATAATAAGAAAAATGGATAAGTAAATGATGCAGTTTTGATTTCATGTTCAATAAAATGCCATTGGTTTTTGTCTGTAAATCTGCACAATCTGGTTGCGAACACATGGAGGCTCTGTTAGTGGAGAAACAATCTAAACCTAAAGACTATAACATCACTTTATACAGTAACTATAAAGATAGCACGGCTTTTACAGACAATTTCAATATGTTGAAAAACAAATCTTTAAAGAGTTCCTTCTACTCCACACTCACAAGACAAAAAAGCAAAACTAATCACCTTAATAACCAGCAATCAATATCTAATTAAAAGACAAACAAGGTATTGATATATCACAAAGGTTCTAGAAAGTCACCCAGGCGGGACATTAAAACACGAGCGAATGCTCAATACATAATTAATATGATCAGAACAAAGCCTAAAGACTCGCTATTTCATGTGTCGTTTCACACTGATCAGTAATTGTTTTGAAATGGTTTCAGATGAGAAATTGGCCTGCGATGGAAAATATATGGCGTATGTTTCTAGGATTATCTGTCCTGTAATGTGAATGGCGAGTTCAGGCTGTGTGCGTTCAGAGGTACAATAACACAGGGCTTATAGAGACAAAACAATAATTGTACTGGCCTGCACTGTAAAAAATGATTGTACAAGACTGTCACCTGTTGATTGGTTAACATGAGTTAGGTATATGGTGAAAAACAACACATCTATGTTTAGATGTAATAGATCTAATGGGACAGTGATATATTTCGCCTAGAAATTCACAAAAAAAGTAGCCATGTACTTTCTTCACTGAGTTGAATATTCCTGGACTGGAAGAGTCAGATGTGAACGCGATAACTTTTTGTTGAAACAAACATAAAATATTCAGATTAACGAACACGTGCACATGCATTTGGGACTGGGACATCTTGATTTCTCACAATTGGTGTGTTTTTCTGGGTGATTCAGTCTCATGAACGCGAACAGAAAACCAATGGCTACGCTCAGACTTTTGTTTAAGTAATGCATTAAAATTCGGTTTGTTTTTCAGCAAACCCTATCGTAAACCTCCAGAACACTTAGAATACATCATTCTGTGACGCTTTAGTCTTTTTTTTAAAGCTTGATGTTGGTCGCTGTTCACTGCCATTACATGGACGAACCCTAACCCTAAAATTTACATAAACCCCGCCCCCGAGAACACTCAACAAAGTGGGCGGGGCCATGTTGGGCTGCTTTAGAGAAGAGGAAGAGTTGTTGTAGTCGAGTGTTGTTGATGCCATCATTTATCGCCAGACTGCTTCACAAACGAGGGTCAATTCAAGGAAAAAAGATGAACGTGACGACACATGCTAGTGATGAGTTGATCAACTCCACAGCAACTACATCAATTTATCCACTAACCATTCAGAAACGTCTAAAAGTTGGAACTTCTTTCTGAGTCTCTCCATCAGTGTCGACTCCGGTTTGAATAATGTCAGGATGAACACTTTCCTCATTTTGTCTGCGTGAGATTCTCCAGCTTTGTTGTTGTTCAGCTGTTAAAGCTCTGCCCTCTTCTGGAGCAGCAGCTCATTTGCATTTAAAGGGACACACACAAAAACGGTGTGTTGCTCACACCCAAATAGAGGCGAATTTGACAAGCGATAATAAATGATCTGTGGGGGATTTTGAGCTGAAACTTCACTGGAGACACCAGAGACTGATATTACATCTTGTGAAAGAGCCGTTATAGGTCCACTTTAATTTTCATTTCATTTTATCATCTTCAAACATTATGGGAACGTTATGTTTGAATGTTCTCGAAATGTTCTGAAACATTTTGTTGTGATGAAATAAATGTTCTGAAACAAAGTAGCAACATTTAAAAATGTTAGACTAAAATGTTTTTTTTGGGGGGGGGGGGGGGGGCATTGTACGGTGTCTCCAGGAGGAAAATGAAATGTTTTCTTTTGGCTCGGCCACACAATCATGGCAAAGACAGTTGTCTCTCAGCGATGCCTGCTGCAATCTCTGAACGCCAGCTTCCACGGCACATGTAGACCAGAAACTGCCAAAATAATTACTATAGCAGTCCCAGAGAAAAGCCTGTGTGACAGTGTTAGTGAATCAGCAGCAGATTACTCACACAAAATCAGCCAACGGCTTCTCAGAGTCCTCATCTCTGCCGCCCTCCATATGAAAATATACTACTTTTCTAATTAACAGCACGGGTATATGGGGATTTACAAGGGGTGTGTGTGTGTGTGCGCGCTCAGGTCGTCTTTTCAGCGTTTTAATCAATATATATCTAACCAAGGGCGACCCAGGGAAGTAATCACTCCATAGTGTAATAAAATGGAGCGTCAGGAAGGACGACGCTCTACATCTCACAAACAGAGCCGTAAAGAGAAGAATCAGAGCTAGATGTCAGAGTTACAAACACAACAGAGGTTGATGTGCTGTGGCAGAGCGTCACGCTTGCAACATCAAGGTCATGGGTTTGATTCTGTAGGAATGTTTGATGGATGCTGTGCTGCAAAAAATTATTTTCTAAAGCATTCTAAACATTCTTAAATCTAGATAGAATTACTTGAGAAGCAAAATAAGATAAGTCTTATTTTCTGAAAAATGTATCAAAATGAAATGACGTTTAGATATTTGTGCTGGAAAATGAGACAGATAAACAGTGTAATTTTGGTATCCAGCCTAAAATCCAAAGGAAGATATCGTCAAGATATCACAGGAAACATAATGGAATATCAACTATAAAAAATCCTAAATTAGATAAATATATAACATTAATTTGGACGCCATGTCTTAGAGTTCAGATTGAAACATTGTTGCGATCTCTTCTGAAATGTTTTGTTCTCCATTTAGTCAATAGATTGAGATATTGAAACTATAAACTCTTGTATTGACTCGCTCTCTGATGGGTTTCTTTATAACCGCAGACATGATGATGAAAATGAGCGGTGAGCAATTAGCAAAGACATCTCATCTTCCTCATTCATCTTCGGAAATTAATTTGAGAAATCCTGCATGTAGATATGAGGACCAGGTATCCATTCAAATGCTAAAGTCACAGCATAAGACTTTTTCAAATATATTCTGTCAATTCCAGCAACACTAAATGACATTTTATTATGTTCAGTCTATTTTAATCCGCACTGTTTTCGTGTCATTTCAGATGTTTGCTATATAAGCCGTCTGTCACAATGAGACCGATGGAGTGATGTCAGAGCGACACGGAACCGTGCAGGAATGATTGAGGTGTTGACATGGAGAACACAGGAGAGAGAGAGAGAGAGAGAGAGACAGAGAGAGAGAGAGAGAGAGAGAGAGAGAGAGAGAGAGAGAGACAGAGAGAGAGAGAGATTGTGTGTTTCATTTGTCAGAGGCTGTTGAGAGTGTCAGCTTGTGTGCCGAGGCTAAACACTGGAGCGAGCAGAAATCCATCTCCATCTCCATCACACACACACACACACACACAGAGAGAGAGAGAGAGAGAGAGAGAGAGAGTAGTATGTCCAAATGTCATTCACACTACACACATTTATTCCACATACTTTTTATCAGTTGTGAAGCAACCAAATGTAGTGCCAACTAAACAGTATGTCATTTCAGGAGTACAGAAAAGTACAGAAAAATATTTGAAAATGCTGGTTATTATTGTGAACTAAAACTAAAACCATAAAAAATGTTACTTGAAATAAAATAAATAAAAAATATAAATTGTTTACACCAATTTGTCACATAGAAACATGCATTTGATACAGATGTATTGTGAAAAGCGGTATAAATGTGATAAAAAACTTTTCTCATTTTTGTTTAGTTTAACTATAATAACAAAAAAACTAAATAAATTAAAACTAATTGAATGATATATAGACATAAATAAATAAAATTATATAGAAATTTTAAAATATTAATAAAAATGACAAAAACACAACAAAATTACTACAACTGTATAATTATAAATACAACAGAAAATATATTCAATGTAATTAAACTAGAATACTTAAGTGTGCCAAATCACTCTCGGTTCCCTACATAGTGCACTACACTGGCCATTATGTCACGTTGTCAGAATTGTTTTTGGACATTTAATCATCACTGCTGCTGCATCAATGACATCTTTCAAATGACATGACTGCTTTCCTCACTTCGACACAAAAAACAGCAAAACTCAGTGTTGCTACAGGACAATCTGCACATGATTACTGCTTTCAAAACTGTTCAAAACAACATCATAACATAAAACTCAATAAGACAGAAATATGCTGCATTTCTACTATGAAATACATTCTGAATCTAAAAAATCAATACTATCAAAGCAGTCAAAAACTGAACACCAAGTGTTAGTCCATTCCTCCATTCAATGGGGAAAACTTCAGATTAATTGGTTTAAGAAATTTTACAAAAGAAATCACTGTATATATAATGCGAACCTGTGTTTTATGACTGATAAAGTGTGTTTTCTGCTTCAGTTCTGGAGGAGTGAGTTCATTTGAGACTGAATGAAGTGTTCTGAATGTGAAATTACCTGCTGTGAAGATGAAAGTTGGTCAGAACTGTGTGAAGAGTTTTGAAAAAGTGTCTGAGCGATTGTAAAAACAAAACTCTAATTCCATTTTATACCCATAATGCACCCTGATTTATGTGTGTTGGCAGACTCTATAATCCAGACTGATATTAGCTCACAAATAAAAACTCATGCAATGCTTATTTCATGCTTTGACTTTATGATAAATCATCAAGTGATTTTCAAAAAATTGAATTTCAATCCAAAATATTTGGTCTTTCTCAAACTAATTTAGTGAAGAGAAATTATTATTAACCCAGAAGTACTGCAAATTGTAATTTAGTTTTTTGGTCATGTGACTCTGACTCTTAATAAAAATGTGACTCAGTTCCAAAGTATGAGGCATGAAGCATGTTGAAACGTTCATGTTGAAAATATTTATGTAGCAAAAACAACAACACCAACTGATGACGTGCTGTCAGAGCAACAGACAAGAAACTGTAGATATTCATAGAGCACTTTCAGGAAGGGACGTCGGTGAAATGTCAGAGCGAGCGGAAGAGAAAGCCTCTAAAGCAAGAAAAGATGGAGAGGTGAAAAGGTGAATCCATAAAAGAATTAGGAACAGATATGGAAGCGCTGAGACTGACTAGAGCGCATAAAGATAGCCAAAATCCTCATTCCCCTTTAGGAAATCGGATCCAGCTCGGCAGCTTGTCATTTATTTACTTATTTTTCCGTCTGACATTTGGGAAAATCACTTCAAATGGTAAATATGTGAATTATTTCCCAGAAGATTGCAGCACGCTCCTGCAGAAGAACTGCTTTATGAAACATTGAAATGGACTTTTAAATATCACTGTAATTATTGATGAAGTCAATATTCATCAATGGAATGAAGGCGTTTATCAAACTCATGATGTTTTGTGTGATTCAGGACAGACTTCATCAGCCGTATAGTGACTATTAGAGACTCTTTCCTACAGGATGCAGAATATTGTCAGACTTGGAATGAGAGCAGTGTGAGATGATTCAATGATGGTTAATAATGACTTTCCCAGCACACAAAAATATATTCTGTTGCTAATGTTGCCATCAAAGTGTTCATTCACCCAAAAATGAGATCAGTCACGAATTCCTCTCCCTCATGTGGTTCCACACCTTCGTTCATCTTCAGAACACAAATGAAGATATTTTTGATGAGGTTTATGACTCCATAGACAGCAATATAATCAACACTTTCAAGGTCCAGAAAGGAACTAAAAACATGGTTAAAACAGTCGACGTGATGCAGTGCTTCAACCTGAATGTGATCAAGAGACCACAATACTTTCTGTGTGCAAAAACAACAAAGTAACCACTTTATTCAACAATCTCCCACAGGTATAGTAATACTAGTAAATTTTGATCTTGTGGGGACGCTTTGTTGGTCCCCATGAGGAAACAAGCTTATAAATCATACAGAATTATCTTTTTTGAAAATCTAAAATAGCAGAACATTTTCTGTGATGGGTAGGTGTAGGGGTAGGGGTAGTGTAGGGGGACAGAATGTACAGTTTGTACAGTATAAAAACCATTACAACTATGGAATGACCCCATAAAACATGAAAACACAACATGTGAGTGTGTGTGTGTGTGTGTGTGTGTGTGTGTGTGTGTGTGTGTGTGAGTGTCTGCAACTACAATATTATTTTTCTTTTCCTTCAGAGTCTCAGGTGTTTTATTTGAGTAAATAAGTATTGTATCTGTATTTCAGATTACCCTATGAAATATCTCATCTTCTGCTCTCACATATATAGACATATATAGATATAGATATAAATATAGATATAGATATAAAGGTCATCTGTGACTCCTGCTGTCATTTCTTTTGCGGAGCAGAGCTGCCAAACACTTGCTGATTTCATTTTCAGATTCAACACCTTGTGATGGACAGCTGATGTTGATGTTACAGTGAGTTTATACAGGAAAACTGTGGTATTAAAAACAATCAAGGAAAAAAAAAATGATGTCAATAATGCCTCATTACAATCATAACAACGCAGATCAAACATCAAAACAACTTGTTGATAATAAACCACATTGTTGGGGTAATCAGGGTAAAGTCACAGTCACGCGCAGTGCGCGCGCTCGGTTGAAGCGAAATAGAGCAGCTGCTGTCAATCATGTTCATCAGCGGCGCTCAAACGCAGATTTTCGCTTATAAACTTTAGTTTTTATTTGTGTTCTGAATTCCTTTCGGGCGGGGAACAATGTCTCCTCCAGGTACACGAGTGAGTAGCAGATGTGAATAAATATTTAGTCATCGATATGAAAGTTATGATCGTGCGTCATTTTTGTAACGCTTGCTCTTCGTGCAGGCGAGCTCGAGACACGCTTTGAAGGAAAAGGTTGCAGTGCCGTATTTCCTCCGATCCAGAGTTCCACTGGGAAACGCATCTAATGTGATTGGTGTTCCCAGAGCTGCTGCTGCGCCAAAGGTACACGCGCGTTTTCCCATTGATCCCAAAACTCTTCCTTTCCAATTCATTGAGAAACGACCTTTTCTTTATTAGAGACAAAAAGCTGCTCGAGTGAAGAAGGAAAACGCAAAAGCCAAGTGTGCAGCTGCAGCAGCCAAAGCTCCTTCATCAGGGAATGATGATGATGATGACACCTCAGGGCTGTGTGAGACGGTCAAGGTGACATGTTTCGACCTGATATGAGCTGGACTGCTCTGAACACATGCAGGTCTTTTAGGGTCACAGAGGTTGATCCTGCTGCTATTGTAAGATCTTGTTTTGTGTTGGACTGCAGCAGCCGGTCACACACACTGATGAAGACGCTCCAGTCGCTGCTCCTCACGCTTTCTCCAGCCTGCTGCTCAACATCATTCCAGATGTGGACTCTGCCGACGCTCTCGATGCTCAGATGTGCAGCGAATATGTGCGGGATATCTACGCTTACTTACACCAGCTTGAGGTGACGGGATGTTGTACAGGGGCATGTCAAGTCCCCTTTATTAATATAACGCTTTTTACAATGCAAATTGTGGCAAAGCAGCTTTACGTTAATAATTGGTGAATCATTTTTGGCTGCACAGCAGCTCCCAAAGAAAATAGAGTCATTGTGCAGCTTATTCTATATATTATTGATTGATTCCGTTGCAAATATCAGTAGTTATTAGTCTAGTTAATTTATGTATATCAGCACTGGAGAAAACAGTGGCGTAATCGTCCGGCTCAGTTCAGTTCGCATACAACGGCGCCAATGCAGGCATATCAAAAACACTGCTGAATATCAAGCAAGTGTCCCCAACTTAAGCAAGCCAAAGGCAACAGCGGCAAGGAACCAAAACTCCAACAAATGGTGAAAAAAACCTTGGGAGAAACCAGGCTTAGTCGGGGGGCCAGTTCTCCTCTGTCCAACAGTGAACACTTGTCCGATACTCAGGCAGAGTTACAGGTCATAAGTCCGATTTGAATCGCAACAGTCAAAATATTTAATCCAGTTCCATCTAGTTTAAGATCTTTTACCACACCCTAAAAAGTTAAAGCATTGGTTCACTTCAGAATTAAAGTCTGATCATTCGCTCTCCTCCATGTCATCCAAGATATTCATGTCTTTCTTCAGTGGAAAAGAAATTCTTCAAAGGATCTACATGATCCAGACGAGGAATGAGAGTTTTAGAGAAACCATTGGATATTTTACATTTACAAGTAGTCATTTAGCAGACGCTTTTATACAAAACGACTTACAATTGAGGAATACAAACAAGCGATTCTTCATGAATTGGCAAATAGACACAGGAAGTGCTCACAATATAAGTTTCATACATTGCTCAGAACCATAAGCTAGAGTAGGAAGGGAAAAGGGATGGATAGGGTTTTTTATAAAAAAATAAACATATACTTTATAATCACAAATGCTGGTTTCCTTGCATTACGTCATCACGTTGGAAAGGTCATATGACGTAGCAGGAAGTACCGCAGTAAGGCAAAAAAAATTCTCATTTTCTCCTCCAACTTCAAAATCACCCAACATCGTTGTTTTGCCTTATTTTGTAAAGGCGTTTGACTGAGTCTTTGTAGACACTGGATCAGTAATCACGTCACGTGACTATTCCAGCATGATGACGTAATGTGTGGAGCATCAGAGCAGTGCAAGACCAGCATTTGTGGTTAAAAACTATATTTTTGTATAATATGTCCGATGGTTTCTCTAGATCAGACTCTTATTCCTCGTCTGGGATCGTGTAGATCCTTTGAAGCTGCACTGAAACTGACATTTGGACCTTCAACCCGTTGAACCCCTGTGAAGTCCACTATATGGAAAAAATTCTGGAATGTTTTCCTCTTCATTTCTTTTCCACTGAAGAAAGAAAGACATGAACATCTTAGGTCTTGCATTATGACTTGTGTATAGTGTGTAAAGATTGTGTGTTTAGTTTTGCTTGAATGCACCTGTCCTCTAGGTAACGATGACCATCAAACCACATTACCTGGAAGGTCGTGAGGTGAGCGGTGCCATGCGTGCCGTTGCCATCGACTGGCTCCTGCAGGTGCAGAGAGAGTTCAAACTGCAGCAGGAGACCTTCTTCATGAGCGTCAGCATCATCGACCGTTTCCTTCAGGTTGGATCCTCAAATCTTCCCTTAAATGCCAATGATGCTCATAACATTGTTCTCAAACTGCCCTCAGTGACTAATATACAATGTGTTTTTCCACTAAAGAGGTTTTGATATTTGTATATTTGCTCATTGGATCCCGTTCGCTCTTGTCTGAATGCTGTTCAACTCCTCTTTGAAGAATAACCCGGTGCCCAAGAAGTGTTTTCAGCTGGTGTGTGTGACTGCAATGCTGATCGCGTCAAAGTATGAAGAGATCTATTCGCCCACAGTGGGAGACTTTGCTTTTGTGACGGACGGCGCCTACACCTGTGGAGACATACGGAGGATGGAGCGGATCGTTCTGAAGCGGTTGAATTACAGCCTCGGGAGACCCGGACCTCTTCACTTCCTACAGAGGGCTTGTAAGGTTGGCCAAGTGAGTCTCTGTCCTGATTTATACACTTGTTCAATCTCTTCTGCTTTGATTTTATCAAAATTACTGGGAAAAATGTGAAATATCATTATTATTATTATTTAAAATGTTTTCTATGTGAATATATAGTAAAATGTCATTTATTCCTGTGATCAAAGCTGAATTTTCAGCATCATTACTGCAGTCTTTAGTGTCACATGATCCTTCAGAAATCATTCTGATTTGATGCATAAACATTTCTAAATATTATTAATTTTAAACAGTCCATTCGTTTCTGGAAACTGATTTTTATTTTTGATGAATAGAACATTTATTTGAAATGGATGCTTTTGTCACATAATGAATGTCACTTTTAATCAATTTTACACATCCCTGATGAATTAAAATGAATTTTTCAAAGAGATATTTTTACTTTTTAACGGTGTATTTAAAAACAAACTCCTTCTGTGTCTGTCCTAACTGTTGATTTAATATCTGAAGTATCATGTTTATGACTCTCATGTAAGTTCAGGGTTTAGTAAGTCAGAATTACACTCCTGATTCACATCTTAATCTCTGAACTGGGGCTAAAAAAAGCTTTTTGTCAAGTTAAAAATGAAAAGACATTTCAAATCATGTCCACAATTACACATGCTGAAATTTTATTTGCAAACATTTAGAGCACAGCTGCATCCGAAATCATCATATATATTTTATTTTTTTTATGTGGTTGCAAAATTAATTACTTATTCAAAATAAGAGAGGATGCGATATGGAAAGCAGCCCAGGAGTTTCCCAGGTGTTTTCTTGAACCATGCATTAACTTTCCCTCGTGCTGCTGGACGTCAGGCGCGTCCGTGGGACCGGGAGCTGGCCACGTTCCTCCTGGAGCTCGCGGCGCTGGATTACCAGCTCATCCACGTTCATCCGTCCCTCGTGGCAGCGGCAGCGTTTGCGGCGTCGCTCCGGATTCTGGGCTCTGGAGACTGGGTGAGACTGTGCTGCTTCACGTCTCTCAGCATTTATTCGTCTTGTATGTCAACTCTCATTAAAGTGTTTTCCATCTTGGATTAGTTTGCTTAGATGTGTAAAACAACACATGTCTGTTTGAGTGTTAAACTGACTTCTAGGGAAGGGTGTGAAGTACTGATTTCCTCTGGATGTCTGTTTGACAGGGCGTCAGTCTGCAGCATTACACCGGCTACAGCGAGGACACTTTAGCTCCGGTGATGCGGGCTGTCGTCCGGACGCTGCAGACCGTCACCAAGGAGGACAAGGTGAGGAGAATCTCACGGATGGAAGACTTGGATCCTGGAACTGTTGAGCGCTCATTCTCATCCTTGTTCTTTTCAGCTGCGTGAGATTAAGAGGAAGTTTGTGAAGGTGTCTTCAAGAGTCTGCGAGAGCGACGGATTCTCCAGCGAGCGTGTGGCCAAACTCCTCCGCTGATTGTTTTAAGGCACTTAAAGAGTTTTTAGGCACTTGAATCGGTTTAATCATGCTTTTAATCCTTTTTTTTAAAGTGTATTTATGCTGGAGTGTCAGGCTTTTTGATCAGTAGTGATTTTACTCTATCATTGTGGATGAACGGATGTATTTAATTGTTGATGCTGGAACAATGTCAATAAATGATTCAGATTGTTTTTCAAACCATTGCATCTAAATGACTAACTTTGGGCCTTTTAATTTCTGGATGATTTACTGTGACGGGGAATAAAAGAAAGCAAATTAAATGTGAATCTCTCTCAGGAGCCGTCGAGGGTTAAACTGCTCGCTGCGTACTATGCTTCCGTCCTGAAGGACACAGGTGTTAAAAAGAAATATTACTTAATATAAAAAGCTACAGCACTGTCCCTGGCTCTCGTAACTATATAATCTGTGTTTGTGTTCTTCTCTGTGAGAAGCCTGTTCATTTCTGAAGAACCATCATCATCATCATCATCACTCTTTAACAAGGTTAATAACTCATTGAGATTAAAATCTTTTTTACAAGACTGACCAGGCCAAGAAATCATCTACCGTAACATGAACGTACAAAAACACATCAGAAAAACGAGGATCAACGGCATTTTACCGGAGGATAGAACACAATCTGTTGAAAGTAACTTAAACCTGTTCACTGATGGAATACTCGGCTTTAAGATGTTTCGTAAAATAGTCCAAGCAGAAGAAGCTTTATATTTAAAGCTTTTTTTCCTAGCTCCGTTCAAACTCGAGGGACTTTAAGATATAACAAATCATTTGAATGAGATTAGAACAGATATTTGTATTACAAATGACTCTTCGGTCATTTTTGACTGAAAATTTTACTTTTTTTTTTTTTTTTACTTCATCAGAATGGTATCAATTTTGGTAAAGGTTTTGGCACTTGCTATGTGAAAAAAATAAAAGACTTTTGTACTCCTCACCATCAAAATGAGTGCAAATTTGGAACACAGCTTGTTTAGATATGTGGGTTTGATTTTATTGCAGTTTTAGAGTAAAATGTGTTTTTAAAAATTTATATTTCATATAAAAATATTCATAATATTTTGAATATGCATTTTCATAACAAACATAAAATTCTTTAACTTTAAAGTTCACTTTTTAAGACGTTTTTCACTTCAGCATTAATCTGTCGAGTGTCGTCTTTGAAAAGAGATCGAAATGAAGTCTGTGCTCTGAAGCATTTAAGTTGGAAATTTCATTTTCAGGTCTATGCTCAAAAAGTGAATAAATGGATTATAACTTCAGCGTAAATATAATTTAGTACCATAAATCCCCTAAAAAATACAAACTATTAAATAAAAAACATTATCAAACTAAAATATAGTACATTAATTTAATTGAAAAAAAAAATAGCAACAGAGGGTTAAAAATTTGAGTTCGTTGAAATCAAAAATTTGAGTTTTTACATTTACGTTTATTCATTTGGCAGACAATATTATCCAAAGCGACTTACAAGTGAGGAAAACAATCAGCGATTCATCTAGTGAATCACAATGAAGGTGATTGATTTAATCAAAAGAAACTCCAAATATTATATTATCTAAACCACATTGACAAAAGAAAAAACTGTTGTGATGAGTTATGGGAATGTTTCTTCATTTAATGACTGAAACTGTCTGAAGAATGAGCCTAACAGTGTTTTATTCATCAACACGGTCTTTAAAAAAGGCCACACACTAGAAAGTTTTAAAGAATATTCCAACACTATTCTTCCCTTCCACTGAAGTACAGATTTGAGCTTGTTCTTGTTGAGGAGGAGCTGCAGTCCAACACATCTGGACTGAGGTGCTGACCCATGCAGTCTGTGCACTAAACACATGGTTCAGAGATGAGCACTGTAAAGCAGTAATATGCCACGAGGACTCCAGAAATCAGCCCCCGCAGAGTTTCAGATGCAGCAATGTTTCTTAGGAAAAAATCCTTCCTTTCTTGTGCATTTCAATGGCAGAATACACCGATAGGTGGCAGTGAGTATTCTCAGGTAGAATTTCCCAGTATATCTCAGCTGTCACACACACACACACACTCACACACACTCGCGCGCGCGCAGGAGTCTCGCGCAGAGTTTCTCCAAACAGAAAGTGAACAGGGACATTTCACGGCGCCCGGACAGAGCCTGGATAAATCAAATTCTCTGAGCTTTGAGCAATGCGCTGGCAGCATGGCCAGATGGTTCAAGGAGCACCTGGGTTTCAAAACCACCAAAGCCCCGCCACCCGCGCCTCCAAAACCGGACTACCGACACTTCCACACCGCCGTGTCCGGTCCTCCAGCGTTCCACCTCCAGCAGCAGCCGTGTACCGGGTTAATGTCCGCACAGCCCGACATCCTCACCGCATACAAACTCCAGAAGGAGCTGGACTTCGAGGATCCGTACACTCCGGGCGGAAACGTGCCCTTCTCCACCGGACTGAGCTCCGCGGGCTCGCCGGACGTCAAGTACGTGTCCCCGAAGCACCGGCTCATAAAGGTGGAGACGGTCGAGCGGAGCGGCTCGAGTTCGGGCAGCAGTAGCGGGGTGACCGCGGTCAAAACCCCCAGCTCTCCACCCGCAGAACCCGAGAACAGCAATGGCAAGCAGGAGAAGGTAAGAGCGGCGCGCGCTCACCTCCACAGGTACAGGACGGAGCGGTGCGCGTCACCGTCATTCAGAGCAGCACCTCTGCCTGGATACCAGCATACAATCATTTCTAAACCTGCTTTCAGTTGTTATTTTTCATTCAAAATATAATAGTGTTTTGTTTAGTCAAAACTTTTACATTAATCATCTATTCAGTATTTAATGCTTTTATAAAGGTAACTTGGTTTCCCATCTTTTACATATACATTTGTATCATTAATTTGTCATTAAATAGTGTTTTTTAGTTAACTTTTTATATTATTTACTTATTTTATCCTTTTATGTAAGTATATGTACATTTTAAAGACATTTATGTTAAGTATTTTAAAATATTTAAAAAATATATTTTTAAACTTTATTATTAAACATTATTTTATTTAATTTAACTTTAACAAAAATTAAAAAACTAAAAAACACACCTAGAACAAAAATAAAACACTTTAATTTGAACAAAATCCCGCCGGTGAACAGTAACTCCAGCCTGCAGAAGCTCCTCTGTGTTCTGAAGGTTTTTCATCACCTGAAGCAAACCTTGACCGGTACTGTCAGTGTGAAAATATGACCGTCACAGGATTTACTCATTCTGGAATACTTTGTAAGAGTAAAGGCTGCACTTTAGTAGCTGAGGTCTGCGTCATAACCGGTCAGACTAGTTGTTTTATATGTTCGTCAGTGGTTGTGAAGGAGGACGCTGTGGTCAGGACGTCCAGAACCAGTCCTGACTCTGGGTTACACTGCTGTTGACATCCATTACACCTCTGTGCTGCTGGAGCGGCCGCATCCCAGGAAAAAACTGCACTAGGGTTGAAAATAGATCCAATGATTGGGTTGTTTTGACCCAGTGGTTGGGTTAAATGTTTGCTCAAGCTGCTGGGGAGTTTTATTTAACTAAACTTTTGTTAAAAAATTACTGTGTGGCTGGATTAAAATGAACCCAAAATATGTTTGAAATTGAAATCAGACATAATTACTAGAGGCAACAATCAAAAGGTGAACATTTATTAATAAGCAATTTAATAAATGTTTAATTATTATTCATTAAACTTATTATTTACTATTCACTTCAACATAGTTTGGGTTCATTTTAAGCAGCAACACAGTCATTTTTAAACAATGGTTTAAATAAAACTACCCAAACATTTAACCCAACTGCTGAATTTGTCCATTTTCAACCCAACTTGGGTTGTTTTTAACCCAGAGTTTTTCAGAGTGTGGCTTTTTAGTTTTTAGTAGTGTGTGGAATTGCAGAATATGATGTGTTGCTTATATTTTGAGGTGGAAAACATCTACATTTATTTCTTTGCATAAAAGTTTTCATAAAGTTTAAATCAACACCCATTTCAAAATGTATGCCATGTTTTATGCAAAATATTGTTTATAAAATGCAAAACGTGACTCCAGTGTAAGTCAGTCAGTTGCCCTGAGGTTCACTGACCATTTTTTAATGTTTTGCAAAGATTGAGTGATTCTCGGTGGTACAGTCTGACACACGCTTAGGAACACGCGCCCGGATGCCACAGACGTTGTGTCAGCCGCATATGGCACCAGTTTCACTGTTTACGTGGACGTCAGCCAGAGCGATCATGAACGTGTAACTCGTTCACAACACTTCCTCCGCGCTTCATTCCTGCCGCACCTTCACCTGCGAGGTGTCTGTGTTTCAGGTTTGTGATATGATGCAAGAGAAGACTGCATGCTTCAAACGGTGACGTGATGTACATGTTGCACGCAGACATCCTGTCTTCTCATGTTGTTCTGCGTTGTGTTGTTGAGTGTTGTTAGTGAACGACATGCAGTTGTTTCTGTCCTCGTTCTTGCTGATCAACGTGCTCTGGACTGACTATCAAAGCAGGACAACAGGAAACTGAATCATCAATCCTGGTAAATACCACAGCTTCTGGGACATCTAATTAAAAGGAGGGGTGTCGTCCGCTTAACGATTTCAGCTGTAGTTTGATTACTGCGGTCAGTGAGGCATGACGTTTGTGCTGGTCAGCTCTGTTATCAAACGCTGTGGCCCGATTACTGAGTTACAAGGTTGTTGAAAGGAGAGTGATATGCATAAGAAACTACTTGATGGGAGAAAAACAGGTGTGTGAGAGAGTGTGTGTCAAGATTTGGCTGGTGAGAGCCAAACAGCCCCATCAGCCCCTACTGGTCAATGTCGTAACTAACCATCTGGTTCCATTGATGGCATTGAAGGCCATGTTCAGATATGGTTTTTCCCAAGCAACCAATGCCCGACGACTCTTCTGCTCACCAAGGCTGCATTTATTTGATTTAAAAATACAATAAAATTTGAAAAATTGTGAAAAATTATTACGGTTTATAATATCTGTTTTCTATGTGAATATATAATAAAATATAATTTATATCCAGTGATCAAAGCTGAATTTTCAGCATCATTACTCCAGTGTTCAGTGTCACATGATCCTTCAGAAATCATTCTGATATGATGATTTGATGCTCAAGAAACATTTATGATTATTATCAGTGTTGAAAACAGTTGTGCTGTGATTTCTTAAGGACGGGTGACACTGTGACACTGAAGACTGGAGTAATGATGCTGAAAATTCAGCTTTGATCACTGGAATAAATTACACTGTACTATATATTCTCATAGAAAACACATGATTTACATTAGAATAATATTTCATAATTTTTACTGTATTTGATCAAATTGGTGAGCAGAAGAGATGTATTGCAAAAGCAACTTTTCACTAATATAGGATTGTCATACGTTGTAGTATTTCACTAGTGTCAAAGCATGAAATTAACCATGGTGCATGAATGTCAATCATTTAATACCACGGTAATATCAGTGTCCTCATAGATTGCTTGGCCCTGTCCATGCTTCGTCATCACGCTCTGAGAGACTCTGCTGCCGCGTATCGATCGCCGCGACTGAACACAAGTATCCTCCTAGTGCTCTGAAAAGGCCAACTAATGCCTTAATTACTTGACAAGTGGATGATAATTATGTAAATGCTTTCCTAATGCTCAGAATGCCAATATCTGTCAAGTGTTTTGCTCTATCTAGATTTTGAAAGAACAGCAGGATTCAATCATTCGCTTCATTATAGCAGGAGAGTCTTCAGAACAGAGAGAGAACCAGATCCATTCAAATATTTAGTCAGGCTTCATTTATAAGACATTCTGAAATTTAAATTGTGGTATTGTGTGACAACACTAATTTAATTGTTTGTACTTTATATAATATTACTTATTTTGCCATTGGAATATAGTTAGTAGGCCGCCTGTGCATAAGAAAGCTGATGACAGCTTATGATTTTTTTTGTTGTTAGTGATAATTTAGACCTTCTTGGCTGAGAGTGTTTTGTAAGATGATCAATTATCTTTTCAAATTAGTGCTAATTAACCACACTCACACTCACACACACACACACACACACATTCACACACACTCATTCTCACACACACACACACACACACACACACACGTTGTGTTTATGTGTTTTGTGGGGACTTTCCATAGGCGTAATGGTTTTTATACTGTACAAACTGTACATTCTGCCCCCAGCCCCCCCCCCCCCCCCCACCCCTAAACTTAACCCTCACAGAAAATGTTCTGCTAGTTTAGATTTTCAAAAAAGATAATTCTGTATGATTTATAAGCTTGTTTCCTAGTGGGGACCAACAAAAGGTCCCCACAATGTCAAGATTTACTGGTTTTACTTGCGTTGTAGGGACATTTGGTCCCCACAATGTAAGCAAAACAAGTACACACACACACACACACACACTCACACTCACACTCACACACAGGTTAAGGTGCTGAAGGACTCCTGAAAGTGAATTACGGAATGATAAACAGAAGATAATGGAAGCAAACAAACCCTGCCGTCACCTTGTCTGTTCTTGACGGTCTTGTTGTTTTTATATTTTCAACTCGACTGTACACGTGTTCTTGCCTGGTAAGTTCATGTCTCAGAACGTTCGAAAGTTTCTCAAAGGTTTTCTGCTTGGACAGAATTAAACCCTGTCTGAATGATTGGGGTATTGATGAAAAGAAGACGATCACATGAAACATTGAGCTGCCGTATAGACTGCCTTCACATCCTCCCGTCATATGATGAATCCTCTAGGTGAGACGCAAGATTCAGACTGCTTTTTTGGACTTTGTGCATGGGTAAAAACTTGTCAGTGTCAAAATGTGCTATTTCCATCCTGGTTTCTGTGGAAGATTGTTTCTGCCATGAAATAAAAAATATAACCACGCAGTAAAAAATGCTGGGTTGAAAATGGACAAACTCAGCGATTGGGTTGGTTTGACCCAGTGGTTGGGTTAAATGTTTGGGTAGTTTTATTTAACTCGACTATTGTTTTAAAATGACTCTATTGCTGCTTAAAATGAACCCAAATTATGTTGAAGTGAACATTTATAATGATAAACATTTATTAAATTGCTTATTAATAATTGTTTATCTTTTGATTTTTATTGTTGTGTCTGGTAATTATGTATCTGATTTTTAATTTCCAACATATTTTGGTTCATTTTAAGGTGATCTGTGTGTTTTTCCTGCTCTCATGCAAGTTTTTGTCGTCGCTCTCACTTCATTGTTCAACTCTCAAGGTTTATGCCAAAATGCTTGAAATTGGTTTTGTTGGTATAAATTGTACATCCATTCGTGGTATTTTTTTTTCTTTCTGTAGCTCTAATGTTTCCCGGTAGATTTTGTGTCTATTATGAAAGAGTTGAAATGTATGAGGAAAAAATTCTCTTTCAGTTAACTGAAAACTTATTTTCTCACCGTCGACTTACAGTACTCGTAAGAATATCAGAGAATCAATAGCTTTCCTTTAATTCTTCTGAATGCATTCTGCACGGTTCAGTTATTTGTAACTATGGTAACCGTATGTATTTGGTTTTGTGTGAGTGTGTGGATATGAGGTTTTCCTTTAATTGAATGGGTGAATGAGGCAGTTGACCTCCACTGAAAGACAAAAGCTTTACATTCATCCGCTAGACTGTGTTGTGAGTGCTGCTGTCTGAACAACACTCCCACACATACAGGATTCGACAGAACTGTTTCATTAAACATCACACCGTTTCCAAAAAATCCAGCAAGCCTTCAGGGAGCATTAAGAGAACTCTATATAAGGCTGTGTAAGACAAGACGACTTCTGAAGTTATCGTACATCACCAGTCAAAAGTTTGGAATTTTTAAGATCTTTTAATAATTAGTCTGCGTTTATTTAATCAAAAATACGGTAAAAATGTGAAATATTTTTTACAATGTGAAAACTGATATATTACCATTTAAAAGTTTAAAGAAAGAAATTAATACTTTTATTCATCAAGGACTCATTAAATTGATCAAAAGTGACAGTAAAGACATTTATAATGTTACAAAAGATTCTATGAACTGTTATATGAACTGTTTTCAACATTGACATTAATCATAAATGTTTGTTGAGCAGCAAATCATCATATCAGAATGATTTCTGAAGGATCATGTGACACTGAAGACTGGAGTAACGATGCTGAAAATTCAGCTTTGATCACTGGATATAAATTACACTGTACTATATATTCACATAGAAAACAGATGATTTACATTAGAATAATATTTCACTATTTTTACTGTATTTTTGATCAAATAAATGCAGCCTCGATGAGCAGAAGAGACTTCTTTCAAAAATATTAAAGTCATAATTATTCCAAGCGTCTGACTGGTGGTGTGTGCGTCATGTTCAAGTAGTTTGTAGTCATTTAGAATAGGAAACTTTCAAGATGATAATGCAGCTTAAGTTCATATACAAAATGCACAATATGTAATCTTCAGAATTTGTGGTAGAGGAAAGACATTGTGGAGTCTGTCGTGGTGACTGAGCTTCTGGGAACTGATTGACTCTGCATTAATTACAGCGTCATCATGAATCAGGACCACAATCCTGATTCACTCCAGACCCTTTAATGGGAAATGTCTGGGTTTTCCAGTCTTGGTTCAGCATGACAGGACAGCCTTTCGTCTTCACCGGTGGGCAAAAATGTTCATTATGCACTGGTCAAAAAACAAACAAACAAATGAAATCCTGGGCTGCTCTACCACTTGAAAGAGAAATAAAAGGGAAGAAAAGATATTTTTATCCGTGCCGCTATAGAAAAGCACACTCTGATCGTCTGTGACTGCACACGTGTTCTCAGTCCATCCATGTAATTAGTCTCTTCTTTTCTTCTTGCTCTGCGATGGTCGAATTTTCCTCCTCACGGTTTGAACGTCTCTCCACTGGGAATATTACAATCAAGGCGAGACGGTTGCAGGGTGTTGTGGGAGAAATAACATGCTCTCTGATCCCGGCTTTTATCCTGTGGAAATGGGATAATGTTGTGGTTGTATTTGGGCTTGTGCGGAGGCTGATATTTAAAATAAAACAAACACAGGCTTGTTAGTTATAATGATGAACATTTTAAAGAAGATTCCAGTGCCGTAAACACTCTTTTCGGGGCAAACAGGAACACTGTTTTTCAGTGGTAATGATACTGATTGAAGAAACTTTTATAACTGCCGTTTATGTTGTAATGCTTTCTGTGTAGCTGAAGTGACTCCAGCTCTGCTGCTACTGGAAAAAAAAGACGTCTGAATGCTGTTGCTTCAGGATTAAGGAAGTGCTCTCTTCCTGACAGGAAGTGTTTACAGCTCCCTGACAATCCCTTTTGACTGGGCAAGTCCGATCTTGCGCCTTGAAATAGACAGGGAGCGGTTCACACACCTCTCTAGCATCTCTGCGCTGATCGTTTATGGGTGACACCGTGAAAGCTGCATTGAAAATCACGTTTTTCCCATAATCCTCCCTGGCGTGGTGCTCTAGTCTCGAAGACCTTTGGCTCATTGCATGTAGCTTCAGCAGGTTGCCTGTGTTGCTGGAAAGCCCCGCCGGGTGGATGTGGGTCTCCACCCATCTCGTCTCATTCGTGGGACGGACGCGTCATGGCCTCCCTCCTCTCGTTGTTCTCCAGAGATCAGCTGAGGTCATGCTGTTTCCGTCTGTAATCAAGAGATCCGCGCTGACCTCACTCGCTTCATGCTTGTTTTCCTGTCGCATACGAGAGCTGTTGAGCTCAGTCTTAATAGAGCGAGAACAACTGAGTGAAGAGAAATGCACCCCAAAATATAAGAAATTATATCTTTGAAGCCTTTATATAAAGGTATTCTTTGTGCATGTTATAATGCATTATACATATTTAGCCAAAATTAAAATGCATTATACTATTGCAGATTCTTTGTGTTTAAAATTGGTAGTTTGTCGTGAGTTTAAATGCATTAGACTTTTAACCGGTTACAATTATTCATGAGATCATACAATGCATCATAAGGTGTAATTAATGCAATAAATATGTGTATAATGCATTATATATAAAGGCTTGAAGTACATTGTTACCAAAAAGGTAAATATGTTTTATGTACATTTAATATGTTTTATGCATTTTTTTTTTTGTCATTTACTTTTCAAATGGTCATCTTTTGCATTATACCACTGAAAAACTGACAATAATATAATAAATAAATAATAAAATACAGTCTTAATTGTCCTAAAATAGGCCGCATCTTGCATTTTCAACTGAATAAGAGTGTAGAATACACACAATATATGCTGAAATATATGTGTGGACATTATATATATTTTAGCTTCACTTCCATTTCTTCTCCCTGCATCTTCCTCAATTTTCCCTCTAAAATTCAAAGTCAAATCTGTTGGCAAGGGAAAGAGGGAGGTGAAAGGAAATTGGATTTTGTCATGCGTGTCCTCTAGTGTTTAATCTTGAATATCTGTGCTGTATTAAAAGTGCTGTAATCTTCTTGAGTCGCGTCCAGTCCGGGTCTCTGACCGAGAGAATGACTACGATGCTTCAGTTAGCCGTGTGTTTTACTGTAGGATGAAGTGTCCATCGAAATGAGAAGATCAAGAATATATTAAAGTTGTAATTTAAAGAAGACATTATGCCCTTATGAACTCTTGATGTTGTTTTGTGCTCTTCTAGAACAGGTTGATTATTCTCCTCATATTCTCCATTGTGCAGCTCCTCTCTTCCCAGTCTGTCAGTAACGCTCTGTTTACTTCCTGTCTCTATGAAGCCTCTCCTTCTGAAAAGCACAATGTGCTCTGATTGGTCGGCTGGAGCGGTGTGTTGTGATTGGTGTTTGGAAATGTCCCGCCCCTTAGCATAACCGCCAGTTTCAACACACTACTAACTAACTCAACCAGGCCCCGCCCCTTTATTCTGAATATGAATTATTTAAATGAGGAATATTGTGAAGAAAACTCAAGATGGAGGCGTTTCAGGAGTTCAGAGACACTGATATAGAGGAGTAAGTTCCTGCAGATGTGAGGTGGAGGGTCGCGGTTGTTTTCTGGCTCTTGTTCACGTTTCCTCTGGTCTGATGCTCACATGAACAGCTCAAGTCTGTGATGGATGACTGGTGGCAGATGATCAATGGCTCTGTTAACAACTTCTCAAAGTGACATGAAAATCACTTTTGCTTGCAAGCTGTCTGAAATTTGATGCACTTTTCTGGAATGTGTTATATGGAGGCTTAAATTTGATTGCTAATAAATTAGATTAGCAAAACACATGAGGTGTGAAGAGAGTTACAGTCAGTGAGAAGGGGAATATTCATAGATTATACATGCAAGTACTCGATTACATTTGGCTACGTTTACGGCTATATATATACTTTTTTAATAGCCCACCAATCTTGAATTTAATCTACGGTGCTGTATTATTCTTTCTTATTTTGTACATATTAATTATTTCATACATATAATTATTAATACTGTCACTTATCTGTCAGTAATCACAATTGTTGTAATTTTTTTTTTTACAATTTTTGTTTTATGCAATTTTTTGTGCAACTTTCCCATTACAGTACTGAAAAACATAACATATAACTTAATCCTAACATAACATCATAACATCTTAACACATAATATCATAACATCCTAACATGTATCATAACATTGAAACATATAGCATCGTAACATATAACATCATAACATCTTAACTCATAACACAACATAACATTGAAACATAACATTGAAACATATAACATCGTAACGGAACATTTAACATTGTATCATTTAACTTCATAACATCATAATATCCTAACGTATAACATCATAACATAACGTATAACATCGTAATATATAACAGTGTAACATTTAACATCATAACATCTATAACATCCTAACATTTAACATCATAACATCTATAACATCCTAACATATAACGTCATAACAACATCATAACATCATAACATAATGTATAACATCGTAATACATAACAGCGTAACATTTAACATCATAACATCTATAACATCCTAACATATAACGTCATAACAACATCATGACATCATAACATAATGTATAACATCATAATATATAACAGTGTAACATTTAACATCGTATCATTTAACTTCATAACATCATAATATCCTAACATATAACATCATAACATCCTAACATAACGTATAACAGCGTAATATATAACAGCATAACATTTAACATCATAACATCTATAACATCCTAACATAACATATAACATCATAATATATAACAGTGTAACATTTAACATCATAACATATAACATAACATTGAAACATATGATGTTATATGTTACAATATTGTAACATAATATCCGAACATCCTTATAACATTGAAACATAACATTGAAACATAACATTGTTACATAACATCATAACATAACATATAACATTGTAACATATAACGTAATAATATATAACATCGTATGATCTATATCATCATAACATTTATCATATAATGTATAACATCACAACATCCTAACATAACACATATACAATTGCAACTGGTGCTAAAAGTGTATTAAACTCAATATATTCTGAAATATGTGGACAATATCTAATAATAATCACAATGAAGTAAATGGTACATGTTATGCTGATACTTCCATTCAACAGTGGAGTAAAAGTGTTTTAAAACGCATGGTTTTAAACAGGAGTTGGTCACCTGAAACAGAGAGACTGTGGAGTGACTCGTGTTTTCCTGCCAGACGCTGCTTTAGCAGCTCAGAATGCGTTGAGATGATGCAGGGATTGTGTCTGTCAGAGACACTGGGAGGAATCAGCATTTACTCTTCAGTAGTTGATTTTGCTGCTGCTGTGATGTTACTTTAGATGTTTCACACAGCTGGACGTGATTCTCTACCCTCCATTCATCTCCTCTGCTGCTCTCTCTTCTGGCCGTCATCTGGAAGATCAAGCGCTTGTTCAAACTAAAGGGCCCCTCGGTAGAAAACTGCATTGTGAGGAAATAATGAATGGACACACATGCTTCTCAGGCCCTGAATCAGCTTATCAACATCCTGATGACTTTTTCAGTTTTATAGTGTGGATTGTGGCACGTATCTTTTGATGTTGACCCAAATATCAGACTCGCCAGTGTTTTTTTTTGCCATCACTTTGGCTCGAAAGTTGTCTTTTTGGCCTGTAATAAATAATGAGGAAAAAATGCATATTATACTACTGCATAACAGAGAGCAGTGTCAGTGTTGAAGTCAGCTTGAGCAGCTCAGCACAAACATTCGGTCTCGGGCTCGTCCATCAAATCTCAGATGTGGTTTGCTGATCCAGTTCAGTGAACTTCACTCTCTTCTTGCTCTGTTTTGTGCAGTGAAATCCTCCTAGGTCTGTAATTTGGTGGATGGCGCTCCAAGCAGTCTTGTGCCGCGGTCGATTGGCCCCTCAGCGGGCCCTTCTCATTAGATCTGATCGCAGCTTTACAAAGCGTTACCGGCAAAAGCACAACAGCAGCAGAAAGGGCCCCTTTGAAACGGCCCTTAATGCAATCCTGCCACTAAGCCTCCGGTCCGATTAGGTTATCCGGAGCTGAAATCCCCCGCGGTTCCTCGCGTAAATCATCAACGTCAGTCCTCTCCCTCTCTTCCTCCCCCTTCCGTCATTTTCTGTGCTTTCCAGCCTCCGGCCGTGGCACTTTGACAGCCGGGATGGTGTTATCAGGAGAAATGTCAAGTCTGAATATTTCTGGAGGTAGAGATCGGCTCGAAGCTACAAACGCGGCCGGGAACAGGAGTAATTTGAACTGTGTGAGAATTACAGATTGTGGATTCAAGTAAAATTTATGGCCCTTAAAGGATGATTTCAGAGAGAAGAAGAAACGCAAACCTGTTTTCCTCTGTTGTGACTTCAATTTGGCTTCAATCTCTTTATTATGACTCTGTGTTCTTAATGTTAATTGCTTTCCAAATTCATTTGTCTTTAATGGAGATTGCTTGATTTGTATCTCATGTAATGAACCATCACGGTTCAGCTCAATACAGAGCTACATATCTCTCTCTGTACTGCAACAGATGTTTCCTCAGATTTTCCCTCTGGCTCATACAGATGCTTCATCGCATCGGTCCGTTCACGAATCACTGTCAGATTCTTTAAACGAGGGTCATGCTGCAGTGCGACCCTGCCGGTAGATACTGGAACTACGCTTTCTGTATTGCCGGCCATTCGAAAATAGCTGTACATTCTGAAAATGTGAATTTTTTCACTCTAGATGTTTTAGTAGAACCAAAATATACAGATTTATTTATCTAAATTAATTTTGTTTTTAATAATTTTTTTACATTTTTATAATACATATATAATATGAGCTTATTTTAAAAGCAGAATCTGTAGTGAAGCACACTCCTTGCTCATTGTAAATGTAAGTCAGGCTTGACTTTGGTGACATATCTGGGCTGAACGCCCTCAGCCTTCTGATCTTACACAATCTTCACTGTAAGGATTCATGAGTCTGATCTCAGAGCAGTATTAATCAGGCAGGGCTGTTTGTCTCGGCGTGTTCCTCGAGGGCATGTGTAGCGTGAAGCTGTGCTCCAGTTTGACTTTCATGACAAGCGTGGCGCTGACACACCCAGCACATGGCAGGCAACAGATGGTGGTTCCCGAGTCCCGCTGGCCCTGCGTCACCGTGAGGCCATCGTCCCCTCGTCCCCTCGCCGAGGCTTTACTACTGACCCTGATGGGCTCGTGTCACACCCTGTTTACTAGTAACAGGCACTTTGCTTAATTGTTCGTTCCTCGTTTTCTTCAAGACGGAAGCTGCTTATTAAGAGTGGTTAAATGTGAAACAGAGGGCGGAGGAAATAACTTTACACATACTTGCTATTGTTGCAAGTAATCTTTCCTTTTATTAATCTTTTTAATTACTGAGAGAGTTCAATGTCCTCAAATACAAGATTCTGAGTGGACCATGATTTAAAATATGAAAAATATTTTAATGTAAATTTAAAAATGTAAAACAAATATTTAGCTGTTGAATAAATCCATTAACAAGTTCCTTCTCAGCATTGTTAGTTTCATATGCGCTCTGCATTAGTCCAATTTGTGTTAATGTTTTTGCTCTTGACCTTTTTACATAAAATATCTTCATAGTAAAGTGTGTGCTGGAATGTGATTTCGAATAAATCAATAAATAAATTCCATTGTTAACTTCTCGGCTTTTAATTTCATATGCATTATGCAGATGTATTAAATTTTGAAGAAAATAAGCAAGCATTTTTTTCAGACATTTATGCAGATTTGTTCGTCCATATGTTTGCTGTGTACCTTTTTTACATTTGGATGCCATATATATATATATATATATATATATATATATATATATATATATATATATATATATGATTACTCTCTCTCTATATATGCTGATTTTACTGGAATGGCTTCATGGTTCCAGATGAGTTGAGCTATAGAAGGCATTTGTCATGGAGTGAATGGCTCTGATAGCGCTGCTCT
The DNA here is from genome assembly GCA_038088235.1 of Zacco platypus. Lineage (NCBI taxonomy): Eukaryota > Metazoa > Chordata > Actinopteri > Cypriniformes > Xenocyprididae > Zacco > Zacco platypus. The sequence continues at coordinate 9,443,200 of CM076075.1, read as the reverse complement.
TCAGGTCTGTGGACTCATCCAGTTCAAGGCTGACCTTGACGTGCTTCAGAGCGAAAACAGCCCCACTGAAACCAGAGCTTGAACGGCTGTGAAAAAGGTTTTTGACGGGCTTCACATGTGAGATTGAAAGATGGCTGAAAATAGATCTGCTCAATCCGTCCTCTTTTTGATGCCTGTTTGTCCTTGCTTCATAATAATACCATATTTCCATCTACAGTAGTCGCATCTACTTAAGCCCAGGGCGTTACAGTGTTTGGCGCTGGTGCCAGGTAATATTTCAGAAATACCTTGATGTCGTAATTCACTTCAGAGGACATCTGCTGTCCACCTGTCTCATGCTAATGAAGTCCAGCGCATTGACTCAGTTCAGATTGACGAAAGCGTGCACCCTGTTTCCTGCAGCGTGTGCTTAAAACTCTACACAACTATAAACCAGTTATTTTAGCAGCATTGACTTATAGTTTTTAATATTTTCTGTTTTCATTTTAAATTCAAAGTTTTAGTAATTCTGTAAATTTACTAAAAATGAGTAATTTTTTTTGTTTTTTTAAGTTTTAGTCAACTTAAACTAAACTAAACTGACATCTCTGTGTCTTCTGAAATGAACACATTTTGCATTTTTTTCAATATATATATTTTTATAAATTGTAATTTTCAATGAATATTTTTTATTTTCTGTTTTAATATTAATTTTAAAGTTTTAGTAATTTTGTTGTATTTTTGTCATTTTTATTTATTTTATTTTATTTATTGTTTTTTATATTACATTAATTTTTAGTTAATTTACACTAAAAAATGCTGGGTTAAAAACAAAACAACTGGGATGAAAATGGACAAACCCAACGACTGGGTTGTTTTGACATGTTTGGGTAGTTTTATTTAACTCAACTGTTGTTTTAAAATGACTGTTGCTGCTTAAAATGAAACCAAAGTTGGAAATGAACATTAATGAATAATAATTATCATTTAATGAATAATAATTAACAATAAACATTTATTGAATAGCTTATTAATAAATGTTCACCTTTTGATTATTATTGTTTCCCCTATTAATTATGTGTCAGATTTTTAATTTCCAGCATATTTTTAGTTCATTTTAATCCAGACATATAGTCATTTTTAAGCAATAGTTGAGTTAAATAAAACTACCCAGCATGTTGGGCAAACATTCAACCAAACCACTGGGTCAAAACAACCCAATCACTGGCTTTGTTCATTTTCAACCCAGTTATTTTGTTTTTAACCCAATATTTTTTTTAGTGTAGTTTTACTTATTTTAGTACTTCAACTTAAACTAAACTATGAATGACGTTTAGGTATTTTCTCTGAAATAAACATTATTTATACAATTATTTAGCATTTTATTTCAATACTTTTTTATCCTTTATTTACGTTCTATTTAAAAGGCTCTTAATATTTGGTACACTCACACTAAATAATTATTGTGTGGTAAATATTACTTCTGTGTCATTGGTCACATTGGTGCTGTAACGTCAAGAATCGCTCTCAGAAGAACAGGTTCTATATGGAACCGTAAAGGGTTCCGTCAGACACTTAATATATGGAACCTCTGAGCTGTTCCAACATGGGATCATTTTATGGATTTAGTTTAGTTTGTAAATGTGCTTTATCACTAGAAAAAAAAATTAAATAACCTGTTAAACATGAAAGTATTGTGCAATCATTTAAGACATTTCTCCATATTGGCATAAACAAATTCTAGGCTTCTATATAGATTCCCATCGAACCTTTTTGATACTTTTAAAGGATGTAATCCATACACGCTGAAAAAGGACACACTGCACCCAGTGTGCAGATCCTGCAGAAATGGCAGGAGCATGTTATGATGGTGTGTACTTTAGTCCCAGAAGGCAGTGCTGCTGTGCTCAGTTCTCTGCAGCGTTTCTGGTTTTAGCTTCAGTCAGTGTTTCGTGTGGTTTGGGTCACTTTCGTCCCTCTGTAAACACTGGATGTGATGAGGGGAGTGGACATGGCAGTTTCTGAAAGAAACGGCTCTGACTCTGAAATGAATTGTGGAGCTGTTGTTTCTGAAATCAATCATTGTGCCATTAAAGTTTTTGATTAACGGTGATGTTTTGCAGGAACTTTATCTGTGGTAGGAAAATAAACTGGAGTTTATGTTCGTACTGGGCCGCGTCCCCTCTCTCAATCCCACAGCTCACTGAGGAACAGCCTGTAATTACACAGAGAGATGATGATGGCCTCTCTGTTCCTGCTTCGCTACAGCCCCCTCATACCTTAAACTTAGAAAAATGCAGGGTTTCCAGCAAACGTAGTTTGAAAATCCTAATTGTGGGTCTTAGGTTATGTAGATTTTTTCTTCTTCTTCCGTTTGATGTTAAAAAACTTCTTCCTTTCCCACTCGTATGTGAAGAAACAGTAATAAGTAAGCCATTTGTAGGTCGACTTTTGGAAGTCGTTATAAACACTTTGTGTGTGTGGAGCTTTGTTTGCTTGAATGGCCTGATTTGAGTGGTTGCATCATAGTTTTTCTCAAAAACAATTATTTGCTCAGTTCTTTTTGGTGTTGATAGTGGTGTATTTGTTTTGTAGTTGCAACACATTTCACCTGGTTTTGCAGTGGCAATTGACCCTTCGCAAGCAGATTGATTGACAGGCAATCTGACCAATCATAACCCCGAATCCGCCATTTTGTCATCAAAGCAGTCAGGGGAGTTTGTAGATTAACGTTGGTGAACTTGAACTTGAAAAATTGTGTGTCCTCACGTCTTTCCACGCTTGAAACAACATTTCTTCTGATGTTCATTCATGTTTATTTGATGCTATAAATGAACTAGTATGAAGAGATGATCGGTTCACGAGGAGCTACAGCGATCTGTCACGACACATTAAAGAGACACTAGACGCTATTTATTGTTTATACTTCCTTAAAAAATTACAATATTTTAAGTATGAAACTGTTTCATACGTTGTCAGTGTCCTCTTTGCTCCACGATGTATTTTTCACTGTGTGAGAACATGATGTGTGGCGTGAGAGCGCATGGGTTGTCGGACATTCTTTGCGAAGGGTCAGTTGGTGTTTAACTGATAACCAGAACTGATGTTGGAGACATGGGTTTCATTTATCACTTAATTTCGTAATTTTGTAAATCCCGTGGTCTCTTTACTCTTTTTCTGAATTCAGTATTATACGAGCTTTTTTCTTTAATTGAAATAGTTGTATTTCATGTAGGAGAAGATCTGATGTATGCAATGTGGAAAGTTATTCCAGGTTTTAATATCAACAGCAGAAAAAGGCATAATAGATTTTAATTGTGTCTGAACATTTGACTAGGATATCTCAGTGGCATGAGAAAAGTCAGCAATGTATTGTGGTGGTAAGGCATGCAAATGCTTAAAAACAAACAGTAGCAGCTGCATTCTGGGATAGTTTCTGGCAGGACAGATGGTACTGAGAGATTCCCGTATAGAGAGAATTACAGTTGTAAAGGACAAGTGAAAAGCAAGTATATTACGCTGTTTTTACATGTTGAAATGCATTAATCCAAGGGTGTCAAACTCATTTGATAAGAAAAATATAACCATGTGCCGGCCGAATGACCTTTTTAAAAAATTTTGGTGCGTTGACATTTAGCCTACAATATTATTTTCCGTACAAACTGCAAATTAATTGGCACAAAAACTATGAAAACACACTGTTCTGTGAAAACTGATTTTTTTACAGTGATTATTTTGATTTTGATGGTTGATTCTGATTTTATTTACATGTCCGACACCGGTTGCCCCCCAATTTTTTTTTCCCTTTTAAGCAAATTTATTTGTTGTTAATTTGCTCTATAACAGACAAACTGACCTTAAACAAGCACACACACACACACACACGTATATGTATGTGTACATTTGCTTCGAAGGTTTACGAATCTTTTGTTTCGATTCAGTGGTTCAGAGCACCGGTCACATGATTTCAGTAAATGAGGCTTCATTACATCATAAGTGATTTGAAACTTTGAATGTGACTGGTGCTCTGAAAATCGGCGATCACTAGATATTGTTTAAAAGTCGTAATTTTTTGCGGTTTTGGCGCACAAAAAGTATTTTTGTTGCTTTATAGCATTAAGGTTGATCCACTGTGCTCACATTAACTGTTTTAAATTAATCTTTCTGGGCATCTGAAAGTGTTAATTATCTTAATGGCAATGGAGGCCTCACTGAGCCATCGGATTTCATCACAAATATCTTAATTCGTGTTCTGAAGATGAACGAAGGTCTTACGGGTGTAGAACAACATGATGGAGAGGAAATGATTACAGAGAAGTTTGTTTGCAAGTATGGTATAGAGATTGGCCAAAATAGAACTTAAAACGTTCTGATTTATGGCCAAATTTCTATTATTGTTCAAATCATTCCCCGGGCTGGATTTGACATCGTTGTGGGCCGTATGTTTGACACCTCTACATTAATCAAAATGGAAGTTGATCAATTGCAAATCTCATTGGTTGACTTAGAGGGGCCAGATATAATGCATTCAATCTTATCATCATTAAGCAGGCTTCTTACCAACCAATATTTAACCTCTTCCAGGCAATAATAGTGTAGATTAGATAATTATACTTTTACATGTTTGAGTGGTTTGACAACTGCGATTCATTAGCACAGAGTTGGTTTAAAAAATAAAAAAGTTGTGCTTGCAGAAAACTGAGCCCAAAGGACACACATGCAGTGAAATTACTGTAGGACCTAGAACGGAGCTCTGTGGGATACCACAGTTTAAAGTTGTTCAAGAGGATAACAAATTTTCAAAACTGACAAAAAAGGTTCTGTTCTTCGGACAGGATTTGGTTTCCTAAAGCAAAGCAGACCCTGTGCTATGGTAGTTTCTGACTTATACGAAATATCATCTAATAAACAGGAGTCAAAACATTATGACTGGGATATTGTGGTTTCTGTGTGTGGCTGAGGTCTATTTGTAGTTATCCAATTATGGTAATGCTCTTGTCTTTCTTTTGACCACAAGCCATAGAGAACAATTACAGAGAGTCATTTCCAAAACACACACCGACCTTCTACAAAGAATGTTAAATATGCGAGATGAATACCGTTTGTTTTAGTTTGTGTAGATTGCGTACTGAGCGAACCAGCTTTTGCTGGAGTTGCTCCTCCTCTTATGATGGACGTTCTGCCCCAAAGGAATAAAGGGACTTGTCTAAATTCAAAGTCCAAACCTCTGCCAGGGACCAGCGCAGCAGATGGCACAATCGCATTGAACTCTTTCCTTCTTGCTATGGGCAAAATCACTGGCATGTTTAATTTCACGTGACAGATAGTGCTGCCATTATACTAAATTGAATTATTCATTCATATTTATTATTAATAATGAACAGCTTTGTGAAAGGATATTATCAGTTTCCGGAACAAGAGTTGGCGTTAACATTGCAGAATTGCATGATTGCATGGACCGCATCTTTATATTGTTGGTAGTTCATGCTCCATTGGATGACTGGTATTCCAGCACAACACTTCCTTGTACAGGAGCTTATGGTTTTGTCACATCCTCCCTTGAAATGGTGCATTTTGAAGCATTGAGTCATTTTGTGATATCAGGAGACTATAACAGTCTAGGGTTAATGAATGAATCTCAGAGCGTTGGTCATGTGCGTCTAATTACCATCATGCGTGTGAAATACTCTTTACAAAAATAACAGGCCTGCAATTAAACATGTCTGCGTGCCAAAGGCTGTATTTTTGTTATGTTGTGTGAACAGAGAGGAACAGTTTATACTTCTTTTCTGTTGATTCTCTTTGTCTGTCTTGGCCTCAGACGGCACACCCACAAACCACCCACAATCCCTTCACTGACTGCCTATTGCACGTGAATATGACATGGATTATACCACAATAATAGGCCAATGTGAAGGCATTGTGGAAGGTAGATGATGATAGGTTCAACTGGTGGAGTGGTTTGACAACTATAGATCATTAGCATAGAAATGATGAAAAGAAAATTTGTGTTTGCGGAAAACTGAGCCGAAAGGACACGCATGCAGTGAAAACAAAATAGGTCCCAGGATTGGGCCCTGTGGGACACCACCATTTAAAGTTGTTTGAGAGGAAGACAGACTCCCAATATTGATAGAAAATTTATGTCCCACATACAGGACTTGGTCAGCTTAATCTGTGACTAGAGCAATGAAATAATCTCAGCGATTCATTCATTATGAATTTAAAAGTAGTCTTTATTTTACTATAATATTTATTAAGTAATATACATTTATTACTTCTAGAAGTAAGGCATTGTAAATTAGAAGGTATACCGCAATTTTTTATTTTTTTATTTCGTCTTGGACGGAAACTTCCATGCAGTGATTTGCATTGAATTCTGATCTATTTTACCATTTCAGATAAATCCACTCCTAAACAGCACTTAAAAACAAAACGTATGTTTGGTCTCTGCACAAGCCAGTAAAATTATCTTCAGTAGTAAAGAGTGGTGCTTTGCCAAAATAAGATGCAAGGCCAGACTTTGTTGATAGTCAAAAGCTAGGCTACACAAGACTAGTCTTTGAGAGTATTTATGTGTGAAATTATAATTACTGTACGTGTTCGGCTACCTTCTGTGCCTTTCACCACAGCCTCCGTCTATATGCATCCTTTGAATCTTGTCCCTGCAGAGAGGACAACAGGGGGATAGAAATAAGTTGCATACTATGACTAACTAAAATCACATGGGTAGCACGTTTGCTCTCTCTGGACTCCAATCTTCGCTCTCAATCTGTTAATTTACATTATATTTTGCTAACTCTGACACGCCATGTAATAAGAATCTAGAAGGTTCTTCTTTCATCCATCCAATACGATGTTTTATGCAAATACCTTGCTAGAGAACAAAGGGTCGTAAAAGTTCCCTCCGAAGGAACGAATCCTTATTGGCTCAGTCACCTCCAGAGGATGTGACATCTTCACACTTTAAAAATCACTGATCACAAGATCACGTCTCTTCTTCTGGTACTGAAGAAACGCTGTTGTGAAGGTGACGCTGAGCTAGAAGTTCTGTGCCAGGCTGCGGCCTTGTCTTTCCATTCACCAAAGATCATCTGAATCCAACTGGTTCTCTCTCATCAAGACAATATCAACAAAGATCAACGGAGCCTCCATAAACTGCATCAGGACAGTATTTGATACATCAAGTATCCTTAACCCTTATAAAGAAGGGCGTGTTAGAACTAAACTGATGATTTGCTCAAGGCTGTTGATCTGTTGACCTTCAAACAATGCTATAACTTCTTGCTTTCCTGTATTCTGCATCAGCTCTCTTTTTCCCTATGTGTGTGAATGTTAGAGTAGTTTAAGTGTTTAGTCTAGTTAATAAAGTCTTGTGCATGTCACATGCGAAGTTGTCAGTGTTTCATGCTCATATACTGGAGTCTCTAATCATGCAGATTTTGACTACATGCTCTGAGTAGTACTGTAGAGTAAGAATGTCATTTCCCATAACCAGGAAATGAACGTTTATTAGAATTAATAAGCAGTTAACCAAGTGTCCACTGGACAAACAGGTTAATTGACTGTAAATTTAATTTTACTGCGTTAAGTTAGTTCAATTAACTGATCCAAATATTTACAATTAATTATAATAAGTTATAATTAATTATTAGTATTTCTTTTGAGCTAAATTTGCTATACTCAGAATAAAAGAGCTTTATTGATGCACATTTAAATCTCTACACAACCTTTTGATTGGTTGTGTATCCATTTCCACACGCATATTAAGGAGCACAACTGCTTTCAACATTAATAATAATAATAATAATAATAATAAAATGTTTTTGGAGCAGAAAATCATCACATTAGAATAAATTCTGATCATATCATTCAAGGATCATATCAGCGTAATGATACTGAAAATTCAGCTTTGATCAAAATAATAAATTAGATTTTTAAAATACATTACAATAGAAAACAGTTCTTTTAAATTGTAATAATATTTCAAAATTTTTTTATGTATTTTTGTTTAAATAAATGCAACCTTGGTGCGCATGAAAGATTTTGACATATTTTAATAATTCTGATGTAATTAAAGTGATTTGACCCTGAATTAAATGCCGTTTTCTCTTCCGTTGCTCAGCTCATCATCCTAGAGGACTATGCCGACCCCTTTGACGCAGCGGACCAGGCGGGCGGCACCCAGACGGTCGCAGAAAAGCCAACGGAGAACGACGGCTACATGGAGCCGTACGAAGCTCAGAAGATGATGGCTGGTAAGTTGATGGTGTTTTCTTGCAGTATCATCTTTTGTGTTGTGCGGCTTGATGATTGTGAACTCTGAAGTGGCTTCTGGGAGAATATAATGAAGCATGATAATGCATCTGGGCCTGTTTAACAGTGTGCACACTAGACTCATGGGATCTCGCTCAATTTAAGCTTGGTAATCCATCTCAAGTCACGCTCTTGCTGTTAGACATTGCTTCCATTAGAAGTCCTCCTTGGAAATGTGGTGTCTAATTTCCCTTTTTTGTATTTCATTTTCTGTTTAATGCTGTAAACAGAAAAACAACAATCAATTAGATGCTGCAGATTGCGATGGCTTCCTTTATGTGGTGCGAAACAGCTGCTCCGTGCTTCTGTTTAGACGAAATTCATGGGTCTGTGGCATCAATTATCCCTGCATGAGCGGAGTAGTGCTCAAGGAAACTCATCTCACCTGTCTGAATGAAGACGGCAGCCATATGTGAGCTGTCTAGAGTCCAGTAAATACAGTGCAACTTCAATAAACACTCTGCATATGTCAGGCACTGCGGTCACGTGTTCACGTGTCAAACAGTATGCACGCGGACGCTTAATGGGCTTTGAAGAGGAAGTTACTGTGTTCCTCCACTCAGCATGGCTGAAACAATGGAGAGGCAATCTGTCATTGATTCACTGCATTCTGCTGCTGTTAGCCGAGACGAACGAACCAAATTACTCAGCAAACGGACCATGCAGATGCAGGATAAACAGTGTTTTTCAAGGTCAGACTGAGACATTGCAGAAGTATTTGTGACCATAGATAACCATAAATCATTTATTCACTCACGTTTCATTCCAAATGATGTGCAACATTTGAGATTCAGGGTGAGATTTTAGTCTGATAGGTTCGAGGAACCTGCAGTATTTGAGTGTTGTTCTCTCAGTTTGAAGAGATGACTGCACAGTTTAATCATTCTCTCAGTGTGATTCCAACACTAGAATCATTGTAGCTCTGTTTGTTTGACTTTTGCTTCGCAAAAACTAGTTTGTTCTTTAACTGTATTGAACAGAGCCGGAGGAACTGACGTCTCGTGAATCATAATTTCCCGGGTTGATGTTTCACATAACATGTCGGGACAGGACAGCTGGGCTTTTCTTCATTTGGACTCCATTCCTTCTTCCTCTTCCTCTTTTTCATCTATTCATCTTTTCATGTGAGCCATCTGTCCTGTCACTGAACACATAGGGGAAACTAAATTAATAAATAAATGTATCTTGGACACGCTTCGTAGCTTTCTAAACAGAAGGGGAGATAAAACTGGCATTTTATTGGCTCGTTAACGTCTAATTGCTGTCCATATTCATTTATTTTTTGAAAAGTTTGATTGATTTGATTGTTTTTGGCACTGTGACTACATGAATTGTACTTTCATGAAAACTGTGATTATTCCCTTCAATTTCTCTTTTCTCTAATGTTTCTGGATGTTTTTGTGTTGTCTAAGTATCACCAGAGATTATGTAGTTCTGCTGTCTGAATACAACATATATTCAACCATATTTATTTATTTACGTGAAATCTGTGTAATTGAAAAGCTGTATATCAAATATGTAAATACTTTACTGATAATTTGGATTTTGTGCAACTGTCATGAAAAAAATGTCAAAATTGTACACCAAAAACTTCTTGCACTTCATGGTCCTATTTTTTTATGCAATTTTTTTCTTTTTTTTTTGAACCAAGATGTACTCTTGACAGCCTTCATGAGATTAATCTAGAAGTGTGTGTGTGGATTGTGTGGAATGTGTAGGAGTTTCTCTCGAGCTCTTCTATTGTGCGTCACAAGCGCATTCACACACTGGCATCATATTAAATGTGTGAGTGCGGCCGTTTCCTTACATAATGAGTGGAATATCTTGCTATCTAAAGGAAGTGAGCAATTTCTCGTATTTTTCCTTCCTTTCTCTTTCTGTCACTCACGGAGACACACAACACTAACACTGACTCTTTCACTGAGGCTGCTGTATGAGTTTGAACTTGTCTGAAGCTGCAGGAAGGCAGTGCTGTTGTGACCTGCCGGCCCGAACCCGAGTGTGTGTTCGTGTGCAGTGATACTCGTACATCTCTGTGCCATGCGAGAACTTTCCCACAATCCCCAAGGTCTCCTGTGTTACGTAAACAAACGCTCGTCATGGTCGTTTCTCACACACGCTCAATGTGTGAAAGACGGAAATAGGCAACGAAAGGAGGGCGAAGGGGCTGGAAGTGAAGTTGACTGGAGGTCGTGTGGCCTATCATGTAGTATTTATGTTTGCCTCTGGTGAATTGATGATGCAGAGAGCAGATTTCAGAAGAATGATGGTGCTTCAGTCTCAGGCCTGTGATTGGTCGCCTCCATCGGTTCAAGTCTCCTCCTCCTTGAACATTCTCACACTGAGCTGCAGTTTTCACAGGGTCTGCTGACTCAGGCGTTCTCTCTTACTCCCCCAATATTTCACCACTTTGGTTTAGTGGAGTGTGTGAGAGTGTATCTTCAGTCTCTTTGTGTCAGTGTACGTTTATATATGCCCACTTTGGAAAAGCATATTCAATGCATACAGTATTCCTATTCAAGTGTAATAGCTCTTTCATTCATATTTTACTTATTTTATACAACTCTCTATATATAATAATATAATATAATATAATATGATATATATAAAATATAAAATATATATATATATATATATATTCATTACATGTTATAAATTTTTTATAATTTAATATTTAATATTATTTTGTATATTTTATATATATAATTTTACATTATTTTCAACGTAATCTATCACTTATGTTGTTCTAATTTATATGTGCATTTCCATTTTCCACTTTACAAAACTCTTTCAGTTTTCAAAAAAAAAGAAACATTTCCTCGTTTTAGGCTGTAACCGTTTTTTCATCCTTCCATACATTATTCAAAATAGTATTAGCCTGTATGTTTAAAGTTGTGATGAAATAGTAATAATGTTTTCTTGTTGACTCGTACATCTGAGTTAAACCGATTAACAAACAAGAAAAAGTGTAGGGCGGGACTTGGTTCTTTGGATCGGTTGTTGATTGGATGAAAGCAGATCTGATGGTGAAAGGGGCGGCGTTTAAGTGGACTAAATGACATTTTGGTCAAAAACCATTTTTAAAAATGAAACATGCAATATAAATTAAGAAAATAGATATGTTGAGTTTTCGTTTCATGCGACTTTAATCCGTGCCGTAATTCCCCATCCCTCTCTGCTCTATCTGTACAATAAAGGCAAAATCCAAAAAGTAAAAAAAAAAAAGTGGGTCACTAAATTTTAAGAATTGTATCTTGCCAGTGGCTTTATAGAGGGCAACAGCATGATGCTGGAATCATCGTTTTTATATAAAAGTTTTATATAAGATCTGTAAATGCTTTTCTGTGTTGTAATGAGATGAGAGTGAGTGTTTTCTCCTGTGTGTCCTGTGCCCTCCAGATGTGTCCCTCTGTCAGAGAGCTTTTATTAATCCACTCACTCATACCGTCTCATTCCACACACACACACACACACACACACACACACACACACACTCAGTTGTGTTTTCATGTTTTGGGGTCATTCCATAGGCGTAATGGTTTTTATACTGTACAAACTGTACATTCTGTCCCCCTACACTACCCCTACCCCTAAACCTACCCATCACAGAAAATGTTCTACTATTTTAAATTTTCAAAAAAGATAATTCTGTATGATTTATAAGCTTGTTTCCTCATGGGGACCAACAAAATGACCCCACAAGATCAAAATTTACTAGTATTACTATACCTGTGGGGACATTTGGTCCCCATAACGTTGGGAATCCCCCCCCCCCACACACACACACACACACTCAGAGAGAGTCTTTCTCTTTCTCCATTTCCCATGTAATTTCCAAAAACAGAGACTTTACTTTCTCCTCTCAGACAGGCTGCTGCATGTTCTGTAATATTCCAAGACACATAAGCGCGTTCAGCGAGGGCTGGGAAGCAGAATAGACCACGAGACGTGTACAGACAGCGCTCCGAGACGAGCTGCTTATGTAATTCTCTGTTTAGTTAGCGGTGAAAGTATTTGGGAGTGATGACACACTTCCTTTGTGCCGCGGAGCATGGAAGTGTTAACGCTGACATTCCTGGAGGATGCGTCTGCCGGTGTGCGATCAGTTGGGCGGTTGAAGCACATAGTAGGCGTAAGTTAGTGTCTATGGATGATGGCTATTAAGTGTCCACAGCAGTAGGTCAGTATCAGTCCTCCCACTCAGTGAGTGATGTATTGCTCCCTTAATGTAATGACCGCATGAGCTCAAAGAGATGCTGACTGTTGAACACTGCGTCTGGAAGAGACCAAACATTTAGCCCACATCCCCATTGACAGATATTAGACTTCCTCTGCTTTTATTTTATTTTATTTTATTTATTCATTTATTTATTTAGTTAGTTATTTAGTCATTAAGTTATTTATTTTATTTTATTTGCATTGTTACATAGTTACGTTATGTTACATTGTTCCATTATCTTATGTTGCATTGTTTTGTGTTGCGTTATGTTACATTGTTACGTTATGTTACGTTGCATTGTTTTATGTTGCCTTATGTTATGTTGAGTTATGTTGCATTATGGTACATTGTTACATTGTGTTATCTTACGCTGCGTTGTTGCTTTATGTTATGTTGTGCTGTTATGTTGCATTATAGTATGTTATATTGTGTTTTGTTATGTTGCATTATGGTATGTTATATTGTGTTTTCTTATGTTGCATTATGGTATGTTATATTGTGTTTTGTTATGTTGCATTATGGTATGTTATGTTATGAATGTATATATATGCATTACTATGGTGTTCAGGATGGTTGCCAGGATGTTACTAGGGTGTTCTCGGTGGATGTCATGGTGTTACTAGAGTGTTCTGGGTGGTTTTCAGGGTTCTCTGGGTGGTTGCCAGGGCGTTACTAGGGTGTTTTGGGTGGTTAAGGTGTTACCTCACTAATCGAGTCAAAACAACTCCCACAGCTAAGCTGGTTTGTTGGTCTTTGCTGGTTTAAGGCCAGATGAAAACTGACTAAAACCCCCTAAGCAACAAACCATGCTGGAAGAACATCTAAGTTTAGTGAACCAGTTTCATCTGGTTTAAGACTAGTGCCAGTTTCAATGAAAGAAGCTCAAGCGTGAAAGTGCACACATCACAATATCATCATGACACGAGTAAGCAGTGGTGTCTGCTGTGAGCCGGTTCTGATGGCGATTCCCTCCTGGTTTGAGTGTGTCTGCGAGTGTCAGTCCAGTTAGATCTTAATGACTCTATTAATATCTGTCATGTTGGCTCTAGAGTGAGTCTGCACAGTTTCCAGGCCCTTTTTTGAAGAACATAATTTAATTTCCTTCCTTCCTGTCCTCCTCCTTTCCCCGTTTCCTTCCTTCTCTTAGTCCTCTGAAATGGGTGAAAGTTTACGGTCAGTAGCAGCCTGACACGGGCCTTCATCTGACCTTATCAATCCAGTCATCTGTCGGGTAACGAGCGAGCGGATGTGGAGGAGCAGGAGGACGAAGGGTTTTGTGTCAATTTCAGAGACGCTATTCAGTCAAATCATCCAGCTAATTGTGTTTCCTCGTCTGATTTTAGAGATTAATCTCATGTTGAGACTGACAGTACGGCCAGATTCTGGTGTGAAAGAGTAAGAACAAGGTTTAGAAATAAGTGTTGGACTACATGAATAGTTTGTACGATCAAACTACCAATTTTAAAACTAAAAGTACTTTAAAAGTAGCTCACTAGTCACTACATTTAACGCTACTGTATTTGAGTACAGCATGTTTCTAAGCATTTGTTTAATTTATCTGACTTAAAAGCAGTGAAGATCTCATTAGAGTGACATCAAATGTAGACACACAATTATGCCAAATGGGACATACAAAAACACCATATTTTCCATGAATGATTTGAAAACATTCAAAAGCAGTATCGGTCTTGCATACTACAAGAAAAATGACTTCTGGGAACATACTGAATGTTTTTGTACTCAATGATTGTGCCATCCCAATGAATCATTACCGTGAAGTGAATCATACTTTCCAGTTCTGAGTGAACAAATAAACACTTCACACCAGCATATGGGGGTTAACTTGGTTAATGCTGTCGGTTTTGATTTTTAATTTGCATTTTGGGCACTTGCCAGTTCATCAGACTGGGTGAGAAGTTAAATCAGTTCAAGACTTCAGCTGCTTTTTTAGCAGCTCATTTTTAAAAATGATTTTTTTCTTGGTTATGTGAATGTTAAGGGAACATTCTTTAAATGTTACTACTTTTTTCAGAACGTTCAGTGAACATTCAAAAGTAACGTTCACGTAATGTTTGAAGAATGATAAAATGGAATGTTCCCTTAACGTTCACATAACCATGAAACAATGTTTTTAAAACATTTAATAAAAGATTGATGATGTTTTTTTTTGTTTTTTTTCAGAGGACACATGGGAAAATATGCGTCTAGTAAAAATTTTAATTTTAATTCCCTTCCAATTATAAATTACTCTACTGGTCAAAAGTTTGGGTTTGTAAGATTTTTTTTTTAAAAAGTTTTAGAAAGAAGTAGGGGTGTGACGAGACCCCTATCCCACGAGACGAGACACGAGATTGGGTTCATGAGACAAGATTTTTATAGTATTTTTAAGAAATCCTCAATAATGAAACGTATGAAGGGAAAATAGTCTTTTATTCAACTGAAAATCAAAAAAATGCAAAAATGTTGGTTTTGAAACCAACTTGTAATGCATGTCATTTTACTTCTATTTTAATGAATTATTTGCAGTAAAAAAAACATGCAAACACTAGATATATTTATGGAGATGAGATATAACAACCCCCCTGTACAGCTATGATCAGATGTTCAGCTGAGATTTCCATGTTTTGTTGCGGAAAGGTCGAAGATGATCGGTTGGTTCTTGTCACATGACCTGCGGTACGCTTGCGGCATTCTGAAAAGTTGAGATGTTTTCATCTCGCCGCAGCACAGGCGCGCCAGGAAAAAACGAGCACGCCGCACCGCATGCGCGTCGCTTCCATTTTGCGCAAATGAAAATGCGCGCGATATGTGAACGGCCCCTAAGAGTCTGTACAACCTTTGCCGAGGTGTACGGCACAGTTTTCTTACAATGTTTACATATTGTTTGTGTCTTGTATGTTATTCTTTCACCGTTTATTATTTCTACTGGAAAACCAAAATGTTTCCACACAAACGATTTGAAAGTGGCGGGGGCATCTTCAATAATAATTTCAGTGTAACAGTGTAATTTATATCCAGTGATCAAAGCTGAATTTTCATCGTCATTACTCCAGTCTTCAGTGTCACATAATCCTTCAGAAATCATTCTGATATGATGATTACTGACCCTAAACATTTTGAGTGAATTTCTATGAAAGGTTGATGCAGTCTCAGACTTTTGGACACCATTACTGTGACATGTGTCATTGCCATACTCTGTTTGGGTAATAACTTATGTGTGTGCAGAGAGAACAGAATGTGGTTTGGGAGTACACACACACACACACAGTCCAAGAGTGATCAGTCTGCGCACTCCCTTGTTTTATTCTCTGTTGATACAGAGTTGTGACTCCAGGTCTGTTTTCCTCCCACACCCAGTTACACATGGCATTTATTCAGTGCTGACCTTCACTGTGTCTCGAGACTCTGGCGCTCAAATTCAGGCTCCCTGGAAAATGGAGCAATTTTTCCATCTGATTCGAAACATTTACATTACCAGGTCTTTGCTGACCTGTATTAGGTCTCATGAGCACACCTGGGTTCATTTCCAGTCCTCTCAAATAAACACACTCTGAATCTCTCTGAAGGGACCGTTACTGTCACAGCGCTGAAACAACAACCTTGGTAAATGTGTTGAATTCAGAGTAATTAGTTGTGTGGGTGTCTGAATGTTTCTGTAATGTCCTCCCGTAGGGCTTCGGCTGCTCATTAGTTCCTCCATTTATCTGTTAATATATTTATTCATTGACTCCCTTCTAAAATAAAATGGGCTGCACTTCTTCTTCTTCTTCTTCTTCTTCTTCTTCTTCTTCTTCTTCTTCGAACTGACATTCTGCAGATATTATGATTTCCGTGATGCGGAAAACATGGACGGAATCACAGAATCCAGTCATAAAAATGGAATTTACTAAAAAACACGGAAAGTCACGGCAGAAATCCAATCAGCAGATCCACAAACTCACAGCTCTTCACTGCAACCCGCCAAAATAAAAGTTGAGAAATAATCGTCTGTTATGCAGAACTTTGTTTGCAAAAAAGGAATAGTTCACATTGTATTTGATTACATTTTGAAATAATAATTAAATTGTTTTATGCATTTATTTTACTGATAAACAGACATCACAGGCATTTAATTAGGGCCTTATTATTATTATTATTATTAATAATATTAAAAAAAGTTATTAAAATGTAATTTAATTGGAAACCAGAAAATTTAAAATGGAAAGCACAGAATTTGGGGAGAAAATAAAATAGAAGTTGTGGAAAAATGGAACTGATTTCATTACGTTAAGAACAAATATGTGATGTGTTGGATTTTGCTGTATTTGGCAGAGCAGTGTTTTGGGTTGGCTCGCCAATGTATTCGATTTCTCTAATACATAAAATGAGTAAGCTTGACCAGAGTTCTTGTAGGGAGAAGAGTTTATTGAAGGCAGTCGTGTTGCACAGTTCTTCAGCAGTGATGTCAGCCTTCAAAATAACTTAACCCAAAGTTCTGTCTGTGGGACTCAACTTTATACATGAAGACAAGAGGCTACAAACAATAGAAAACTGTTAGGACCTCCTACAGGAGCTTCATCTACCCTGCAATCTACTCTGAGCAATGCTGTGTCTTTGTTAATCACTTTCCGTGGTTCACACCTTTACAGACTGTTGATTGTATCTGAGGCACAGTCACAATGAAAATGTATCTAACTAAAGATGATGAAAAATCACATAATCTTTCAGATGCTGGGCCACATTCTCAGTGGTTCACATCAGTGTGCTCGATACAGCCCGACTGCTGTTCGTTACAGGCCTGTGTGAGTGTCCGATTGTCCTGCGCTGTTTACACAAGCCCTTATCAGTCCGCTGACGTCTGCTGTAATCAGTCAGCTCTGCCTCACCATGGCAACACGTCTCCGGCCTGATCAGTGACTCCTGCGAGAGGTTTGGTGCCGTTTTCTTAATGAGCGCCGCTCTTTCTGTAGGTCATGTTCGGGGTTAAGGGTGTAAACAGCCTCCTAAACCAAAGAATTACACCTGGACTGTGTGTAACTCGCCCTCTGTGCCTTCAGATCGTGTGTCTTATTCAGACCGAGCAGAATATTATACATTTATTCATTTAGCAGATGCTTCTATCCAAAGGGACTTACAAATGAGGAACATTAATCATAAGTCAACAATAATTTTTGCAGTACATTATGCCAGGTTTCAAGTGTAAGCTAGATTAGTGCAACAAGAGCAGAAAAGAACAAAAGCTGGAGCCAGTTAGCAAGTGCGACTTGTTGTTGTTGTTTTATGATTTTTGCTTTGGGTTTGTTTTTGTTTCACTGTGTTTTGTTCGTATTGCTTTGTGTTTGGTTGACATTTTCGGGCCCTGTGAAATCCGTTTTATTTTTTCCAAAATTCCATTTTTTCAGTTTTAATTTTTCTGTATTCCGTTTTAATTTTTTTGAACTCCATTTCAATGGTTACTTTAAATTTTAGTAAACAAACAAAAAAAAATCTAAATTTATACTTTTTTATTTTTACCAAATTATGTTTTCTGTTTTCTGGATTCCATTTCATTGGTTTAATTCAATTTCAATAGTCAAAAAGCATGTCTAATTCATCGAATTCATAAAAACAACTGTTCAAAAAATGTTTTGTTTTTGTTTTTAGAAATTCTGTGTTTGTGTATTTTAATTCTTCTGGCAATCAAATGAAGGCATAAAACATTAATTAAATTTTTTTTTAATTATATGAAATTAAACAAGCTAAGAGCTGCACAACAAATCTTTACTGTTAAAATTTAAACATGGAAGAAAAATAAAGTTTTTATAATTTGTAGTAGTAGTTGTAGTTGTAGTATTTGTAGTTGTAGTAGTTGTAGTATTTGTAGTAGTAGTTGTAGTTGTTGTAGTTGTTGTAGTAGTAGTAGTTGTAGTAGTAGTTGTAGTAGTTGTTGTTGTTGTTTTTGTTGTTGTCGTCATTGTTGTAGTTGTAGTAGTAGTTGTAGTAGTAGTTGCAGTAGTAGTAGTTGTAGTAGTTGTTGTTGTTGTCGTCATTGTTGTAGTTGTAGTAGTAGTTGTTGTAGTAGTTGCAGTAGTAGTTGTAGTACTAGTAGTAGTTGTAGTTGTTGTTGTTGTTGTTGTTGTTGTTGTTGTTGTTGTTGTAGTAGTAGTTGTAGTAGTAGTAGTAGTTGTAGTAGTTGTTGTTGTTGTAGTAGTAGTTGTAGTTGTTGTTGTTGTTGTAGTAGTTGTAGTAGTAGTAGTTGTTGTTGTAGTTGTAGTTGTT
Source organism: Zacco platypus (assembly GCA_038088235.1). Taxonomy (NCBI): domain Eukaryota; kingdom Metazoa; phylum Chordata; class Actinopteri; order Cypriniformes; family Xenocyprididae; genus Zacco; species Zacco platypus. The sequence goes on along the minus strand of CM076075.1, from coordinate 9,424,449 downwards.
GTTGTAGTTGTAGTTGTAGACTAGTATATTTCCGTCACAATTTCTTCCAGTTAAACCGATCTCTTCTTCGACGGGTTGCAGTGAAGATCTTTGAGTTTCTGTGTTTATGATATGATGATAGTTTTTCTCGAATGAAATGGTAAAACAAAATTTGACAAATTCCGCGGCACAGTAATTCCGTACAGTAAATTCTGTTTTTATGATTTATGATTCTGTCTACATTTTCTGCATTGTGGAAATCATAGTGCCTTACATTTGATGGGATTTGTTTTGTGCTTTTTATATTGCTGTTTTTTGAACGTTTGTTTTTTTGGCTTTTTGACTCGTGAGCTGAAATCTGTGCCATCAGGACGCCACATCTTTGGCCTTATAGGAGCATTTGAAGTGAATTTGTTGAATCAAAGGTGGGTTCAACCCAGTTTTTGTTGAGAATTGCCGGCACCGTCAATGTTTTTCTGTGACTGAGAGACCAAGGCGTCCTGATTAAGTATTGATGGTGCTATTAATATAATGTGTGCCATATACAGCTAATGGGATAAGTGCTGTATGATTTGGCTGTCAGAATGATGGGTCATCCAGCTCCAGATTGGCTGTGTAATTGACTGAGTGTATTGATTTTCAGGTTTGTGTGATTTACGGGGATGGTTTTGGTCTGGAGTCCGGGAGGCCAGCGCTCCTGGATAAACGGTCTCCATCAGGCTCCTGTGTGATGAAGCCACTCTGGAACTGTCTGGGCATTGTTACTCTGTCTGAATGTGGGAATCTGACCCTAGTGCGTCTGGAAGAGGATTTCTGCCAGTCTGTGTCTGGTCTGGTTCTTCTTCACGATAGTAGAAGACCTCCTTAGCTGCTTTAAAATAGAAACTCTATTGATTTATTGCTCTGTTGATCTTGCTCTGGTTTTTATTTGCTCTTCTCTCCTGCTCTCAGGCTATGTGCGGCGAGAAAAACACTTAAATTGTTTATTGTCTAAGGAAAGAATAACAAACTGAAGAGATTGCTTGGTTTGTGTTTGTCTTTGGGAGAATTTTCAAGGGTTTTGAAGTAATCATGCATCATTTTTATGCGTTGTTGATTTTTTCAGAGTGTTACATTTTCATAAAAGGCTCAAACAGACCCGGAGATCTGGGACCAATCTGACCAATCAGTGTCCAGGACTGAAACGATCCATTTTATATTGTTTAATACTATCCAAACAAATTAGACCTAGACCTTTTTAATTAAACTGTTAACATTTTACACATATCACAATCCAGTCTGACACCCAGTTAGGAACAGCCTTCACTCTAAAAAAACTCTGGGTTAAAAACAACTCAAGTTGGGTTGAAAATGGACAAACCCAGCGATTGGGTAGTTTGATTTAACTCAACTATTGATTAAAAATTACTGTGTTGCCTTAAAATGAACCCAAACTATGAACATTTATTACGTTTAATGAATAATAATTAAACAAACATTTATTAAATTGCTTATTAATAAATGTTCACCTTTTGATTATTGCCACTAGTAATTATATGTCTGATTTTTAATTTCCAACATATTTTGGGTCCATTTTAAACCAGACATATAGTCATTTTTAAACAATAGTTGAGTTAAACGTTTTCTCAACGTGCTGGGCAGTTTTATTTAACCCATTTGCTGGGTTAAAACATCACAGCGGCTGGGTTAGTCAATTTTCATTATTAGAGTGTCTCAAGAAATGCTTCTGCAGGTTAAATATTAACACTGCCGTGTTTACCACAGGGAATGTTTAAGGTTTTCCATTTCAGCAGGTGAGTCATTCTGCTGTGTGTGTGTGTGTGTGTGTGTGAGAGAGAGAGTGAGTGGGAGTGAGTGAGGGAGTGGGAGTGAGAGAGAGTGAGAGAGAGAGTGAGAGAGAGTGAGAGAGAGAGTGAGAGTGAGTGAGAGTGTGCAAGAGAGTGAGAGAGAGAGTGAGAGAGCGAGTGAGAGAGAAAGTGAGAGGGAGAGAGAGAGAGTGCGAGAGAGAGAGTGCGAGAGAGAGAGTGAAAGTGAGAGAGAGTGAAAGTGAGAGAGAGTGAAAGTGAGAGAGAGTGAAAGTGAGAGAGAGTGAGAGAGAGAGTGAGTGAGTGAGTGAGTGAGTGAGTGAGTGAGTGAGTCTAGACATAAATATCACAGCCGTTGAAGTTTTCTTCATTATTATTGGTATTCTTTTTTTTAAAGTGTCTAGTTTTAGTTTGTAGTACTTAGAGTAACTGAAATAATAAATGTTGCTGTTGCAACTAGCTAAATAACATTTTGGACTTTATTTCTAAAATGTTTTATTTCAAGTAATAATTTTTTATATATATTTCTAGTTTTAGGTAACACTTTACAGTAAGATTAACTTAGTTAATGCTAACAATGAGAAATAGTTTTTTTACAGTATTTATTAATCCGTTAGCGTTGGTTAATAAAAACACAACTGTTCATTGTCAGTTCATGTCAGCACAGGTTAATTGGATAATATTGAGGTTTGTGTTTGAGGAGATGCCAAAGGAGAAAAAATGCCTTAAGCTGCTAAAAAAGTTTAGAAGCTACTTCGATTACATTTTATCTGTGATCTAAAACCTAAGCTATTATACCGTGTCATGCATGCAAGAAATATGAATTCAAAATAATACAGATGCAATGCATTTTTATGTTCAGAGACACTGCAGCAATCATTTACAGCGCTCTGCATTATTACTGCGAGAGATGTGAGCAAAAATGAAAACAAACATACGAAATGTGAAAAGATATACTTCCATTACGTTCATAAATATGTGAATGTGAAGCAGGTTGACGGTCCTGTGTCACACACTGCAGCCGTGACGTACAAAGACAGTGGGAACGAAAGTCTGGTCATCTCCTGCAGCATTCAGACACGTCTTCATTAAAGCCTTCAGCGGCTCCTCTGTGAAGACCGGAGGCTCCTTGTTACATAATTGAGAGTCACACAAGGGAAATTTAATTATATTACAGCAAGATTTATCACCTCTGGCGTAACGCTCACCTGAGAGAGCCATTTGTCACTGGGATTACTAATAGCGGCGTGATGAATCAGTGCTGTCGGGTATTGAGAGACAAAAAATAAAATCAAGAGCATAAAATCGAAAGTGCAATCTCTTGATTTAAGAGAATTCATTTCGATTAGATGCACATCGATCAGTCTTGCTCTCTGAAAGTCGTCTTGTATTTATATTGAATATCATGATTCCAGTTTCTGAGGAAAAGAAATCTTACAGTTACAGAAGATTCAAACATACTGAATCTGTTTTCTGTTTCAGCTGTATATTTCTTGGTTTTACTCTTTTGTTTAATGTTTTCCTTAAAAATTGTGCTTGTGCTTCACTCCTCTTTTTAATAAACGATTGTCTTTTTTATCTAACGTAATGTCATAAATTAAAAAATATAGCAACACCAAATAAATCATAAATCATCACAGTGAATCAGAAAACAAATGTTCGTCATTATTGTATAATATCTGTTTTTGGAAATGGAAATTAAGTTGAAAAATATCTATTTTTTAATTATTTCATATATCAGAATTATAATTTATTAAACTGTAGGTTTAAGGTAAATGAGTGAGCATTTACACTTCAAAAAAGTTTTCACTCAGTAAATTTCACTAATAAATGCCAGTAACACATTGAATTAAAAGTCAAATAAATAGAAAAACTGAAAGTGTTTTCTTGTAAAACATACTCCAATACAGTGCAAAATATGCTTTTTTTATTTAGTATTTTTGCTGTTTCCAGTCTAAATATCTAAAAATTCTTAAATCCAGATGTTTTTTCTAAATAATTAAAATGGTGTAAGATATTTTTTTCTGGAAAAAAAAGAAAAAAAGAAAATTATAATGAAGTGTGTTTTTGTTTGAAACTCTGCCAAAATCTGCCAATTAATTTTGTTTCTGTTTGGGACAATTTTGGATAGTTGCTTGTTTTAAGCAAAAACTCACTTCATTTTTTTATTTTTATTTATTGTTCCAGAAAACAAGAAAAAATATCTTGTATCATTTTACTTTAGTGAAAGCATTTAAGATTTAAGAACTTTTTAGATATTTGGACAGAAAACAAGACGAAAAAATACTGAGAAAAGCATTTTTTGCAATGTCGTCTTTGTTTACAACTTCACTTCAACAAATAATCAAATTTTCCCGTGCACTTTCTTCCCGAGGCTCATTTGCCTGGAGCGTCTGCGTTTCCGGCGGTTTCGTCACACGTCAGGTTTATTGGCAGGAGAGGAACTCCATCAACACTTCCCAGGGGACTTTGGATGGGGTCACTATAGGATTGTAGTTTCCTGCTGTGTTGCATTGTGGGAGCTTGGGTCTCGGGGTTTCCACGCGCACGGCACAAGCATATGGTCACCAAGTTGTTCCCGTCTATATTTTCCATGGAACTCCATGAGAGAAGCACGTTTGGCTGAAGTGCAAGATTCTGCTGCTTCGCTCAATGGAAGCTCCAGTTCGCCGTCGAGCGACGGGTGATATTTCACGTCGTGGCCTACAATGGCAGAGCGGTTTTCACTGTGTCGCAGGCTGTTCTGGGAACAGCTGGTCCGCTCTGAACAGATTGAGGCCTTGTGTGAGCACCGTCTCTGATCAGTCACCTCCACCCACACTTTTGGCCCTCTGTCTGACCAGCCCGCGTCGAGCCGGACACTGAGCAGAGCTGCTCAATGTAGCCAAGTCTGGAATCTTTGTTTAATGTTTATGAAAGGGTCTCTTCTGCTCACCAGGGCTGCATTTATTTGATCAAAAATGCAGTAAAAATTCTGAAATATTATTCCAATGTGAATCATCTGTTTTCTATGTGAATATATAATACAGTTTAATTTATATCCAGTGATCAAAGCTGAATTTTCAGCATCATTACTCCAGTCTTCAGTGTCACATGATCCTTCAGAAATCATTCTGATATGATGATTTTATGTTCATTTATTATCAGTGGAAACATTTGTGCTGCTTCAGTTCTGTGGAAACTGTGATACACTACGATTTAAATTCAGCTTTATATCACAGGAATAAATTACATTTTAACATATATTACTATAGAAAACAGTTCTTATATATTGTAAAAATATTTCACTGTTCGTGCTGTATTTTTGATCAAATAAATGCAGCCTCAGAGAGCGGAAGAGATTCCTTTCAGAAACATTTAAATATTTTAATTATTCCAATCTTTTGGCCTGTAGTGTATAACTCAGTGTTTTTCAGCCTTGCGATGCTATTTGATTTATGTTTTTTTTTTTATATTTATGCGTTTTTTTAAAAATCAAGTGAACCATCATTTTGAACAAAAATATATTTTCAGATTCAGAATGATTTAGAACTGAAATTTAGAAATAATAGTAATAATTATAGTAAAAATAAATAATCAAGGCATGTTTTATACACATTTTTTGAATAGATAAACACAAGAAAGGATCATATTTAATTCATATTCATCAATTCATCAATACATAAACCTTGTACCTCTGATATAATTTCCAATATTCATAGTGTTGTTTCAGTCAAATCACCAGCAACAAGCTCTGGTTTAACTGCATTCAAAACTACACCGTGTAAAACAGACATGAAAACAGATGCCGTATGACAGAATAAAGTGTTTCCTCTTTTTTAGGAAAATGTAATTTAGTTCTGTGTGGTTTAATTAGCCAGTTACATTGTGTTTGTCTCTCTTGAAGCATTTTACTCCACATCAAACCTTCATATGACATCATAACATGTGCGCAGGATCCCGGATCACAGTTCGCAGAAGAGCCGCTTGAGATTTGCGGTACGCCACTTGTTCTTAAATAGCGTTAAAGTTGAGTTTGTTTGGTTGTATAGTGGTTAGCTGTAGTCTAGCACTGCTAGAATGCTGTGTGCGTGTATGTGTGTGCGTGTGTGCGTGTGCGTGTGTGTGTGTGTGTGTGTGTGTGTGTGTGCGAGTGTGTGTGCATGCGTGTGTGTGTGTGTACGCATTGCATGCCTGTTCAATGTGAACTTGAGCAGAGTGACTGAAAGGGAGACGGAGTGCAGAGAGCATTGACGTCTGCTTTATTGCATTGAGCAGGTGGTGGTAAAAGCCCCTCGTCTAATGCGATTACACGAGACAGAGAGAGAGAGGGAATGGGTAGATGGATGAGACTCCTCTTTTATTTGCTTTTGGAAATGCTATTACTGCATCCGTCCTGGAAGAGCCTGACTCTGAGCCAGGTTTGCCTCATAAAGGCAAGGCAGTGGCGGGATGAAGTAATTGCCCCTCTTCTCCATCACTGTCATGCTTCAGACGGATCTGTACACCCTCAATGACAAAACAAAGATAACACATGACATACTTGTTGTGTGTGTGTTTATAGAAATGTTTATCATGTATTAACCTGTTATCTCCCTTCAGTGATGTGGTTTGGTTGTGGTTTGATGTGGTTATGCACATGGTCAGGGACATCACTAAAATTCAGGTCAGAAATGTTGTAAGTTGGGGTTGAGTTAGTTTGACTGCTTTTTCTGACCACCAGGCTCAGTGTTTAGGATGTACACTTCCTAAAATAAAATATATAATTTTATTTTATTTTATTTATTAAATGTGTCTTATGCTAATCTGGCTGTCTTTACATTTTGGAACAGACATGAGGAAGAAACCTGTGTAATTGCTGCCGTAGTGCTGGTGTCTATATAGGGGCTTTATGGAGAAGTCCATAGGGACCCTCCGCATTGGAGCTCTAACCACCCCATGGCTGCGTATAAAGCACTAAAGACTCGTCTTTAACTGTCCCAAGTGGGCCATACCCCTGTGTTGGCATTTTGCTCAAAGAAGAGCCATTAGAATTACAATGATCCCTCATCCTGAGTCAGCACTGCTCCCGAGAGAGCGTAAATAAATAAAATAACAAGCCACCTTAAAAAGAAGGACATGCTGAAGTTTGATTATGTTGATGATATGCTTACACAGTAAGATTTTTACATTTTTATGCGTTTACCCGAACCGGAGTTATGTTAGTTGAGCTAACATATGGAAATATAGTTAATGTCAGCATAAAGCATTGCCATAATGAACATGCGTGGTGTTGCTATTGTAGACACTTTAAAATAGATACCTTATTATCTGAATTGTTTAAATTTTCATTTTATTTATTTTATTTAAATTTTTTACACATTAGCTTCTTTTCTATCAGCTGGTTAAAATTTACTACACTGACTGTATGCTGCGTTAAAAATAGCCATTCAGAAACGGATATTCAGATTTGTGTATTCTGTATGGCCTGTAACACCAAAATCTTAGACACCTTTTTTTCCCTAACATTAGCTTACACATACATTTTTACATTTTAATCTGAACTAAAACATGCCAGCCCATTTAAAAATCTTCTGATTCTATAGTATTGTTCTTTTGCACATTAATCTGTTTGAGAAACATTTTTTTAACTTATGTATTACCATCACATGTCTGTGTGTGTCCTATGCATAGCATCGCTATTGTTTTTAATTCCATACTATTTAAGAATTTGAAAAACAATCTGTATCGGGGCATCAGAGCATTTTCCATGTGCTGATCACTCTCCTGGCTGGCCATAAACCAACTTTGCATATTCAGAAATCTCAGTTAGTCCCATCATAGACCAATGGGACATATTTCATATTTCATGAAAGGACATATTTCATTTATTAGAAAGGGAGTAATTATGCAGAGTGCTGTTGGCAATCAACTGCAATGGGCTTAGAGGATGAAAACCGTTCCCTCAGGCATTGTAATGGCCTCTCATTTCCACCTCATTGTGTGTATCATGTACAAAATGACGTCTTGTCATTTTGTTTCCTCCTTGGGTTGCTGATCATTAACAGGTTAAGGTTTTAGTGTTGTTGGCAAACTTTAAACCAGTTTAGACGAACATGAGCAGTGAAAACAACGACTCTCCCCTTCCTCTCTGTGGTGTACCTCAGGGTTCTGTCCTGGGCCCATTCATCAAGTTTAAAAACGTGGCTGGTGAACATTAAAAGAGGCATTTGCATACATATATACAGCATGTGGTTAAACAAAATGAAGTGACACATTTAATTTTGGTGACCCTCCGGAAAGGACTGCGGCAATTCGCCTACTAGTGGCAGGTGTAATGAGCTGTCATTTAGTTTGCGAAACCACCTTTTCATCCATAATGATCTGTGGCGTTTTTGTTGGTTGTCTCTGGTAAAAGAGTGCAACAGCATTTACTCTCTGCATATTGATCTTGTTGGGATTAATAAATAAATAATTAGCGAGCCATATAGGACAAACGACTGGTAATACTTTTGGAGGGAACATGCCCAAGGCTGTAGTGTTGAATAATGTAAATAATTATTGATGACTTTTTTCATAACCACGAATTCTACAAATGTAGCATGCATTTATCATAAAGTTAGATACTAAAAATATTGACAATTTTCAGCTTGTGCACATAGTTTTGATTGTAATGCATCATGTGCTGTCAGATGGTCAGAAGTTATATGGAAATCTCTCAATTTGGATCACTTGTATCTGGTGGACAAACATCATTTAGCCTCATTGCTTGTTGGATATCACACAGAGGAGCTTTTTATTAGTATGCCACCAAGTAGCATTATTTCTCTTGAGCTCCAGCCTTTTCTTACATCCGACATTATCTCCACAGGCTCAGGAGTCTGTTGTATGGAGGCCCACAGTCCATTTCTGAGGCACCCAATGCATGATTGCCGTTTCATAGTGAGTAATTGGGTCTCAGTGGGACGTGGGCACTCCTCTGTGAATTCACTGAAGTCATGTCGGATTTATCCCAGCACTCCCGCTCGCTGACCAGCCTGTCCAATCCATTTTTCAGCCCAGTCTGCTGTCATTTATTCAAAACCAAATTCATACTCTGTGTGCCCGCTAGAGTTTGGTGCTTTCTTTTGTTCTGAGCCCAACCCCTCCCTCTCCCCAGAGACGGTGTTGTCCTATATTTGCATCAGCAGTCTGCTCCTCATCCGGGCCCACTTAAAAGACTCTGGATGCAGATGGATCTGCTGTTCACGATCTGTCTAGCTGTTTTTCAAAACAAGAACACATCAGGGTTAGGTGAACTCATCATGGGTTGATGTTGATTGCTACAACAAAACTAACTTTGACTTGTCATCATAGCAACTAAATATAACTTTACAAATAAGAGGTTAGAAAATGATTTCATCATATTTTTGTCTGGAGTGTACAATATGTGTCTTCTACAATAATTAAGGGCCAAGCACCGAAGGCACCTATTGCATCCTTTCTTCCGCTCTGGAAGTCTATGGCAGCCCATAAAACCGCTTACGGGAATCATTCTGTCATGAAAATTTTCTCGCCATTTTGAATTTTCGACTTTCACGAAAATTGAACCAGATCCTCTTCAGACCATGCCGGGAAAAAGTTGTGGATTTCAAGTTGATTTGTCAAACCATTTTCGGAAAACGTACGAACAAATTTTACAGAGCTCTTGCGAAAATAGACGTAAGGCTGTATCTCCTCAACGCTTAATCATTTTCATACCAAATTTGGTCCATGTCATCACAAGCATGACCTGAGGTTACACTCTGTGTTTCAGCACAGCGTCCCCTACTGGTCCGGAGCTATTTTTGTTCATAACTTCTGAATGGTTTGTCCAAAAAAGTGGTCTCGTTAGATTTGAGGCATCATGTTGAGTCGAATGATATCCACTTCCCATATCAGCCATTTTGGGCGTCTACCATTTTTAATTTTGTAGTAAAATACTGTATGTTACAAACGCATGAACGTATCATTACGAAACTCTGTATTGGTCATCGATACGATGCCCTGAAGGAGTCTTAGAAGTTTCAGGCCTGCACCACCTAGTGGTGAAGAAGATTATTTGCATGCTTTTAACTTTGGATGTGGTTGACTCATTTTTATGGGTCATCTCCTTGGATTCCTGAGTCCTTGCCGAGTCCAACGATACCATACATGCTATGTTTCGCCTTATGGTTGGTGCAATGTTGTGATTTAGCATTTAAACAACATTTGTGAATATCTTGGAAACCGTTAGTCTGATTGAGATGAAACCACCATAGGAAAATCAGAAACATAAGTAATTGATTATCTGCTATAATGTCAAAATTTTGATAGTTAAGTGTCAAAAAATGCATGTGTGGGTAATTGTTTATGTATTTATACATATAAATGTCTATAACTGTCTATAAACTTGACACGCTTATGTATGGGGGCACTCTGACAACACAAAAGAAGTGGTGGGACTGCGCCACTTGTTGGAGCTATAATTGAACAAAACATTCAATTGGCTGTAACTACAGTACTGTTGGTCTGACTTCAAAACTGACATGCAGTGTCTTTTTCCCAGTTGCTATCATAGTCCATTTTGACATTGTTGGTCTGCCTCTAGCTTCCTTGTTTAATTCTGTTGAGCTCGGCCCCTGCTTGCAGCTTTACTATTGTAATTGTTGACGGTGTGTGAGTTCACATTGAGTGCGTCACTCACTTTGCAAAAAATAAATAAAATAAATAAATATATAAATAAATCCAAATAAACACTTTGAGAGTGAGATTTACTCGCACTTAATATTGAGCTATAATTTTCCTTCAATATCGCACACCCCTATTTAGGTCTTGTATGTAATGAAACGATGATAATGTAATGTTTATGGATTGGCTCCATTTATTTTAATTGTAACACAAATTTCTTAGCTTTTTCTAAAGCAACAGAAGGTCAAGCTTAATGATTTTGGCGCAAATAAAAATTATGCCACAAGTGCTATCGATTGAGCTTAAAGGAATAGTTCATCCCAAAATGAAAATGTACTGATTTTCGTTCACAACGTTTTAATTTTTTTCTGCTAGTATTTTCTCTGCTTTAGGGGTGTTCAGTTTCCTTTTACCTCCCTGATCTGTTAGATATCTGTTTGACAGCCAGTTCAATTACACTGAAAACACTGGACAGCATCATGTCTGGAGTGTGTGTGTAAGGTAGAGAGGCCTCTCACGTACAATATCTTGCTCGAGGAGCCCACATTGCTGGGTATGCTCAATATTTTGTGTCCATTGTTCCCTCCTAGCCTTCTCTTTTTCCCTCCTCTCCTCCTCTGCCTTTACCTTCCTTTAGAAGGTTATTACATAAGCTCCGGAGCTCTTTCGGCTGGCTCGAGGGAGGATAATTGAAAAGCGGAGCCGGGGATGAAAGCTCGCTATTCTATTTGGGTCTCTCAGTTCTGTGAAATAACGCAGAGAAAATGAAATGTACCGAGGAGCTGGAGCGGAGGAAAATAGGCCAGGCTCTTAAAACCGTGTCAGGGAGTTTGACATACCTGCCATGACATGGGAGCTCAGAGACTTTGTTATCGTCTTTCTTTAATAAAGATGCATGACGGCATGTGGCAGTTTGCGGTAAATGATGACAGGAAAGAGCCGAGTGAACTTTCACTGACTTTTCGAGAAGCAAGTGAGAGTGTGTGAAGAGCAGCTTCTACATCTGTGTGTGTGTGGACTTCTGAAATGAGACAAACTTATTTTAAGGGTTTGTAGTTACAGTCGGAGTTGAGTGGTCGCTAACAACCAACTCGCTTACAAAGAGTTTTAAATTCAGTTCGATTCAAGTGGTTAAAATGGACTAAATGTGATGTTTGAGTGGGCCGTAGTCCATCTGTTTTCACCGCTGACCCATTCGGACTAGTTTGTTGACCAGCATTAACCGGATAATCAGCCAATCATACGAATGCTTTTCAGCTTGTGCTTCACGGTTAAGCCAGGCCGCATGTTGGAACACAATCAACACAATATTAGTTTTTTTTTCTTCAAACAGACTGAAATACTCTTAAACACTGTGAAACTTTTGATTTACGTTGGCTAGACGAGAGAAAGATGTTTGTTAGAAACACAATAACCAGTTTTCTGCAATTTAATGCCAGTGTACTAAACCACAAAGTATTGTGTTATAAATGTACCTTCAATTTTTCAAAAATGAAAATATAAAAACCAGCTAGATTTACTCTGTTAATAATTGTGGAACTGCGTCGTGACAGTTGGTTATCAGCATCTTTCGGAGCAAATGGGAAATACAACCGAGCGATTACCTCATTTGTCACCTCGTATCATGTGACTCTTAAATGTTTACGTGACTTCTTATTTGACGAATCATTCAATAAAGTCGACATTCCTTCTCCCTTCTTCAACACATTACTAGAAGAAAAACGAGAGCTTTAAAGGCACAATATTTCATAGTTTTATTTTTGTACTTTTCATTCTTTCCTCATCCAAACTTTATTTTTTAGAGCTTGCAGAAAACTGCGCCGGTAGAAGAGTGTGTTTGTCTCCGAGTCCAAATGCACAACACGGTGAGATTAGCAGAGCGACCCCTTGATTCAGGTCAGGACAAACATAAGCACTATTTTGTACACTGCCACTGTTTACTGATAACGGCGGAGAGCTGCGGTGCATTACAGCGATAAGACAAAGAGATGTACAGAATAAACCTCTCCTGAACCGGCACTCAATCTCTGACTGGAAAACTTTAATTTGAATTACACCTGCTGTGTTTTTCCCCTCCTGCTTCCATCCATTCCAAGTCTCCTATCTTTCCCGGCACACTAATAGGAAACCGGCAGTGCTGTCGACCCATCAGAAGATGCTATCTCTGTCCTCGGCCACATGGAGCGAGAAGCAGATTTGTGTTGAATTGCCGTCTATGGGAGTTCAGTTTCCGCGGTGTTCTGCAGCAATATGAAGACTCGACATGGAGCGCTGCGATTATTTATTCAGGAAACGCAGCGCTTGAGAGGTTAAGAGGGCCGAGTCGAGCGGCCAGTCGCCTATTAATTGTCTTTGATCGCCTCTTGATGTATAATTTATAACTCTGAACCCTGAACAGCACAAGGCAACATCTTGTGGAAAACCGCATGAATATGGCAAAGACACTTGACCGAACAGAAGACACGATGACCTGTTGGCTGCGGTCGTTGACAGAATATGAGTTTGTTTAAATGAGAGATGACAGCATACGTTATCTTTTTAGGTATAAAACTAGACCGGAAAACACTGCTCAGAGCGCTCAGCTGTCTCGTCTGTCAGCGGCAACAGAGTCTTTATCAAGACACCCTGGCAAAAAGATGTAGAGCGGTGAAAACAAACACAGAAATGCTCCGTCAAAGCCTAAAAACAACATGTTTAGACGGTGCAAACGCTGGCAGTGTCAGATATGATCCAGAAAAGGTGCGTTGCAAATAAAGTTAAACTTACAAACAGAATAAGTCACATACTTTTGCTGAAAGACAAGCCTAAAGTGGTTAACTTGTCTTCCAAATTAGTCTAGCTGGTTAAGATCTGGTAAACACCAGCACAACACCTTAGTTTATGGAATATTGCAGATTATTGAGTTAAATTGATGTTCCTGGTCATCTTGAATCAGAATCTCTTCTCTGACGAGGAGGGCGGGGCAACCTGTCACTCACATGAGATCCACCAATAGCAAACCACAACCATCCAATCAATTCCCCACAGACACAATCAAGCACCGCCTACATTTGTTCTTGTTTGCGCTTCACGAGGATATACGACACAATAGAGAAAAAAAGATGAGCATAACTTCCCTGTCATGCCAACATTAAGTAGTTGTTTGCAGCGCTTGTCTAGTTTGTGGGAATTATTCTCTCTCACTTTGAAGTCTTTTTAATTAAGATGCCTAAGAGAATGAAATCATCATCTGTATTGGGATATGTAATATAAATGTCCCCGTTTGTGCCTGATAGAGAGTGGTTGAGGTCATTACTGTGGACATCATCTCCATGAATCCCTCTCCACACCGAGGTCAATTAAAACTACAGTTAGGTCACATGACAGAGAACGGGGGAAATGAAAACCTCCTCTTTAATGAGGATAGGCGCACACATCCATACATGCGCTATAATCCAGTCAAGTAGCGTTTAATTAACATGCGAGGAATGGAGAGTCATTTCGACACCGGCTTCACATTAAAATAACATTTCACAAATCTCATAATGCATGTTTATTTTTCATTATTATTTGTTTTATCAGCCAAAACATGATTTTCAAAACAGATCTACACTATTTAAATATTTTAAAATGATTTAAATTTATTGGCTTATTGTCATCGATCAGAAATTCAGTGATGTTGCGTACTTAAATGACTGATATTGTTTTGCCTCGATTCCAACACATTCACACACAAGTTATTTTTCACATGGCAATGAAGAAAACTCATTTCCCTGAATTGTTCCAGACAACACTTTTATACGAACATGGATTTGTTCTAAAGCTGCACACAAGCAACTTCCCAGAAATCATCATCCAGCCATGACTGTTATCACAGCGGCTCGCTCTCAGTCATCAGCCGTCAGATGCTCCAGCTGTCTGAGGCCGTTACAGCAGTCGCTGCCGCAGAGACACACGCTTTTGACTGCGCACGTCTTTTTTCTGTTTGTAATTAGCCGTCTGCTGAACGCTAACAGGAGAATGAGGTTGGCTTTAAAAAAAGGGTCTAATTAAGCACAATGAGAACAGGGAAATCAGGACGTCCCTTAATGAAGACCAGGAGATCTGCCAAATTGATATTCCTCATGTAATAAACCAAAAATGGTGTACTCGACAGGTGGTGTTTAAAAATCACAATGGCTGTTGTGAATGTTTACTCATTCTCTAGTGATGAGTTATACAAAGAGACTTTTTAAGGATGAGTGTGTGTGTGTGTGTGTACTTGTATTCCTTACATTGTGGGGACCAAATGTCACCACAATGTAAGTAAAACCAGTAAATCTTGATCTTGTGGGGACATTTTTGTTGGTCCCCATGAGGAAAAAAGCTTATAAATCATACAGAATTATCTTTTTTGAAAATGTAAAATAGCAGAACATGTTCTGTGATGGGTAGGTTTAGGGGTAGGGGTAGTGTAGGGGCACAGAATGTACAGTTTGTACAGTATAAAAACCATTACGCCTATGGAATAACCCCATAAAACATGAAAACACAACATGTGTGTGTGTGTGTGTGTGTGTGTGTGAGGCCCTGGAGCACAAAACCAGTATACGGGTTTATTTGGAGCAATAGTCAACAATACATTGTATGGGTCAAAATTATTGATTTTTCTTTTATGCCAAAAATCATCAGGATATTAAGTGAAGTTCATGTTCCATGAAGATATTTTGTACATTTCTTACAGTAAATATATAAAATAAAATTGTGTTGTGAGTGTAAATGTATTAATATGGACTTCAAGGACAACGTATGTATGGACATCGTAGGACAATGTATTTTTGTATATTATGTATCTGTATTTTAAAGTGTAAAGCTGCTTTTATTTGATCAGAAATACAGTAAAAATAGTGACATTTTTCTAATCTAAAATTTCTGTTTTCTATGTGAATATATAGCACAGTGTAATTTATATCCTGTGATCAAAGCTGAATTTTCAGCATCATTACTCCAGTCTTCAGTATCACATGATCCTTCAGAAATCATTCTGATATGATGATTTGATGATCAAGAAATATTTATGATTATTATGAATGTTGAAAACTGCTTAACATGAATAATATGATGTCAATGAAGGGGTTCTTGAGCCTTTTTAATGGGGCCGTGGAGTTAAATAATACCGTCTGACTTGGTAAAATAGAAGTTTTAACCAAATAAAGAATGAAGCTAGATATTCTAGTCCTGCTATTTTTCATTCATAGTTGACAGGCTCACGGCGCACAGCATCCTTCATTAGCTGGAAGTGATTAAGCGGTGTTCAGCGAGATGGCAGATTCAGTGCTGATTCTCAGCCGAACGCGTGCCAGGAGCCGCTGATGCGTCAGTCTGGGCAGGACAGGAGAGCGATGTCACTTATTCTGCTGCAGTCTGTCAGTTTACAGAAAATGTGCCGCTGAAAAGCTGTTGAGAACGTGTTGAAAGAGAGCGTGTCTGTCTGAGGAGGAACACGGCTCAATTGAGATCTCACTTTCTCAGATACAAACAGCCATCGTCTCTCTCTGCCTCAGTAAGTAGGCCAGTGTAGCTTGAAGAACTTGCTTTCAGAACACACACACACACACACACACACACACACACACACACACACACACACTCACACACACTCTAAGGCTCTGTTCCAAAATCTAGTGAACTAGACAAAACCTTTGTTTACATTTTTAAATTGATGTTCCTGATAATCTTGAATCAGAATCTCTTCTCTGATGACGAGGGCGGGGCAACC
This sequence comes from Zacco platypus, assembly GCA_038088235.1. Classification (NCBI taxonomy): domain Eukaryota; kingdom Metazoa; phylum Chordata; class Actinopteri; order Cypriniformes; family Xenocyprididae; genus Zacco; species Zacco platypus. The sequence continues at coordinate 9,408,282 of CM076075.1, read as the reverse complement.
TGTCACTCACATGAGATCCACCAATAGCAAACCACAACCATCCAATCAATTCCCCACGGACACAATCAAGCCCCGCCTACATTTGTTCTTGTTTGAGAAGCGTTTCACGAAGATATACAACACAATAAGGGAGAGAAGGCACACATAGGACTACAGTCATGTTGGTAACTGAAAGCACAATCAGATATACAGTAGCGTGTCATAAATAAATGGGTAATGGCAACAGTTGAGTGCCGGAAGTAAAAATCACATTCATTTTCTCCAAAGGGGAATTAAATAAATTATAAGCTGTTAAAGACATTTACTGTGGGCTACGAGGTTGTTAATCAGTGGTGTATGATTATGATGAAGCCTCCAGTCCACATTATTTCAACTTGTCTTCGAAATTATTGTTTAACACTTGAATTCCTGGTGAAAAACTACATTACCCATGATTGCACAGAAATCTCCACCAAACAGAGAATCACACCAAATTAACGCTTGAGCTCCCACCAGTGTTGTGTTAGTATCATTGATATTCTGTTGTAGTTTTTGTCAATATTTTGAATAAGATTTTATTTTAATATTTTCTAAAATTATTTAATAGTTCTGTGTTTGTACTTGTTTCTTTAGTTTTCATTGTTTTTCTTTTTAAATAAACATGTTTACATAGTTTTTTTTATTAATTGTAGCTTATTTAGTTAATAAAAATGAGAAATGTCATGTTGGAAACTAGCTGAAATAAAAGTTAAGTCTTTTTAATATTTTAATTGATTTCAGCTAACAGTTGTGTAATGAAATTGTTGTTTTTAATTTCTTGATAATAAATAACCATGATTGCACAGAAAACTACTTGCATATATATATATATAATATGCATACAGTTGTTAAATACTGGAAGTTTGTAATGTTCTCCTCGTCATTGAATGGTTCGGTTCATGGATTAAAACTCCTAAACAAAGACTTTTTAAAAATCCTGATTGAAAAGTGTGGTTTAGACGTGTCTGAGAATGGTGTGTGTGTGTCAGTGTTTACCGTGTGTGTCGCACCATGAACATCATGTTGATCCGGAGCGACTCTCAGATGGTTGAATAAACTGCGGTGGTGTTTACTCCAAGTCAGATGGCCTTCATTACCGCTCTGCGCACAGATATGTGCCTGATGAGGCTTTTTACACCGCGCTTGTCCTTCTATTGTGTTGCTGCGGTTTATGAGGTGCTGCGTGTGTTTTCTGCTTACTAAATGATGTGAGCTCAGCAAATGAGACGCATGTAATTGTCTTTCAGTGCCAGGAGTCTCTCTATGGTTTGGCAATCTGTGATTCAGAGTTTGCCTGTAATATTAGTGCTGATCATTGAAGGTGACTTTCAAACGTGAGACACATTGAGCTGCGCTGCTCGTGTGGACGACATCGGTTTGAGACTGACTTTGAGTCATTGCTTTCAGAAAACATGTTGCATCAGTTTTGAACATTAATGTTCCTTTTAGAGAATCTGTGCAGTCTGATTCAGTGAACAAATGACTCTGAGTCGGTTCTTTTTAGTGAATCAAACACATTCAATCAGTTCATAGTTAATGAGGTGCATTATGTTTTAATGCTTATTTAATTTTGTTATACATGGATTATGCAACACCTTGTGCAATTATTGATATCTTGTGATTTGGCAGCACGATTGGATTTCTTTTTTTTTCATGTATTTTTCCTTAAGTACAAAAGTTATTCAAGCCATTTCCTTTTCTACTCTGTAAATCATTTTGCAATGTGCCTTTGCTTTCTGTATATATTTCTATGTGAGGGTTTCCGAGAAATGGCTTATAATGCCTGTATTTTCACTACCTGTCAAAATTTTGGAGTTTAATTCATCAACGACACATTAAATCGATCAAATGTGACAATAAAGACATTTAAAATGTTACAAAAGATTCTATTTCAAATAAATGCTACACTTTCTATTCATCAACAAATCCTGAAAAAAATGGTACATCACTGTTTTCGACATTGATAATAATCATAAATGTTTCTTGATCATCAAATCATCATATCAGAATGATTTCTGAAGGATCATGTGACACTGAAGACACTGAATGATGCTGAAAATTCAGCTTTGATCACTGGATATAAATTACACTGTACTATATATTCACATAGAAAATGGATGATTCACATTGGAATAATATTTCATAATTTTTACTATATTTTTGATCATATAAATGCAGCTTTGGTGATCAGAAGAGACTTGCAGAAACATTACCAAACCAAAACTTTTATTATCATTGGTTGAGTCAAATATTCTACAAAGATAAAACACAATAAGTAGAATTTTGATTTGTTTTGAAATATTTCAAAAGGAGTATCATTTGTATGGAGCCATGGTGGTGGAAAAAATATGAAATGGAAGGAAAAAAAAAATATTTTAAAACTTGCGTTGGCCTGAGAAACTTTGCGTTTGCTTGCAAAAAACACAAAAGCGTTGGCTTATTATTTTTCCTCCCATCTCATATTTTTTCCACCACCATGTTCCATGCGTTTGCTCCCGTTGGTGCTTCAGTTCTCTGAGATGATGGTGCATCACGCAACAAAACCTTCCTGAATTCTCTTCCATGGAACACACATGGATTTTTCCGCTGTGTCATGCAGCTTTGTCCTCTGGCATGTTCTCACCCTTTGACCTACACACACGCACACGCACACGCACACACACACACACACACACACACACACACACGCACACACCCTGCAGCTTGTCCTGTTTCAGAAGCAGCAGTCGTGATGCTCATGTCTGTTCCTGAGGAGAGATGTGTTCTCAGGGCTTGTATCCCGCTCTGGTTCTGTCTGTCCGCAGGGAGCCCAGATTCATCACGGTCTCATCCTGTCCCTCTGAACCCGAGATTGAGAAAAGATTCCCTCGACAGACGGCTTCATAAAGGATGCGTCTCTCTGTGTGTTTGGGTTGAGACGAGTAACATGTTTTATCATCTGATGGTCAGGATCTCTGAAATCCTCTCGTTCATCCAGTTTTTTGTTTTCGCTGTCAGCATGTTTTCATATTGATGAAGGGTTTTAATCTTTACGAACGCCTCCGCAGACTCTCAGGTCAAGCAGCACTTTATAGTAATGTTGATTCATAAGAACATTAACGTATATAATTATGAAATATTATATTGTCATTATGCACAATATGGAATATAAAATATAATATTTAGGGCTGCATGACTTCCATTTTGTTTTCCCCCATGGTTTCTGTTTTAATTTCTCTGGACACTGTTTTAATGGTTTATTTAAATATTAATAATCAAAAACAATGTCTAATCAATTGAATTCTCGAGTTTGGTTCATGAACAACATGCAGATTTCAATAGTAGTCTTTGTTATAGATTTTGTATTTATGTATCACCATTTGATGGTTTATTCATCCAAAAGTTGCCAAATTCCATGATTCCAGTACATTTCTATTTTTATAACTGGATTCCGTGATTCCATCCACGTTTTCCGCATCATGGAAATCGGCTCTAAATGATGTGTATTATAATGTTAAAATGTATATCAAATCTTTATTTTGGAAACCGGTATCTTCGAGGACCCTTGGATGAATTTAAAGAATAATTCAGTCAAAATGAAAGTCTTTCATCATAATTTCAACCTCATCTCATTCCAAAGGCTTTTGTGTTCCATCGAAAAACAGAACGTCGAACCTGTTTGGAGCGCCGCGAGTAGATGATGACAGAATGATCGTCTTTGAGGCACATGTGACTTCAGCATCATTCATCTCTCGTTGTTGATTAGTCTAGCGTTTGTGACAGGAGAGTGCTATGAAGCTCTCTTCCACTGTCCTGGAGCTGCAGATGGTGTAATTCCGTGTCCGTTCCAGGGTTCGGGAAGCTCTGAGCGCGTCCCGGGCCTGTTAGAGCAGATGGCGGATTATCCAAACAAGCGGACAAATTACCCGTACTCCCGTTGTGCGCTCGGGCCGCGGGCGAGGGTGGCGGAGCGCCCGGCCTGCAGAATCTGAGCCAGTGGGTCAGCTGGCGTAGAGCGCAGTTCACTTTCATTTGTTGCTTCGCTCTCTCCAGCTCCATCTTATGACACAATCATGTTAATTTGCATGTTTTTGCGCTGTGTGCATATATCTATTCAATGTTAAATGCATCTTAATTTTTTGGCTCTTTGCTTTTTTATATCATATATTAATTTGCAGGCTTTTTTTGCAGTATTGATTCTAGATTCAATCAGCAATACATTTTATTTTTCTTATATTTTTGCTTTTTTTCTATCACATTCATTTGTATGCTTTTTGTGCAGTGTGCATTTATTGATTTTATGTGTAATTGCATTTTAGTTTTTGCTTTTTTGTTTCATTTATTATTTATTTATATTTATTATTTTATTTATTTTTATTGCTTTTTTGCAGTATAGATTCAGTCTGCAATATATCTTTTTTGTATCGCATTAATTTGCATACTTTTTGGTTTTATAGGTTCAATCTTTAATGCATTTAAATGTTTCTCATCTCATATTTTTGGCTGTTTGATAGGTTAGTTACTGAAGCACATTCAGAGTCAAATGTTGCAGGCCAGGCTTGAACCTGCATAGTATGGATGAGCATGCCCTAACCTCTCTTTTCATTTTGAGAGACATGTCTAGTGTGCTTCTCTATAAATGCTGGTGTTCTTCATAAACCCAGAGTGTTCACTAATAAATTGCTTTTTATTCCCACAAAGTGCCGTTCACGTACTTAATTCAATCAAAGCTGAAACACGCAGGCTCTGCCGGCCTCGAGCTCTCTCCACTTCAGACAGTCGGTACAGCCGATGCTGCAGTGCTGCTCCGTTTCCAGGAACAATAAAGTTACTTAAATGCTACAAAGCATGACATGCACTTTAACTTGCATCATCATCATCTTCATCATCATCACGTGGAAGTGCATGCAGAATCGCTCAATATGGCTAATTCTCCAGTCCGGGAGACAGCAGAACAAACACGGATCGTGATGAATTGGCTCTTTAACCTGCGCTACAGTCTCACACTGATCAAATGGCCTTTTGTCTAATTGCATTGCTCTGTTTGCAGTCACTGACTGATGTCGGATCATTGTTCCGATGCAGAAGCAGCAGGAAACGACAGCATTTCAGTGTCGCTGATGAGTGTGTGTAATGACACTGTGAACCTGAACCTGTGCAGATCTGAAATCATTCTAATGGATCTTTCCCGTCTGTACTCTCTGTTTTCTCTTAGGGCCATGTGCTTCATTTCAGAATAAACAGCAGTAAGCAGTGTTTTCGTAGTGAACGCTTTTCCTCTCGAATCCAGAGCAATTTGGAGAATGATAGAGAGAATTTGAAAACACGTGAATTTTTTTTTTTTATGATTATTTTTACAACATTTTGAGAATCTGAAGAACCTTTTCTGGAATTCTTCACAAATCGTACGCCAGTAAAGAAGCTTTATTGTGAAGAGTGCAGCATGTTGTTATGGTGCACACATTGAAAGAGTGTTGAAGGGGAAAATAAGACCACTGCTTGCCACACCTCTCTATCCATTTCTATGTGGGCAAATACAAAAAAAAAAAAAAAAAATGAATAAAATAAATTCATTGATTTCATGTTGAAGTAGATGAAAAATTAATGGGACTTTATGGGAAACTGTGAGTTCAACTCCTCCCCTTCTGGACAGGAATCAGCTTCGTCCTGTGTGTTAGTGTGTGTGTGTGTGTGAGAGAGTGTGTGAGTCACTCACTTGCACAATCACACTCACTCACACACACACACACATGTTGTGTTTTCATGTTTTATGGGGTCATTCCATAGGCGTAATGGTTTTTATACTGTACAAACTGTACATTCCCCCTACACTACCCCTACCCCTAAACCTACCCATCACAGAAAATGTTCTACTATTTTACATTTTCAAAAAAGATAATTCTGTATGATTTATAAGCTTGTTTCCTCATGGGGACTAGGGTTGTGCAATTAATCGCAATTGCAAAACAATCGCAATTTGAGCACATGCAATTTCTAAATCGCACAAGTCTGCAATTTTATTTGTTAATTTATTTATATTTGAATTCAGAATACTGCAACGTTATTGTGTGCATGTTTAAGAAGTTAACCAATCAGAACTCACTCAGCACACCGCACAAATTAGAACAAAGGAAAGCGGGAGAACAGAATAGGCAAACGGGAGGAAAGAAGAAAAAAATATGGATGTAGTTCAGAATAAAAATGATTTGGTACCACAGAGAAATTCAACATCAGTCGTTTGAGAGAATTTTGGAGTCAAACACTGTACAAAAGAGCTGCCAACTCGCACTTTTTTCACTCAAGTTGCTGTATGAGAAATGTAAGGTGGGCGTTGAATATGAGTTTAAGCAGGTGAAATAATCGTAATTTATTTTATGTTGTCTGTTTTTAAGACACAATTTTTTTTACAGTTTTGTTTATCAAGCAGTTAATCCTACTGTATAGTATGTCACTTCATTGTGAAATGTGTGCACTGAAATACAATTTTGAAGTTTACTTATTATGACTGGAATTTCAGGTTAGTTAACCTTAATTTATTTTATGTTGTCTGTTTTAAAGACAGTTAATTACAGTTTTGTTTATGAAGCTGTAAATACAGTTACTTCATTGTGAAACATTTTGTTATGTACTTCTTGTGCACTGAATACATTCAGAATGTAGCATGTTTGAAAAAGCAAAAACAATTACCAAAATTGCAAAATAAATCGCAATTGCAATATTCATTAAAAAAATCGCAATGTGATTATTTTGTCCATATTGCACAGCCCTAATGGGGACCAACAAAATGTCCCCACAAGATCAAAATTTACTAGTATTACTATATCTGTGGGGACATTTGGTCCCCATAATGTAGGGAATACACACACACACACACACACACACACTCACTCACTCACTCACTCACTCTTTTTATCACATTAAATGTGAATATGTGAGATATTTATAACATTATGTATATAATTAACAGAAGAAATTAATTATTAAGGAGTGTTATTGACACTTTGTGACCCCAGAATGTGTTGAAAACGAACTGGAGCAGAAGTTGAGCAGTTCCTCCTGTCAGGTGTGTTTCCCAGCAGCGGCGGTTACTCGTGTTCATTCAGAGATCTGCTACCTCAACGCTTCGGAATTTGAGCGGGCCAAAACCAACACAAGATCTTGGCAGTAGAGAGACGGGTGTGAAGGAGGCTACGCAACAGCTTACATCCTCGTGTGAGATGAGCGCCGTCAACACGTGTGTGTGAAAGAAGACTGAACTATGTCTGTTTGTGTGTGTAACACTGATAATAATCACAAATGTTTCTTCATCATCAAATCATCATATCAGAATGATTTCTGAAGGATCATGTGACACTGAAGACTGGAGTAATGATGCTGAAAATTCAGGAATAAATTACACTGTACTATATATTCACATAGAAAACAGATGATTTACACTGGAATAATATTTCACAATTTTTACTGTATTTTTGATCAAATAAAAGCAGCTTTGCTGAGCAGAAGAGACTATCAAAAGCATTAAGAAATCTTAATGATTCCAAACTTTTGAACAGCAGTGTGTATCCGTTAGTAACATTAGATTTTAATTGATGAGTCAAGCTAATGGATCTGTTTCTTCCTTTCTTTTTCTTCGTAACAATATTTCTTCATGAGTTATTGAAGCCTCTCTGCAGTCATTTCTTCATTTAAGAAGTGTCTTTTGTCTAGACATTTTGTAGAAGAGAAGAACTGAACCCCTAGCTGGTGTGGGTGTTTTGTGGTGATCAGCAGTGTCTCTGCTCTGCATGCTGAGCGGCTCAATCACAGTGATGGATTTAAACTGGAACGGGCTGATCGATCCTTATGCAGTTTGTCAGCCGGCGCTCCTGAGTCTGCGATTTCACAAGCATCTGCACATCTCTCCATGGGTCACAGTGAGAGCAGAGATCTGTGGGTGATTCTGCAGAGACTGTGTGCCACACACTTTACTAGGTTGGTTATTTATGCTGCTGGAAATACATGGTCATCAACAATACTCCGGTCAGCTGTGGCGTTTAAACGATGCTCTCTTGGTACTAAGAGGCCCAAACTGTGCCAAGAAAATACAAGAGTTTGGGGTCAGTAAAATAATTTATTTTGAAATAAATTAATAGTTTAAATCATCAAGGACACTTGAATTTGATCAAAAGTGTCATTAAAGACATTTATAATGTTATAAAAGATTCTATTTCAAATAAATGCTCTTCTTATCAAAGAATCCTGGAAAATAACATTCAGTTTCAACAGAAATCTGAAGCAGCACAAAAATATGGAACATTGATAATAATAATCATAAATGTTTCTTGATCATCAAATCATCATATCAGAATGATTTCTGAAGGATCATGTGACACTGGAGTAATGATGCTGAAAATTCAGCTTTGATCACTGGATATAAATTATACTTTACTGTATATTCACATAGAAAACAGATGGTTTACATTAGAAAAATATTTTATTTTTATTTAATTTATTTTATTTTATTATTTCTTTATTTCATTTCTTTATTTGTTTTATTTTTCATTTTATTTGATTTCTTTATTTGATTTGATTTCTTTATTTTGTTTCTTTATTTTATTGTATTTTATCTTATTTTATTTTTATTATTTTTTATATTGTATTATTTTAAGTATTGATTTTATTTATTTAATGTATTTTATTATTTTCTTTTCTTTTACTTTTTTATTTATTTTATTATATTATAAATATTTTTAATATTTTTATTTTTATGTATTATTTTTAAATTTAATTGATTTTTTTATTATTATTTTTTATTTATTTTTAGTTATAGCATGTTTCAAAAGAGATTTAAAAGGTATTTTGAGTAGTTTTCATTAATGTTTTCATTGAAACACATATATGTCCGCTGTTGAAAGCACTCTGAGAGCAGATATTTGTGGGCAGCAGTGTCGTTCTCTTGCAGGAAGTGATGAGTACATGTTCCCTCACTCTGCATCATCCATTCATAAACATCTCTGTTGTCTGTCGTGTTACATGTAGTCGTGTAGAGCAGTCATCGCAGTGTGTGAGAGGCTGTTTGACCTTTCACTGCCCACTCCTGATCTCAGATCAGCTTTACCAAGCACTTCATAACTTGAATCTTTTTTTAGGTAGAACGTGTCCAGTATGAAAAAGCACCCTGTAGAAACATCACGCACGGCCCCAGCTTTCATTAGCTGTCATTTGCAGTAAAAATAAATGGTTTGCTGACTGATGTTTGGCACGGATTCCCGCTGTGAGAGAGGAACACGTCGCATGAGGTCTGGGAAAGAGCCAGGACAGACTTTCTGCTGGCAAAGACACGAGATCTGGGAAGGAGGTAACTGCTCTGACGCATTCTAGCAGGCCGACAGACTTCACGACGTGTTAGTCCTGCTTGTGACATTATTTAATACATTGCTTTGCAAGATGTGATGCCGTCTCTCTATTAAAGCGCACTTTCCAGGACGTTAAATGCTCGGAAATCTCGTTAAGTTTATGCCAGGACACCTGTTGTGAAGTAAACCATTAGGCTGTTTTCCAGATTCTTCACATTTCGTGAGAAGGGCTGTTTCAGCGTGTGTGAGGAGAATGTAATGCTGGTACAATTAACAGTGAGATTTAATTACAGACCAACATGACGTTTATTATGAGGTGTAGTGTAGAAGCTGCTCAACAACTACATTTGATGGCTGAACCTGAAGTGAGAAGTGAGATCCCATCACTTTCCAGAAGTAGCTCCTACATGAAGTCTGCATATGGATATTACTTTCCATTACTGTGTGATGACATCAATCAGAAGCTGTAGTAACTGTTTTTATCTAACATATTTTTTAAATTATTTTTATTTGATAATTTATTGTATTGCATTGTTGTAATTTTATTTTTATTTTTTGTATTGTATTTTATTTTTTATTTTATTTTATTATTAAATATATGATGGCAAGACGATATGTCAATGTTTTTTTATTTTAAGTCATAATTTTTATATTTTTATTTTTGTTTATTTACTATTTGTTTTATTGTTATTATTTTCAATTATTGTGTTTCATTAATTTAAAAAAAACTGTTTTATTTTATTGCATTTTCAACTTTAATTCTTTTCATTTGTTATTTTTATTTTTTATTATTATTTATTTATTTTATTATTTTATTTTTATTTTTTTTAATTTTTATTTTTTGTCATTTTTTTTTATTTCACTGAATTTAATTCATTCATTTGTTCATTCATTTTATTTAGTTTTATTACATTTTATTTTATTATTTTATGTTACAGTAATACTATAGTAACATTCATTTTAAATGAACCTGGTTTAAAAAAACAACAACACAACTACACTACTGTTTCTGAAACGACAGGACCCACTTGCTCAATTAAACATTCGGGTGTTGAGGAGAAGCACGCACACTCACATACTGCCATTAAAAACGTGTTACTTGCCGTTGAGCGTCCGTTTAAGAGCAGTATGCAGTGAGAGAGCGAGTGCTCTGTTCTGGAATCAGTCTGTGTTGTGTTGCGGTGATGCTGGAGCTGTCAGGCTGAAACAACAGAGGCTTAGAGGAATTACTGCGTCTCCTTTCCCTTTGTTTGATCACTGTAGATCTTGACATTGTTTCTGCATTTCCTTTAAAGCATATTTCATGTCTCCCATTTGACGTCTGAAGTGCATACATCACGCTCGTGTATATTAAAGACGGTGATAATTAATGCTAATCTCTGGAAGGTATTGGCGTGGCAGTGATATAACCTCGTCTCAAAGCTGTGAGCTAAAATCATTAGTCTTAATCTCTGCTGGAGTCACACTAATGCCGTATCAATCACCGGGTTAAACTCCGCGCACTTTAAGCCTGAAATGTGTTCGTTTGAGTGTCTATTAGGGGTTTCAGTTTCTGCTGAAGCTCTGAGCTGATGTGAAGATGATCAGATTATCAGATTTTGGTTGAGCGGACCTGCTTCATACATGAAGGTGTTTGTGGCGTCCTCGTCTCTCTCTGCAGTGTTTGTTTTCTCGTGTGTCGTCTTTGTTTAGTGACGGGTTTGTGTGTCTCGCTCACGCTGGGCTCCTCAGACTCTCTGCATTCAGTGATCTGAACGCACAGCTGGGGCTCTTTGTGATGTGAGCAAAACTGGCCTGTTCTACATTAATCACACATCACATCCAATCCCTTACATTATCAGAGCAAAGAGATCTCAGCGTGAGACCCTGATCTTCACTGCCGACGTCCACCGACCCCAGTGTGAGGGGAAGTTCAGAATATATTCACATATTTATGTAATGCTTGCTAAACTGACATGTCATTTCACACACAGCTATGCTCGTTTCATTTTATTATTGTTTTATGTATTTTTTTTTTAAAAATTATAATTTATTAATCATTCTTAAAATTTATTTTTATTTAATTTATTTTTATTTATTTATTTTTACTGTTGTTTGTTTGTATTTTTACATTTTTTTTTAATTTATTTATATTTGCATTCAGATATATTTATGTAATGCCCACTAAACTGACAAATCATTTCACAGATAGCTATGCTAGTTCCATGATAGTTATTTATTATTATTAATTATAGTAATTAATTATTATTAATATTAATATAATTATTATGAATAATATTATTAATTAATTCTTTGAATTTTATTTATATTTATTTATTTTCATATTTGTATCTTATTTATTCTTGTTTTTAAATGTATTTTTACTTTAATTTTTTAACATTTATTTAATTTATTTGTGTTTATTTTTATATTATTCATTTTTATTTTTATGTAGTTATATTTATGTATATTTCTTTATCACTCAAAATTAATCTTTAAACACTAATAATTTAATAAAAATAATAAAATATCTCTAAAATAAAAGAAAAATAAAATATCAATTTTTGATACAGTACTTTTACATTTTTTGATGCTTTTCAAGTGATTTTTTTTAGCAGTATAGAAGTCTTAAATCAGCTCCAGATGTGATCACATGAACTTAATTCCAGAAGTTGCAGCTGGAATGTTAATATCCTGTCATTTATTTTATTAATGGTGTGCAGATTCCCTCAAAAGTGGCCTGTTTTACTCTGAAATAAAGTGCAAACCTGTTTTCGTCGGACAGGACTCCGTTACTCCCTCGAGGTCGGTGTGTGTTCGAGCTGTGGATGTGTGTCTCATAAACAGAATAAGTGAGCCATTTCCGGCCTTCATGTATCCATACATCGCTGTTTAATGTTCTGCTGACTGCGCTGAATTCTTTAACTCTGAAAACTGTGAATCGAGTCCTGTTAGACGAGGACTCAAACACACCGGAGCATTCGGTTTAGAAAGCAGCAGCACCTTTACTTTTTTCAATAATTGGTACACTATCATTTTCACTGTTTTCGCTCTGCATCATTTGTTCATGAATCATAAACGCTTATCTAGGCTGACTTTACGAGACCCGCTCCAGCTCTCTGATTGGACAATCATGTGTTTTCTCTCCAACACCAAATAGTTTGTGGGACGTTTCATTCCTCTCAGAACCCATCCTCTGGGTTTTGTCAGGCAATACTTTCAGGAGATTATCAAATTACCGCTTGATACGTGAACACACGCTCTCTTTTGTGAATGTCTTTATCAGCTCTCTCATACTTGAGTAAACCAAAAAGGGGAGAGATTTTCACGTCGGCTTCTTCATTAAGACGAACGCGGACGAACGTCTGACTCATATTTGCGCAGCTGTTTGAGGCTTGAGTCATTTGATATCTGTTGGCACTTTGTGCTTCTCCTCCGGACAGAGATTGATCGAAACCCACATTAGCAGTGTGTGGGTCGAGTAAAGAAGACCGAGTGTGTGTGTGTGTGTGTGTTTCTGCCCGCCTGCATCAGCTCTAATGGGCTGTTGACCCTCAGCAGGACGAGGGTCGAGTGGTCATTCATCACTAGATCATCCAGCCGGCTAGATTAGCCATCAAACTGGCGTATGAGTCCAGGAGAAACTCGTCTCTCGCTCTCTCTTTCCCTCCCAGCGTTGGCTGAACTCTGATTGCTCCAGTTTTATCTTCACAGCAGAACAAAAGGCTGTCGCTGCTGCTGTGAGACGGACTGGATTCAAGCAGCTGATGAGTGAGACGGGAACGGTCTGTGATGTGTTATGTCATAACAGAACAGCAACAAAAAAACCTAACATGAAACTAAAGCGCTTCTTCTCCAGGTGGATGAAGACTTCAGTGTTTAAAGGTCATTTGTGATGATTGACAGCACCGCGGTTTTGGTGTTTCGGTGCTCTCTTAACCGTGCTTGTGTGAACGGCACATTTGTGCATCTACCGGAAAAATCTTTCTGGTAATTTTACTGTCATTTACTGGGATTGATGTGTGAAAGAGGGTATCGTTTTTTGTGAGTATTTCCAAGCATTTTGTAAAAATATTATGGATATAGTCAAAATGAGGGAAAAAAAACAACAAATTTATAGTCTCTTCTGCTCTCCAAGGCTGCTTTTATTTGATCAAAAATACAGTAACAATTCTGAAATATTATTCCAATGTAAATCATCTGTTTTCTATGTGAATATATAGTACAGTGTAATTTATATCCAGTGATCAAAGCTGAATTTTCAGCGTCATTACTCCAGTCTTCAGTGTCACATGATCCTTCAGAAATCATTCTGACATGATGATTTGATGCTCAGGAAACATTTATGATTATTATCAATGTTCCATATTTTTGTGGAAACCGTCATACATTTGATCTTTCCTCTATTAAATGAAAACCACACAGAGAGAAAACCAGGTCAACAATCTTGTGTTTAATGCGTCCTGATATTATTTTTCCCTCCATTTTATTCTGGTCTTGTCACTATCAAGGTGATGCATGCTGCTGGACAGACTGTGTTTCAGACAGGGTTCTCATTAATCTTGTGTTAATGAGCCTTCATGCAGGTTCTAACGAGCTTTAATTGCTGTTTGGTCCTGGCTGGAATCAATGCTGCTGTCCAGCCAGTGGCCGCAGTGGAGACTCATTTGCATACACACACACACACACACACACACACACACGGTTTTACCATCCCAGATTCCCTCAGCTCAGTCACTCTTGCTTGTTCACCCACACATTCATTTAATTTGAGAAATGATTCATTCTCAGTGTTGATGAAGAGTTTGATCCGCATGGATCAGCTTGAGGACGTGCATTATCAGACGGTTATTGATCATATTAAGTCAAATTCTCTCACGTGTCTTTATATTGATTTTGTTTATAAATATAGAGATCTTCTGAAAGAGAACTGCAGATGTCAGAGCTGTGGTGCAGTGATTAGTATACACTTCTTACATATTGAGTCTTGGTGCTCATGTGGGTGATGCAGGTTCGAGTCTGGGCTCCTGTAGTGGGTCCTCCCTATTACTTTGTAAGAATGTAATGCCTTATCAAAAGAGCCTTTTTATTTCTAAATTATGACATTTTATAATGTAAAAATCATACTAACATTATAAGTGCGCCTCGGGAAACAACATCAACAACAACAAAAAAATCCACTTTCTAACTCCTTTAACTCTTTCACCTCCATTTCCACTGTTATACTGTAGGGGGTGCTGTTACACACCTTCTGAAAGAGTTCAGAATCTCCCGATCAAAACACAGGTGAAGAAGAAGCAGAAACGAGTGATAGAGGTGCTGCTGACGCTCATGTAAAATAAGACGATTAAACATTAAACTAATCAAAACGTCCTGACTGAAATGAAGATTTTGACAAAAACACAATTTTCTCAGCTTTTTGTTCAAAATGTTGCTTTTTTTCCTGAAATTTACCCACATTTAAGGTGCTGATAAAAAATAATGCCTGAAGCTAGCATATTTTTGTTTAAAAGCAGAGGCGCTGTTCGTTCTCTTGGTATATTTACTGTTCAGATATTGTAAATCATCATTCGTGTGTATCCTCCGATAATTCAATTATTCCATTCAGTCTGGTGAAGTTATTTTTTAGTTCTTTTTGCATGCACCAATTTTTTTTTTTAATTTTTCACCAAAAGAGTTTTTAAATTTTTTGGGGGAACAAAACTGAAAATCCAATAAACAAAAAAGCCCAGAGAAAATAAATATGTACTTTTTTTAAGTTTGATTTATTTTCCCAAGGTGTTTTGTCCCATTTTCATACTTTGAGTGAGAAAATAACCAGCTTTTGTGTTACTGAAAAATATAGTAATTTATCTTGTTTTCATTTGCTAGAATGTAAGAATTGAAAGATCACAAACTCACACTTGTTTTAAGGTGAATTTATTGGGTTGTTTCATATATGAACCAATACAACATCATGCTAGACATAAACATTTTTACTATATGCAATATTTTTATTTTATAACCCGACTGTTGTGTTTACATGTTTGGAAACAACAACAACTTCTGCTTACTTCCATTGGTCTCTTGTCCATCCCTCTTCCTCCCCCATGTCCATATATTTTTCTTCCTTTGACTGACACACACACACACACACACACACACACGTTGTTTTTTCATGTTTTATGGGGTCATTCCATAGGCGTAATGGTTTTTATACTGTACAAACTGTACATTCTGTCCCCCTACACTACCCCTACCCCTAAACGTACCCATCACAGAAAATGTTCTGCTATTTTACATTTTCAAAAAAGATAATTCTGTATGATTTATAAGCTTGTTTCCTCATGGGGACCAAAAAAATGTCCCCACAAGATCAAAATTTGACATTTGGTCCCCATAACGTAGGGAATACCCACCCACACACACACACACTCAGCCTTGTATGGTCTGCTTGAGATGCCTGTTTATTTCTCTGCATGTCAGGATCTAATTATCTTCAGCACCACGGCCGTTCACCCACAATGCACCAGCTTTCTGTTGCAGCTGTTAAGTTTTTTCCAAAAGCGTTGTTGTAAATGCCTCACATTTCTCGTTAAACAACTCTCACAGCATGTTGCTAAACTGAGTCTCTTAAACACACACTCTCGCTGACATGAGTGCATTTACACGCATGCAGATGTGTGCATGTCCTTGTATGTACACACACACACACACACACACACCACAAACAGCCCGGACCCAAAATACCCTCTCGCTCCAGCCCACGGATGCAGTGAGTTTCGTTGCAGGCTGTTTTTCTGTGGCACTGACCGCACTAACTTGGCACGGCGGACAGTACACAGGCCAAAAGAGTGAATGGAGGATGGACAGCAGGAATGGATGAGTGTGTGTGTGTGTGTGTGTGTGTGTCATAATGTTGGCAGCAGTGAGAGGGAGTGTGTAGGGACTGCAGGAGGACTGTGTTGCTCTCGGCTGTAAGACAGAGATAATGCAGGCCGACAGACGGCTTGTGTAAATGTGGCACAGACAGGCTTTTCTGTTGATTGTAAGCGTTTAAAATGTTGGATAGTTTCAAATCAGACCATAATGAGGTTGTTGAAAGCTCTCACGTTCTGTAAAGTCTTCACAATTCCTCTCGAGTCAGTGGTATTGATAGGATGATCAAGTGTGCTACGGTTGAGCTGTTGAACATACTGTATATATTCAGTGTTCATGCATTTATGTGTTTATGTAAGTGTGTTCTGTTTTTAGCACAACAGTGGAGTATGATTAACTGTTTAGCCTTTCAATAATAAGAAATATGTTGCTCTAATGTACTTTTTCAACCATATGTTCGGCATTTGTTTGAGGCTAATACAGATTACAGATGAATTATGTTGCTTTAATAACTATTTTTTTTCGACCTGTGTTTTATTACATTTCAAGGAAATGCCACTTCAGTTAATCAGTTTATAGATTATAGTACTTATAAAGCATGATTTATGGTTGCTGTCAAATCCGTCACGCAAAGACGCTTCTTTTCGCCAACTGTTGCAAATCATTCAAGTACTAATATGATGCAGTATATTCCATTTTATAATTATAAATATTTGATTGTATTAGTGCACATGGTGTGTTATTATTCTCTGACAGTCAGTCAATATCTCTCTATAGTCACATATAGACAAAGAGGATTCACCACCAGACAGCCGATTTCATTTATTTTCTTAATTTGATTGTGTGATCACGTGATATCCCAAAATTCGCATGAAAATAGGTGGATGGAAACATAGTTAATGTCATGTCATCTCAGATGTCTTGTACATTTGATGAGAGACAAACACTGTGTGCCATAATACACTTCAAGGACAACAAACAGAAAAATGTCCTATTGTTGTGGCAAAGCATTGACAGTAATAGTTGCCGTAGACAGCATTGGGCTGTAGATTTGTTTGTTTCCTGTGATGTTTACACCCACAATGCCCTGCAGGAGAAAGAATGGGAACATTGGTGAAGGGCTTTACAGTAATAATGTATTCACATGACTGTAAAGGTGAGGAGAGCAGGTGTGACCTGTTAGAGTTTGAGCTAATATGATGATTTAACACACACACACACACACACACACACACACACACACACCGCTGCATTCGTGTGCCGGAGGACTTGGCTGACATAGTGCAGGTTTTTTAAAATTTCCAGTCAGTAACATCTGATTTTCTGCCTCTTATGGGATTAAGTTGTTTCCATATGAGCCGGAGGTAACGGAGAGGTGAGGCAGCGGGAATCTGGAGGGATGATAAAGAGGAAGTGCAGACTGCTGACATGTAATGTAAAACCTGGAGCATGTAGTTACAGCTGAATAAAGTGTGACTTGAATCAAAATTTAATGTCGTCATTGTCTTAAAGTTACTCTGGTGTTCAGGATATTTTCGCTCAGGGGTTTCATTGACACGGAACGAGAGCCAGAAATCTGTCTGTCTGTCTGAAACAAGTCAGAATTGCGAGATATAAAGTCAGAATTGCGAGATTTAAAGTCAGAATTGCGAGATTTAAAGTCAGAATTGTGAGATCTAAAGTCAGAATTGAGAGATTTAAAGACAGAATTGCGAGATATAAAGTCAGAATTGCGAGATCTAAAGTCAGAATTGAGAGATTTAAAGACAGAATTGCAAGATATAAAGTCAGAATTGTGATTTAAATTCAGAATTGCGAGATTTAAATTCAAAATTGTGAGATATAAAGTCAGAATTGTGAGATATAAAGTCAAAATTGTGATTTAAAGTCAGAATTGTGAGATATAAAGTCAAAATTGCGAGATTTAAAGTCAGAATTGTCAGATTTAAAGTCAGAATTGCGAGATATAAAGTTGAAATCTGTTCTATCACACAAACGAGGAAGAGAGGCAGAAAGGGTCAAAATTAAAAAATCTTTTTGGTGAACAGATTCAAATGATTCTATTCACTTGGATGAATCAGAATCCTCACCAGTAGCTTGAAGAACCTCTAATGTAACATTATATATCCATCTCAAGAGCGCAGATGTTTTTTGATAAGAGGATCACTGTATAACTTTCACGTTTAGGAGCAGTGTTTGAGGTGTGAGCGGTTTTGAGGTCAGGGATCTTCTGGATGAAGGTCAGTGTTGAGCTTTGAGACCACCCAGCCTCCTCTCACACACAGACAGTGGGTGGCCGACATGTGTGCATGTGTGTGAATGCCGCGTTGCCGTTTGACCTTTGATCCCTGAACTGTTGCAGACATGAAGGCTAAAAGGCCACAAGCTTCATGGCTGGATTCAGTTCCGCTGGATCCCGGTAATTATACGAGCTCCGGAAGATACATCCATTTGTCCAAACAGCAATAACTTGCTGCAGGGATACAGGAAGTGTGTAAAGGAGAGTTGCAGCCGAGACCGAATGAGATCATGTAATCCTGAAGTTCTGAGTTCTTCTGACACGCTCCTGCTCTTCACGCTGGCTGCTGGTTAGTTAAGCCTCTCTGACATTAACTCTGGAAATAACATGTTGCTTTTTGTACTTATTTAATACTAACTCAAAAACTGAGTTGTACAAACATTTAAGTTGCACATAAGGCAGTTTTTATATCAGATTTTTGATCATGTTTCTACTCTCATTTTGTCATGTGTCATTGCATTATTATCACAAATAAAACAATCGACTCCAAGTTCAACCATGCAATTTCCTTACAAAATTTAAATACTAGGAATAAGGGCCGAAAATGTCAATTTTTCTAGGCAGGGCTTTATTTTTGTCCATTACTGTACCTTCTGATGTTCATTCATGTTTGTTTAGAGCTAGTATAGTAAAGATGAAGAACAACCAAGGCACTACAGCGATCTGTCGCCACACATTAAAGAGCTACAAAACCACATGTATTGTGTGAATTTATTATAAAACTGAAAGAATTTGAAAGCTAAGAGTTTGTTTCAATTCAAAAGTAACAAAGCTCAAAGCTTATTGCAATTATTTGATGGCAAGTGCTTCAAATAATGTTTAGTGAAGGGGAAAACAGCATAGATTGATCATGAGATTTAAGAATCCATATTGGGATCGATTGAAAGCAAGAAATCGATATCGTCCACACAGCTGACGTGTTGTCGTTTATCCATGTTGTGTGCAAGAAATAGACACCGACGCAGTCAAAACATGCCATCGCAGAAGCACTAATTAAACATTGTTTCGATCAATGGTTTCGCCCTCCAAAGCTTCTTTCAGTCAAAACTGGAAATTGTTGTTTGGATGCCAACATCTTGTTGTGTCACTAAAGAGTATAATGTTAGGAGCGAGGCTTATATGAAGATCTCTCCCTCTCTCTCTGTAGTCTCTACGCTTTTCTCATTTTTCCGCAAGAGCTCCCTTGAGCAGAGAGGCAATTATGCAGCGGTGTGGTGTTATATTTCATTCCATGAGCGTCTCTACATTATACCATACCATTAGGACCGGCTGCTAACAGCTTCATGCCACCCCAGAGAAGAAGAGAGGGAGAGGGGTACCAGCGGTTTGAGAGAGAGGGATTGAGAAACTGCTGTCAGTTGATCAAAGTTTCATACTGGACTGACACTATGATTTCTGTGTTTTGTAGTGAAGGGTAACAGATATGTGGAGTGCAGTTTCCAGTGACCCCTGGAGGTTAAGGACGGAGCTACGGTTTTGGAAGCTGCAAGATTAACTGCAGTGTTTATCGTTCTACGTTTTATAGAATTGCGATACAGCAGAATTTGAGTCCGGTGGTTCACCTGTGTTCATTCGACAAATTAGGGTTCCAACAGCTAATCAATAAAACTGGTCATGAAAATAATCAACAAGTACTTTGATTATTGATTATTAATCACACACAACTAATCAATCAAATCGATAATGAAATTGTTCAACGGCCAATTTGACTTTCGATTTACTGCATCTAAATGCTGTGCACAACTAACCTATGAAAAAAATGTAAATAATCGACAACTAATTTGATTTTCGATTAATTCCGCTTGCATGCTGTGCTCAACTAATCGATAAAAGTGATAACAAAAGTATTCTACGGTCAATTAGATTGATTAATCGCATAAAAATGCTGCGCACAACAAAGCGATGAAGTAAACATTTAAATAATCGACAACTATTTTTTTTATCATCGATTAATCGCACACGCATGCCGTGCACAACTTAATGATAAAATCAATAATGAAAATAATCAGCTTAAAATGTGATTATCAGTTAACCACATCTAAGTGCTATGCACAATTAATTAATAAAATTGATGATGAAAATAATCGACAATTTGTTATCGTCGATTAATCACATCTAAATATGGTGCACAACTAAATGATAAAAATGACAGTGAAAATAATCAACAACTAATTTTATCAGATTAATTGCATCTGCTGTAAATGATATGCACAACTACTCAAGAAAACCAATAATCAAAATAATCAGCAACTAATTTTATTTTCGATTAATTCCACTTGCATGCTGTGCACAACTAATCGATAAAAGTGATAATGAAAGTATTCTATGGTCAATTTGATTGATGTTTAATCGCATCCAAATTCTGCGCACATCTTAAATTGATGATAAAAAATAATTGGCTACTAATTTATTTATTGATTAATCACACCTAAACACTGTGCACAACTAATTGATAAAATCGATAATAAAAATAATCTAAACTGATTTGATTTTTGATTAATCACGTCTGTGCTCTGTGGACGGAAAACACCATAGATTGGGAGCAGATAGTTCTGACTTTGCTGTATTCAGTACTCTTTTTATTTTTGAGTATTAAATACTCATTTTGTTGAACAGTAAATGTATCTTTATAATTCTACCTGTAAACAAGTATTTTTAGGAAAGCAGTAAATGTAAAGGGACTGTAATGGGATATAAATGGAAAATAATCATATGCAGATCTGTGTTATCCAGATATACTTTATTATATTGGGCAAGTTTTAAATCTATATTTATGTTAAACCTTTTTGCACATAATGTAGAGCGTAACAGGCAGAATTCTAATTTAAATCAACATACTGTATTATTATTCGCTGCAGCCCTTCTCAAACACACTCTCATTAGTCTTTTTTCCAGCTTGTATTATTCCAGATCCACAGGTTCCGCAGCAGGGTTTTTCCCAGTGTTGCTGGATACTGATCTCTGGTTGATCCACAGCCGGCCTCTGTTGTTCAGATGAGACTCCCTGGGTTTTTCTTCGCTGGTTTCCTCTGAACACTGCAACTCTCTCTATTAAACACTGCATGTTTAGGTGCTTTGAGCTTGTTTTGGTTCGTTTGACTGAAGCTTTTAAGCACTTAACATGAAAAAAAAACTGGAATGTATAATGAAACGGTCTGAAATGGGCACCCTGCAGCTAAATGACAGGAAAGTTTGGGGAAAAGAAATTGTCAATCAATTCGTATAAAATTGTTTCCTAGTCAAATAAAGCAGGCAATGATCTTAACCGTGTTCTCCTCTCTTCATGCGGCAGAAATTCGAGGTGGTCGTGCTCCTAAAGACGGTCCGGTTCGGCAGCTACCTCTGTACGACACTCCATACGAGCCGGAGGAGAACGGAGGAGATCCGGACGGATCCGGCCTGTGTTCCCGTGAGAGCAGATTACCGCAGGATGACGAGAGGCCGCCAGAGGAGTACGATCAGCCCTGGGAGTGGAAGAAAGACCGCATATCCAAAGCCTTCGCAGGTTTGGCTCATTTGACTTGTTCTGTATGTGTGTGTGATTTTGTTTTACCAGCGGCTTCCTTTAAACACATTCAGGGAACTGAACAGTCACTCTCTCAGATGTAACTGGTCTTGTGTCTGGTTCTGTGGGTTGAGGTGGGCAATGTTGGGGAGTTACTAACTAAAAGTTGTGATACTACTAACTTCACGGCGTTTGTCTGTCACTAAAACTGTAGCTTTTCCTCTAGACTCTTAAAAATTGAGTTTTCATGGTCAAGAGCCATTTTTAGTTCCTCGAAGAAGCTTTCATTGAACAGTTGTTGAAAGAATAACAGGCATTTTCACACCTAGCTCATTTGCTGCATTTGTTTCAGAACCTGGTATGCTTTCTTCCTTCGTTTGGTTATATACAAAAATATATACAAATAAAAACTGATCAAAATATTAATAAAAATAATGATAGTATCTCAGTGGTGCTGAAATAAGGTGTCATTGAATAGGTTGCAGCAGAATTGCTCAAACATTTTCATTGCAAATCAACGTGAATGTGTAAATAGGCTCATTTTAATGTGAGTTGCCGTATCCACCTGTTCATGGGAATGCTGGGAGATTTCCTGCTTATGGTTCTTTCTCTCTCTCTGAACGCTAACAACTTAGTTCCTCAGTCAAGACTTCAGGAACAGCTCGTTTCCAGTTCCTGACTCTCCGGCTGACTGTAAACTGATGTGTGTGTGTGTGTGTCTCTGTTCTCTGGAGGTGTGTGTGTGTGTGTGTGTGTCTCTGTTCTCTGGAGGTGTGTGTGTCTGTCACTGACGGCTGAAGCAGGTGATTGTGTTTCTGCTGCAGGATTGGCTCAGGGACTCATGGCTAACTCAGGAATAACTAAACATGGCTGTTCAACAGAGTTATTGTTTTTTTTTGACAAATGAAATATAATAAGAAAAGAAAATCCGCCAGATAGATTTTTGTGCGTAAGTTCTTGAAAGGTGTTTCCTTTTCTGTCCTGTGTGTGTGTGTGTGTGTGTGTGTTTGTGTGTGTGTGGAACAGCACTGCTTTGTTATGACTGCATTAGTCATGAGGACGCGAGCAGAGGAGCGAGCAGAAGAGATTCACTCATCTCTAGATCCTCCACAGGTACTGCGGCAGAAGGGCTCTCTCTCTCTGTCTCTCTCTCTCTCTCTCTCTCTCTCTCTCTCTGTCTCTCTCTCTCTCTCTCTCTCTCTCTCTCTGTCTCTCTCTCTCTCTCTCTCTCTCTCTGTCTCTCTCTCTGTCTCTCTCTCTCTCTCTCTGTCTCTCTGTCTCTCTCTCTGTCTCTCTCTCTCTGTCTCTCTCTCTCTCTCTCTCTGTCTCTCTCTCTCTCTCTGTCTGTCTCTCTCTCTCTCTCTGTCTCTCTCTCTCTCTCTCTCTCTCTCTGTCTCTCTCTCTCTCTGTCTCTCTCTCTCTCTCTCTCTCTCTCTGTCTCTCTCTCTCTCTCTCTCTCTCTCTCTCTCTCTCTCTCTCTTCATGGATTTATGACTGCATTAGCTTCATGGGAGTTTATTGATTATCCTCCTCACAGGGCAGGGTGGAAATTATTCTTATGGTTTCTCTTTCCTTTAAAAGGAATATTCTGGGTTAAATATAGAGCTTAAGCTTTATGCCACAGATGCCGATTACAACAGAGATTCATTTTACCCGTCCATCACTTTATAAAACTAACAACATGATATACTTTCAATAGAAGTTGAAAACACACACTTTTTTGACAGAATAGCTAAAACACTTACATATACGATTTTCATGGTGATTTAAATGCTGGAAATATCTTATATATTTTATTTTTTTAATTTTTATTTTATGTTATTTTAGTGCATCAAGTTTAACTTAAAGAAATGTTGCTTTGCCAACTAGCTCATAAATTTTATTTTATTTATGTTAACTTTGTTTTTTATGGTTTTAGTTAACTATAGTAAACCTGGGTTAAAAACAAGACCAATTCGTCCAGTCAATTTTATTTGTTTATTAAAGAGTACAGACATTACACTGGAAATGCATTGCTATAAATTCATCCACACAGAAAAGTAGTCCCACTTTACAAAGATGAATAAGGTAACATCACAAATGCTGCTGATTAAGCAAGAGCTGCATTTAATGTGAAACATTCTTGTGTTTCGTGCCTTAATGTGTGATTAATATAGATGTGCTTTAACTGGGATAATTGCTATAGTCTGTAATTCATTCTCCGATGAGGATCAAGGCAAATCATCTCCTCCTTTGAGAGGAAATCAAAGTTCTTTGTTGTCAGTCAGACAGAGGCATCTTTCAAAGACTTTATCATTTCCCTCATGTCTTTGTCCTAGTTTTTCTGCTGCTTATACCTCTCTCCAATCCGCTTCAATGTAGATAAAGCATGCTTTGCCGCTGTTTTCCGTCAGGAAGCAGAGAAATCGGAAATGAGTCGCAAGGCCTCTGGCTCACCACCAGATCCGCTCAGAAGAAACCTTCCCATTATACTGCCGTCTTCAGAAAAAATGTTCAAAAAGAAATCTTCAAGGTGCGTCAATCATAGCAGAACCCTTGAGACGTTTGCTCAGCGGTCTGGAGCCCGTCTCAACGCTCGACCCCTGATTCCAGAGGTCGAAAGGTCATCATGAGGTCATGACATGACAGAAACGCTCTTTCCATAAATGGAGGCTTTGTGTTATCGGGTTTTAGAGGCATCTGGGTCAGTGTCTTTTGAAGAGTTTTACATTGTATTTGCATTTCGCTCGTTTTCATTACTGCATGAATAATGTAATATTCTCCGCTCATATTTCCAGCCATTTTTGGGTTCCAGAATTGGTCTTATTTGCATACCGAGTTTGTCTGTCAGCTTGTAAAATGCAAATGCTTGATTAGGATAAATGCACTCGGAAGTGACTTCAGGAGACACCGACCGAACGGCAAAAATATTCCAATGAGTGCTTTGGTTATTACCGAGCGCTGCGGCTTATATACATTTCTCTGTCATCAATCTCCGTTTGGTCTGACGAAACGCTCAACGTTATGCGGCAGTGGATTTGATTCACTGCAATGCGTACAGCTCTTGATATTTATTTACCGCCGGGTTTATTCATTAAAGCGTGCGCCGTGTGTGCACGTGTGTGTTGTATTCACTCGTGAGCCTGACATGTGCTAGTGTAGGTCACTGCAGGGTTGTGCACTTGTGTGTCACCTAATTAGTCACCTGGTTATCTTCTGCCGCCTCACACACATCAGCAGACACATGCAGAGCGGTTGATGAGTGCAGTGACACTTTAAAGAATGAGTGTGTGTGTGTGTGTCGCTGATTGTCTTTAAAGATAAAGGAGAAACTAAAATGCACACGCAGTGTTTTCTGGAAAGCGTGTCTGTGTGATTCATATAGAAGGGCTCTGAAAATCACAATACCTGCGCTCAGAAGAACAGATTCTGTGTGGTTCTGTATAGAACCTTTCAGGAGTTCCCGTCATGTGATCATGGTACGCACTCTAATTTGATTAACTTTAAATATTATGAATTAAACGGCTTCATCACTAGAAGAAATAACGCTTTAAACATTAGGCAATCATTTAAGGCTTTCCTCCTTTTATAGAACCTTTTGCATTCATCCATTTAGTAGACGCTTTTATCTGAAGCGACTTACAAATGAGCAATTTATCAAAAGACCGACGATATTTGTAACATACAATGCCAGTTTTATTGGCATTTTATAAGCAAACTAGAGAAGAGGACAAATGCATTTTTTTTCTTGTCTCAAGAGCCAACAATTATAAATTGACCCACTTTTTAAAACTTAAATCTGCGTTTATTTTCATGTGTAAAGAATCATACGGTGTGAGGAACATATTTAGTGCGAGATATCACAAAATAAGGGATTTTTATTATATCTGAACATTTATTTTTCCAGGTTTTCTGCACACTACTAGAGTAATGAAGCATCATAGTTGTCTAATAAACCTGACATTGTTTTTTACAAACACTGTTGGATGTTTGACTCATTTTCTGATTTTGAAAATTGCTTTGGATAAAAGCGTCTGCTAAATTTAGTAAAAAGGTCAGTTTCTATAACTATTCACTTTTCTTTTAGACATTTCCTTCCCTCTGAAGTGTCTGAACACCCGAGTTTGGATCTAAAGCCTTCAGATCACACACAGATCAGGTTACTAAAGCACACATGAAAACTGCAGATCACATGACATGATGTGAATGTAGCCTGAAAATGGAACACCATCAGTTTGCTTATAAAATGTGTCGTCACGATGTGAATGTGAGCGTATAAGCGCTGTATGCTGTGTAAATGTGACAACGGACTGTATTCAGTGCGCTCTTGATCTGTCGCATATTATTTAATGCAGTTGTCAGTCTCAAACGCATCAGTCTCACACAGTCCTGATGTCTGACACTGACCTCCGGCTCATTCTCATGCTGCTGCTGTGGCGTGATAACAGTCTTCTGTCATGAATCTCTCTCACACACACACACACACACACACACACAGCCTCCTGGTACTTTCTTGAAGCTAAAGGCGCCACTTCAGAGACTGAAATGCCAGAGGGCTTATCTTCACACACACACACACACACACACACACATTTATGACCTCACATACACACATAAACATACATTCAAACAGTTGTTCCACCTCAAATCTCTCTCTCTCTCCTTTCTCTATCTCACACACACAGGTTTGTTTTGCTATCTTAATGAGGACAAGTTACAAATATTTTATTCCCAAGAAATGTTTTTTCTTAAGATTATTATTAAAGTCACCATGTCAAAATGGACAATTTATGTTTTTTATGGAATATTGCAGTGTTTATTATGATTTATCGCTCCACATCATTGCGTTAAATTGATGTTTCTGGTGATCTTGAATCAGAATCTCTTCTCTGATGACGAGGGCGGGGCAACCTGTCACTCACATGAGATCCACCAATAGCAAACCACAACCATCCAATCAATTCCCCACAATCAAACACAATCAAGCCCCGCCTACATTCACGAGGATATACGACATGATAGAGAAGAAAACACTAGTGTAACTTCCCTTTCATGCTGACATTAAAAAGATTTCTGTGAATCTTGACCTTTGTATCCCTCCTGTCAGACGTGTGGAGAAATCTGTTCCCGCTTACACTCTAACAACATTTATCAACTTATTTATCACAGATGGCAGCACTGAAATGCCACAGAAACTGCTGTGAGCTTTTCGAAACGGTGCTTGACTTTTCTAATTGCGCCCGAGGCGTAGGCAACACACTTTACTGCATTTCCACAGCTATACATACTGTATAATTACCTCACACCCCCAAGTTTTAAATATGCATACAATTTGCCAGCAGCGTCAACCAGAAGCCGATCAAGAGACTCTTTAAGAGAACGAACACTCCTCGAAGTCACTTTTAGCTTGAATTGAGTCTTAAAAAGCCTTGGCAGACTGATTCCTGCAGTGGATTGTGGATGATATTGAGTCAGTGCAACATCTGTACGGATTCTTGATATTTTTGAGAGTTTCAGATACAACCAGCACTGTCGGATACTATTAACGCTAACCTTGTCACTTGTGTCATCTCAGCACAGCGCTAAACGCTTCAGTACATCAGGCCCTGAGAGTTTAATATTTCATATTGGATTTGTCTTATCGTGGAATCTGTTAGCACTTCTTCAGAGCGCTCGGCTTCATCCTGCCTAAAGCTTGATCGTGTCTAAATGGTCCTTTTTTCTGTCTTGATGCCTTAATTAGGTCTGCGATGATGAAAGTGTGAAATGAAATCAATCCGTTGTGCTGTTTACTGTGGCCTGGTTCTGGATGAACCAACCCTGTAGCGTCTCTGCAGTGCGATTGCTTTTTAAATCAGGGCACTGGAACATGAGATAAACCCAGCCTGCCTGCCTGAGTTCTGCCCAGGGGAATTGTGGGAAATTGAGGCAGCTTTTTTGCACACTGTTCCCCCAATTTTGGTGGCGGTTCAAGGAAAGGACATGGAATAGACACACTGTGTAACACTAACTCATCAACTCAGAGCCATGGCAGATTGGTGAGCTCAGCCAAAGTTCAAAGCTGTGCGTGTGTGTATGTGTGTGTGTGTGTGTGTGTGTGTGTGTGTGTCGTGCATGAATATTAATCTGAAGCTGGTGCTTGTAATATTGCAGCACTTCTCCCACTTTTATTTAAATTGGCTATTATTTGGTGACAGCGG
This sequence comes from Zacco platypus, assembly GCA_038088235.1. Taxonomy (NCBI): domain Eukaryota; kingdom Metazoa; phylum Chordata; class Actinopteri; order Cypriniformes; family Xenocyprididae; genus Zacco; species Zacco platypus. Next base: position 9,380,130 of record CM076075.1, on the reverse strand, counting down.
GTTGCTTGAGTAACTCATTCATTGTAATTTGGTAAAATGAGCTGTGAGAGAGTGCAGAAGTGTGTCTATCACCGGGGCAGTATGTAATCGGTGTTGTAATTGGTGTTGTTGCGCCTTTACAATCATAAAATCATTTCTTTTTGAGACTAACAGCAAACGCAAATGATGCTCTTGAGTCCTCATGATCCCACTGCTCCTACTTCATGATTCTGAGAGGATTTTTACATCTTCAAAAGAACTAAACTAATGCGATTGCAATATCACATGAGCAATGGATGTAGTATCGAATGCTTTGTCACAAGTCATGAGTGCTATGTCACGAGTAATGAACTCAATATCACATGAGCGCAATATCATATGCGTAACGAACGCAATATCGCATGAGTACCAGGCACAATATCCCATGAGTAATGAGCACAATGTCACACGAGTAATGAGTAATGAGTGCAACATCATCACTCGACTAACAAGCGCAATGTCACAGGAGTAACGAATGTAATATTACACGAGTAATGAATGTAATGTCACACGAGTAACAAATGTAATATTACACGAGTAACGGGCGCAATATCACGCAAGTAACGAATGTAATATCGCATGAGTAACAGGCGCTATATCAAACGTGCAACAGACGTAATATTACACGAGTAACGGCCGCAATATCACTCGAGTAATGAACACAATATCACTTGAGTAACGGACGCAATATCAGTCGAGTAACAAATGCAGTATCCCACGAGTAACAGGTGCTATATCAAAAGTGCAACGAACATAATCACACGAGTAACAGGCGCTATATCAAACGTGCAACGGATGTAATATTACACGAGTAACTGCTGCAATATTACTCGAGTAACGGCCGCAATGTCACTCAAGTAACGGCCGTAATATCACTCGAGTAAGAGCCGCAATATCACTCGAGTAACGGCCGTAATATCACTCGAGTAAGAGCCGCAATATCACTCGACTAACGGCCGCAATATCACTCGAGTAACCGCCGCAATATCACTCGACTAACAGCCGCAATATCACTCGTGTAAGAGCCGCAATATCACTCGACTAACAGCCGCAATATCACTCGAGTAACCACCGCAATATCACTCGAGTAAGAGCCGCAATATCACTCGAGTAACGGCCGTAATATCACTCGAGTAACCGCCGCAATATCACTCGTGTAAGAGCCGCAATATCACTCGACTAACAGCCGCAATATCACTCGAGTAACCACCGCAATATCACTTGTGTAAGAGCCGCAATATCACTCGAGTAACGGCCGTAATATCACTCGAGTAAGAGCCGCAATATCACTCGAGTAACAGCCGTAATATCACTCGAGTAAGAGCCGCAATATCACTCGACTAACGGCCGCAATATCACTCGAGTAACCGCCCCAATATCACTCGTGTAAGAGCCGCAATATCACTCGACTAACGGCCGCAATATCACTCGAGTAACCGCCGCAATATCACTCGTGTAAGAGCCGCAATATCACTCGAGTAACCGCCACAATATCACTCGAGTAACAAACGCAATATCACTCGACTAATGGCCGCAATATCACTCGAGTAACCGCCGCAATATCACTCGAGTAACCACCACAATATCACTCGAGTAACAAACGCAATATCACTCGACTAACGGCCGCAATATCACTTGAGTAACCGCCGCAATATCACTCGAGTAACCGCCGCAATATCACTCGAGTAACCGCCGCAATATCACTCGAGTAACGGCCGTAATATCACTCGAGTAAGAGCCGCAATATCACTCGACTAACGGCCGCAATATCACTCGAGTAACGAACGCAATATCAGTTGAGTAACGGACACAATATCAAACTTGCAACGGACGTAATATTACACGAGTTACGGCCGCAATATCACTTGAGTAACGGCCGCAATGTCATTTGAGTAACAGCCGCAATATCAGTCGAGTAATGAACGCAATATCACTCGAGTAACAGGCATTTCCCATCTTTAACTTTGTTTCTTTTCTTTTGGAACCTGTAAAGGACATATTTGTTTGAGTTATGGATAGAAAGCAATGCACAATGTAAGCATAGTGGACCTAAAGCAAACCATCAGTTCACCTCCCGTCTCTGTTTTGTTTCATTTCAGCTTTAACGTTTAAAGTTCATTTTGTGTTTGAAAATGCAAAAATGTATGCAAACTTCTGTTCGACTACTTCCCTAGATAGTTTCGGTTCAGTTCATTTCGAGTTTTCACATACAGTACAATCCAAAATTGGAGCAGAGTATGAAAACACCCAGAACGGAAGACAAAACATCACCTCCTCCTCCAGAGCTCCTGTTTACCAACACAGTCATTTAGCATGAGGGATTTTGCCAAGGCTGTAAAACGCACTAATCCTCACAATATGCTGCATTACCGCAGGGCCGAGCGCTTTTCAAAAGAAGCCAGCAAATGCTTTCTGGCTTAACGCAAGAAGCGTTACAGCCTCTTAACCGAGTTCACCTTCAGCATGGAAGAGCTGCGATACACAATTCATCTTATCTGGGTGTCAGCGAATGTGTGCGACCTGTGCGAATTCACTTCTCTGCCTTCCTACAGGGACGAGAGACGAAGCTTCCCTCTCCCAAAACAATTACACGCTAATCTGCGGCGCCGAATGAGAATTAGCTCTTTAATCAGACTGTTGGCAGGCCTTTACTTCACCCACCGCGGAGGAAGTTATTATATTAGCTGTCAAACAGGCTGACCTCGCTCTCACTCGCTAGATCGGGACAATTCAGCAAAAAGCCAGTGGATAATGGTGCCTCTGTCAACTGCCATCATATCACGCCGTTGGTGAACAATGCTCATCAGTCTCAGAAGAGCGTTATTCCGCTGGCTCGAGATTCTCACCTATTATGCTTCATCTTTCTTTAACGTGTAATGTTGCTGTTTGAGCAAGAAAAAGTCCCTCCAGCGGGAGTTCTTCTCTATATCAGTGTTTCTGAACTCCTGAAACGCCTCCATTCTGAGTTTTCTTCACAATGTTCCTCATTTAAATAATTCATATGTAGAATAAAGGGGCGGGGCCTGGTTGAGTTAGTTAGTAGTGTGCTGAAACTGGCGGTTATGGTAAGGGGCAGGACATTTCCCAGACACCAATCACAACACACCGCTCCAGCCGACCAATCAGAGCACATTGTGCTTTTCAGAAGGAGGGGCTTCATAGAGACAGGAAGCAAACAGAGCGTTACTGACAGACTGGGAAGAGAGGAGCTGCACAATGGAGAATATGAGGAAAATAATCAACCTGTTCTAGTAGAGCACAAAACAAAAACATCAATCATTATAAGTCCTCTTTAATGTTTATTTCTCTCTCCTAGAAGTTTGTTAAATGATTCCCCTCTGGAGTCAAAGACAAGGGCGAGTTCATAACCGAGAGCTTGAGTCCGTTTATCGTCTCGTAAAATGCACGGCGGCCTGACAGGGCGGTCAACAAGCTGCCAGCTTTATTCTGGATGCGCTGGCAGTTTTGCTCGTTCGCCTGTCAAGCGCTGAGAGCAGCCGATGCCAAATGAATCACAAGTGTGTTTGCTTTGAGTTTCAACGTGCGTTCGCATCCGACCGGCCTCCGGGAGCGGTTCTGTTTGTGTCTGGTGTTTGTTTTGGATTGTGTGTCATTCCGAGCTCTGTTTCCGTCAGCACACCGACAGGGAGAAGATGCACGGAAAGCAAAATGAAGGGATTTGTTCCTTGTTTCATTAATAAAGAGACGCAGCTTGGGGCTTAAGTGACAGCGACGTCTCATTTCTTCCACAACAAACTCCCAGTGCTCACGGACTCACTCTGTCGTGTTTTTAATTAACTGGTACGGCACAGTTAATTCATGTACAGAACTGGATCTCTGGGAAGAGTCAAGATGTAAAGAAACTGTGGCTAATGTTGCCAAAGATTTAATAAACATATAGATGCTCACACACAGTCACGTCTCGTAATGAAGTTATAATTTAGTGAAATGCAGCACGTCATTTCAAACAATGCTGGTGACAAAAGAAGTACCAAACAGTACCTTGGTACAATGTGATTCTTTGAAGTATATTAAACTGTCCTTAAGTGTTGTTTTTTGTGTGCTTTATTGGGATACACAATATAATGGTGCAATATATTTTAACTGATCTTTATCTGTCGATATTGATACACCGATATGAAAATTTTGACCGATACCGATAATTCTTTATATTTGAAAGCCGATAACTGATGCATTACCAGATAAATCTAAATCCACATTTTTATATAATTTTTAAGAGCCTGATTACAAAAAAGTCTCACCATTAAAAAACCATGTCACATTATAATATTATGTAGCGTATATGATAGACTTGCACTGTACATGTTTCAATCATATTTCAAACCCATCATGGTGGACAGTGATCATCTGATGATCAGTGATCATCTGCAGATATATCGTACATCCCTATCTGTCGATATAGGATATGTAATTGTGCATGCTCATTTTCCGTATGTTTACATATGGATCAAAATTAAATTGATCTTTAAAAATGTTAATCAATCATTTAATTAGACTGGCAATTGTCATCTAAGCAAATCTCATTTTTCATACTGTACATTCACTTTTACCATTTAAAATGATTGCTTTTGTTATTTTGTTCTTGATTTTTAAAAAAAAAAAATCTAAATAGTTTATAATATTATTATCAGGCACTTGTCGGTTATAACCATAACATGAAAATATTTTTCATTTTGTTGATCCTTAGAGTATTAAAGTGCCTCTTTTATGCTTTTTCAGCTATTATCTTTCATGTAGTGTGTAATATGTCTGTTCGTGAATGTAAAATCTCTGTTTCAAAGATCAGATAAATGGAGTTTTTGTCTCCTGAAAGAAAGAAGTGATTCTGAACTGAGTCGTCTGTAATTCAGTCTCACTTCCTGCTGAACTTACGTAGGTTTGTAACTAATTTGCATAATGCCAGCCTCTGGTCGTGATTGGCTGAACAGCGTCTCTTTGCCCCGCCCTTAATCACTGTAGTTTATCAGCGACTAGAAGAGTTTGGTTCGGGTCGTTCATGTCGAGAAGACGCTGTTTTCAAAGAGATTGATACGGTAAAACCGACGCCATCGCTACTGTTCGAATCAAGAGCTGAGATTCAGAAATGATAATGATCGTTTGGTTTCTGACCAATCACAGCAGAGCAGCTCTCAGAAAGGCGGGGTTTAGAGAGACCGAATCCTTGATCGATGCGTTTCAGACACTAAGAGAAAAGAGCTGATGCTGCAGTGGATATTATGAGACAATTAAACTGTGTTTGATGAACGTGAACCTGTTGAGGGAGAACTTCTAAATTATGAACCATAATAGGAGCACTTTAATAACTTGGCATAACTTATTTTTCATGAATATAGCCATATTAGGGTCCAGACAGATCCATGCGCTCTCTGTTATGATATGGATCCACTTGTCTTGTAAACGAGTGGGATGTTCACTAGAATAGATTTGCTGTCACCGGATGGCTACACTTGGGCAAGATTGCGTCCAGGAAAGCTGCATTAATAGAGAGAGAAGGAGAAAAGTGCCTTTGCTTTACACCATTTATTGTCTTTGAATAACACACTAGACAAGATCTGACACGTCTGTAATGAGAGCAGCATATGGAGGCGGTGCTGTGTGTGTGTGTGTGTGTGTGTGTGTTCCTAATGACCCGTATAATATGGAAAAAAAAATTATTTGAATCCTACAAAGACTTCTTACTGTTTTACCAGGAGTGACTCTGTTCACCTCTCTCTCTCTCTGAGCGCTTATCAGTAGTTATTAGTTAACCCCGTAAAGCCTGACATATGAAGTAATAATCAGAAAAATATGTTGTTTTAGAAATGGAACAGTTTATTAAACCTTTAGGCAAAATGTGGAGTATCATATTTGATACATCAGGCTTGGCTCATATAGTCTGATTTAGTAAGAATAAGTAGGAAAAAACAGATCAAGGTGTAATCAGAGCAAAAATATTCCATTTTCTGCAGATGCTGATATTCATACAGACAAAAAGAAAGCCTGATGATCATATTTGATACGTTTGAACATGAAATTAAATTATACTAAAAGACTTTCACTTGCTAAGATCACTCGGATGACAGAAGGACTGTAGTAGATTGTGTGCGGTAGTTTTGATAATTTATAGGCCTTATAAATGAATGTGTCGAATATGATACAGTAGTTTTTATGGGGTTAAACATCTTCCGGGGTGTTTGAGACCTGAACGCACTGCATTGCTGTTTGTTTCCTTCCTGTTTCCTGTTTCCAAGTCTGTGACTGTTTGCCCTGCTGACCTGATCCTGCCTTCACTGACGCTCCTCTCTTTCTCCTGCCCTCCCTTTCTCCATCCCTCTTTCCTCCTCTCTTTCTCTGGTTCTGTCTGGCTCTCTGCAGTAGAGATTAAAGTCATAAAGGATCTGCCGTGGCCTCCTCCGGTTGGGCAGCTCAACACCAGTCCTCCTATAATGGAGGCGGTGGAGGCTCCGTCCTCTCCAGGACTCAACGCCACAGCATCAGCCTGTGACCAGCACCAGCACGGTGGGTCCAACCCTCGCCTTCCACCCCGACTCGCTCATTTCAGTAGTTACCAATGGAGACTTTGCCGATGTCTCTATTTATCTGAGGTTCTCAAGCTTTGTATCATACTTGCAACTTCATATATCATATATCATATATAACAGCTTGTCTTTGTTTCTCATTTAAAACTCTCAAAATTTCTATTTTCTTCTGAGCCAGAAAGGGGCTGGCAATAAACCTGATTATTTTAGTAGATAAAAAATACTATTATTTAAATAATATGCATTGTGTTTATTAATCACATGCTTTTCATGGTGATGGAAAAAATGTGAATTTTGGAAATTTCGAAGGCTTACGCTCACGTCATCTGCGTGTTGTATCATGGTGTCGCCATTTTGACCAGGAGAGGATTTTCTTTTTCCTGAAAATGCCAGTTAGCGTTATTGCATTGGACTAAAACTTTACTCACTCAAATTTTGGGATATTTTTTGGAATTTTTTGTGTGTTTTTTTTCCTCCCCCACCTTGTGTGTTCCGAGACAAAAATGATCGGCCTACAAAATATTGCTTATAAATCTCTTTTATCTCCAAATATAACATTCAATCTTTTTGTCAGCTGGTGTTTCTTTCACTCAGCACAGGTTTTGTATTTCCTTTTGGATCTGATTCATCATAGGCCTCGTTTATCTGAGCTCATGCACCTAAATTTTTGACCAAAAAAGCATTGTTTGGGGCTGATTTGGGATTATTTGCTAAAAAATTTACTTTTGCTCTAAAAGATGTGATTGGCTATAAAGTACTCTGCAAAATTCTTTTAAAAATATAATCCAGTGCTCAGCAAAACTTGGAAAAACTGCCAAATAATTCTTTATATTTTTTGTTGGTTATACTTTATTTTACAGTGCCGTAGTTACATTGTAATTACTCAAGTGAGTACTGAGTACTATTAATTAACATGTTCTTACTATAGAGTTACAGTTAGGGTTTGGTTTAGGGTTAGTTACTCATAATTATGCATTATTTACTGTTATTATTATAGTAAGTGCATGTAGTAACGTGTAACTACAGCACTGTAAAATAAAGTGTTTCCTTTTTTCTTATTATTAATTTTCACTCGGTCACTCTAGATCCAGTGTTTTATATGGCATCTGTTCCTCTTTCTCTCTGGATGTTCATTGCTGTATTGTGATGTTCCCGCTCCTGAAAACAGGTGAAGAGCTTTTCAACACATGAAGCACATATGCTCAGGTAAAGTTAATGGGCTGCTCTGAGATTAAAACCTCTTTCTGCCGGTACTGTCCAAATTTAGCATTTGCTTCCAGTGAAGCAGAAAATCACCGAAGGCTCGAGTCCAGCTTTCCTGAAAACACCTCATTGGCTTTAACAGAGCTCGACGTCTGCAGATCCAGGTCTGACGCTGGAAAACAGCCACTTCTGAGACGTTTAGTGTTTCTCACTTCACAGTTTACCACCTCCATGTAACGTAATCACCACCTTCCCAAGTTTGCACTTCATTCCTTTGACAAGGAAATGTGGAGAAGCGATTGTGCCCTGGAGATTAGATGTTCAGATCCACAGGAATACGGTTTAAGCGATCAGATGACTAGAATTCATTTTTCCATTTGAGACTTTTGGAAAGCTTTCACTCACTTGATCTGCGTGTTGTATCGGGGCGCCGCCACGAAGCCAAAGAATGCTTAAAAGACGTATTGCGTGTCGCTCATGAACGCGCTCCAAATCCAGATTTATGTGTCAGACGGCAGAGCGAAGGTATCCGTTTCTCGCAGTGGTGCGTGTGGATTTAAGCACGTCGGGTGGCTGTAAGTTAACCTGGATTGATCCGGGCAGCGGGTTTCCTCTAGAGATTAACCGTAAGATGATCCCGTCACTCCACTTCCTCACAGGAATAAACAGGTTAAAGGGTCGTTTCGCAGAGACGGGGGGAATTCAACACTGAACACTGCTTTCTGGCCTCAAATTCACATCCAGAAACTGTTAATCCTCTGGTATTGTCCATTCGTTGGTCACACTCGTGTTGTTTACGGTCAAAAGTGACCATTTTCAGTAAAATCAATGTAATGTGCTTTTGTTCAGTAATATTTTTTTTATTCTTTTTGTATTTTGAGGGAATTTCATGGTACTAATTAATATTTATGCTCAATTTTTTCCCACTGAAACCTTTTTCTTCTCTATTTTTTTAATTGCTTTTCAATTAAAGCTGTATTTCATGTTAAAATGGAGACAGTGAGCCTCATTCATGAAATATACGAGCAGATTTTCGCGTAAAATGGACCTTTAGCGGATACACAAACGGATTCGGTAGTTAAATGTGTGTATATTATTGAGTTCCAAACATTCGTAAATTTGGCGCTCATTCATAATTAGCATAATCCCTGCCCACGAGTTACAACTACGCAAATTACATGTCCAGGAACGCTGTGGAATCTTCTGGACTTCCTTCCGGTATATTGCATGAATTGAAAAGAGACTAATTGGCCAAATGCCTAACAATACACATTCAATCATGTGTTCGCCAAAGCATTTTTAGCCAGGTGAATCTTTAGGTGCTCTTCTGAAAACGGCCAGCTGGTGGCGCTTGAAAGCGCTGAGATACTTTGGTTGCTATGATACAAAATATCCATGTGTTACTAGTGTCTCATTTTGAAGAATATTACTGAATATAAAAATGCGGCAACCAGCAATATTATCTTCTCTATTGTTGTTCAGTCGTTGTACAAGTAAGATGATTGGTATGTGTGGTTTTTGTCCCGCCCCTCCTCCACTGTGATTGGACGGCTGGGTAAAAAGCGACAGTGATGAGCACTGCTTATGAAGTTGAACAGTTAAAAAAAAAAAGACGAGGCGAATCAAGTTGTGAAATATTATTATGATACATAGTGCATCAAAATGCAATGTCATCAGTTTGGCAAAATTAGGTGTAAATTTCTTTTGTACAAACTAACGTTTTGAAAATACGAACAGTTTCTTGAATCCCAAAAAATTGTCAGAACGGCTTTACGAACGATTGCGTAAATCATAAATTAGTGCCACCTGGTGGGAGTAAAAACAGGAAGACATCTGTAATGCCGTGGCGTGACCACTAGAGGCCGGTTTAGCTCTCTATAAAATGGCTTATAAATTCTCTAGTTGTTTTTAGACATACTTATGTTTATAAAGTTGTGGATTTGGATATATAACGACTACTTTTTGTCAAGGTTTTTTGTTGATTTGAAGTGTCAGTTTTTGCATTACACACAAATTGTAGATTATACACAAAAAATGATCTGTATTTTCATTCCCCGTGCTGGTCATTTTTGACCACGAACAACACACGTGTGATTATTTTTTTTACAACCATTTAGTTTTTTCGAATCAAGTCCACATTGTTTTTGGGTCGTCACATATCGACTGCCATAAAAGTCTGAGAGTTTCGTACCATTCCGATGAAGGAGCGATTTTTAAAGTTTCCAAACGTTTTTTTTTTCGGTCTAAAATGGCTGAACGACACCAGGGGGTTAAAAACGTTTCTGTTCATTAAATATAACGGCTATCAGACGAAAAGGATCTTTATTGTTATCGTTACAGTTATCGTCCTTGGTGTGAGCAGGCGTTTAGTCATTAATTTATTAATTCCAGTCATATTTAGATGGTGAGTGCTGCTCTAAGAGGATTGAAGTGTTTTGTTGAGCTCCAGTTAACCTCTCTAATCCACCAGCCGGTCGTTGAACTACTAGTCGAGCGTCTCGACGTTTATTCCTTTGTTCTGAGCGATATAGCAGCTGACAAGCTGTCTCGTCAATCTGACGAGATTTTAATTTTTGCATGCTACTTGATGGGCCAGAAATTAAATTTGCATATAAATATCGGCAAACTCTTTTGTTTGCGCCAAGAAAAGCCGGAGCCTTTTGTTTTCGGCTATGAATTAATTGTTGCCGCTTTCCGGTCCTTTCTTTCAGGCTTATGTCTCTGTAGAATATGAAATAATATAATTAAAAGATATCTAGATTTCATTATGCGAGCGTGACTGTGAGGCATAAGCCCGTGGAGGCCTGCTTTTCTTTGCTTTTGTGAGTCCCGGGGTTTAATGAAGGGAAGGAACAAAAGGCCAATCTTTTGCATGTGTAAGTGGCCGCTGACATCCAGCTGTTATCAAATCCATGTTGTTTTATTGCACATTTTAGTCGAGCAGGACTGACTTCTTGAACGAGGCTGCAGTGAAATGTGAATGGATGTCTTCATTACGCGGCTTCACCTGCCGGTTCTGAGCCCGACGTCCGGCGTTTTCTCAGTGTGCGTTCGGAATATGAATGCGATCCTGACTAGTTAATCACGGCAGAAGTCAGACGGAGGACTTAATTGCGGCCTGTAATACGGCGGTGAATTACGAGCAGCTCTCCCCGCTGAGCGCCGCACTCGCTCGATGGAAGTTCCATTAGTGAATTAGTAAATGAGAATTAATTAGCAGCTTTAATTAGCAAATGTGTTCAGTAGCAACCCTTGTTGTGCGTTTAAATGTGCCGTTTAGTGTCCGTATGCGTCTGTGTGGTTCAAGGACAAACCGGTGTGTTGATGCTTCTGTAACGACAGTGTTTTTAGGCATCAGAACCTTCTCGAAATTGTGTTCAGGAAACCGGAAATGATGTTCTGAGCTGAATCAGGAAATGTTCCAAACCAGATGTGAACTTGTGCCGTCCAAACATGCACCAATGTGTTCATTATTGTTGTGATTATTATTATTATTAAGAAAATTAAGATAATTAAGATAATCAGTAAGATGTATTGTTTTGTATATATTTTTATTTTTTACTCATTATAATAACAATAATAACATAGCTGTCGATGTTATTAAACTACTACTGCTAATAATAGTAATAATAATAATAATATAACTGTTGATGTTATTAAAATACTAACAATAACATTATTATTATTATTAAGATCATTAAAATAATTAGTAAAATATATTTATTCTTATTATTTGTTATTTTAATATATTATTAATATCACTAAATAATTAGTAAAATTAATAAAAAATTTAATTTATTATTATTATAATTAATAATAATAATAATAATAATAGCAATAATACATAATGTTACTGATTATGTTATTAAAATGTTATCATAATAATAATGTTATTATGATGATGATGATGATCATGATGCTGATCATCATTAAAATAATTTGTAAATATATTTATTAATAATTATATTTTAATGTATTATTATTATCATCATAATAATATATTTGTCAATGTTATTAAAATTCTAACAATAATAAAAACTAATTATTATTATTATTATTATTATTATTATTTAAATAATACCTAATATGTGTTTATTATTGACAGGAATCTCATGGTCATGGAAAGGCTGGAAATATCAGGGAATGTTGAGACAGCGGTGTCCAGAACTCTAGAAGTCATCGTCATTTCTTAAATCACTCATTTTTGGGGTTATATTTGCTGTAAATCATTGAATATAATTCTAACAATTGAAGAACTTATGGAAAAGCCACAGAAAATGATTAGTCAAAAGATATGTGAATCCATAAAAATAAATAAATTCAGTTTAAACTGTGTATTTCTGCGGCGATAAAAGAATCATGTTCTTGATAATCTCACATGAATTTGATTTAGATCATCTGATACGACACGGTGGTGTCTTGAAAGCAGTTTCCTTATGAACACTGTTTCATATTCATACAGACGCTCTGATGATTGACAGGCCGCCGAAGCGCATCAGCGTCTGTCCTCCATTCCTCCTGTCGCCAGTCCTTACGCCCAATTACAGTCACATGTTTGGTTTTACCTCAAATCCCTTTGAGTTTCCTTATCTTCCTGGTGTTCTGTCTGAATGGCTCTTATCCGCTCCTCCCTTTGCTCAGTGATGAAAGACGGATCTTCACTCGTCCGTCAGGCTCCGGCCGACGCTTTGATCTGATAAAGGGAATCCATTTGCTCACGTCACACTCTGAATCACTGCAGGATAGGGTCCTGCTGTTCCGTTCAGGCTCTTTCTGCACATCTTGCAACATAATAAATGTTTACCCATATATAATAACACTCATACGGTGATTTTATAGCGGAATTATTGATCTTAGTGGGCGTTCAAGATAAAAGTCCAGAAACTGTCAGCAGATGCACACAAACTCAAAGCTCTTCACTGCATCCCGCCAAAATAAAAGTTTAACTTGAAGAAATTATAACAGGAATATATTACTATTATACAGCAGAAAACACTTCAGAGTAAAATAATACAGTTTATTAAAGCATTTTTTAAGGAATCTAGTGTTTAAACTTCTAGTGTAATCCTCTGTAATGCAGCAAAAAATAACACAACTGTTTGAATTTGATTAGATTACATTTTAAAGGATTAATCACACAGTTTTATGCATTTATTTGGATATCGCAGTTTTGAAGATTATTGTTAAATATTGTTAAAGTTTTATCAAATTGTTAAGTTAAGTTTTATGAAATAAATTAATTAGACTTCCTTTTTATTATTCAAGATACTCATACTGTAGAATTTACAGAACAGAAAATAAACAGAAATTGGGAAAGCATAAAACTGATTTATTTCTATACTGTTTAAAGTTCACGTCAGCATTGAAAACAATAGATTTTAGTTTTATTTTTTTAGACAATAAGTGGCATCGTTGCTCATTTGCATAGTCAAATTTTGCATCACTGGACACGCCCACTTCACATTACTCTTCCAAAAAGGTTCCAAAAGGGGTTTCTTTTCACGGTGATGCCAGAGAAGAACCTTTTTTGGTTCCTCAAAGAACCTTTCAGTGATAAGTTTTTAATTTTTTCTTAGTTTGAAGAACATTTTAAGAAACATTTTCCCCCATTAAGGACCTTTAGGCTCTGTGGATGTTAAAGGTTCTTCATGGAACCATCGATTTTTTTAGGATGGAGAATCACCAGCTCTCACTGAAAGTGATGCTTCGTCACTGCAGATCACTGTGTGAACGGCTCCTTGAGACCGCAGCTCTGCCAGTCACTCTCTCCACATACAAAAACAAGGCTTTTAGTTTTGTTTGACAAGTGGCTTTTGTTGTAAGTGCTTCTGAGCGAAAGCGAAAGGGCACGTAAAAGCTGCTCTCAGAGATGAACGCTTGGAAACGGAGAGATTGACTGCTGACCTCCGGAGCCGGCGGCAGTCAGCGCGGGTAAACCGTTTCACCGGCCGGAATGTTTAGTCTATTAGACATGAAAAGGTCAAAGAAGTCTGTGTGCCAAAGTACGTCCTGCTGTGCTGATGTCACATTCATGACTGAATGCTGATTGGACTTACCGTTGTCAAGGTTACGGTCATGATTTGTGCTTCACGAGTGTAATCAGAGTTGGTTTTGAGGGTCACGCAGGGGTCACGGCCGGTGATGTCACATCATGATCCCACACAGCTCACACCGAACTCCTTATTTCACCCTCTTCTTCCCGTTTTCATCTCTCTCTCTCTCTATCACACACTCATCTCGGCTCCTGAAGAGTGTCCCGATTATGATTTGACAGCTATGATGGGGTTGAGAGGCGGCAAGTACCTTTGCATGGCAAGTTTCCATGGTAACAGAGCATTTCTCCACCAACGTACAGTATATTCCAAACAGTAAACAAAAAATTATGACATTCCATCTCTCTCTCATATGCAATATGCAAACACACACTTACACAAACACACACACTCATACTCTTATGCCTGGTAATATTCAAGCAGAAGCTTTTATTCATTTGAATATTAAAAATACCCATTGTTATACATTTGATATGTACTGACTATACATATATGCAATTAAAAGTACCGTGTTACTGTGATATAACCATGATTTTTCTGATAGTGACATTAGGTAGTAAGGACGATTTGCTGCTCAAGAAACATTTCTGATTATTATCAGTGTTGAAAACATTCATATTTCTGTGGAAACTGTCATTTTTCAGGATTCTCTCATAAACAAAGAGCATTTATTTCAAATAGATTATTTTGGAACATAAATGTTATGATGAATTTAATACATCGGTGCATTATTTCCTTTACTTTTGTATGGTAGTGTAGTACAATGTTAGATTAACGCATTATAAAATAGTGATCTAGTGTTTAAAACACTTTGCAGTTGTCGGTGGAACATGTTCCCAGTGAATGTGATAAACTACACCTCAGACTCGACGATTTTTTACACTTTTACTAGCGTTATATGAGAACTGCAGCACAAAAACCTCAAGGTTACTAGTTCTCTGAGTTCCTGCTAGTTTAATAAACTTGCTGTATATTGGTTGTCATACTGGCCTCTAGTGGCTGCTTCCACAACAACACAATACATGATGTCGCCACAGGAAACATGAATGCTTCATCTGTTGCTCTGTAAGCAGAAACTCTGATACGAGAGATGCTGATTAATTGATCTGTGATGCTGTAAAGAGCCTGTGAGTCACAGACCAGAGTGTCCGTTCACAGTAATTACACTGAGACAGAGCAGTGAGAATACAAACACACACACACACACACTTTGGATAGGAGTGCTGTGGAAGTGTGTGTGTGTGTGTGTGGTGAATCTGGCCACAGACACTCGAGGCTACAGATGCATCCATCAGAAACATGAGCTCTCTCACTACAGCTACATCCTGTGACCTCTGACCCCTCTGACCTCTGTGACCCGCGTGCAGCGCAGCAGCATCTCACGTGGGGATTGATGCCTTTTACTGAGCCTGATTTTCTACTTTTGTTACACAAATGTGTGTTTATAGACACATATCAAATAAACTATTTTGTAGATTGGATTTTTTAAGGCATCAGTCCTAATCCTTAAAATATGAGCCTCAGTCGCTGAAATATGTTTGTATGATTCATGTATGTATAAGATATGTACATTAGGGAGAACAAGTATTTGATGCAGAAAATCACAATGTGTGATTTTAAAGCAATTAATTTGCATGTATATATATATATATATATATATATATATATATATATATATATATATATATATATATATATAATATATATCAATTCAGCAATTAAAGTCAAATAATTTCTCAATTTCTCTAGATATTCACATCTAAAGTTATTGTACAGTCAGCCAGACATTATCACAAAATAAACTCTTGACAGAATAATGAACTGACATTGCGGAGATTCTTTTCATAAAATAATCAAAATATTTAAAAAATAGTTTTAATTGAAATCATTTTTATTTCTTATAATGGTAATTTGTATAAATGTCTATATTTGATCTTTTTTTTATGCATTCATTTCGCTACTCATGTACACGACCTATTGACTGAAATGTTAAAATGGCCAGATATAACGTGTGATGAAAGAAGGTCTCAGATCAGTGTGTGTGTTCAGTGGAGTGAAGCAGTGTGGCTCTCAGATAACAGTGTTTGTTCAGGCTCTGCCTGCATCTGTTCCCATGTCTGTGTGTTTGATTCCTCTTGCACAGATGAAATGATGCTGTTGGTCAGTCCGTTCTGCTGCAAACGTGTTTCCACCTGCATTCTGTTCCCTTCTTTTTGCATGTCTGTGCGTCGTGTTTGCATTTTCTTAGAATCGTCGTGTGCGAGACCTCCCGCCGTCCCGATCCGACCCATGCTCGTTCCTCCCGTCTGCATGAGGGGTTTTCAGTTGAGATGCTTTATGAAGTGTCCGTCTCGTCTGAAGCTCCTGTCATTACATGGAGGATGAGCTTCAATCCCTCAGGCGCGCACATATACTTCATTCGATTGAGTTACGGCCAAGAGGGAGTTTCTGCTCAATAAAACACAAAGCTCAATGTATGGATTGCTGGTCTTACAAGGTCATGCTGAGAATTTTCTTCAAAAACAGTGACATGCTAGAGGAATTACAGGTCACTTGAGCATTGTAGACACTTAGGACACTTTCCTTTTTTAGTGTCAATGTCAACCTCCCACAGAATTATTACAAGTACAGAGAAAAAAGAGAAATATATATATATATATATATATATATATATATATATATATATATATATATATATATATATATATATTTGTGTGTATATATATATATTTTAGTGCTGTTGTGTTTTCATAATATATGTGTGTGTGTTGTCTATATTATGTAAATATATGCAAACGCATACATGTATATATTTAATAAATATTTGTATATATATATATATATATATATATATATTATTTCATTTATTAATTCGTTTAAAATAACTTATTATATGAAAATATTTCAGCAAAAGTTGTGGTAAAAAAGAACTACATTTCCCATGATTCTGTACAGAAAATTACACCAATCAGAGGATCAAAATAAGCAAAACCTCCCTAAAATAACTCTTTAGCTCCGCCCACTCCCATGAAGCACTGTGTGTGGTGTAACCATGTCTCCCTATGCTCTCAAAATACTTAAATAATTGTATATATGTACATATTTTGCAATACATTCAGTTGTGCTATTTGCAATGCTTCATGGGATTGTAGTTCTTTCCCTCAGTAAATCTGTTAAGGTCACATTCTTGTACAGTTTACTTTGGCTATATTGTGCTATTTTAAACAGTCCCGCCAATAAAACTCATTTGAATTGAATTGCATTGATTCACCTCGTAGCTGATAACTAATACTTCAGGAACCAGTCCTGTTGAAAAAGGGATGCGGGTGCTAATGCACTCTATTATAATATTTGCTGTGCTTCCTTCTGTTACAGTGCAGTTTGACGGTGTGGAAAAGTCCCGGATGTCTCCCACTAAAGAGCTGAAGTCTCGTCCACTTCAGCGGCACTCCAGCGGCTGCCTGGTCAGCACTAAGATGAGCTCTCTGGACTCGACCGGCCCGGGCATGGGCGAGCGCATCGACCCCTCCATGCCTCTGGAGAGCCAGTTGTGAGTCCGGCACGTCACAGCCGTCTGACTCAGACGGGTTTATTTAAGTGCGATTCTCTTTCTCTTACGCTGTCTCTCGTTCACAGCTGGTATCACGGAGCGATTAGCCGGACCGACGCCGAGTCTCTGCTGAGGTTGTGTAAAGAGGCCAGTTATCTGGTGAGAAACAGTGAGACCAGTAAGAATGACTTCTCACTCTCGCTCAAGTAAGAGTCTCACAGACACCCAATACATGATTCAAAGTAATATTTCACCCCAAAAAATGAAAATCTCAACCTCATGTTGTGTGTGTGTGTGTATAGATATGAATATGCACACACACATATTTTTTTTAATTTTTATTTTTGGTCATTTATATTGTTTTTTTTTTTTTTTTTTACATCTATATAGTTTTTTTACGTTTTATTTTAGTTTTACTTTCTAAAAAAAATGTTTTTTTATTTATTTATTTTGGTAAATGAAGTTAAATGAAAATGACAAATGTGACAAATGTTGCTTTGGTATCTAGCTGTAAAAAAATAATGTCTTAAATTTAATTTTTTAAAAGACATAGTCAAGTAACATTTAGTTTACTTAACTGTAAAAACGCTGGTGTATTCTCTCACTCACACACAACACAAACACTCACACACTCACTCACACACACACACACACACAATCACTCACTCACTCACACACACAAACATACACACGAACACACACACACTCACATGCGCACACGCACACACACACACGCATACACACACAACAAAATGTCCCCACAAGATCAAAATTTACTAGTATTACTATACCTGTGGGGACATTTGGTCCCCACAACGTAGGGAGTACCCACACACACACACACACACACTTTAATTAGTATCTCACATCTATTATTCCCATGCATCACTTCCTGTCTTCTCACGATAAAAGCATCAGAAAGGCCAAGAATAAATAAGTCACTTATTACAAAGAGAAAAAAGTTTCTCCTGCATTGTTTCAGCTGCTCAGCATGAGCTCATCTCCTGTAAGTCACCCTGTGCTGACGTGAAGCGGCGTCACCTCTTAACCCATCCCGCTCAAACCTCCATCAGTCCTTCACACCGCTAACCTTTTCACCGTGCCTGAGACACTGACGCGCCCCGGCACACGGTAATCCAGACTGACGCGGCCGCGGCTCTTTTGGGCGGCTGAAGCTCAGGGGAGCGGCGGGATGTAAGAAGGACCTGTGATTGAGTCGCTCCACTCTGACATTTTACAAAGCCAGTGTGAGCATGAAGTGACTTCTTCACCTTTAGAGCGGTCTCCTCTCATCAGCTCATAGGGGACGCACAGAGACTCGTGTGCTCTGAAGGTCAGTGAAGTCACGCAGGAGAGACCTTCTCTGAGTTATCAGCGTGTGTTTCTGTGTTTACAGCAGAACGAGCAGAGATTTGTGTGGAGAGACATTCAGGAACTACACAAACTCAGTGTCTGTCATTTGAGCTGTGAGGCAGAATTCAGCACTGAGGGACTGACTCCATTTCATCTCATACATGTGAATCTGAATGGAAATTACAGGAAGATGAAGTTACTAAATTTCAATTCAAAGAAAATTTAAATCCAATCAGCATTTCTTCCAACCTCATCTTCAAAAGAATGAATACATAACTATGTTAATGATGAATGAATAAATACAATTAATAAATTAATATGACTGAATAAATATGAATGAATTAATAGATTAACTTAAACAATGAATGAATTAATGAATTAATAAATGAACATGCATATGCATATGAATAAATCAAATGAATGAATGGATGAACAAATACATATAAATGATTGAATGAATGAATAAACAAAAATTAATAAATTAATGAATGAATAAATTAATAAATGATCAAATACACAACTATGTAAATAAATTAATAAATTAAATGAAAGAATTAATAAATGAATGAAAAATAATTAAATTAATCAATATGAAAAAATAAATTCTTGAATGAATGAAGGGATGAATTAACAAATACATAAAATGACTATAAATTAATGAATGAATGAATGAATACATAAACAGCTATATAAATGAATGAATGAATGAATAAAATGAATGAATAAATGAATTAATACAAATAATAACTGAATGAATAAATAAATATGAATGAATAAATTCTTGAATGAATGAATGAATTAATGAATGAATGAATGAACGGATATATATGAGTATATAAATAAATGAAGGAATGAATGAAAAAATAAATCAATATGAATGAATACATACCTAATGAATGAATGAACATATACATAAAAATAAATATAAATGAATGAATGAATGAATAAATAAATACCTAAATAAATAAATATGAATGAATGAATGACTAAAATGAATACATTAATAAAGAAATAAATATGAGTGAAAAAATAAAGAAATAATACATAAATAAATATATGAATGAATGAATGAATTCAATGAATGAATAAAATGAAATTAATGACTCAATTCAACTAAAGTTTTGCTGGAATTTAAAAAGAATTCTCAGTTAAATTCTAAATGATACACACATAAAGAGCTGAGCAGACTGTCATGGTTGGTTTGTGTACAGGTTTATTGCAGCTGTATCATGATTCCCTCGCTGGTGTTGAGCTAAACCGGACCTGACAGCCTGTAGAAACCTTTGCTTTTAAACACAGTCGCTCCACAGAGACTCTTACATGCAAACGATCCGTGTCTGAGTCTGTTGAAATATTAATGCCTCTATGAAATGCTGCCTGTGCTCAGCATCACTGATGAAGAACTAGTTTATGGTGAAACCTCTCTTTGATTGTTTTATAAATCATTTGGTTCATCTATTAATCTTCTAAAAGACGATACCATGTTGCTAAGTTAATAAGACAGTACAAAACCAATACAGGGTATTTTACAATTATAATATATTTTAAGTAGGCTGAACTGCCTTTATTGATGCTTCTTGTACTGAATGATATCTAAGTCTTTGCATCATGCTCTACTATTATGCTTTTTCAGCTATTATCTTTCATGTAGTGTGTAATATGTCTGTTCGTGAATGTAAAATCTCTGTTTCAAAGATCAGATAAATGGAGTTTTTGTCTCCTGAAAGAAAGAAAGAAGTGATTCTGAACTGAGTCGTCTGTAATTCAGTCTCACTTCCTGCTGAATTTACGTAGGTTTGTAACTAATTTGCAGCCTCTGCTCTTGATTGGCTGAACGGCGTCTCTTAGCCCCGCCCTCAATCACTGTAGTTTATCAGAGACTGGAAGAGTTTGGTTCGTGTCGTTCATGTCGAAAAGACGCTGTTTTCTGCTTCAAAGAGATTGATACGGTAAAACCGACGCCATCGTTACTGTTCGAATCAAGAGCTGAGATTCAGATATGCTAATGAGCGTTTGGTTTCTGACCAATCACAACAGAGCAGCTCTCAGAAAGGCGGGGTTTAGAGAGACCGAATCCTTGATCGAAGCGTTTCAGACACTAAGAGAAAAGAGCTGAAGCTGCAGTGGATATTATGAGACAATTAAACTGTGTTTGATGAACGTGAACCTGTTGTAGGAGAACTTCAAAACAGAAGTGTAGCATAATAGGAACACTGTCTAGGTGTGCTGCTCACATGGAATGGAGCGATTGTCTAATCAGATTTGTGGTTCAGAGCATGAGTGATATGAATGAGTCCAGTCTCTTTAAGATCTTAAAAGGCAAAGAGGCTTTAGTGGTGCCCTGCTTTATGGACGGAGGAAGACACAAAATGGCTGAAGGTAGTGAAATAAATCTCCTCTGAATGGAGGGAGAGTTTATGAATTAACGGTGCGTTAATGTGCATCCTCACCAGGACCGCGAGCCGTGTGAGGAAATGGAGAACGGGTCTCTGCTGAAATGCACTCTTTGGGCTTGTAATTTAAACATGCATTATAAAACCCAGCTCATAGAGTTACCGCTCTATCACATTAATCTTCTCAGGTTTAATTAACATCTGAGGTTTGGCTCTGTATGTTAACGAAGGCTGTATTTTAAAGAAATGTTCTGGGTGAAATACAAAGAATGTTGGAAAGGCTGTTGATTACCACATGATATATACATACACACAGTGTTGTGAAAAGTGCTCCTGATTTCTTGTTTTTTTGCATGTTTGTCACACTTAAATATTTCGGATCCTCAGACAAATGTAAATATTAGTCAAAGATAACACAAGAAAACACAAAATGCAGTTTTTAAATGAAGCAAAATCCAAACCTGCATGGCCCTGTGTGAAAAAGTGTTTGCCCCCTAAACCCAATAACTGGTTGTTCCACCCTTACAGCAACAACTGCAATCAAGCGTTTGCGATAACTCGCAGTGAGTCTTTTATAGCGCTGTGGAGGAGTTTTGGCCCACTCATCATTACAGAATTGTTGTAATTCAGTCACATTGGAGGGTTTTTGAGCATGAACTGCCTTTTTAAGATCATGCCACAGCATCTCAATAGGGTTCAGATCAGGACTTTGACTAGGCCACTCCAAAGTCTTCATTTTGTTTTTCTTCAGCCATTCAGAGGTGGACTTGCTGGTGTGTTTTGGATCATTGTTCTGCTGCAGAACCCAAGTTCGCTTCAGCTTGACGTCACGAACAGATGGCCGGACATTCTCCTTCAGGATTTTTTGGTAAACAGCAGAATTTATGGCTCCATTTATCACAGCAAGTCTTCCAGGTCCTGAAGCAGCAAAACATCCCCAGACCATCACACTACCATCACCATATTTTACTGTTGGTGTGATGTTCTTTTTCTTTTACACCAGATGTAATGGGACACACACCTTCCACAAAGTTCAACTTTTGTCTCGTCAGTCCACAAATATTTTCCCAAAAGTTTTGGAGATCATCAAGATGTTTTCTGGCAAAAATGAGACGAGCCTTAATGTTGTTTTTGCTCGGCAGTGGTTTACGTCTTGAACTCTGCCATGCAGGCCATTTTTGGCAAGTGAGGCCTGCAGTTCTTTGGATGTTGTTGTGGGTCTTTTGTGACCTCTTGGATGAGTCGTCACTGCGCTCTTGGGGTAATTTTGATGGGCCGGACACTCCAGGGAAGGTTCACCACTGTTCCATGTTTTCTCCATTTATGGATAATAGCTCTCACTGTGGCTCGCTGGAGCTTTAGAAATGGCTCTAGAACCTTTTCCTAATTGATAGATCTCAATTACTTTTTCTCATTTGTTCCTGAATTTCTTTGGATCTCGGCATGATGTCTAGCTTTTGAAGATCTTTTGGTCTACTTCACTTTGTCAGGCAAGTGATTTTTTGATTGAGAACAGGTGTGGCAGTGATCAGGTCTGCGTGTGGCTAGAGAAACTGAACTCAGGTGTGATAAACCACAGTTATGTTTTAACAGGTGGGGCAAACACTTTTTCACACAGGGCCATGTAGGTTTGGATTTTGTTTTCCCTTAATAATAACAACCTTCATTTTGTGTTTACTTGTGTTATCTTTGACTAATATTTAAATTTGTTGGATGATCTGAAACATTTAAGTGTGATAAACATGCAAAAAAAAATTGAAATCAGGAAGGGGGCGAACACTTCTCTCTACGTATGTTTATGTGCATGTTTATGTCAGCGGTTCTGTCAACAGTTCCCAACTCTTTTTGAACTCAGAAGATCCTTTTTAAAGATGGCTTTTAAAAAACAGCAACAAAGGACAATTGAAAAGTATAAGCTTACGGTTCGGCGAGCGAAACGTGACTCTTTATGCAGTTAATGAGCCGAACCCTACCAATATATTCACATATATACAGTTACTGTGAATCATATCACACCGTTGTCGTGAACCGCAGTGAACCTTTCAGATCTATAAATGAAATGAATCCTTGGATTAAAAGGAAAAAGAATGATTAAGTATGCAGCGATAACAGCACAGAGGTGGCAGTGTCTCTTCTGTAACGCCTGAAAGAACCGCTCTGTTTTGTTCATGTCGCTGATATGATAAGAGGAGAATCAAATCCTTAAGAGGAAGAGAATAGCGGTGTTTGAGCGTTTCCAGGCGTCTCCTCAGGCCTCTCTCTGTGTGGACGGATGAGGGATTGATGATAAACACTTCGGCAGGGGCTTTTAGATGCTTTTAGCAGCGTCTTCTGTGCCTGTATCTGAGCTGAAGGGGCTCTCGAGGTCCGTGGAGGCTCCAATGTTTTCTCATCTCTCCTAATGATGATGAAGAGTCGGGTAATGACAGGCAGATAATCAGTCTGAGAGCAATGGGAGTCCTAACCGAAGATGGGTGGAGGAGATGGAGGAGTTGATTTATATTTAATGATCACAAAGGTAATTGCTCTGATTGCAGGATATTCTTGCTTCCTGGTGGACCACCATGCCTTGTCTCTCATTTGCATAAAGTTTTGAACTTTTTGTTGATCTCACAGCTCATCAATCCCCTTGAATGATAAGCACCAACTCGCACGTATGCATTGTGCAGTAATTTAACACCACGTTTAGGCATTTACCATTCTCTGTACGGTTCGCTATGTTATCTTTCACTTTTCATCACCCGCCTTTGCAAATGCAATTAAGCGATAAGTGAGTTGTGGACTGGCCTCATTTCAGATGGACTGGACTCTTCCTGTCTCTGTGGGTGCTGAGGTTAAGGCTGCAGGGACACAGACTGCAGGTTCAGACTCCAGTAGCTTCATTGACGGCAATTAATGTGATGCAAGAGTTATTAGCTGAAAAACATCTGCTAAATGCCAAGCAACTTCTATCAGTTTTTTTTTTTTTATCCTCTTTTCTACCGATAACCTAGTGATTAAACATTGCCGTCATTGACTGCAGTTACAGCTGAATAGTTTTCCTCCGTGTTTCTTATTTATAGAGGGGAATACTGTCTTAAGAACTATATAAAATACATAATAAAAGTGTAATTAAAGGCTTAGTTCACTTCAGGATTAATATTTCCTGATAATTTACTCACCCCCATATCCACATCCAAGATGTTCATGTCTTTCTTTCTTCAGTGGAAATGAAGTTAAACATTCCAGGATTTTTCTCCATATAGTGGACTTCACTGGGGTTCAACGGGTTGAAGGTCCAAATGTCAGTTTCAGTGCAGCTTCAAAGGATCTACATGATCCCAGACGAGGAATAAGAGTCTGATCTAGAGAAACCATCGCACATTTTATAAAAAAATAAATATTATATACTTTTTAACCACAAATGCTGCTCTTCCACTGCTCTGATGCTCCACGCATTACGTCATCATGCTGGAAAGGTCACTCATTACGATTCATTTTATTATTAAATGTATTGAATTCCATTAGCTATGTTCATGATTTTATTTTTATTTTATTTAGACCCACTTTATTTTCATTGTCTTTTGTTCTCTTATGTACTAAAAGTTTAATTAATTATAAGATAAAATGCATGAATGTGTACATGTAAAAATATATATATAT
This sequence comes from Zacco platypus, assembly GCA_038088235.1. NCBI lineage: Eukaryota > Metazoa > Chordata > Actinopteri > Cypriniformes > Xenocyprididae > Zacco > Zacco platypus. Next base: position 9,355,379 of record CM076075.1, on the reverse strand, counting down.
AAAAAATTTGTCTCTATATTAAAAATAAAAACAAAAAACTGTAATTTCTGTAGTTGCATGTATAATTACACTGTTGGTTCTACTGGGACATTTTATTTATTTGTTTGTGTTTTATTATATTTTTATGTTTTTATTTTAAATATAACTTCTTTTTATTTTAATTTATTTTTATTTTATTTTACTTTTATTTTTCTATTTTTTGATGTTTATTCTTATTACTTTTCATCTATTATTTTTTACATTTGCTAGCGTTAAGGCCCGTTCACACCAAGAATGAAAACTATACAAATAACTATAATTACAATATCAGCGTCCACACCAGCGCACAATATCGTTCAGTTTATGAGATCTGCGCTGCAGTTTTTGGCGTCTTTCTCTTTAAATGCTCAAGCTCTTTAAAGTAGGATGGATTCTGATTGGCTGTCAATAATTTTTATCGTTCATCGGCTGGAGAAAAAATCGCTCTGAAAGTGATTCCAACGATATCGTTCCTCCGTACTGTTATCATGATGGTTCCCTGAGCATTGCTGTATGGTTTCTAGTGTATTTGGGGGAGTGGTCATTCAAGTCCAAAGCCTCAATGTGACATTCTAGTGAGTATATATGATTAACTCTAATCCTCAGCATTAGAACTTTTAATATGAGTAACGTTCAGCATTACTATTAAACTGCTCACAGCCACCAAAGCAACATTATATTCACACGTCAGAATATCCCAGAGCCCGTTTTCCTCAAGACGTGCAGCTTCTCTCCGTCCTTGGCTTTCAATTTGCTTTGCATTCAGCGCCTCTGTGAAAGCCGACAGCATTTAAGAGGCTCTCCGGCCGCGTTCATTAAAGCTCGCAGGTCTCCAGCCCTACATTTCACTGCTACACGTGACACGTTTGCCAATGAACCGACCGTGTATCATGAGAGCGCTGCCGTCTGACAACTAATCACATGTTGTTTTCTTCCCCTCTTCCCATTAACCTCCCTCCCCTCGCTCTCTGTCTGGCTTTCTACCTTTATTATCTTCAATAACCTTCTCCCTTCTGTCTCCAGGAGCAGTCAAGGTTTCATGCATATGAAGCTGTCCCGGACCAAAGACAATAAGTACATACTGGGTCAGAACAGCTGCCTGTTCGACAGCGTTCCCGAGATCATCCACTTCTACTCCAGTCGCAAACTGCCCATCAAAGGAGCCGAGCACATGTCCCTGCTGTACCCCGTGGCCATACGGACACTATAGTGGATGAAGCCGACGTTTATTCAGCGTTTACAAGACCATCAATGAACTCAAGTGCTACTGAGATCCCCAAGGCAAACAGGGAGATTCCCGAGATCCTCGACCGTACAGAGGAAAACAGCGTTAGGTTCTCGGAAATGCGTTCTTTGTGATCCCAGACCCGTTTTCTCCCTTTTTGCTCACAAAAGTGGATCTTTAGTCTTAGACCTGCACCCACACTTTATGAATCGGCATCTCCTCCGCTGTACAGAAACTCCAACGCCATCGCTCTGACTTTTGCATTTGGATGTTCATCACACCGATTTTCATTCTTCACACAAGAATCATTGGCTTTCTGGAGCATTGAAACGTCACTGTTCCTATAACTGGAACTGAACAATATGGGAGCTTTTTTCCACTACTAAATAAAAAATAAAAAAAGTAATTGCAAATTTTTATCTCGCAATTCTGACTTTATAACTCCCAATTCTGACTTTATAACTCCCAATTCTGACTTTGTAACTCCCAATTCTGACTTTATAACTGGCAATTCTGACTTTAAATCTCACAATTGAGTTTATATCTCGCAATTCTGAGAAAATTGTGTGATAAAAAGTTGCAATTACGTTTTGTATTTTTTATTTCATGTCTAAAACAAGCTTCCAAGGAACAAAGACACTTAATCATGCTTTTAATTACCCAAACCTCCTCATCTAGACTTTCTGTGATGATATTGTTGTCTCAACATACAAAGTCAGGTTTGGTGGAAAATCAGTCGTCGAACATGAACATTGTCAGATAAATACAGAAATGCAGAAGACTGAAATAGAGCATTCAGCCATTTTCCAGTTAGACCCAACAGATGTGAAGAGAGTAATTGCGATGCAGACAGATTTCATTTAGTCCCTTAAAATCGGTAATAACAAGACTCTGTGGAGGAGAAGAGATGGATGGTGCCATTTAAGTGTACTTGGACAGGGCCACTATGCAGATAATGTAGTACACTTGATTTACTGCCTGCAGTTGGTGTGTGTGTGTGTGTGTGTTTCTAAAGCATGAAAACGGACCTTTTAATTTAAAGATTCAAAAAAAGAGTCACTTTATACTGAACCAGAGTTTAGGATGATCTTGACCAAGGAGAATGGAATATGCCTGTATTGTCTACCTCAGAAAATCAATTTCATTCATCCATCCGCCGATCGATAAGGTACAGTGACGTCGCAGATATCGATTGGTTTGACTCTTCCCGTTCTGTCATCTCAAATTCCCACCAAATTTTGCCTTTTGCTTTATGAATAGCTTCTTCTTCAGTTGAACGCAGTCAAAAGCCGTTCTGTTTGCGTGTTTATATGGACAGTCACTTATGCTGTTGTCGGCTCTGTTTGCTTAATGCCTTATACTGTAAATGCATGGTTTAAAAATAGAGAAAACAAGTTGAGAATGTCAGGCTGACGTTCTGCTCTCAATGAATGTTTTGTGGCTGTAATTTATTATGGAGAAAAACAAATAATACTATTGCTGATGTTCTCGGCCAGTGTGTGTGTGTGTGTGTGATGCTCGTATATCTGACCTTACGTTTGATCCCTGATACTCTGATTGGAAGACTGTTTGCCATGGAAACCGTTTAGAGCAGTTCAGCCAATCAGATGGCGGAACTGCCCTGACCCTTCCTCTGACCTCTGGTTTTCTTCATCTGCCATCATCCAGCGGTTTCTTTTGTGTTGTTTTTTCAGTGTCTCTTTGTTAAACCATGATGCAGTGGTACAGATGAACGGTGTGTGTGATTGGATTACATTCATTCCTTGTGCTGCAGTTGTTTTCAATGACTTTTTAGTTTTTTTCTTTGTTGTTTCCTCTCTGAAACCTTTTGTGATATTTTCCGTCCTTAAAGGGACGGTTCACCCCCCAAAAATGAGAATTGTCATCACTGACTGACCTTAATGTCATTATTAAGTACCCAAAAACTATATCATCATAATTCTAAAATTACATCTGCAAAAAGCTGCATACTACATACTCTACCGTTCAAGCGTTTGGGGTCGGTAAGATTTTTAGGGTTTTTGAAAGAGACTCTTCTGCTCACCAAGGCTACATTTATTTGACCAAAAATACTGTTAAATTCAGTAAAATGTGAAATATTATTACAGTTTATAATATTTGTTTTCTATGTGAATATATAGTAAAGAATAATTTATATTCAGTGATCAAAGCTGAATTTTTAGCATCATTACTCCAGTCTTCAGTGTCACATGATCCTTCAGAAATCATTCTGATATGATGATTTGATGATCAAGAAACATTTATGATTATTATCAATTTTTCACGATTGTTTAATGAATAGAAAGTTGAAAAGAACAGAATTTATTTGAAATAGAAATATTTTGTAATACTATAAATGCATTTACCGTCACTTTTGGTCAATTTCATGTGTCCTTGATGAATAAATACTACTGAATATACACTAACCCCAAACGATATGATCTCAAAGCTGTTGGACTAAAAAACAATATCAAGATGCATCACAAGAAGAAAGAGAAATGTTTGAAATGACATGAAGATGCTTAAATGACACCAGCGTTTTAATTTTCCCCTGAAATATCCCTTTAAAAGATTGCAAGAGGATTGATGTAAATCCGCATGAAAATCAAGCTGACATTTGTTCTCAGACACTGAAACTCAATGTACTGAAATGTGAAACTGAACGCTTCTCGTTGTTAACTGGCGTCTGTATTTTGGCATCTTTTTGTTCGATCTCATCACATGACACTCTTCACTGGAGGAGAGATGAGTGTGGAGATCTTCATCAGTGATCTCAGTGCTGATTGGAATGACTTCCTGTATGCAGTATTTGGACATCAAAGCCACAATATCATCACATTATACAACATAATATCAACTGAGCTGCGTTTACTTTAAAGAAAGATGTCACATGCTCACTCTTTCAGTTCACAACAGTTGTAAAACACTAGATGTGCCGTTTTAAATGAAGTAATTAGACACTTTCTGGTTGTCAGATGTTAGTAGGTCATGTTCGTAGTTGCGAAAGATTTGTGTGAAATCACCAAAACACCAAACGACTCATTCGGGAATTGTGCAGGAACATTTTGAAGTGTGGCTTGTGTGTCCAAAGTTACTCAAAGGGATTGAAAATACAGATTATTGATCAGTAAACATTCAGTTTTAAAGTAATCTGTCTGAAGAGTTCAGGCATGTTAGACACAGTGAAATACATCGGGAGGTTTTGAAAGTGTAAAATAAACGAGTGAGAAAAGAGGACTGATGTGAAGACTGAAGGATGAGAGAATTAATGTAGTCGGTGAGATTCATTTACACTTCACTCCGTCCCTGTGGAGGTCTGAGTCTGTCTCTCTCCACACGTGTGTGTGTGTGTGTGTGTGTGTGTGAGTGTGTGTACAGTTCCTCTCCATCAAATGTATATACTGAATGTATTGTTTTGGGACGTAGAGCCTTTGAGATTCTGACAAATAAAGTTTATGGGTCTAACTTAACCAGGTGTTCAGTTCTGTCAATTAATGCTTTTATCTGGGGACGAAAACAACAAACTCTTTTCTTGATGTCTTTTGTTATATATATATATATATATATATATTATAAGACTTCAGATGCAAAAGCCTCTAAGTGCTGTAACATAAACATACAAGCTTGAGAAAAAATGGTCATTTTCTTCTAAAATTACAGTTTTTATCAAGCTTGTATGTTTATGTTCAGTTATTTCACTTTAATGGCAATGAAAAGAACCTATTAATTGCCATTAAAGTCAAATAACTGAACATAAACGGCATTTAAAGTCTTCTGAAGTCTTCATAAATGTGACCCCGGACCACAAAACTAAATTTGAGATTTATACCTCATGAATAAATCCTTCTATTGATGTATAGTTTGTTAGGATTGGACAATATTTGGTCGACATAAAACTATTTGATAATCTGGAATCTGATGGTGCAAAAAAAAAAAAAAAACTAAATATTGAGAAAATATATATATATATATATATATATATATATAATAAATATATATATATATATATATATATATATATATATATATACATATATATATATATATATTTACCGCAATAAATTTACAAAATATCTTCATGGAACATGATCTTCACTTCATATACTAATGATTTTTGTCATTAAAAAAAAAAAATCAATAATTTTGACCCATACAGTGAATGTTGGCTGCGCGCAAATCTTGATTCTTTGGCTTCTTTTGGAAATGTCTTCATTGACAAAAAAGGAATGTACAAACAATACAACCAATTTTCATCTGAAACACAGCTGATATGAATTACATGTTCATTATTGGTATATTAGGTAATGCTGCTGTTCTGATGTTGCTTATTATTTCCTGTAGTGTCTCAAATGTAAAAACTGCATGTATAATTCGACATAATTAGGACAGTTTAAGATGAAGTGAGGAAACCGCTGTCACTGTGGAAGTTTGTTTCCACCTTGGAATAAAGTTATTTGCATCACAATTCTGACTTTTTTTTTCCCCTCACAATTGTGAGTTGTGAGACAATTGTGAGATCTTATAATTCTGAGAAAAAAAGTCAGAATTGCGTCGTTAAAAGTGACTCTGACCATGTGGCTCACGTGACGGCTGCTGCTGCTATTGAGGTTGTTTTGTCACCATCCTTCAACTTTACAACCAGGAAGATCTTATCGACATAATTATAGGGTGGAAATGACATTTCAGTTATTTACTTTTCGTGAGACACGAATGACATGGAGTGCAGGAGAGTTTGATGCTGAAGATATCGTGTTGTGAAATGTGTTTTACTCCAGATAGAGCATGTTCTTCAAAACAATCATTTGCACAGGAAACCTACTCACCTTTCCAGTCAAGCCTGTATGGGTGGATTCAGGACATCAGTGTGAAAACAACACAGGAATAACACATCTGCAACTTCACTGTGGGGAAACTGGTAGAAAAGCAGTCAAGAAGAATTTATACACTAGAAGACGAGTAAAAGTGTTTATCCTTTTTGCACGTTTGCTCTGTCCGTCTGTGATCCCTGTTTGCAGGCGGTCACATCTGAACGAACAGTTTCATGAAGCCGACCGGATGCGGCAGTTTCTCCTGAAGACGTCGAGAGCTGGAGGTCTGTGAAACTCCAGTGAGGAGGAGCGGATCATCCCAGAATCCTCAGCGGACAGTAGACACGCACTCACCACAACACATGACCGATGACTTCCAAGCAAGGACGCATTAAATTGATCAAAAGTGACAGTAAAGACATGTATAATGTTACAAAAGATTATATTTCAAATAAATGCTGTTCTTTTGAACGGTTTTCAACATTGATAATAATCATAAATGTTTCTTGAGCATCAAATCATCATATCAGAATGATTTCTGAAGGATCATGTGACACTGAAGACTGGAGTAATGATGCTGAAAATTCAGCTTTGATCACTGGATATAAACTATATTTTACTATATATTCACATAGAAAACAGATGATTTATATTAGAATAATATTTCACAAACAAGCCCTGGTGAGCAGAAGAGACTCTTTTACAAAAACATCACGCTTTAATATTGTATTTTTTTTTAAGTAGTTCCTCCGGCCCGTTGAAGAGCTTGTATTACTATATTTGTGTTTTCTAGTCATGGAAAAATTGGTGTATATACACACACTCTCAGAAGTTTTAATTCATTTTTAATTTTGATTAAATTTTATGAATTAAACCGCTTGTAAACATACTTTATCACACAAAAAATTTCTGCAATCATTCATATATAGTGCTCTTTAGCACAGAGTCAAGAACCTTTTCCCTCAGAACATTAAACATGATTTATTTTTGTGTGAACAGACTCATTATCACATATATATATATATATATATATATATATATATATATATATATATATATATATATATATATAGAGCATATGTGCTGTTTGATGTTCACTGTCGTGTATTAATTACAGTCTATAAAAGAAGAAGAGTGCTGTTGAACTCATTCAGATCGATTTAACAGCTTGTGTCTTTCATTCAGACATGTTTGTTCAGGCTAGCTTAACATTTTTTGATATAATGTGAAAGAATATGGTGATGTCATGAAAAACCGTCTCCATAGAAACTCTCCTGAAGATACAGTGTATATGTTAGATGTTTCTTTTGGCATTTCCGTTTGTTAACTGGAAGTAACCAGAAAGGCCGGTATCAGTTTACTGATGTCTTTACAGTGGCAGTGGAGCAGATGTAAACCAAACGGCTTCAGGAAATTACATGCAGGTGTGTGTGTGTGTGTGTGTGTGTCCAGCTGTGTTTAGAGACTCGGCCTGAACAAAAGGTGAGGTCTCATTCGCAAACAGCGCTATAAAAGTGAGCAGGCTCATTAAAGGCCATTGTGGACGACTGAAGGAACAGCATTTGTCTCTCTCAGCTGCTCCTTTACAAAACCATAACAAACTGGACAGATTTAGCGTCAGCTGCTGTCAGGTTCACGGGGAGATAAGAGCAATGCTTCTGCCTAATGGCCACTATTACAGATGGATCCGCTCAAGTGCACCAGAACCGCTCTACTTCTGTTCACTTGATTGGGATGATTGTTTCAAATGTACCTGCGCTGAACGCTTTCATTTTACAATGCATGAAGTGGAACCGGACATAATATGGTTGAATGAATCTCAAATACGTCTGCCATATTTCACCCCAAAATCAAAAGAAATTATATATGTATACCTTTGTGTGTGTGTGTGTATATATATATATAGGGGTGTGACGAGATCTCGTGCCACGCGAGACTAAAACGTGATGAGATTTCTCGTCGAGGTGAAAAGTTGTCTCGTTGTGCTATCAGTGTGAGGGTGAAATTATTATTGAAGATGCCCCCGCCACTTTCAAATCGTTTGTGTGGAAACATTTTGGTTTTCCAGTAGAAATAATAAACGGCGAAAGAATAACACACAAGACACAAACAATATGTAAACATTGTAAGAAAACTATGCCGTACACCTCGGCAAAGGTTGTGCAGACTCTTAGGGGCCGTTCACATATCGCGCGCATTTTCATTCGCGCAAAACGGAAGCGACGCGGTCGCGACGCGCATGCGGTGCGCTCGTTTTTTCCTGGCGCGCCTTCCTCATGGTTGTGGAGAGCACAGTTCATGGTTGCATAGCAACGACAGACGCTATAGAAGCGCGAGCTCCCGAACGCTTGCAAAAGTAGGAGGAAGCGACGCGGCAGCGCTTTACACGCTTTTTTAGGCGCGATATGTGAACGGCCCCTAAAGAGGCAGAAAGCATCGCTATTACTGCTGAAGGTTGGACTTCTCGGTGTACGCAGAGCTATATAACAATTACAGCCACACAATAGTGACTGGGAAATGGTCAACTTTGTACTGCAGTTAAAGAGACACTTAAAGTGTTATTTGAATTTTTTATTTATGTTTAATTTATTTATACTGTTTAATTTATGTTCAATCTGTAGAAAGAAGTTCAGTGAGATTTCTCATGTGAAATTATACAGGGCAGAAAACAATTGGTTGATTTTGTGTTTGCATGTTGTTTTACTGCAAATAATTCATTAAAATAGAAGTAAAATGACATGCATTACAAGCTGATTTCAAAATGCACCAACATTTTTGCATTTTATGATTTTCAGTTGAATAAAAGACTACTTTCCCTTCATACGTTTCATTATTGAGGATTTCTTAAAAATACTATAAAAAATCTCGTCTCGTGAACCCAATCTCGTGTCTCGTCTCGTCTCGTGGGATAAGGGTCTCGTCACACCCCTAATATATATATATAATTGTTATCTTTGCTAGTGTTCATTTCAACATTTACTAATACATTATTTAAATCTTGTAAACATTAATGCACCGTGAAGTAACATGAACTGTATTTTCATGTTAGTTTATACATTGATGTTTAAAGTGGTAAAGTGTTACCCATTATTTTACTAATGAAACATTCTCTGTACTATAATACAAATCCTTACTATATTATTGCTTTATTAATCATATAAATATTCTCCTTTCTATAATATAATAATTGTTAAAAAGACATTAATAATTTTTATTGATTTAAAAAAGTCTCTAAGAGAATTTCAGTCAAAATGTATTATTATTATTATACGTATTATCTCAATATTCATTATACAAAATCAGGATTGATATTAAGTTTTATTCAAATATGCACTTTTGAAGGTTTATAATAATTTTTAACACGTGATTCCCTTAAACTGTCTTACAGCGCCACCTGGTGGTCATATACTGCCATTACCACAAGGGTAATGTCACAAAAACATTCATTCCACTTAAACGCAAATACAATTCTATAGTTCTTTATAACTTTTTTTTATTATTTAGGTGAAAAGTAACAAAAACGTACACAAAGCAGCCCTTTGTTTAAGGTAAGATGATTCATGGTCAGCCTCAGTCCAAAGCCAAACCTTGACACATTAGAGTCCTCCAGCAAAGATGATCTCCAGCGCCGCCTGCAGATCTCCGTTTGTGGCCGTTAACGCGCGCAGAGCCAGATCCTCGTCCTGGATGCCCATATCCCTCAACTGCTGCATCTGCGCCTGCCAGCGGCTCTACGACACACACACACACAGCAGCAGTGAGCGCTTCTCTCACATTATTTAACAGCATTAAATTTTTCTTAAAGCACAAAACTATCCATATATAGTGAAATGTAAGTGTTGTTGTGTTTCTCTGCTGGTCACCTGAAGCGAGCTCACGCCAGAGGCCTGCAGGGCTTGCTGCAGAGCCTGACTGAGCAGACTACTGCTGACCGGAGCGCTTGACGCTGCCGACGACCCACCAGAGGACATCTCCTACAGCATGAAGGAAACTGGTTAGATTCTCTGAGGACTGAACCTGTATGATGTATTGATGTGACGTCAGCGTGTGTTTCTGACCGGAGCGCTCAGCGTGGGCGGGCCTGTGCTGCCCTCCGGGGTGCTGGCTAAAGCCAGGGCGGACGCCAGCTCGCTCTGGGTGATGGGACGCGGTCCCGTGGCTCCGCTGTGACCCAGCGTCATCGGTCGGGACGCTCCAAACGGTCTCTGGTGTCTAGATCTGTTTCCATGCTGTAAAGAACATGCATTATACTAAAAATCCTTCTTACTATATTACTACCAAAATAATATAAATTCTCCTTACTATATTATAATAAAATCCCCTTACCCAAATATCACTATACTAATAAAATTATATTACTGTAATAGGAAATATCAATACTATAATATTACTGTATTAACAATTATTATATAAGTATTATTAATAAATAATAATTCTCCTTAAAATAATATCACTAACAATAAAAAGTCATGATTATAATAAAACAACAACATATTAATAACATATTATAATATTACTATAGAAGTAATATTACAACACCCTTACTATATTACTACTACTAATAAAAAAATCTCCTTATTACTATTATTATTATTATAGTAATATAATAATTTTCTATAATATTACTGTAATTATAAAATATCCTCATAATATTACTACAATAATAGAAATATTATAGCAAGGATTATTATTAATATTATCAAAGCGGTTTGAATGGATGACTGGAAGAAGGGAAAAGCGTACAGATTGGAAATCCTCGTCATCATCTGACATGCCCTCGAACAGGAATCCTCCTGTCACACACAAACATCGAGACGGTCAGCAGACGCAGTGACAATCGTTAGATGCTGTGTTTATGTAATGAGCGGTGGCTGATGTTCACCTGGCATTTCACTGTAAGAACTGGCCGACACGTTGCGGGACGAGCTGCCGCCGGATTGGCTGGACATGCTGCTGGTCACCGAGTGCAGGACCAGGATGATGGCGTTGACCAATGCCGGGTGAGATCGGATCAACCTGAGAGCCAAACACAGGGAGGTGAGCTCGTGTTCACTGCCGTTGTGTGAATGACTGTGGAAGCGTGTTCAGAGAAACTCACACATCCAGCAGGTTTGGGTCTGTAAACTGAACGAACAGATCTTTATCCTGGAGAACACCTGCAAAATGAACCAGCTGATTAGACATGGCCTGATTTCCTACAAAGCCATGAGCTGCGATGCGTTTCACAGCTAACAAACCTAAAGCCACAGGGTCTGAACTGAGTCCAGGTGAGGCGGCGATGATCTGCTCCAGTGACTCTTTGTTAGCCAGCATCTTAAACACCTGAAAACACAAGTGTTTCACTGCTTTATTAACACTCTGCTGAACGGTGACGTTTGTGGCACGTGCAATATGAACACATACACTTACTATATGAACAAAAAAAGAAGTCACATGGTCAAAAATGACCACCACAGGAAATGAACAGAAAACATGAAAAAAATGTGACAATACAGAGTAAGTTGTAGAATACAATACACAACTCAACCATAAATTCCTCTACCAATAGCTGATTATTCAGAGAGATATCTACCGATACCAATAACAATAGTTTGGGGGTTCTGCTTTTTGTACCTTCTTCTAAATTAATGATAATTTCATTCTAATTAAATCATTATTATTATTATTATATTTTGAAGGAAACTCAAGTAAAAAATACTCCATTTCATCAACTTGTTTCAAAGGAACAAACAAACACATTACTCAAATTAATATTAACACACATTAACTAAATTCTGAAGATTAAATTAAAATTGCTTAACTTTCTGAATGTTATTCATTTATATAATTACTATTAATATTGAACATCAAACTGGTTTCTTAACATTTTCTTTAAACAAAGCACAAATCCAGTGCATTTTCCTGCTCTCTTTTGACTGACAGGATATATCGACCCTGACTATCAGCTGTTTTTAAAATTTGCTTTTATCAGCCGATACCAGTTGATATATCGTTACATCTGTATAAATGTTTATGTTGCAATTAAAATTATTCATCCCCCTTATCCAGCAAGACATTTTGATGGCGAGAACAAAATTTTATGAAAACAATTCATCAAAGGCTGTAAAAGAGGTTATGAGGAATAAAATATTCTGCACAAAACTTGACTTTTGGGGGTTGCATGTTTTTGTACGCGTACGTTTAGAGCCAGTTTGAATCACTCAAATATGTATTAATAAACTTTGTATAATAGTTTACTGATGAATTGTTTTCATAAAATTTTGTTCTCAGCATCAAAATGTCTTGCAGGTTAAAACAAAATTGATTGCAACTGTATGTCTACTGGTTACAAAATATATATGTTATTTATTAAAATAGGAGAAATCTAGGCTTTGGTTTTTGATTTTTTTTTTTTACTTAAACTGTTTTAATTGAATATTTTTTTTTAATTTATATAGAGAAATAAATGGTGCATAATTTAGAGAAATACTGTAAAGTACCATGAAATTCCCTCAAAATACTAAACATTAATGAGTAAATATTACTGAGAGTCTTCTGAATCAAATAAATTATCAGCTGTGTTTTGGTTCTTCCCGTAATAAATTATATATAATAAAATATATATATATATAGCTAATAAAAAGAACAGTTTACATGAAAATCAAAATTTGCCCCATGCTTTTTTATTTTTTTGGCTGAATTTTAATTGTTGAGTGAATTTTGCATTCAAGTCAAATCCTGACCAATCATTCTGGTGTAAACAGGCTGTGAAGGGATGGAAAGTACCGCTTCTCTGTACGCGCTGTTGGAGTGCAGCCCGGCCTGCAGCATCCTGAACTCTCTGGCGGCAGCAGACCTGTTCACCGGCTCTGTGTGAGGACAAACACATGAACTTCCCCTTCACAGATAATGTCATCTCTCATTAGAGCTCAGCTCCAGACGCACCAGGCTTAACCTCCGGCTCCGGCCACGTCTTCTTAATGATATGCAGTGTTGATCCAGACTTGATCCCGTAGGAGTCTAACGTGAGGTCGTCCTTCAGCACACAGCCACAGTGCACAAAGTCTGCAAAAGCACAACAGGTACATTACTCGCACTAATCGTTGCTAAACGGAATGAATCCAATCCGATTTCAGATTCTGAAAGTAAACGTAACAATTCACAGAAACTGAAGTTATTGAGGTTTGAACCAAGACCGACCTATGAGCTCTGGGTCAGGCAGCGAGTCCGATAACTGCGCTGAGATCAGCTGTTTGAGGCTCGACACCTGGAATCCTCCCGGATGAACGTCTCCAGGTTCGGTGTCTGGAAACCGGAACTTCGCCTTGGGTTTGTCGCTGAGTTTCAGGGAGAGATGCCATGCCTCCATATCCTTCATGAGAGCAAACGACAGATTACTCATTCTCAAAACCATTTAAGACCATTAAAACATCCAAAACACACTTTATATATATGTATTTATTTTATTGCAGTTTATCTTTTAAGGTCTATATTTCAATACATATCTTTAAATATATATATATATATATATATATATATATATATATATATTATAAATATTTATTTTATTATAAATTATTATTATTGCTAAATCTATATAATAATTTTACTTATATACATATATATATATATATATATAAATAAATAAATAAAGTGTTTATTTTTATTGCAGTTTATCTTTTAAGATCAGTATTTCAAAACATATCTTTAAAGGTGGTGAGATTTAGTAAGAATATCTCAACTTCTGCTGCTTTACATACTCCAAATATTAGTTTTATTCATATCTATATTCTGAAGTCTTGTTCATATTTCATTATACAGCATTTTTATCCTAAAAAACATGGAGTGATACAAGGAGAAAAACAAAATCTCCTCTGTAAAACATTTCATTTTAATGCGTCAACAAAATCAAACAAGAATTAGCGGCCATTTAATTAGATAATAATATTTATGATCATAACATTTTAGAAAACAGTTGTTTTCATGTTCTGTGACTGGGTGAGGATGCTAACCATTAGCTAAGATGTGTTGTTTTGAGATCTTGGTCTCACTTTCAGTTTCACGCGCTGTATAAAGCACACAAATGATGACAGCAGATCAACATCGATCACTTATTGATCTCAGACACAATACAATAACATCTCATCACAATCATATTCAATACGACCCAGCAGGACAAATATCTCACCGGTTTTGTTGCGCGGTTCACACTGCTGCTGAAGGCAGTGAGGCAGCGCTTTGTCAACAACTGGTGGCCGGATGTGATGTCACAGTTTCCTCCCAAAATAAAAGTAACTTGTCTAATAAATATATGAGCGTTTACATAAAAACGCTCTGTCGTAATTTATAACATATAATTGTAATTTCATAATTCATTTAAGTATGGTATATAAATATAGTTCAAATATATATTTTAAAAACGTAATGTATGTTGACATACACATTTAAACCATCACCTTTCGTTTAATTTTAATCGAATGAATTTAAATACTTTAAAATAATTCAACAATTTAAAAAGAAAATATTAAGCTATTTATTTATCTCAATCTTCGTATGTTTTTTCCAATAACATGTTGTATTTGATTCAGTGTAATGACGTGTACAGATGAGTGAGCTCTGAGTCGCCCCCACGTGGCACTGCGAGGTAATGCACCGGAGGAAGTTAGGATTTGTTTATTTATTTTTCTGTAAATACTCAGTAAAACCAGTGGTGTAATAGTAACATGCAAAAAGTTGTATAGTGAAATGTGAAAGTCTCTGAATAATAATATTAACCAGGGTGAATTAAACAAATCATGTACCTTTAATGCAATGTATTCTTTGGATAAATATTTATATATATATATATATATATATATATATATATATATATTTTTTTTTTTTTAATTAATAATATTTAATATTAATTAATTATATTATAATATAATATTAGTTATATATATATATATATATATATATATATATATATATATATATATATATTATTATTATATAATATTATTATTATTATTATATTAATATTTATATATATATATATATATATATATACACACATACATATATATAATTTATTTTTAAATATTTATATTATTATTACTAAATCTATATAATTATATATATATATATATATATATATATATATATATATATATATATAAATATTAATACATATATTAAATTATATTACACATACATATATAATTTATTTTTAAATATTTATATTATTATTACTAAATCTATATAATTATATATATATATATATATATATATATATATATATTTATAATTTATTTTTAAATATTTATATTATTATTACTAAATCTATATATATATATATATATATATATATATATATATATATATATAACGCGTACACAGTAAATATGAAATAGTAACTAGTAACTGCTGTATTATTATTATTATTACATATATGGGTAGGTAGGCCTACTGTACTGTGACGTGAATACTCTCCAGAACTGAATGGTTAAAACCCATGGAGTTAAAACCCCTGGCAGTGACGTCATCAGACTGGAGCGAGAGCAAGAATGATGTAGGAGTGGTTTCACTGTCCGACCGGGGGAAAACCATCTGAAAGAAACGCGATTCCTCTGAGTTTTACCCTCATAAACAAACCGCGCGCGTTCAGATTCACGCGCACTGAACACATGAACGCGGAATGACAGGATAAAGTTGGTCGCGTGTCTGCTCGGACCTCCTGATCATTATTCCCACAGCTGGATGAGCGGCTCTTTGTCCTAGTCTAACTTCTCTTTTCTGGGATGGTAAGTTCATTAAAAATGTCTTTTAAACACACGGCTCGGTGTGTGGGTGTAGAGCTCGAGAAAAGCGCGCTGAACTGTAAATAAAAGCGTTTTTGTGGGAGTTGGAGACTCAAAGTCACATTTACAATGAAATCATATGCTTTAAAAATAATCTACTTTTATGTATGCCATCCTTCATAAGTCACTGGTTGATAAATGGATAAATGAACTTGCTTTATTGAATCCAGGCCGTCAGTTTTTGCCTTTTAAGGTTTTGAGAGCCTCCCCCAAATCCTCTAAGATTCCAAACGGAGTGGTTTTGAACGGGCTGGTCTTTGTTTGGCCCGCCACACCCCTGCTGCCCCGGACCTCCAGCATCATGAAGCTCTCCTCCATTGACACTCTGGTGTAACGCTGCATGTGCAACACATCACATCATGTCTGGAGGTTTCATTATGTCTAGACACACTTTTAAACTCTGTGAACCTGAGACCACCCAGTTAATCTTTACAAACTCAAACTCCACCAGCACCTGAAACGAGCTCTCAAACTTCCTGTTACGTATCGTAACTTGAGTTCAGACCGGCGTTGACTAGTCAGCAGAACTGGGCTACTTTAATACTGTTGTGGCAGGTTTAAGTGAGCGCTGATATTTAGCCTATGAAATGACAATTTTACCAGGGAATGTGGTTTTTACCAGGTGACCGCCCTGAAAATTTTGTTGTGAAAACCTGGCAAGACTGCATTAACCTTCTCAGATTTGATCATCAGAGCTGAGTTTTACTGTAATCACTTAAAAATAGTGGCATTTTATTATACGTTTAATACCTGGCGGCTAAATAGTGGGATTGTTGTTATGAGGTGAGTGTTGGACACTTTCACGGCGGTGAAGATAAATGTGCTTGTTTAAACATGAGCCTCAATGCCAAACATCTGAATAACTGCCAAAGGATTTAATGTAGTTTTCAGCATTAAAGGGTTAGCTGAATCTCCTGATAATTCACTCTCCTCCATGTCATTCAAGGTGTTCATGTCTTTCTTTCTTCAGTGGAAATGAAGGTTTTCGAGGGACACGTTCCAGGATTTTTCTCCATATAGTGGACTTCACTGGGGTTCAACGGGTTGAAGGTCCAAATGTCAGTTTCAGTGCAGCTTCAAAGGATCTACATGATCCCAGACGAGGAATAAGAGTCTAAACTAGAGAAAACATCGCTCATTTTATTAAAAAATATAGTTTTTAACCACAAATGCTGGTCTTGCACTGCTCTGATGCTCCACACATTACGTCATCACGCTGGAAAGGTCATGTGATGTAGGAGGAAGTACCGTGGTAGAGCGGAAAACTCCTTCTCATTTTCTCCGACAACGATGTTGGATGATTTTGAAGTTGGAGGAGAAAATGAGATGAAGTTTTTCACTCTACTACAGTACTTCCTCCTACGTCATGTGATCTTTCCAGCATGATGACGTAATGTGTGGAGCATCAGAGCAGTGCAAGACCAGCATTTTTGGTTAAAAAGTATATTTTTGTATAAAATGTCCGATGGTTTCCCTAGATCAGACTCTTATTCCTCGTCTGGGATCATGTAGATCCTTTGAAGCTGCACTGAAACTGACATTTGGACCTTCAACCGGTTGAACCCCAGTGAAGTCCACTATATGGAGAAAAATCCTGGAATGTTTTCATTGGATGACATGCAGGAGAATAAATTATCAGGAGATTTTAATCCTGAAGTGACTCATTGAGCCATGCTTTTTGTCAAAAGAAACTTGTTTTGATCCCAGTTTGTGTCTGCAGCTGTTTTTGAAGAGCATGTGGCCGCGTGTTTTGTGCTGATGGCAGGGTTTGACCACAGAAAGCGGTTTGATTATGACTAAGGGGTGACGCGCTCTCATATTACACAGTGTGACCTACACTGGAAAGAGTTTGGTCAGAGCTCATGTGCGTCTGACCCGTTCATGGAGCGTCCACTCGCTAGTGCTGCTGTTTATACTGTCATAGAGTCATGTAATGGTGGTGCAGACGCTCAGAACTACTTTCCTCGAACAACACAGCAAAGATTTGAGTGAGCAGATGATCGCGCAGCTGTTTGAGTCTGTCAGTGTGTTAAAGACCCAGTGAAATCTCACTGGACTCTTGTGACTTGGTCAGCTTTACATGAGCTAATGAGGGGGTTTCAAACTAGACCTTTCATGAATATAAAGACAATTACTCAATGTGTAAAACACAATACACAGACTAACATTTAAGTTGGATTGATAATTTTGTTTTTAAAAGAGTCTCTTCTGCTCACCAAAGCGGCTTTTATTTGATCAAAAATACTGTAAAAATAGTGAAATATTATTCTAATGTGAATCATCTGTTTTCTATGTGAATATATAGTACAGTGTAATTTATATCCAGTGATCAAAGCTGAATTTTCAGCATCATTACTCCAGTGTTCAGTGTCACATGATCCTTCAGAAATCATTCTGATATGATGATTTGATGATCAACAAACATTTATGATTATCATCAGTGTCGAAAACAGTTGTGCTGCAGATTTCTGTGGATAAAAAAATATAAAATATAATCTTTTGTAACATTATAAATGTCTTTATTGTCACATTTGATTATATAGCCTATATATTTAAATTACTCAACTTTTTTTATACTTTTAATAAAAGTCCAAATACACCCAAACTTCCTGTTTCAATATGTCATCACAGGGAAGAAAATCTTTAACTTTAGCTTTTCCAGTGAAAAGAAGGAAAGAAAGAGGAAATGAGAGCAGGATGTTGAAATCCTGACCAGTCTTAACAGGAAGCACCTGCATGTAAAATCATGTAATTATATATATATTCTATATGGTTGTAGAATAAAAAAACAAACACAAACACATTCATGAAACATCAGTAGAACAAATTTCTCTTTAAATCATTCATAAAGGCTTCCTTACATTAATTAGCATGTCGAATCGAACAACAAATTACAAAAGAAAAGTTGTATGAACTATTAATTCTGCTCATGTTTCATGAATGAGCTCCAGTGTGTTCAGAGAGAGATCAAGCTCTCAGAAAGTTAAAGTTAGTTTCAGTCGAAATCCATTCATTCCTCTCCTGGATTCTCTGGGCTGAAGTATTCCTCTGTAGAATTATTGAGGATGGTGCATGTTCGTCCTTCTTCTTTATATTCAGATCTGTGCTTTGGGTATCAGGAGACGCGACAGCTCTGTCTCGCCAAGAGCAGATGAGAATTGTGTGTGTGTGAAGCGAAGCTCCTCACGCTGGAGACGGTCCGCAGGGGCAGAGCAATGAAATGGCCGGTCTGTTCCCTGCCAAATGTCAAACTCTCTTTAATAGGTTAGCCGAGAAGTTGTAACTTTGTGCAAAACACTCACACACTTCTCATGGGTGCCAGAAACATACGGACCTGGGAAAAATATAGCATTTGTGTAATATTTTATTTTTTATTTGATCACTTATCACTTTTATTTTATGCACAGTATCTTCCAAAAACATTACATTTGATTTGTGCAATCTCATTCATTCATAGAGTCTTAATATGATCAAATACAGCATGAAAAATTTCAATGAATTTAAATGAAGGCAGAGGTGATTTACACTAAGTGCAAATAGCAAAAGAGGCAAAAGAGGCAGTGCAATAATTGTAGCAACATTTATTGAGAATGTGCCAAATGTGTTTTCTTTGGCGCTTTCTGCTGATTCTGCTGATAAAATACTTCAATCTACGATTAACCAATGGGAAGCAAGACCAGCCCACCTGATTATCATATAACAGACAGAAATTTAAGAAAAAATACAAAATAAATAAATACAATTTGAGAATATTAAAATGTGGAATACGTGCATATGGGAATAAAAAGAAGACAATAAACAGATAAATAAACTAAAAAAAAATGTTAAAATAAATCGAGAAAATAAAGGGAAAAGAACAAAATTTTATTTAAAAAAAACTATCTATCTATCTATCTGGTGTAATTATCTATTTAAAACATAAATAAATACAATTTGAGAATATTTGAATATGGAAATACATCCATATGGGAAAAAATTAAAATAATAAACATAAATAAATAAATAAATTTAGTAAAAATTGTTAAAATAAATAGAGAAAATAAATAAATGGAAAAAGAACAATTTAATTAAAACATTTCAGTCAGTCTGTCTGTCTATTTTTTTTTTTTAAATAATACAATTTGAGAATATTTAAATGCACCCATATGGGAATAAATAAAAATAATACAAAATATATAAATAAACAAACAAATAAATGAAGTTAAAATTGTTAAAATAAATAGATAAAATAAATAAAGTGGAAAAGAACTTGTAACGAGGATGGGATCCAAATGCAGCTTTATTAAAGATGTGGTCAAAACAGGCAAAGGTCAAAACAGTGGCAGAATAGGCAGAATCGTAGTCAATATACGGGCAAACAGATTGAGGCAGGTGGCAGGCAAACAATAGTCCAGAAATCAAAAGCAGTAAATCCAAGGGGCAGGCAGCGAACGTTCAGGAAACAGGAAAACAGGCAAAAACAAGACCAGGAAAATAGACATGGGAATAAACGCTCAGAAATGATGGTAACCAAATCAAGACTTTGTGGGGAGTGATGTGTGAATGGTGTTTATATGTGGTGTGGGTGATGAGGTGCAGCTGGTGAGGTAATCAGTGAATGGGTACGGGGCTTATGGGAAATGTAGTTTGTGTGTATGAATAAGCGTGTGAGTGAGTAAAGAGTAGTCCATGGTGAAGTGCCCTCTAGTGGTGATCACTGGCACTTCAGCTGACAATCGTGACAGAACTTAATTTAATTAAACATTTTATGTCTATCTAGCGATCTATCAGTTTATTGCACACAGTGCAATATTTAAGTTTTTGCACACAGATTTTATGTGAAATTTATGTGGAATTAAGTAAAATCTACTTAACTAAATTAAGTAAAATTAACAAAGATAATAAGCAACTTTAACTTGGCCAGTAAAAGGTTGAGTAATTTCTCCCTAGTCGAAGCTTCCTTTGCAATGTTTTTAACTCAAACAATACAACACTGAATTAATCCACACTTTTATAATATGTGCTGTAGGAAACATCCAAGTTAATTATACAATATATAATGTGTAGATTCAACATCTACATATTAGAAGTAACACGTCCCCTGAACACAGAGACATCCATACTTGCTACACAACACATGATGATGGTAACATTCAATGGATCATTTTTGACAATGAATGTGTCATTTTGAAACTCCAAATGTCACAAAATAGCAAGTTACTGAACCTAACGACAAAATAAATGATAAAACAGTGAAAATACAGCTATGCATGCCCCAGTGCATGATGGGAACACCAATATCAGAAAAGTTGATTAGTTTTACTTAATTTACAGCACTAATTTCTACAAGCTTGAATTGAGTACTATTTAACTTATTTTTTAAAAATTCTTGCCTGGACTAACTTTTTCATGTTGAAATTACATTTGTTTTTTTTCTGTAGTGTTTACTTCACCACAGAATCATATCTATCAGTGTCTATATCGTCTAAATCAATATATGAATCCTTTAGCAGTTTGTTTTCACTTCATCACGTAGAAAACGAACACCTAGAGTTCACATTAGCATGTTCACTGTATTGGAAAGGTCAAGATCCCGCCATAAATCATGAAATGTTGACCCTTTAAGTGTCATCAGTGTGTTGATATCTATGGTTTAACAGCTGGTGATGTTCACTAGAGACTTCTGGAGGTTTTGCCTGATCCCTCTGATCACACACACACTCTTCACTGTTCCTCTCTGTCAGGTTAATCAGCCTCTCTCTGTTTTCTCCCGCAGTGCCGTGATTGAAGGATCTGCCCCGCTGTTACACACACAGACTCACACACTCTCGGTCGGATCGCACACACTCCACTCACCGTCGCCATGTTGGCCCTCCTGTTGTGCGCTCTGCTGGCTGTCCGCTCTCACGGTGGGTGACGCTTCTCCTCCCTACATGCTGATTAGCCAAAGATCACAACCTGTGAACTGGAAACACACACACACACACACACACAGTGGCTCAGGCCCGAGCTAATGCCCTCACAGCAAACAAACAAACAAAGACAGACACGAATAAGCAGTGGAGGTGTACAAAATCATGGGAACATTTCATTCAAAAGTTTGGAGTCTGTAAGATTTTTTAAATTTTTGTGTTTGAAATGTGCTATGTAAAGAAACTTGTCTTGCCTATATGGAATTCTCAGGCTTATATACAGAGGTGGAAATTGACAAACAAGACATGTTGGGAAACAGTAATGAGGGGAGCAAAATAAACTACAAAAGGACTACAAAACAGAGACGGGGAAACTAAGACCTAACATAAAGTCCAAAATGGGGAACGTGTGACAACGGTGATCCAAATTCATTAGAATCAAGCATGACATTGACATGTTCTGAAATGTCAAAGTTTGCACTCATGAAAAGGATGAATGTGTCTGTGAAATTTGGTTTCATAGACGCTCAGCGTGAAAAAAAGATCCCCATTAAAAGTCCATCAGAGGCTTAAATAGCATATCCTTCGTTATATTTGCATATGACATAAAGGGATTCCTGTGTGAATATAATAAGATTGGGTTCAAAATGAGCTCTGTAATTGGTTAATATCTGCTTTAAATATCTTCCTCCCCTCTATACAAACACACAGACAGCTGTGTAAGATGGGAAAGGTCAGAAATGTATTTAGGAAAAATCTGTTAATTTTAAAGGATGTTCACTTTTTAATTAAAATCTCCTGATAATTTACTCTCCCCAATGTCATCCAAGATGTTCATGTCTTTCTTTCTTCAGTCAAAATGAAGGTTTTTAAGGAAAACATTCCAGGTTTTTTCTCCATATAGTGGACTTCACTGGGGTTCAACGGGTTGACGGTCCAAATGTCAGTTTCAGTGCAGCTTCAAAGGATCTACATGATCCCAGATGAGGAATAAGAGTCTTATCTAGAGAAACCATCGCACATTTTATAAAAAAATAAACATTATATACTTTTTTAAGCACAAAAAAAACCTGGTTGAACCCCAGTGAAAAATCCTGAGAATATTTGGAGAAAAATCATGGAATGTTTTCCTCAAAAACCTTTTTGATTGACGAAAGAAAGACATGAACATCTTGGATGACATGGAGGTGAGTAAAATATTAGGACATTTTAATTAAAAAGTGAACTAATCCTTTAATGTTATTCTTTATAGACCAGCAAACCTGGAGAGAAAAGAGACAAGAAGACAGAGGAAATGGTTTTCCCTCTGACTCAGACGTTGTGGCAGTGTTTGTGTTCGGGTGTGGCGTCTGAACTCAAACCACAGTTATGGTCTGTTTTATAGGTCTCAGTTTAATCCTCAGTATAGAAGCGTCCACTCACTGCGGGAACTATGAGCTTAATTCCTGAGAGGATCCTCAAAATACGTAAGGAGTATCTAAAATACAATCCAAGAAGTTTCTCAACTTTTACCTTTCAACAGAAGAGCTTAACTCAATATACAAGACATGAATTGGGTCCTAGGATGTATGAGCTCATATGCTTTCATAATATCATTCCCAGTTTCTCCATTTGTCTGTGTTTCCAGCACATATGTGGTATACTATAGTTTCAGCTTAGGGCCTGCAATTGGACGCTTGCTAATGTGGTTGCCTAAAGCTGGAGTTTTTCAAAATAGGCTGTGAAGTTTAAGGAAAAACTTAAAAATAAGACTCAGTTTGGAATCATAATGTCTCTTCTTACATCTAATCGCAGCAGTGGTGAGTATATGCACAGCGTGCGTGTAGCTCTGATGTGAATTATTGAATGTTTTTATTACCTTTTTGCCTTTAACGACAGGATAGTAGAGACAGGGCAAAGGAGACAAAATGGCCCGAGGTGGATTTGAACTTCACCGCACACGCACTAGGCCACGCGTCTGACCAAATTATGTGAGGTTGCTGGAAATCTCACGGACCAAATCATAGCTAAGCCCTTGCAGTCTGAATAAACCCCTTGTTATTTTTCTCCAACTTGGGTGGATTTGCTAAAACCTGAGTAGATAGAACCGGTAATTAAAGCCAAGCGCGCATCATCACAAGACAGAAGCTCATCGCACTTTGATGTTTTAAGTCTGAGGCTAGTCTATGACAAAAACACCTAGAACTTAGCAGTATGTGGGTTCGTCAGCACTTTTCTACCATGCACACTTGTGTACCAAACACACTGTGAATGATCTGGCCGTGGCGTCCTCAGGTGTGCACATTACACTGTCCTAACCAGACGCAACTCGATACGATTCCAGTTTGTCTGTCCACACGAGATGTGGTAAGATCAATCCAAAATCCCAGCCAATCAGAAGAACGTGTGGGCGGAGTCTCTCTGCAAGTGACTCTGTTGTTATAAAAAATACACACTGAGTGACTGAAACAATCTTTGTCATAGAATACACTTGTTTGTTCACAGTTTGATTGCTACTTTCATCACTTTCATCGCTGCAAAAACTCTGATTAACATGCAAAGATGCCTTTTATCACGTTTAACACGTCCGGTTGGGACACGGTGTTTGTCCCTTCTTCATGATTGATTGTATCGGAAGTGATATTTTTCCACGTGTGTGAAAATTGAGTTTGGGGGTCATCGCAGTGACAAATTAGTTAGTGCATCCTTTTTTAAAACTCAAAAAATCACAAAGGAGATCATGCACGATCGCAACAGGGTCGCCTGCAGTGGTTGATGTTCGAGGTAAACATCCCTCTCTCAGGATGTGATGCTTATTAAAACAGAGCGCATATTAGTATGAGGCTGCAGATTATATCAGCAGATTCACTTGTAGTCCTCTGGGAATCAAGACCAGACCTGATGTACGTGATGTGCCGAGATTGCAGTTTCACAGAGGGAAAGAGAGGGAAGACTGTCTCTCCCTCACTCTGTTCATCTCTCTTTGACTTGCTGTCATTTTTTCTTCTCAAAACATTTGGCAGAGAAATTCAAACTATGAAATTAGCTGAAAAGATGTATAGTTTGAATGCAGTGTAAGTCACTTTAAATCAAAGCGTCAAATGCATGAATGTAAATGATGTTTTAGTTATTTAGACCTAATATTATCCAGGATTTTTGTATTATAGTGATAATATAAAAGCACATAATATAATATAACATAAAAGTATGTAAGATTCAGTGTTAATGCGGGGCTCGGAGGATGTTGTTTGCTCTAAGGCTGTTGTCTTTACAAGGACACAGAGCTCGTCTCCTGCAGCGGCTCAATGAATGCAGAGATACTCACAACTTCTCTTTGATCATTTAAGGCTTAAGGCAAGATCAACGGCCCTTTACCCAGATTAGCTCCACACCTGAAATGAAGATGATCATTCATGCTGTGCATCTGTAAAAGGTTTATACTGTCAGAGAACAGGAACAGTTCATAACCTCGCAGCTCACTGCTTGGGCGGTAATACCATATATTTCCAAAAATGTAATATTCTGTGGCTGTTTTTTTTTTCTCAGTCTTTCTCAGTGTAACTTTATGCAATTTATGTTGTTTATATATACATATATATATTTATTTTTATACAACAGTTCTTTCTGGTTCTCGAATCTGATTGGCTGATAGCCGTGGAATATTCTAGTCATACCAGCACTCTTACTTTTTCACCATTTGTTTCACTTCGCTTGAAGCAACTGTCATGGTGGCCAAGCAAATCCTCCTCCATATTTTTTTTTTTTTTTACAAATATTACACTTGTTGTACCACAAACTGTAGTTTTAAGAGTTTTTTAGGTGAGAATGTTGTTGTTTAGACCTAAAACATGTGATTTATATTTAATCATAGCATCTATTTTGCAATTTGCTTAGACATATTCGGTGGCGTGAGCTCCAGGCCGTCAGCGGCCGTTCAGTACTCGTGTACCCGCCGAGAACAGCTTCATCTCGGCCAGTGCTTCGGGGATTAGCACTGGCTCTTACAGTGGTTAAACATGAGATATAATTAATTTTGGGTAAATATTTTTTATATTATAATGTCTTTGATTAATTATAGCTCAAAACGTTTAACATTCAGGCTCCAATTAAACATAAGAATTTCAGTCTAATAATAATAATGATTATTTTTTATAATAAACATTATAATAATAATAATAATTGTATTCTTTGTTGTGCTGTGCTGACTATTTTTGTGTACACTTTATTCTTTTAAGCAATTTTTAATTAAACTTTGAAAAGCTCCCAGTGACATCATCGATGGAATGTTCAACTTTCGAAATGTTATGGACAGCGATGACATCATATATATTTTGCATATCGAGTAGCGATCACTTGCATTTATGCAGAATTAGAGCCTAAATCTTGAAGACCGCATTTCTGCAGCCTTGCAAGCATTGATGTTTCTTTCAGTAATTGCAAATCCAGTCGTCTTCTGCTTCATGGTCCCGTTTTCGCTTGATCTGTTTCTCCACTTCATTGCATTTTGTATAACTGTCAGCTTTTTTGTTTCCATCTCATGTTTTTTTGCTGGGATTTTCTCAGTCAGAGCTTCATCTACGTCAGCACTGAAGGAAGAGAGAGAGAGCTGGATATTTATGAAATGATATTTACACAGTGAATGTCATTATGTTTTGACAATATCATCCTATCGGACCAATAAAGCCCTTTGAGCAGAACTTAATCTCATAGGAAGAGGGGGAAAGGAAGTCTGGAGGCAGGGAGTGAGAGCGGGATACGGAATGAGTGCAGAGGTGTTATTATGTTTCGACAATACACTGACATATCAGACCCATAAATCTTATTCAAATGGAAATCAATCTCTCACATACAGTGTGTGAAGGAGAAAGCGAGAGCAATAAGGGCAACCGGAAGACAGAGAGAGAGAGATGATTAGATCGTCCCTGTGTCACTGCATGTGGTCCGGTGTTACCCATGATGCTTTGTGATGGTAATGTCACAGAGGAAACCCTCTACCTCTCTGTCAGATATGTGGCCTTGCAAATTACTTCTTTTGTACCTCAGCGACAGTGAGAATTGAAACTCCAAAGGCGATTTTAAGTTCATTTGGAGTTTCATTGTGGGCTGAATGTCGTCAGCGGCGTGCAGTTACTTTGGGTTAGTTAAGTGATCAAACGTACAATTAACCAGACAGTCAATAAAATGAGCACCTATCAACCATCCTGAACACCCTTATAGCGACCACCCAGAATTCCCTAGCAACCGTGTAGCAGCTCAATAAAACACCTTACACCAGCAGCCTTGCATCAGCGTAGTGAGTTCTTCTCGTCTCCAGAGTTTGTTTGCACTGTTACACTGAAGAGCAGATGCTCAGATGTGATTTCCTGTTCACGTCACTGGGGGGCGATACTGCCTCACTGGTGTGACTGAGACTGTCAGAAGCCTTGTACAGTTCTGTTCATGGAGTTTCTGTTGCCTTCATATGTTAGCCAGAAATAATCTTTATCACTTTAAATTGAGTGTGTGTGTGCTTGTTTTGACTATTCTTGTGAGCAGCAAATCTCCTCTCTTATATTGTGAAATACTTTCTCACCCCACTAGTGAGACATTGACTGGTCCTCACTAGATAAAAAGGCTAACAAATCAGCCAAAATAAGTTTTTATTTAAATCTAGTGATGGTCACATGTTTCTGTGATGGTAGGTTTAGGAGTAGAGGTTGAGTTAGGAGAGAGAAAATATCATTGACCTGATATAAAATCAATGGAAGTCTATGGAATGACCTCACTAAGATAACAATATGTGTGTGTGTGTGTGTGTGTGTGTGTGTGTGTGTGTGGCTTTTCCCTACGTTGTGGGGACATTTGTGTCCCCATAACGTAGGGAACTAGTAATACTAGTAAATGTTGATCTTGTGGGGACATTTTTTTAGTCCCCATGAGGAAACAAGCTTATAAATCATACAGAATTATCTTTTTTGAAAATGTAAAATAGCAGAACATTTTCTGTGATGGGTAGGTTTAGGGGTAGGGGTAGTGTAGGGGGACAGAATGTACAGTTTGTACAGTATAAAAACCATTACGCCTATGGAATGACCCCATAAAACATGAAAACACAACATGTGTGTGTGTGAGTGAGAGAGAGAGAGAGTGAGTGTAAAAGTGTGTGTGTGTGTGAGAGAGAGAGAGTGAGTGTAAAAGTGTGTGTGTGTGTGAGTGAGAGAGAGAGAGTGAGTGTAAAAGTGTGTGTGTGTGTGAGTGTGTGAGAGAGAGAGAGAGAGTGAGTGTGTGTGTGAGCGAGTTTGTATGTGTGTCTGTGTGTGTCTGTGAGTGTGTGTGTGTGTGTGTGTCAGCAATACTCTCCAAAGCGTGTCACGTCTGTGTGTATGTGTGTGTGAATAATGCGAGCGCTGGAGTTGATGGAGGTCTGATAAAGCCCGAGTCTCTTATCGAGCTCTTTAAAATGAGCCTGCATGTCTCTCCACAGGTAGATATTGAGCACTGTGCTTTTCAATGATATTGAGCGGTGTTATTCCAGGCTTTGTGTGTTTGTAAGTGTGTGCATGTTCCTGCTCATCTGTGTGTGCTGACTGGCCTTTGAGGTCTGGCAGGACTGATATTGGTCTGAAGAGTGTGTTGTGTTAGCAGAAGAGAGGCAGGACCCTCCGTTATTGAACCTTGATGCTTACAGCTTGTGTTATGAGAGAGAGAGAGAGAGAGAGAGACAGAGAGAGAGAGAGACAGAGACAGAGACAGAGACAGAGAGAGAGAGAGAGAGAGAGAGAGAGAGACAGAGACAGAGAGAGAGAGAGAGAGAGACAGAGAGAGAGAGAGAGAGAGACGGACAGAGAGAGAGAGACACAGAGAGAGAGAGATAGAGAGCGAGCAGGGGATGGAAACAGAGAAGAAAAAGTGGCACTTGCAAAAACATTTACTGTTTTTTTAAATTGTTGAAATGCATCACCTTAGCTTAAAGTCACCATGAAATCAAAATAATTATGTTGGCTTGACAAAGAAACAGTATCTCCTCCTAAAGTGTTCA
Organism: Zacco platypus; assembly: GCA_038088235.1. Taxonomy (NCBI): domain Eukaryota; kingdom Metazoa; phylum Chordata; class Actinopteri; order Cypriniformes; family Xenocyprididae; genus Zacco; species Zacco platypus. The sequence continues at coordinate 9,326,622 of CM076075.1, read as the reverse complement.
AGCTACATCCACCAAACTCGGCTTTCAGACTGTTCTGACTCGGGTTGCTGTATCTTTTCTAGCAAGATTCGAAATCATGCTTGCAACACGTTAGCAACATGCTAATCATGCTATCAACTTGTTAACATGTTAATTATGCTGGCAATTTGCTACAAATGTTAGCAATGTGTTAAAACATGCTAGCAAAATGTTAAATCATGGTAGCAGTATGTTGACAGCATCACAATAATGCTAACTACATGCTAGTTCATGGTAGCAGTGTGTTAAACCATGTTATCAACATATTAGCAACATGCTAATCATGTTATCAACATGTTAGCAACATGCTAATCATGTTATCAACATGGTAGCAACATGTTAATTATGTTAACAACTTGTTAAAAATGTTAATGTTTAAACATGTTAGCTTAATGTTAAATCATGTTAGAAACATGCTAGTTCATGTTAACAACACATTAAAACATGCTAGCAAGATTCTAAATCATGCTAGCAACATGTAAGCAACAAGCTAATCATGCTACCAACTTGTTAACATGTTAATTATGCTGACAATTTGTTACAAATGTTAGCAATGTGTTAAGACATGCTAGCAAAATATTAAATCATGGTAGCAATATGCTGGCAGCATGATAATAATGCTATCTACATGCTAGTTCATGGTAGCAGTGTGTTAAATTATGTTAGCAACATATTAGCAACATGCTAATCATGTTATCAACATGTTAATGTTTAAACATGTTAGCATAATGTTAAATCATGCTAGCAATATGTTATGATAATGCTAGTTCATGGTAGCAGTGTGTTTAAGCATGTTAACAAGATACTAATTCATGTTAGCAACATGCTAATTGTGTTATCAACATGCTAACAACATCTTAATTATGCAACACATTAGTAACAGATGGTAAATCATGCTAGCAAGATGTTAAACCATGCTAACAAAATTCTAGCTATGTGTTTTTAAGTTATTTCAAACTTTCACACAAGGCTTTGTCATGCCAACATCAAAGTTTGTTTACAAACTTTACCCGTGTAGTAATAATTGTTGTTTATGAAATATTTCAGTATGTATTATAAACTATTTAAAAAAAAAATTGATGGTCCTGGTAATCTTGAATCAGAATCTCTTCTCTGATGACGAGGCGGGGCAACCTGTCACTCACATTAAATCTACCAATAGCAAACTACAACCATCCAATCAATTCCCCACAGACACAATCAAGCCCCGCCTACATTTGTTCTTGTTTGCGTTTCACGAGGATATACAACACTATAGAGAAGAAAAGACGAGTCCATGCTGAGTTTAAAATAAATTTAATAAATAAGCCATCAGGGTTTTTTGAGCCAATGAACTGAGCTGTAACTGTCATGTGACTCATCACTCTGGACACATGGGAGATGACGTCATGGCAACACTGACTGTCTGTGATGTTAAAGGCAAAAACGAGACTTTTCTTTTGTAAATATAAGGAGACAGCTGGAGAAGAGCGGAGGATGAGTGTGACCGATACAGTCCGGTCTGTCGCTTACCATAAACTCACATCTGATCTGATCCAATCTGAGCCAGTCACACACTGGGAGAACTGAATTTACTCTGAATGACTTTGTGAAAGTGAAATATTATATTTGTAAAGTATTTTTAGATGTCTAGACTAGATCTAAAGTGAATTTAAATGTGACGTCCTTCGGGACTGTCAGAATATCACTGTTCACTGGCTTCACAACCAGACCTGTAGGACGGAAGATAAATCAATGAGATCGATTTAAATGATAATAATCTCTTTAAATGATATTAAATATTAGACTTTAGCTTCAGCTCCTGAGGAAAAAGAGCCCGTAATCTCATCTGTCCCTCCAAGAGTCTCAAAGGAGATCTCAACAATGTCTTAAAGGCACAACATGTAGTTTCTTTCCCCGCTAGGGGGCGCTAAACTCTTTGATGACGCAGTGAATATGGAATCATGGAAGTTGTCGTCATGCCGATGGATCTAATAATGTTTATGGATGAGTGAATGCATGTTTTTATCATGACTGTGGTATGAAGCAGGGCGAGGCCGAGAGTCGCGGGCGCGATTACTAATGAGAGACAGATATCATACGAGTCCCGCGGGATATAAAGAAACGAGGACTTTTACTTCTACTGAACTACTCATAAGTGCTGAAACTCTACTCATACAGTTCAGTTTATTTGATGAATAAAAACTGTGAGGTAATGCAGCACTGTTTCACTTGCTCTAACGTTACACTATCATACTAAACTGAGTTTGAGTGTGTTGAAAGTTATGTTTAGTATTGTCTGTATGAGACTCAACAGTAAGCTAGATCAACATTACAGTATCATACTGATGATATTCTAACACTGTCGTGTTGAGCTGTATAACATTGATTAGTCTTATGTAGTCTATATTTGCTTATCTTGTCTAATAACGTGCAAGAGCGCCATCTCTGAAAACATCAAAGTTAGTCGCAAAGCTCTCGCCATCTCGGAAACGCCACGCCGATATTGTTTCCACGCTCGTTTTATTTCTCTTTTTGTCCCAAAGTTTGTTTGCCATGGTCCGTAATGTTTGAACGAAACAACAGCAGCGCGCCGCTGGCCGTTACGCAGCTGTCCGCGTCTGTTGCCATGGTTACTGTGCAGCACGAGCGGAAACCAGGAATAATCCAGATATTACGTGATTGACGAGTGACAAGGGACGGGCACTGTTGTGAATAGAGCATAGTGAATTTTCTCTCAATTTACATATTCTTGGAAATGTTTAGGATAATGTAAGTACACAACTGAACGAAATATAGAACACTGTGCAAGTGTTTTTTGGATATTTTAAAATAAAAAATTTACATATTGTACCTTTAAATTGTGCTCAGATTTGCCAAGATAGCAATGAGAAATCAATATGAACAAAAATTTTTCTAATTACATTTTTTTTCTGAGATATTATATGTCCACATTCATTTTAATTACAGTTCACCACCATCAGTAATTCATCTTACCGTCTACAGCAGTCTTTTATCTTATTAATTTTTATTGTTATTATTATTTTATTTTATTTATTTTATTTTATTTATTTTTCTATTTTATTTTATTTAATTTTACAAAAGTTAATTCTAATATAATACACTACTGAAGTCTCATCTGCTCTTCTGTTTTTTATTTGTTATTTTTTTCCATTTTTATTTTTTTATTTTATTTTATTTTATTTTACAAAAGTTAATTCTAGTAAAATACACTACTGAAGTCTCTTCTGCTCACCAAAACAAAAAAAATAGTGAAATATTATTACAATGTAAATCATCTGTTTTCTATGTGAATATATAGTACAGTGTAATTTATTCCAGTGATCAAAGCTGAATTTTCAGCATCATTACTCCAGTCTTCAGTGTCACATGATCCTTCAAAAATCATTCTGATATGATGATTTGATGCTCAAGAAACATTTATGATTGTTATCAATGTTGCGAACAGCTCATATTTTTGAGGAAACTGCCATACATTTTACTTCTCAGGATTCCAGTTTGTTTAGAGATTACCACATTTATACTCCCTGACAAAGCATTTTTCCAGTGCAAGCCTTCACATGCCAACTTCAGTCGAGAGTGTTCATAAACAGCTTCATCCTAAAACGCTATATATAGTTGACAAAGGTATGAAAACAATTAAAAGATTAAAATATGGCAGAAACAGCAGCTAAACACGCTCAATAGCTGCTAACTAAAGCGCTGAAAGACCATTGAAAAGCCTCCAAATCCTCATTCAAACACTTTAAATGTGAATCTGCCCCACGTTTGCAGTGAATGCCAGGATTAGGAATTATGTAAGAGCGCTGGAACATTGGAAATACCACAGATGATTGATCTAGGAGAAGGTTTTTAGCGAGAACAGCAGGACGATACTGGAGAGAAGACGGCATCGGGGTAGGTGTGAGTTTTGAGGAAGGAGACGGTGGAATAAGAATTTACACCCTCCACTTTGTGTTAATGGTGCCGGGCAACATTTGAGTCACTGAGAGAGAGAGAGAAAGAGGAAGGAGAGCGAGGAACCTGTGTCCCCGCAATCAAATAAAGTCATCAAGGCTCCTCTAAATGCCGCCACACATCCCTGCACTGTTTATGTACAGGTTCTGAGGCTCTCGCTCTTCTCACATGCTCTCTTTCCTTTAGTCCTTCTTTTGACCGCATTTCTCGCACGTATGAAGACACGCTGCACGGTTTCACCTCTCTGAACCTGCTGCACACACCGGTTTGTGAAGATCACAGACCGACCGCTGAACGAACACCGCACAGATCTACTGGACAGAGTTTAAATACAGACGAGAGAGAAAGCGCCAGTGGACTGAAGCCCTCTTTTACACAAAGCATACATACACGTGCTTTTGCATTAAACAAATTAACTTGAACAGATGTAATCCAGCCGCATGGTATTAAAGATAATTTGGGCTAATTTGTTGTTTAATTATATATAATGATCATAATGACTTCTAATTGGATAGGAATCAATGTGATATGAAATGGACCATCAACCTCCCTATAGATATTAACATCAGCACCATCAGATACATCAGATCATCACATAATTCTGAATATATGCATCGTAGTTTGCACAAAATATATGAAGTTGCTTTCAACGTTGATAATAATCATGTTTCTTGAGCATCAAATCATCATATCAGAATGATTTTTGAAGGATCATGTGACACTGAAGACTGGAGTAATGATGCTGAAAATTCAGCTTTGATCACTGGATATAAATTACACTGTATTATATATTCACATAGAGAACAGATGATTTACATTAGAAAAATATTTCACTATTTTTACTGTATTTTTGATCAAATAAATGCAGCATTGGTGAGCAGAAGAGACTTCAGAAGTGTATTCTACTATGAACTAAAATAAAATGTAAAATAAAATAAAATAATAAAAATGCAATATAAAACGACTGTTAGACAGTAAGATTATTGAGCTTAAAAATAAAAATGTAAAAAATAAAATTCAAATTTCACAATTTTCACTGTATTGTTGATCAAATAAATGCAGCTATTATGCACAAAAGAGAGTTCTTTCAAAAGTTCGAGTTTATTTATAAAGCTTATTTAAATACAACAATTATCGCGCGTTCATCTTGATAGATACTGACCGCTTCAGACCGGGAACACCCACAAGAGGTGCAGTTTTATTCATTACTTTATTAATCACATTCTTTAGGCTGCATCTTTCCAGAAGATATAGTCCTTGACATTTATTCTAGGTTTACAGTTGGCCTTATGTACCGACATCAGAGCTGTTATTGTATTGCAAATTGTGAACATTACAAAGTCAGACACTTTTTCTCATTTCATTGTCACACTTTTGAAACTCCTTCAGCACACACACACACACACACACACACGCAGCGCTGTCCCCTGTGTAGCAACAGATTGAGGTTGATATGAGCATCATTAATGTTGGTGTGAGCAGCTCAGTGAGGACAGACGTGTTCCTGAAGTTTCCATGACGTCAGCTCTCCCTCTGCTGTCCCGCTTCACGCTGATCCTGGGACACAGACACTTTAAATGTGCCATCACAGAAATAACACACGTAACGTATGGACTTTCATTTGAGCGTATTGTTTGAACAGCATGATTTGTTCATGTTTCGACTCATTGACGTTCTTCTGCGTCACTGTTTGTCGTGCCATCGATGGGTTTCTCAACGATGGCCTTTGATTTTTCTGACGTCAGAAAGAGCGATTAAGTGCCGGTGTGAGTAAAGATGGACATCTTTTCCGACTTTCCTTTTTTGCCCTCAGTTATCAAACACTCTTCGAGAAGCAGAGGGAATAACACAGCTCAGACAAACATTAATCTAGCACAAAATCTCCCACAAAAACAAAATTATATATCGCATCTATAAATGAAAACAAAACATTTAGTCATTAATCCATTCCCTCCCTCTCTCTCTCCTGTCTTCTGTTTGGATGTAACGCACTACTGTTAGTTCAGACGGAGAACTGACGGACTAATTAGCAAATCCTCATTCACATGTGGAAATGTTGATGTTTATTTCACTCCATCATGATGACAGAAACATCGGTGTGTCAATATTAGTTTGTTTGGGTGTGCAGTGAATGTCCTGAAGTGCTTGTCAACTTTAAAGGGGATACTGTTTATTGTTTATTTATCTATCCATCCATCCCTGAAGTCATCTTATAATGTTGGGAAAGTTTATTTGTGCTGTAAAGACAAGTTTTGTACAGTCATAGAGAACCTGAAAATGATACAAAAGTCCTCAGAAAGTCATGGAAATGAGTAAAATATTGAAGAAAGAAAAAAGAAAATTATTATTGTGAGTATTTAAAAAAAAACATTTTCTAGCTGAATGTTTATAATATGTTTTAATAATATCTTTATATATATATAAAGATATTATTAAAACATATTATAAACATTCATATTAATATATTAAATGTTGAAATAAAACGTATAATTAAAAATATTAAAATAAGTTGATTATTTTAACTCAAAAATATTAAATAAATATAATAATTATAAATAATTATATTTATATTATATTATGTTTTATATTATTATATATTATATATTATATTTTTATAATTATATTTAATTATATAGTTAATAATTATATGTATATATATATATATATATATATATATATATATATCCATACCATTTTCTACCCTCTCTCTGACTCTATACTTATTTTCTGTTTTTCTTTTTAATATGTTGCTGGCAACAACAAAATATGTCATCAGAATACATGGATACTTTTTTAATATCTGTGATTGGAGGAATATGGTTATTGCATTTATTGCATATTACCTAACCAGACAAACCTTGACCCTTTGGTTTTTGCAGCCCAGTTTCATTGAATGCAGTTTTTGGTCACCCGAGGAAGTTCTGATCTCTGAAATGTACAATATGTTTTCATCATTCATCAAGCTCTCTTATCTGAGATCAGTGAACATATGATTCCTCATGCTATGACTCTCTCTCTCTCCTGCAGCTCTAGATGTCCACGTCCCAGAATCCCCTGTGGTGGCTCTGTTTGGGATGGACACCGTCCTCAACTGCTCTTTCTCAGGGGCCAGAGAGTTTAACCTGTCTGACCTGAGTGTGTTCTGGCAGCTCTCAGACACGAAGCGCACCGTACACAATTACTGGCAGAGCCAGGATCAGCTGATCGACCAAGACGACAGATTCGCCAACCGCACCAGCCTGTATCCGGATCAGCTGATGGCCGGCAACGTCTCGCTCCTGCTGAAGAAAGTGCGAGTCACGGACGAGGGAGGTTACTCGTGTTTCGTCAAAGTGCAGATGTTCAGCAGCGGAGCCATGCTGATGCAAGTGGCAGGTAACCAATCAGAGAGCCGGAGCGGAGGTCACACGGTACATGTAGCTCTCCTAGGAACAGGGAGTGATGGGAAAGCTGTGACATGCAAGCTTCATTAATTAATTGTTGTCTTAAAGTTAAGCTCTGTCGACAGCATTTATCCCAACAAAAATCCACTTACAGTAACTCACCGAGGCTCATATTTCTGTTAAAGCATAACATGAATTATTCAGTGTAAACTGTAAAATAGAATCAGAGCGGTTATGTGTTATAGACGTAATAATAAGCCTAAATTAAATCTTTTAAATTCAATAATCATATCTTCAGAAGACTTTTATTAATCCGCTTGATTTATACGGATTATGTTTACTTGTGTATTATAAATGGACTTTCATTGGAGGGAAAAATAAATCACATATTATTAAGTTTTGAAGATGAGTGGAAGTCTTATGAATTTTTAAAAACATTGTGTGAGTAATTGATGCCTATATTTATAGTATTTATAAAACTAAGACCAAAATAAATTAAACAAATTATAAAAAATAAGACCAAAAAAAAAAACTTATTTTATTTCAGCTAGTTGCCAAGGCAACATTTAGTGATGTAATAAAATAACTAAAAAAAATAATAAAAAATAATAATAACAAATAAATATAACAATTTAAACATAAAAATGACAACAAAACAACACATTTCCAAAACTTTAACTGAAATTAAAATAAAAACAGAAACTAATTCAAAATATAACGAAAAATTACAGTATAATACTCTAAAACTAAAAGTATCGCTAAAATGATGCTAAAATTAAACTTTCAAAGGCACATTTTTCTCTGAGAGGGTTTGATTGACAGTCAGCACCGCACACTAATTAACACTCCAATCAAATGTGCTAATTAATGTGCGAAAAATAAAATAAATGAGAAAAATCTAAAACTAGTTGACCTCTCTAATCGGCTCGTCGTATTTATTTCATTGCAAGTGGCGCATTTGTTTTAATAACCTGAGGGACGAGCTAAAATAATGTTCTGCGCTGATTGACATCATGCCTCCAGCAGCATCAATAGAGCTTAACTCACGTTACTTTCATCTAGAAAATCGACTGTCTGCAAAACCTCCCGCCTCTATATAATCCATATCATCTGAATTATTATTGCTGTCAGCCTCTGCGAACGGATACTAGCTATGAAAGCACTGCTGTTATTAGCATTATTATGTACTGTATATGCACTTTATCGTCATGTGTGTTATTATGCACCCTACGTCAATTATGGATATTGCCGGCGTGTTGCGTGATTGATATCTTCACACATTTTGATTATTGGTCATAAAATGCTTAGTGCTTTTGCAAAGGCCCAATAATGACCACGATCATTTATATGCGATTCTCACAATGACCCTGATCAATATACAGTCATATCGATTGTTAGGATTTCATGTGATTGATGGTGCGCTGCGATCCCCGGAGAACGTGCTCGACTGTAGCCGCCTATATGTGTTATTATTTTTATGGCTGAGTGCACTCAGACTTACCGGGGTACATCATTATTTATGATCTATAGATGGCATTTTCCCATTCTCTGCTCTCTTCCTCTCAGTCTCTCTCGCCTTTCTCTTTCCATGCCTTGAATTAAGTAATATTAATGCTCTGAGATGTACCGCTCCTGTCTGCTTCTGTACGTCTAATGAAGATTAAACAAAAGCAATCCTGTCTTTTTCAGTGTTGAACATTATAATCTTTACTATTTATTAGCGGTATTATTTTGAGCTCGCATAAGGCTGCAGCCGTTTCTTCTTCGGGAGATTTTCAATTAGCACCACAAAAATGTGTCATCTGTAATTATTATATTCTCATGAATGGGTTTGTATGACACTTAAAGGCTTAGCTGGTCACAAACGATCATCTCCTCACCCTCATGTTGTTCTAAAATGGCTTCTTCCAAAGGAAAAGAAAGTGTTAAAGCGAACGCTTTTGGTGACTTCCTGACATCAGTCCAGTGAAGGCAAGTTTGAAGAACCCAAGATTTCAAATACAAAATAAACAAAGACTCGACTATGAAAATAACAAACATAAACTTGAACATAAAGCTGACCTTGACTTGACTTGAAGGCTGTATATACTAACACAAAAAGTTTTCAAACTTTTCAGGGCCAGTGACCTTTTATAGGGTAGAAAATGTTCCACTCATGATTACAATAGCCAATACATGTTTTATTGGCACAAATGGTAAAAATGGACGTTTTGATAATACTACAGTATGATAAGTTGTTTTTGCAGGAATGATTTTTCCCTTATAGCAGCTGAAACAACTGAAAATACTGTCAGTAAGACATCATTCACATTCACAGCTGTAGAGTTTTGTGTACATTCAAAATAACAACAAAATGTTTGCTTTCTTCCGTCTCAAGCTCTGTCTTTCTGGAGTACATCACAAAAATGAAGCTAGACATGAGAAATGTGTCTATAAAAACCATATATATATGTATATGTCACTTTGGAATAAAAGTCACAGGACATTTTAGATGATAAAAGAAACACGACTTATTGCATAGTTTTGAGTCGTATATAATAAGATAATAAAAAATATTGATAAAAAAGTCAAAATAAAAAAGACCCATGTGATTTACTTTGATTTCTGTGATATACGGTACCGGTCAAAAGTTTGAAACGTTACTATAAGGCAGCATTTATTTGAGCAAAACTACAGAAAAAAAAACAGTAATATTGTGAAATATTATTACAATTTAAAATATTGTTTTTTTTTTTATTTTAATATACTGTAAAATGTAATTTATTTCTGTGATGCAAAGCTGAATTTTCAGCATCATTACTCATCATCATCATACACTCTGATACTTTTTAAAGAATTCTTTGATGAATAAAATGTTAATTAAAATAGAAATATTTTGTAACAAATATACACTACCATACAAAAGTTTGAGGTCAGTATTTTTTTTTTTTTTGTTGAAAGATTTTAATACTTTTATTCATTAAGGATGTGTAAAATTGATAAAAAGACTTACATTATTAGAAAAGGTTTCTGTTTTATATAAATGCTGTTCTTTTTAGCTTTTTTTATTCATCAATGAATCCTGAAAAAAGTATTAGAGCCCCCCCCCCCAATAAAAAAATAAAAAATAAGCAGCACAACTGTTTCCAACATTGGCATCAAATCATCATATCATAATGATTTCTGAAGGATCATGTGACACTGAAGACTGGAGTAATGATGCTGAAAATTCAGCTTTGATCACTGGATATAAATTACACTGTACTATATATTCACATAGAAAACAGATGATTTACATTAGAATAATATTTCACTATTTTACTGTATTTGTTTTATCAAATAAATGGTGAGCAAAAGAGGCTTGTTTCAAAAACATAAAAAATAGTACTGTGTCCAAACTTTTGATCGGTACTTCTTTACTCTCCACCAGATTATGACTTTGATGGCATTTCCATAAGTGAGTAAATTTCCCTTATTTGGATGAAAAAATGATTAAAAATTTAAACTGCACAATTACTGCGAATGTCTAAAAAAAATTGCAATTAGAATGAATAACCACAATCAGATGATTAATCAATAATCATGAGAATTGCACTTAATTTGAAGCAGAACAACACAATTTGTATAATATCCGATTAATCAAAGAAACAACAGACTGATTGATTGAGTTTCAGAGCAGTTGTTAGTTTCAGCCTCTCCGTCTCATCTTCAGTCAGATGGACAGCAGCGAGAGGTCACAGCCCTGTCGGCATCACGCCCTCTTTTTGGCGACCCCACAACCGTCTGATTGCTTTTTCTCCCATCGTCCCAACGCCCAACTTTTTTGTTTGCCGAATTATGATTGGCTCTGGGAATACGGCCGCCTCTAGCTCCCTCCATGTAGCTGCTCAGGGGACGGTAGTGCAATAATTTCTTCATCTGCCAACGAAGTACTAACCCCCAACAAAAACACTTTACGACCGGCCGATTTCCCAGAAGCCCTCCGCAGCTGTGGTTCCTCTACCCTGTTGAGGCAGAGAGGCTTCTCTCGTAGATGAGCGTGTTCCAGTCTGATGTTGAGCCATGTGTGTTTTATGCTAAGCTCCTAGAATGTAATTAACAATTTAATGGGAATCATGTCAAGCCGGTCCCAAGGTGGAGCACAGCGGTAGATCGTTTTAAGCGCCCCCATTCAGTTTCAGTAGCTTTCCAGAACTGCCGGTGTCAGCAGTTTCCTGCCGGTTTATGTTATCATACTGCAATCTCACCATTCTGACATTGAAATACAGCATTCGAGTGATTCGCGTGAAGCCGAGGAGTTTGTATAGAGTTTGTACTGTCTTCAGAAAAGTTTTGATAGCATTTTAATTCGATCCATCTCAGTATAACAACTAATACAGTGGTGTTTATTAATTCAGTGCTGCTGTTCACAGGGGTAACCGCTGTATTTCTGCTGAGTGAATTTTCATTCAGCAACTTCTATTCATGTGGAAAATTGGCTGAAATGTAAGGTTATAATTTAATTTTTATTTTATTTTATATAATTTTAGCTCTTTGTTTTGTAAAAACTTGTAATATTAAATAAATATCTATTTAGTTATTTTAGGATTTTTTAAATACTATTTATTTTATTTTAGTTGTAATATATTGAATTTGCTTTTTATGTTTTCAGTTTTTGTTTTAACCTGTTTTTAGTTTTTGATTTTTAGTAATATTGTTGTGTACATTTGTCAATGTTATTCATTTCTGTTTATTTATTTATTTATTTTTTTATATTACTATTTAGGTTTAATTTATTTTTATTTTAAAGGTTTACTTTAAGTTCCATTTTAGTTATTTCAAGTTCCTAATTTTATTTAACATGTCTTTAACATACATTTTTAGTTCATTTTCATTTAGTTTGTTCAATTTGATTTAGTTTTTTTTTCTTACAGCTTTATTTAAATATTCAAATATATTTGTAATAATTATTTTGATTTTATTTTGTTTTTTAGTTTATTAACAGTATTAACCCTGCTCCAGGCCACTGGTCCAGCGTTTGCAGGTGTGCACCATACACACTAACTCATCCTCTCTCGCTCTCTCCAGCACCTTTCTCCAAACCCCTGGTCACCTGGGGCACAGAGTCCAACCTGAAGCCCGGCGACGCGGTTGCCCTCACCTGCGTGGCATACGGCGGTTATCCTGAGGCGCAGGTGCTGTGGCAGGACGGCGCGGGACGCAACCTGACGGACAACATTACCATCTCGCAAGTAGCCAACGAGGAGGGTCTCTTCAGTGTGAAGAGTGTCCTGACCGTCGTTCTGGAGCCCAACAGCACCTACAACTGCCGACTGACCAATCCACTGCTTGGAGAGGAAGGACAAGCTTCTGTTACCGTCACGGGTGAGTCACTGACTGAACCAAAAGATCATTTTCACAAGCTTTTTGCATATGACACTATGGAAAAGTGCAGCTTGGACATTCTGCTGAATATCTTCTTTTCTGCTCCACGCAAAGGTAAAGGTCAGATGGGTCAAACGGACCTTTTTGGGTGGACTGTCCCTTTAAAATCCTCAATATCTTTGTAATCACTGTAATAATAGTCAGCATTAATCTCAGCAGCTGCAAGTAGAAAGGCCGTACGTGGATCATCCTGACTACGATAGCTTTACAACTTGTTAGTAAACAAGCGTCAGAATCCGTGTGCGAGCTGAGTGATCATGCCGACCTTGTTTGATATGAAAATGCATTTGCATTTGTTTACAACAGCTGCTGTATGCTCAACAACTTTGGTAATTAATATTGACCTAGCTGAGATAGATGCAGTTTGCTTGCTTGTTTTTCTGTTGCAAACAAATGTGAACCAGGATTCGCTTTGAAACAAAATGCTCCACTGTTAGATGTGGTCAGATTTTTGGTCAGAGATGAATTTCTGGAGTGAAGGTAACTCTATGCAACCATTAGAAGTTGTTTTACAAGGCATAATTGATGCATTATATAAAAAAGCTATAAGTTGGAAAACATGCTTTTTAGTGACATTAGAGGCACAGAAATTACATTTCAAAGTACATATTGAATCAATCTATTATTAAATAGTTATTGCATAGTAAAACTGCACTGTTTGTGCAACTATACGCAGTCATTTGTGGAATAAGGAATAAATCCTGTGTATCTTAGTCAGAGCGTCTTTCTAAGTGAGACATTTAGGACTTCTATGTCTGAAGAGAGGGGGATCTGTTTAGTATTCAAAAGAGCCTTTTTCTGGAAGAGCGTGCTGAGGACAAGACCCGTTAAAATGTCACACTTCTCTCCAAATTCCCAATGAAAAATTACAAAGTAATGCAGACGTGCCCCAAAATGAATGAGAACGGTAGAAAAAAATAGAGGAGTGGAAAAAGATGTCTATGTAAAAGTCTGTCAAGGTTCAGAAAGAGAAAATGAGCTACAGGAGGGACGCGGTCTGACCGGCTGGCATTGAGCGAGGTCAGAGCAAACTTAATCTCAATCTCAATTAGCCTCAATGTAATTCATCAATTAGCTTCTGTCATTCCACTTAAACTGCTCATTTCATCCACTGAGCTTTTATGGAGATGTTTATTCGTTGCAGAATGTATATACAGTATTAGTTTGTACTCCTGAATATACAGGTTAAAGTATTGATGCTTATATGATTCAACCCATGCTTGTAACTGTATATATCAGGGGTCGACTGCATTAGACATTGAACATTTTTATAAAACCGGATGATGATCAGGTTATTCAGCATTGTTTGAGAATAATCCATAAAGAACATTGTGTGATTCAATAGAAGGACATCTGACTGTCAGTAAGGATTAGTGGCACAAATTTATATATTTTAATTGATTTATATATTTAAAAAAAATGTGAAAATATATATATATATTTATTTTATTTTTTTAATAAAATTTTCCAGAATCATTTAATTTATTTTTTGACATTATCAATATTTTCAAATATATATTATAATAATATATATATATATATTTTATAGAATCTCTCTCTCTCTCTCTCTCTCTATATATATATATATATATATATTCTATAAATCTGTATTTTTAATCATAATTAATCTGAACGTTTTGTTGATATATACAAGAGAGCGATTAACTACTTAAGATCAAAAACCACAGACAATCGGAAGAGCGGATAAAAGACGGCAGACAAGGAATCTTCCCTCGCATCATGTTCTACACCACTGACTGCACTGCAATTTTCTACATGTCTTGTTTTGATGAGAGCAACCAAATATCCATCCATTTGCACACAAACTGGGAGAGTCCAGATATGTCGGTCTTGTGGTTGTTGAGGTGCTTGTGTGTCCTGAGAGGATCCGAGCTGTGCTAATTTATAGTTATATAAGGATGTTTCTCGGTTAATCTGCAGATATCGACCTTGAGCTGGTGTGAGCGGAGCAGGACAGGGAATGAGCTGAAAACACTTAAAGATGGAGGGAACAAATGAGGGGCAGATCTCAGAAAACAGATAGTTGACTCGTATGAGTTCGAGCAGAAGCAGCGCTTCCACAGAAATCCCTGTTTTTCTGGGTGGCTTTTTCAAATTACATCAGAATCTCCTCAATCTTTCTTTCAAACAGCTGATCTCTCTGTCAGGACTTTAAGTCCTTCAACATGTCAGCAGCTCAGGAAGCTGTGTGTGTGTGTGTGTGTGTGTGTGTGTGTGTGTTAAATAGGCACCTCTGTCTTGCATCACAGAAAGGAATCATCACTATCCATCTCTCTTTGCTGGCACAGCATTCTGGGTTAAACCTGTGAGAATAATCTAGAAAGAGACACAGAGAAAGAGAGAAAAACCAACAGCGGTCAATAGACTGACAGAGCGAGGTGGGGAGGGAGCGCCGGAGAAACAGGGATGCTTAGAAATGTAGCCATGGTGATTTTGCAGTGAATAATGTAACCATGGCGATGTTGCTGTGGTGACTCTCTAGCATTGATGAACTGATGCTGATGTCACCGCAGAAATGCTTATGGGATGTTGCAGTAAATGTCTTTGTCTTAGTTCGCAATGTAGTTTAACATGAAGGTACTAATATAGAGCGTTGTTAACATTAAAGAGCCTTTTCCCATCTGTCTCTAGTGTGTGATGTTGATGTTTGAGCATGAAAAAGGCGGGAGTTCTTCTCTATATCAGTGTCTCTGAACTCCTGAAATGTGAGTTTTCTTCACAATGATCCTCATTTAAATAATTTATATGCAGAATAAAGGGGCGGAGCCTGGTTGAGTTAGTTAGTAGTGTGTTGAAACTGGCGGTTATGGTAAGGGGCGGGACATTTCCCAAACACCAATCACAACACACCGCTCCAGCCGACCAATCAGAGCACATTGTGCTTTTCAGAAGGAGGGGCTTCATAGAGACAGGAAGTAAACAGAGTGTTACTGACAGACTGGGAAGAGAGGATCTGAACAATGGAGGATATGAGGAGAATAATCAACCTGTTCTAGTAGAGCACTAAACAACATCAAGACTTTGAGGAAGAGCGTAATAACAGTTTGTCTTTAAGTCATTATGAGTTTCCACAGTTTTTATACATATTTTGGATGCACTGTGAAAAAAAAAATCACTCAGAAATTCCTTGTAAATTTCACAACGGTAACAGCATAATATGATTGTACAGCATCTTGACTTTTCAAATGTTCGTTTTGTTTCTATTTGGCACCAATTTCACCCAAATTTCTCTTGAACACGTGGGATGAAAATTCAGCTTTTTTTGCAAATTGCTTTTTCCATATCGCGATTTTTTGCACGAATTAAATTGGCAACTTTGATTGTCGTAGTTTGTAGCCTTATTTCTTTATTCGTGCCTCATTCACAAAACTATATTTGCCTAAGTTTGAAAGCAAGCGGTAAACGATGTATTACTATTTATTAATTTATTTATTAGCATTCTCCACAGCAGCAACTATAAATGCAAAAGCGTCCAGACGATCTCAAGCACTGAAAATTGTGCCATGTAAATTACATTTTTTTTCATAGTTACCTGATTTGCATAATTCCTTTAGTGAATCTAAAGATGCAAACAAACAGGCCGCAGTTCAGTTTCAGCCTTTTCATAAACTCTCTTTCTCCTCCCACTGTTCTTCATCTTTTACCTTCTCGCACTAAACTGCACATTTATATGTAATAACCGTGGGATGTTTTACTCAGGTAGTGTTAGTAGGGAGATGACATCACTGTGCTTCCTCTCTCTCTGTGTTATCATCTGTCCCAGCAAACGTTGCCTCCTAAATTGCTACCTGACAGAGCAGGGCCGAGCTCACAGTCGCCTAAAGAGTCGAGCAAGCAGACGGAGAGAAAATGAGAGAACGAAATAGAGAGGCGGACAAAGCGAGAGAGAGAGAGTGATAGCGGCAAGACTGAAACCCTTTATTAGTCCTTGTCTCCTTCTCTTCCTCACCGGTCTAATTTGAATGTAATTAGCACATGCATTGGTAGGAGAAACAGCAATCTAAATGAGAGTGTTGTTCAGTCCTGCTTCTTGATGGAGTCCTGTATTCATTACTGTCGGAGACGCAAACAGCACTTTTCACAGTGAACACCAGCCTGATTGGTCTGGTCACGAGATCACGCTGCTAAGCAACACAAACACACACAGACACGCGCACAGTTCGACTCCGTCGGCACATGCCGGAACGCTCCGGACCCGTGTGTCACGCCTGCTGGTATTTGGTGGGACGGAGTGAACCAGCAACTAGTTCTAATCCAAAACTGAGTTCTGGGAGAAAAAGTCATACAGTTTTAACAATTAAAAAAGTTTTTTTTAAAGAAATACCTTTGTAAGACGATTTCCACAAAAATGTTCAACATTAATAAGAATCATAAATGTTTCTTGAGCATCTTATCATCAGAATCTCAGAATGATTTCTGAAGGATCAT
Organism: Zacco platypus; assembly: GCA_038088235.1. NCBI lineage: Eukaryota > Metazoa > Chordata > Actinopteri > Cypriniformes > Xenocyprididae > Zacco > Zacco platypus. Next base: position 9,309,412 of record CM076075.1, on the reverse strand, counting down.
GTGACACTGAAGACTGGAGTAATGATGCTGAAAATTCAGCTTTGATCACAGGATATAAATTACACTGTACTATATATTCACATAAAAAACAGATGATTTACATTGTAATAATATTTCAAATTTTTTACTGTATTTTTGATCAAATAAATGCAGCTTTGGTGAGCAGAAGAGACTCTTTCGAAGACATTAACCCAAACATTCGAATGGCAGTGTATATAAATAATCATGTTATATAAAACCAATATAATGTTTTTTGTTTGTTTTATTTTCTGTTTGCAAAGTTTAATGGGATCGTATTTCATTTCATTTCTGTATATAAATTTAATAGATCATTTTTAAATGTCATGTGAGTGTGAGTGTGTGTGCATATGTGTCACGGCCATCCACGTAATGTAGTAGCAAACGTGATTCATCTTCCTCCATTGGTCCAGTTCTGATGCTCACGTCCCACTGTTGGCTCTTTCGGTGGTGGACAGGGGTCATCATGGTCACCTGACTGGTGATGCACTGTGTGTTCTGACACCTTTCTATCAGAACCAGCATTAACTTCTTCAGTTTGAGCTACAGGAGCTCGTCTGTTGGATTGGACCACACGGGCCAGCCTTCGCTCCACACGTGCATCGATGAGCCTCGAGTGTGTGAGTGTGTTTTGATGCTTTCTGTTAAATCCTGTTTGGAATTTGGTTTCACGCAGCCTGTCATCTGCCTCGGCTCAGCGATATAAAATCATATTAGTTTCAGCATTTTTAGGGAACACTAAACAGAGAATAGCCTCCTAAAAATGCCTGATCTATACACACTTCTTTACATCATCCACACACACAGGAGACTGCTGCAGCTTTGAAGAGCTGCACATCATTGTCTGCGACACAGCATTGTGTTTGTGCGTAATGTAGTTTCAATTAGACGGCTGGAAATGAAGTTGAGATTAGCCGGCTCTTCCAGTTTACTCCAGAAGCCAGAAATTGATAGGAAAGTGTGAAATGAGACTTAAACAGCCACCCTGGTGTCGACCTCGAGTCGATGTCAAGAATAAATAATTTGCACCGTCAGTGTTGTGTCCTCTAGCATTTTGAGGTGATTTAGTTTGTTTGTTTGTTTGTTTTATGTATTTATTTACTGTAATATTACATGCACGTATCACGTACTTTAACACATTTTTTAAAATAATCTAAGAATAATTAAAAACATAATTAATAAATATTTTAAATGTACATTATATATACATATACATATATATATATATATTATGAGTATATTTATTTATACGTATATATTTATTTATGTGTGTGTATTATGAGTATATTTATTTATACGTATATATTTATTTATGTGTGTGTATATATATATATATATATATATATATATAATGAGTATATTTATATTTATACGTATATATTTAATTATGTGTGTGTATATATATATATATATATATTTTTTAATTAATTGTAAGTATAAATAATGCAATTATGAAAATATAAAAATAAATATCTGAATTTTCAAATATATTATATAGGTATTGATCATAAGCAGTGTTGGGGAAAGTAATGCGTTACAATATTCCATTACTCCCATTACTTTTTAATGTAAAGTAATATGTTACATCATTTTTTTTCACCCATGCTCGCTTGCTTATTTGTTTTTTTAGAACAAAAAAAAAAAAAGTTGTATTTTTGGCAAGTGTAAAGGCAAAAGTGAAATTAATAAACGAGTGAGATGAGTAAATCCATACTCAAATTTAGTAACACATCGTTACACACAACAGCTCGACACTTACTCATGATTTCTCTCTGGAAAGCTGTCAGTCAAGAAACGGGAAATCTTGCATTACTTGTTTGAAAAAGTAACTTAGATATTTTGTTGAATGTTTAAAATGAATTGAGTAGCAAATTGTGTAACTTTAACATGCGACACTGATCACATGCACCGCAGCCCATAACTCACAGCCTGCTTGATGTACAGTACGAGTTCGACACACAGAAGCTCAGAGCAGCAGAACGGCGTCGGTGAACTGATATCTAAATGCAGCGTGTTAGATAATCCCGTTGAACTTTGGACTGTTGTGCCGCTGTCTATCAGAAGTATGAAATACAGAAAGAAGGGACACTTTGAAGTTGACCCAAATGTGTTTGAAATCTTGAGCTCATAGGCTCTTGCTTTAATCCCTTCAATGGTGTGCTGCTGTTGGTTAATCTGACTCGAGGCTGCTGGATTTAACACTGGTCAGGCACACAGGCAACATTAAGCTGTCTGATGGGCTACACATTAGTGCGGATGGTCGCGTGAAACGCCTCTAGTCTGTCTAACCCCTCCTGACCGTTTTTAACAGCGTCTTTACTCTTCGCACTGCTCCATATGTGTCCTTCGCTCACTGTATAAGCGTACACACACTGCAGAAGTCCAGTGGATTCACACAACGTCGAGGAACTGGCAGTCTGACGTCCTCATGTCAGATTTATGACACGTATAGGCTGAAATAGGATGATATTACTCATTATAGACAGTAAGAGGGTTCATTTCCCCACTAGAAAAAACAAAACATGCATGCATTAATAATAAAGTTCCATTAGTTAATATGTAGCAATGGATGTCCAGGTATATTAAATCAAAAGTTGTATCTGTTAATATTATTTAATAACAATGAACAGTTGTGCTTTTATTAACTAATGCACATTGTTAGTCAGTGTGTTTTGGACCTTATTGTTATTACCATAATAATGTTGCAGTTGTATAGTTAAAACACACGACAGAAACTGACTTTAATGAATAATACTCAGAGAATGTGGAGAAATACAAACAAGAACTGATAGCGGGAGAGCACAGGGAATATATACAAAGACAGAGGAGATAACGAGGTAATTAATGATACACACCTGAACTGAAACTCAAATCAATCAGTAACTACGACAACAAAAGAGTGGCGGGAAAACTGAATGATGGAGGACATGTGATAAAATGAACAAACAGAGAGTCCAAAACAGACAGACATGTGACAAATGATGCATAAATAAACTTTTTAAAGTTGTTGTGTGTAATTTATGCACCTTTTATTTCATGAAATGTAACAGCAAAATAAGTTATGGCAAGCCGTTTTGACTTTTATTCATTTTCAGGATATGAACTTGTGATATCGACAATTACATTTCCACTATAGTAACAACTATAATTCTTGATATCAAGAATTGTATTTTTACTTGTGAAATCTCGACCATAGGCTGCCATTCAAATTCACTTGTTGATATCAAGAATTAATTTCTTACTAGTTGAAATTCCAGTTTCACAAATCAGGAATACAATTCTTACTAGTAAATGTGCAAATTTCTGATATCAACAAATACATTGTTACTAGTGCAAATGTCTATTCTTGACGTCAACAACTGAATTGCTACTAGTAAAAATGTTCATTTCTGATATCATGACTGTGATTGTTACTAGTAAGAAAGCCGTTTTAGATATCAGAAATGAATATTTTTACTAGTAGCAATTCAATTGTTGATATCAAGAATAGACATTTGCACTAGTAACAATGTAATTGTTGATATCAAAAATTTGCATTTTTACTAGTAAGAATTGTATTCCTGATATGTGAAACTGGAATTTCAACTAGTAAGAAATTAATTCTTGATATCAACAATTGAATTTGAATGGCAGCCTATGGTGAGATTTCACTAGTAAAAATACAATTACAGATATCAGGAATTATAGTTTATATTAGTGGAAATTGAATTGTTGATATCAAGAATTAATGTTGTTACTAGTGGAAATCTAATTCCTGATATCAAGAATTAACATTTTAACTAGTGAAAATGTAATTGTTGATATCACAAGTTCATATCCTGAAAATGAATAAAAGTCAAAACGGCTTGCCATAGTAACTGTTTTCAAACAGGATCTTACAAACACTTCGATAGGAGAAAGTATTTTAAAAACAAAAAAATATGCCGGAAGATTTAGCGGAATCAGCTTTAACCACGGATTTTTTCTTTATTACTTTCCATCCGTTTAAAGATGGCTCAAAGTAACATTAGCTAGTGATTTTTTTCACAAAACACCATAAACTTTAATTCAGTACTCATGCATCATATAGCAGTCATCTCAATACAGATAGAAATTGTCTATTTTATGTTTCCTCTTTGAAACTGTTAAATGCTAAAAGAAAAATTGTATATTTTTCTTACATTTCATGTACAAATATCTAAATATCTTTCTAACAAGCTCAATTTACCTGAGAAGCCAAATTACATACGATGATTCGATCTCATTCCACTTACAGACTTCTTCACTTGCTTTTGAATTTTTCTTTATGCCTAAAACAAGTGGAAAAGAGTTTATGAAACAATAAAACAAAACACACAGAACAATATTTCCTCTGAATATCTTCTCGGGTAAATGTATTTTTTTCAACGATATATTCAGATATTTTTGCTGGAAAACAAGACAGAAATATGCAAATATGTCTTAACACAAAAAGAGATCCTGGATTTGCTTTTGAAGTTTGATGTCAGTACTTTTTACATGCAAACCGGTAAAAACTTATTCGCCTCGTTCTTTATAAATATTTTTGAAGCCCACATCTCATCCCATGTCCATCACATACACCCTCTGTCTGTGTTGTGGTACCTATCCTATAATGATTTGATGATCCGTCTCTGTTTACCTGTGAGCTGCTCTCATCTCTGTGAGGAGGAAATGCGTTGCATCATTCTTCTGCAGTGCGATCCCAGATCTGCTCACTGTCCATGGTGTTTTGTAAAGCCATTAAAGATTCACATCTGCTCCCTTCATGCACTCAGAGAGAGAGAGAGAGAGAGAGAGACAGAGAGAGAAAATTCGCCGACTTTCTGAAAGTTCTAATATGGGCGCTTCATATACAGAACATTTTAAAGGTTCTCATCATGGCATCATTTTTTTGTTGTAATGAAGAATTACATTTTATGAATTAAACAGCCCATTAACATACTTGATCACTAGAAAAAACAAACAAAAAAACAGAAATAACCCATTAAACATGTAATCATTTAAGACATTTCGTCTTATATAGAGTAAAGGATTCTTTAAAACTGAGTCTATATAGAAATCCTGTTGAACCTTTTTTTCTAAGAGCGTATGGAGGAACAAAATCTATGCAAAGAAAAATAAATATTCAGTTATGGTGCGAAGTGAAGACAGATTTGTGAGAATTTACTCCTTTATTAATTCACTTATGTATTTTTTATGCATATTTTTTCCCACTAATTTATTTATTTTCTTCATATACAAGTGGCGAAAAAGTATTTAACACTTGTAGACATTTTTTGGATTATTTTGTCTGTGTTAATGTCAACTGCATACATTTTGGCACAATTTTTACTGAAATTTTACTATTTCATCCTCATTTTCTTCTAAAAAATCTATTTTACACTAGTAACACAAAATAGTTCCTCTGAGGATCTTAAGGACAAAAATGTCCTGTTAATAGGCTTTCATTTTGTTGTAAAGGCTTCAAAATGAAATTTCTTTGCTATATTTTACTAGATGGTGCCATTTTCTCAGGTTTGGCCTGTAAAGCAAATACTCACTTTAATCCTGTTTTCTGCTTCTGCATATTATAGAGCTGATTGGATCAATTATGCAGCCATAATTGTGTATGTGTGGATGTCAGAGTGTGGTTTGTGTGTGTGAATGAAATATTTGAGAGAGAAAAAAAAACATAATCCAGCTGCTGCACCAGTGGAGCTTTACTGCCATCTATTGGAGAAAATGTGGTACTGCGGCCAAACAATCTTACTGAAAGCTCATTTTTTGAGATATCAACCTCAAATTTGGAACTTTTTTAAGGCTTTTGATTTTCTAGCCGTTTATATATATTTTATAAACTTTTTTTTTACTTCAACAATAATCTGCCTAGCGTCTTCTTTAAAATGAGACTTAAGATTCTGATTTTTACATTTTTGGAATTGACACACAAGGGTTAAATTCTGCCTCATTCTTATTTAGTTATTTTGTTTATTCTTTCATTCTTCATAGACCAATAATGCTCAGACCAAGACTCTCTTCCGCTCATTTATAGTATCATTATGTACTTCACAGCGTCTCTCAGGAATAATCAGTCCATATATCTATATATCAATAATCTGTATCAGTCACTGAACTCCATAAATACTGACTTACCAATATGCCGGAAAGTTCAAGCAGCTCCAGAGAGAGAGAGCTCCAGAGAGAGAGAGAGAGAGAGAGAGAGAGAGCTGTCACAGAATGAATGGAAATCAAGGCCTTCAGCTCCACTGCAGTTAAAAAAGAAAACAGACTCATCTGCATTTCAACTCTGCTCACAAATGACCAAACAGAAGTATAAGAGTCCTTGAAAAAATGAAGTGTTTTTCTTAAGATGATTTGTGTTAACGCACACACAGGCACAAACTCTCTCTCTTTCACTCCCACACATGCACACCTGATTTACATACTTCAAGCTTCAAGGTTTTTCACCTAAAAATGATCTCTTATTAATGTAATATACGCTGTGCTCCATCAGTGGCCTGTCGGCTGTCGAATAATTGGAGGCGGCGTTTGTTCCCTGACGGTGTTTGGGAATATCTACGTTACTACCGTAAGTACATTGTGCAGTAGCAACCATATGACAGTTGCTCAGCTGGTTTCAGAACCACTTATTTTTAGTGTGATGCTAAACTGATTGTATGCCACACTGAACTGCACCTGCAGACGACAGACTTTCCTTTAAAAAAAGAATCATGAATTAATCATGAGTCCCTGGACATTTTATATCTCAGAAGGCTGAGAGTTTGGGGTGTGGCTACTGTAGCAGGCTGAGAGATTGGGGCGTGGCTACTAGTAGCAGGCTGAGAGAATGGGGCGTGGCTACTGTAGCAGGCTGAGAGAATGGGGCGTGGCTACTGTAGCAGGCTGAGAGTTTGGGGCGTGGCTACTGTAGCAGGCTGAGAGTTTGGGGCGTGGCTACTAGTAGCAGGCTGAGAGAATGGGGCGTGGCTACTGTAGCAGGCTGAGAGTTTGGGGTGTGGCTACTGTAGCAGGCTGAGAGTTTGGGGCGTGGCTACTGTAGCAGGCTGAGAGAATGGGGCGTGGCTACTGTAGCAGGCTGAGTTTGGGGCGTGGATACAGAAGCAGGCTGCGAGATAGGGGCATGGCTACAGAAGCAGGCTGAGAGATTGAGGAGTGACTACAGAAGCAGGCTGCGAGATAGGGGCATGGCTACAGAAGCAGGCTGAGAGATTGAGGAGTGACTACAGAAGCAGGCTGAGAGATTGAGGAGTGACTACAGAAGCAGGCTGCGAGATAGGGGCGTGGCTACAGAAGCAGGCTGAGAGATTGGGGCGTGGCTACAGAAGCAGGCTGAGAGTTTGGGGCGTGGCTACTAGTAGCAGACAGAGTCTGGGTCGTGGCTACAGAAGCAGGCTGAGAGTTTGGGGCGTGGCTACTGTAGCAGACTGAGAGTTTGGGGTGTGGCTACTGTAGCAGGCTGAGAGATTGGGGCGTGGCTACTAGTAGCAGGCTGAGAGAATGGGGCGTGGCTACTGTAGCAGGCTGAGAGTTTGGGGCGTGGCTACAGAAGCAGGCTGCGAGATAGGGGCATGGCTACAGAAGCAGGCTGAGAGATTGAGGAGTGACTACAGAAGCAGGCTGCGAGATAGGGGCGTGGCTACAGAAGCAGGCTGAGAGATTGGGGCGTGGCTACAGAAGCAGGCTGAGAGTTTGGGGCGTGGCTACTGTAGCAGACTGAGAGATTGGGGCGTGGCTACAGAAGCAGGTTCATAGATAGGGGCATGGCTACTGTAGCAGGCTGAGAAATTAGGGCGTGGCTACAGAAGCAGGTTGAAAGTTTGGGGCGTGGCTACTGTAGCAGGCTGAGAGATTGGGGCGTGGCTACAGAAGCAGGTTGAGAGTTTGGGCGTGGCTACTGTAGCAGACAGTTTGGGGCGTGGCTACTGTAGCAGACAGAGTTTGGGGCGTGGCTACTGTAGCAGACAGAGTTTGGGCGTGACTACTGTAGCAGACATTTTGGGGTGTGGCTACTGTAGCAGACAGAGTTTGGGGCGTGGCTACTGTAGCAGACAGTAGACTATAGCAATTTTACAGTCTTTTTTCTGTAAAAATTAAGTTTTTATATTATGACTGCGGTCTGTATAAATAATATAAAAAATAGATTTAAATAAAAATCCAGATCAAAGATTAAAACGGTCTACGTCGAATTGCGAGAAGCTTGTTGTTACAGTTTTTTCCCTGCTCTGTTTCCAGAGGAGGACCGTGTGTTTTAATTGGCTGAATGATGTCATGTCTTTCACAGATAATCAATTATCTTTCTCGCGAAGGGACTGTGTGTTTGTACAACAGAAATGGAGTTCCTGCTGTGTTTGCATTCGCTTGTCACTCTCTCCAGATTAATGTCCGGTGTTAATGTGATGGATCAGACTCATTTTGTACAAAGCAGATGCCAAATCAAATTTAAAAAATAAATATTCTTTTTTATTGGTGATTTGAATACTAATATATTACCGTGTGAGTGAATCTCATTTGGGCCATATTTCTTTACATAAAATGATATTTTGTATTGAAAATGAAGCCTGAAGATTTTCTTGCACCATGAAATTAGTTTAGTGTCAATTAAGCAGTTAATTTTCCTCAGCAGCTCTCATTACTATACTGCAAAAAACAGTGATGATATTTAAATAGTAAATTATTTATACATAATGATGGTATTTGCTGTACTGCCTGTAATTTGCTGATTTTAATTTAAAAAAAAAATAGTTGTGTTTGCGCAGGATTATTTTCATTACTGTATTACAGTAATGGGAAACTAATGAGAATCATCAAGAAAAATCATCGTTTAGAATAATTACAAACTAACTCAAAAGTGAAACATCTGGATGCATTACAGAAATGAGAATTAGAGCTAAGTGTGTCGTGTGTCGTGAAAATAATTTTCAGGAAAATCTGCTTCTGTTTCTTTATGCAAAATACACTGTATGTCTTTTGATTTTGTGCTGAAATATGACATGGTTACGGTCTTGGTTAGATTCATTCCAGTAAACAAGACAGTTTTATTTTAGCAAAATATAAATGTAATGTTAATTTTATGACCAGTTTTCCTGTGTCAAGTTGATTAAAATGAATGACCATTTTGTTATGTTATATTATATTATATTATATTATATTATGTTATATTATATTATATTATATTATATTACACTATATTATATTATATTATATTATAATACACTATATTATATTATATTAAGTTATATTATATTATATTACACTATATTATATTATATTATATTATTAAGAATTATAACATGAAAAAAATACTTCTGTTTTGTAAAAAAAAACAAAAAAACAATATTATATTATATTATATTATAGAAACTAAATATTTCTAGATAACTGCTGAAGTGCAAAACCGAAGCAGTTTTTTGCTCTGAGACATTTGTACCTCAGTACATATGAGATTCACAGAGGAAACCGCCGTATATATTCTATCGCTTGTTCTCATTTCTGCCCGAGTCTTACAGGTTCAGGTGCATTTTAAATGTGCCAGCTCTCTCATTTAAATGCCCCCCGGGTGTGGAGTTACACCATCAAACAAGAGCACTCGCAACATCAAGGAGCGTATTTAGACACATCACACATACAAGCGCACACTTGGCTGTGTCCAATCAGCCCCTGCTGGCTGAAAGGCTGTCAGGCGAGCTGATAGTATCTGCAGTGGCGTTGATAGCTGTCACTAGTGATCGCTTCCTACACCTCCTCGCTCGCCCAGCAGCTGCTTGTTTTAAAGCTAATTAAAAATTTAGAGAGTCCAACTTTTTCAGCTGATTATTGGCCCCAAAGTTTGCCTCACTTGTGTCCAAAAAAGAACGAGAGCGAGACAGCGAGAAAGAGAGAGCGAGAGCGAGCGAGAGGGAAGGGCGAGCAAATGGAGGAGCGGAAAAATCAATAGCCCAGTCTGCCTCCAACATCTTAATGTCAGCGGCGTGGGAGAGATGTGTTGCGGTGATGGAGCTCTTGTCAGTCAGGGGTCACGTGACCAGCCTCGGTTGCTTTCCTTCCCCCGAGGGACGTGCGACAGGACGGAGTGACCATCGTCCCCTCCTGGGCTTTTACATCAGCACTGCAGGCTGCCCTACATTCTGTCGACTCCGTCTCCTTTGGCTTCTAATGAGCGCGCTGCAATGTGTTTGCTTTGAACTGTACACACGCACTTAATTAGCTGTCCTACTCTGCTTCACACTTATTTCTTCCCCGTCCCTCCCTCTCCTACTCTCCCTTCATCCTTCTTTACATTTATTTTATTATTATTTTTTTTTATCTCAAAATGAGAACTAGAGGTTTAGGGATGTAAATATATAACTAGTTTTGGTATTGTGTAAATGATTAGTCAGCCTTAAGATGGCCTCAAGAAAGCTTATATATATATATATATATATATATATATATATATAGAGAGAGAGAGAGAGAGAGAGAGTATATATATATATATATATATATATATATATATATATATATATATAGAGAGAGAGAGAAAGCGAGAGAGAGTATGTTATTTAATATTATATAATAATTATTTAATTATATAATTGATTTTAATTTTTAAATATTATTAAATTACTGTTAAACAAAATTGGCAGATTATGTATAATACTTTTCATTTTTATTTTGACTTTTATTTTTTTCTTTTCACTGATAGAAATTCAATATTATATACTGTATATATAGAATTTATTTAATGTATTAAATTATGCATTATTTTTATATATTATGAATTTTTTATTTATACTTTATTTTTCATTTTAAATTGTACTTTTTATTTTTGCTTTTAAAACAGACTGACAGATTAAATACTTGTATCTATTTTTTGTTTATACTTTTATACCTAAAATTCAACAAATTATCAGTTTGAATATTTATTTAAATAATATTAAAATGTTTTATTTACACTTTTTTAAACTTTTAAATACCTTTATTTCATATATCATTTTATTGCACAGAACTAGTGATTTACAATTGATTATTAAAAGCAATAATCTTTTCACAAAAGTGCTGCTTTAATGGCTGTGTGAAGAGCAGATTGTAGCGTTTTAGAGCACAGCATGCTTTAATGCAGTTTTTTTTTCAGTGGCACACAAGGATCTTTTACTGCCTTGTTGGTCCAGTACATTCACTTAACCAGTGCATTGAGGCTCTCCTGAATATGTCAGACATTTGTCTGGATATGAAGAGGTGCTTTATTGATCAGAGAGGGAGGGACGATGAGTTTGTGAGTGTGTTTACATGCGGGTGTTTTTACTGCTGAAAGTCAGTCTGCTCTGTCCTTTGAGCTAAGAAAACTCTCTGACCCCAATACTTTATTTTTCTGCACTCTTTGCCCATACGCTTTAAAATATTTCTAAGTAGGTTAGAGATGTTATCTTCTTTGCTAGCATTATTTCTCAGTTTGTGCTTGAACTGTGCAGCACATCAGAGAGAGTTTCTCAAACTGAAAGTTAGTGAATGAACCATATTTAAAAGACAGCAGTAGTAATTATGATATTACATATAAGATATACTTTTATACGGTGTACAGTTGATGTACGGTTGGGTTGTTTTAACCCAGCAAGTAAGTTGTTTTAACCCAGCGGTTGAGTTGTTTTAACCCAGTGGTTGGGTTGTTTTAACCCAGCAATTGGGTTGTTTTAACCCAGCGGTTGGGTTGTTTTAACCCATCGGTTGGGTTGTTTTAACCCAGCAATTGGGTTGTTTTAACCCAGCAATTGGGTTGTTTTAACCCAGCGGTTGAGTTGTTTTAACCCAGCAATTGGGTTGTTTTAACCCAGCGGTTTGGTTGTTTTAACCCAGCGGTTGGGTTGTTTTAACCCAGCAATAGGGTTGTTTTAACCCAGCAATTGGATTGTTTTAACCCAGCGGTTGAGTTGTTTTAACCCAGTGGTTGGGTTGTTTTAACCCAGCGGTTGAGTTGTTTTAACCCAGCAATTGTTTTTTTTTAACCCAGCAGTTGGGTTGTTTTAACCCCACGGTTGAGTTGTTTTAACCCAGCGGTTGGGTTGTTTTAACCCAGCAATAGGATTGTTTTAACCCAGCAATTGGATTGTTTTAACCCAGCGGTTGAGTTGTTTTAACCCAGTGGTTGGGTTGTTTTAACCCAGCGGTTGAGTTGTTTTAACCCAGCAATTGGGTTGTTTTAACCCAGTGGTTGGGTTGTTTTAACCCCGTGGTTGAGTTGTTTTAACCCAGCGGTTGGGTTGTTTTAACCCAGCAATTGGATTGTTTTAACCCAGCAGTTGAGTTGTTTTAACCCAGTGGTTGGGTTGTTTTAACCCAGCGGTTGGGGTGTTTTAACCCAGCGGTTGGGGTGTTTTAACCCAGCGGTTTGGTTGTTTTAACCCAGCGGTTGGGTTGTTTTAACCCAGCAATTGGATTGTTTTAACCCAGCGATTGAGTTGTTTTAACCTAGCGGTTGAGTTGTTTTAACCCAGTGGTTGGGTTGTTTTAACCCAGCGGTTGGGTTGTTTTAACCCAGCAATTGGGTTGTTTTAACCCAGCAATTGGGTTGTTTTAACCCAGCGGTTGAGTTGTTTTAACCCAGCGGTTGGGTTGTTTCAACCCAGTAATTGGGTTGTTTTAACCCAGCGGTTGAGTTGTTTTAACCCAATGGTTGGGTTGTTTTAACCCAGCAATTGGGTTGTTTTAACCCAGCAGTTGAGTTGTTTTAACGCAGCAGCAGCGGTTGGGTTGTTTTAACCCAGCAACTAAGTTTTAACCCAGCGGTTAGGTTATTTTAACCCTGTAGTTGGGCTGTTTGAAACACACGCTGTTTTAACCCTGTGGTTGGGTTAAATGTTTTCCCAACTTGCTGGGTAGTTTTATTTAACCCAACTATTGTAAAATTACTGTATGGCTGGCTTAAAATGAACCCAAAATTGGTTGGAAATTAAAAATCAGACACGAGACAGCAATACAGTCATTTTTAAACAGTAGTTGAGCTACTGCAACTGCTGGCTTTGTCCATTTTCAACCCAACTTGGGTTTTTTTTAACCCAGCATTTATTTTTGTACTGTTTTTTAAAAGGATACTAAAGTTCACTGTTTTCACAAGGGAAACAAACAGAGTAAAGTTTTGATAGTGTGTATAGTGTCTAGATGGCGTTTTTTCTGTGAAGAGCAGTGATGTTTCAGAACGCATGTTGTTTAATGAATCAGAAGTGGTGTCGAGGGTTAAAGATGAGAGTCTCTTCTCAGAGCTAATAAGCCCTTCATTTTCTCTGCTATAAAGTGATTCAGTCAAACTCACAGAAGTGTCTCTCGGCAGAGGTGCATTTGGTCACATCTTCATCTTTTTTCCTCCTTTCTCACACATTCCATCAACAAAACAACTACAATGTTGAGGCAAAACAGTGATCAGCTTCCTCATTGTGATGAATGCTTGACGTCAGACACGAGCCCAGAGTCATTTATTCAATCCGAATCCCTTTGAAGGAAAGAAATCAAATCTTCGCCCGTCTCATGTCGTCCTGTTTAGCTAATCCCCGTCCTCTGACATTTCTGGCTCAGCGTCTTTGCGATTACATTTATTGTTATTATTGCTAATCAGAATTCATGGAGATCCCATAGCGGACTTGTTGGAGGGGAGGACAATAAATAGATGGATAAATAAAAATGAATAATCTTTCAAATGTCAGGGAGCTCCGGGAGCAGTGATGGCAGCGTTTTCAGATGTGTTTTGGGAGGACACGCGTTTGTCTTGGTGTTGATAGTGAGGTGTTGTGTGAGGTGATAACAGACAGCTGGACTTTCTCAACACAAGCTCTTTGGAAAAGCGTGCCTCTACCTACATTTTTGCTCCAAAAACATACCTTTACACAATCACTGCAGCCTAAAGTGGACCAATAACAAATGTGTGTGTGAAGTTTCAGCTCAAAATCCCCCTCAGATCATTTTATAGCTTGTCAAATTTGCCTCTATTTGGGTGTGAGCAAAAACACGCTGTTTTTGTGTGTGTCCCTTTAAATGCAAATGAGCTGCTGCTCCAGAAGAGGGCGGAGCTTTAACAGCTCAACAACAACAAAGCTGGAGAATCTCACGCAGACAAAATTAGACGTTTCTGAACGGTTAGTGGATAAATTGATGTAGTTGCTGTGGAGTTGATCAACTCATCACTAGCATGTGTCGTCATGTTCATCTTTTTTCCTTGAATTGACTCTCATTTGTGAAGCAGCACAAACATGGCGGATTTAACCTGATAAAAAAATATTTTTTCAACATTAACGCAAAAATGATAATCATTTATAATAAACACTGCAATATTTTGATTTCATGGTGACTTTAATCTGATTTGTATTTATATTTTGTTATAGGATGCAGTGTGTCAGATTTGATGTCATTAATTGTTCTTGTGTGTCACATGACCAATCATGCGGTCACAAGGGGAATATTATCTCTGAACATGTGTGAGATCTGTGCTTCTCAGAAGAAAGAGCGTGATATGTGCTCGACAAGGAGGTGAATAAATGATGACAAGATTTTTGCTCACCTCTCGCCCCGTCTGTCTGTCTCAGTCGAACCTGTCTTGTATTCAGCTCGGTTTGTATTTGCCCCGTTAGGCCCGGCTCCTTCTGTTCACCAGCAACACATTTGCAGCAACACGCCCTGCTATTGTGGTGTGGCGACTCTCTCTGTGACCGCTAAAAGGAGAGAGTGATAGCTTTGATCAGCGTATCGGGAGAGAAGAGGAGAGGTCAGGCCGGGAGGTGTTTGAACTCTTTATTCCAGGAGATGAAAGGAGAGCAACAGTAGAAAATCCTGGAGAAGTGGAGCTGCTCTGACCCGTGAGTGGAGGGGGCGGAGCCTGGAACTCCCTCGGTTGCCATGGGAGACGCTGGAACGTAAACAAATGCGGTAATGGAGAAATATAGAAGCAAATGGATGGTCACTTCTGATCTCTGCTCAGTGTCCAAACTGCAGGAACATATTGTTCAGAACGCAAGCGATATAAAATACTCGTATGCGTCTGCTGGCCCACAGAATCCAGACACTTGAGAAAGTGTTGGAGGTGAGAGCCAAGCTGAACGTACGTCCTTGTGTGTCTTTGGCAACTGAGAAAGAGAGTGAGATAGAAAGAGATGAATAAGGGCTTACAGAGGAAGATGATGGGTGATGAGAGACATTTGGGATATATCTATAAGAGAGGGAAACAAAATCACATCATCAAACAATAGTAAGAGAGAAATATGAGCCTACAGGCCTTAAGGGACAACAGCGCTGAAATGGTAGACTTTTACAACATTTATCTTCATCAGGCCTCCTTCACCGGGAGAGAGAGAGAGAGAGAGAGAGTAAGAAAGAGAAGTTCACTTATTTGGATCAGAAAGGAGAAAAATGTAGCCTAGTTTTAGTAAATACATTACCAAAATTTTCAAAAAGTTTGGAATAATTAACATGTTTTAATGTTTCTGATGTTAAAAGTTTCTTCTGCTCACTAAGGCTGCATTTATTTAATTTAATAAAACAAATACAGTAAAAACAGTAATGTTGTGAAATATTATTACAGTATATAAGAGCTATTTTCTGTTTGAATATGTTGCAAAAATATAATTTATTCCTGTCATGGTAAAGCTGAATTTTCAGTGTTTCTTGCTGTTTTCAGTGCCTTGTGTCTTGTCAAGTCAAATATTTTATTTTATTTTAATTTATTTCATTTTTTTTTTCATTTTTATTTCCATTTTTTAGTTTAATTAAAAAATTAGGATAATTAAAAGTTACATAATTTCACTACCTATTTATTTTTAGATTAATTACAATATTTTACGATTATTAAAAGTTGCATAATTCCACTACCTGTAATTTGACATATAAACATGCCTGAAAGACCCCAAAAAAAGTGATTTTTATTTTATTTTATTTTATTTTATTTTCAGTCCCTGTTCATCCAGTAGCAGTTGCATGGCTGTTGTGGATTATTATAGATTACCCTCTTTAAGATTAAAGATTATTTACACTAACTATAATTTAACACATCAACACGCCGGCAAGGCCCAAAAAAGTGACGTAACATGATTAGGCAGCGCTCCGGGTTTAGAACAGTGTTCTCGTCACCCCGTCCTGTCCTGACAACATGACGTTTTACCTCGGTTCACAAGAGATCGGGATAAATTGGATCCGTACAGTTAGGAAATAAGCATCTGCTCATGTGGTAATTTAGTATGATTTAAACTTTCTCTGACCTTCGTTAATGAGCACGAGCGAGACTGATGGAGGACACAGCACACTTTCACCATGTTCAGCTGGTATGGCACAGAAATAAAGACATAAACAGAAGTGAGTTTAATCAGCTGTCTTATTAACCTTTAGAGGAGTGTTTTAAACAGTCTGTGCGGCACACCTTCTCTTTAACAGGTTTCTCTGCTCTTCTACAAATTATAACAAATCTGGCTGCCACTGTGTCCTGTTTCTGTGGCTCTTTCTCTCGGGCCGCATCAATACATCGATATATATCCTCTGTCAGCGCTGCCGTCCGGTGCGTGTCATCTCTGTGCCTGTCTGAGAGTTACCAGGGGAAATAAGCCCAGATTTCGCAGTGCTTTACTATGTTATTGACTTTTTTCAGCATGTTTGAACTGATACTTACATGGATCGCACTCAAAGACATTAATATAGTACCAGCTGTCGTATTGATTTTTAAGCATACGCGATTACTGCCCGCCACATTTGTGTCGAGCCTATTTTTATCTTCTGGCTCCGAGGAGGATTTTGATGTTTTTTAAACTCTCATTATTTTCACGATCGTCCACTTTCAAGTCCACTTTCAAGCCATTCAAGAACGAAGTCACAAAAAAAGACCACTTTTAATGGGACTTATTTTATTTAATTTTATTAATATTTATTGATTTTAATTTACTTTGTTTTGTATATTTTCTATTTAATTCATTTTTTTTGTATTTTATTTTATTTCTTCTTATTTATTTTCTCAGTCACCCACCTTCAAGTTCAATAGCCATTCAAGAGCAAAAGTTACAAGAAAAGGCCACTTTTAATGTGCCATTTTTATTTTATTTTATTTTTTATATTTTATATATTATTATTTAACTTTTTATTATTTAATTTGTTTTTCATTTTGTTTTATTTATTTAATTTAGTTTTAATTTATTTTGTTTTGTTTATTTTTCTACTTTATTTCATTATTTCACTTTATTTTAATTTATTTTATTTTTTATTTATTTTTTATATTTTATATATTATTATTTAACTTTTTATTAATTAATTTGTTTTTATGTTGTTTTATTTATTTAATTTTAATTTATATTGTTTTGTTTATTTTTCTACTTTATTTTATTATTTCATTTCATTTTAATTTATTTAATTTTTTATTTATTTTCTATTTTATTAACGTTATATCATTATTTCATTTAATTAAATTTAATTTAATATAATTTAATTTGTATTTTATTTCTCCCACCTTCAAGTTCTCAAGCTCAAGAAAAGGACAATTTTAATGTGTCATGTTTTAATTTAATTTTATTTATTTTATTTAACTATTTTTTGTTCTATTTATTTTCTATTTTATCAACTTCATATCATTATTTAATTCAATTTAATTTAATTTGTATTTCATTTAATTCCTCTGTGTTTATTTTCCTCAGTTGCGTTAGAAGAAAGGCCGCAGTTAATCTGTCAGACGAGCCGCATTCAGCTCATTTTCAGCATGAGCCCTAATGAACAAGACACTTTTCTGAAGGCTCTCTTGCTGTTTACAAAACCCGGCAGCTTCATCTGCTCACGGCTCACCAAACGCAGGGTAATACCGTGAAGCAGTTTGAGTTGGAACCACAACAGGCTCGTACACATGGGCCTGAAAGCATCTGTTATATGCTGGTTAACCCTGCTGCTGAAAACAGCTAATGAGGAGCACCGGTGCTGCCAGACAAATCTGTGATCTCCCAGTAAATGAGCGTTTTATTTGTGTCGTTTCCGTGCACTCACACACCGGCCACTTGCTTCCTTTTTCTAGTCGACTGTTGTTGGCACAGAATGGGAATGATGTTGTCATCTCGCCCCTGTACACCAGCTCCTCTTTTGACTTTGTTTTTTAGTTATCCAGGTGGAGTGTGCGGCGCCATGTTGTGTTTGCGCTCTTAGTGCTGCTTAGCTTTCCTCTCGTTCTGTCTGTTTTCCCCCCATCTCCTTCACGTTTATGCCCCGGGGAAATTTGGAGGCTGTAATATCTCTGTCTCTGTATGACTGTCCAGTTTACTTTCCTCTGCCGTTCATACGGAGGCTGAGTTTGTCCTGTGCTATCTGATGACGGCTGAAAGGAGTTGTAGTGAACTTGATGAACAATAAAATAAATAAAACACAGTCTTTAGATAGTCACCTGGGAGCCTGTAAAGAGGAAGAAATCACACGAGGCTCAGGACGGCGCTGGTTTTGAGATGAGCCGTGCCGAGAGGAAATTCCGCAGGGATTCGATCGGAAGGACGGAATCAGACTGAGCTTCAGATTCCGGCTGAGATCAAGCCTTCAGCTCCCCTTACTTAACTTTAACGAGAATCAGAACAATTCGGATTCCACTTATACAGAAAAAAATGAAATAAATAATAAAAATATAGAAAATAATAGTATCAGTATTTTGTCTTGCTTACAAGTAAAAAAAATCATTAAATCAAGATAAATTGCATAAAATAATTTAATAAATTAATGTTTATTTTGATTTATTGTATTCTATTATATGTTTTATTTTTATGTAATTTATTTTTATTTGTGTATTTATATTTTATTTTATTAATTTTCTATTTTTTAATTATTTTATTTCATTGTATTACTATACTAGTAAAAATAGCAAAATATCATTAAATCAAGATAAGTTCAATAAAATATTAAGACTTATTATAACCAATATCGCTAGTAAATGTAATAAACAATTACAATTAAATAAATTATTAAATAAATAATTAAACTGAAGGTCAGAGCTCGCAGACAGTTATTTCACACTGAATTATGATGTAGCTAAACGAGTAAAATTAATGGGTTTGTGTGACATTTGTACAAAATATATTTAAATTAAAAGACTGAACACTGAACATCTTAACAATGATGATTTAAAGTTACGCAAAATTAAATTTTAATCTTCTATTTAGTATCTGTGATACTTTTTTGTTGCTGTGTATATTACTGATGATGATAATGATGGGACACAATGAAACACTGTTAATTCTGCTAGAATAGTGTGTTTCTCTGTGTCTGTCTGACGTCCTCTCTGTCTGCAGCTCAGAACCCAACGTTTCCTCCGGTGGCTCTGTGGGTGACGGTGGGTCTGGCCGTGTGTCTGCTGGGTCTGCTCATCGCGCTCGCTGCCGTCTGCCGCAGGAAGATCCAGGAGAGCTGCGAGGAGATGAGAGCTGGTAAGGGCTCTTCCTAGTGAGGATGTGCTCATCAGTAACACCTGGCCTTGAATCACTTCTTAAGGCTTTCTCTTAGGCTTCTCGTGAAGATATCAGATAATAACAGTGTCTGGATCCTGATCTCTTCTTCACCTGCTCTGCTGGATGTCTGTCTGCCTGTATGACACAGTCACTACTGGCCTATTATTGCCTGTTAAACCCTGTGGGCCTTAAAGTGAAACTCATAAATGAGATCAGTCATGAATTCCTCTCCCTCATGTGGTTCCACACATTCGTTCATCTTCAGAACACTATTCAGAACCATAGACAGCAATATAATCAACACTTTCAAGGTCCAGAAAGGAACTAAAGACATGGTTAAAACAGTCGACATGATGCAGTGCTTCAAGAGACCACAATACTTTCTGTGCGCAAAAACAACAAAGTAACCACTTTATTCAACAATCTCTTCTGTGTCATTCTCAGATGTTGTTTACGTCCAGCGCTTCCAGGTTCTCCGTCATTATTGGCCGGCTCCTGTGTCAGCATCACACACACATATATATATATGTATACATAAATATAATGAAACAAAAGAAAAAAAATTAAAATTACTCACTTTAATTAATATATATATATATATATATATATATATATATATATATATATATATATAATGTTGAGTATAAAGAAGATATAATGTGAACTTAATAGATAGATAGATAGATAGATAGACAGACAGACAGACAGATAGACAGACAGACAGACAGACAGACAGACAGATAGATAGATAGACAGATAGACAGATAGATAGATAGATAGATAGACAGATAGATAGATAGATGTGGTTGGTCCCTCACAAAGGAATAATCATGTTTGGGTCAGTCTGTGGGATAATGTTGTGGTAATAACTGTATATATTCAGCAGTGAAGTGAATATTGTTGTGTTCAGCGCGGCGGGTGATAATTCACAGGAAGACCCACAGCTCTGCCACGTCTGAGCAGAATGCTAAAAGCCAGACAGCGTTTAGAGTCTCTTACTGCCAAACCCTCTCTCCTCCACTGCTGCTGGAAGTTCATTAGCGCCGGCTAGATAATTAGTCGCGCCGTGTAACTAGGGACTGCAGAACTCGGAGGTTGAAATCACAGGAAGAGAGAGTGATGGGTGGACAGAGAAGAACTGGCAGAGAGATAGAGATGGATTCTGCAATCATGTGAAGAAAAAAACGAGGTGGCCCGAACGAAAGAACATTGCTTTCCAGAATCTGTAATGAGTTCTATGTGTCGAGCAGGAGACATTTAAATAAAGGTCACTGCTGCGCTGCACAGACCCCTGGGCTTTTAAAAATACATCTGCAACTGGCTTATTTCACGGAGGAAAGAAAGAGTAAATATCCAGCTGTATAACCGTAGCAAACAGTGAAATGGAATGGAGTGAACACACTAACGCCGGCCAGAGAGTCCACGCCAAATCAGCTGTTCTTTCTCCAGTAACCCGTGCAGGAATTCTGGAATAAGATTCAGTGAACGGGTCAGCAACCTGTTGAAGTAATTGAGTCGTTGAGTGAGCAGATACTCCGCGCTCCGGCTCCACTCCAGCTCTTCTTCACCGGCAGTCAGCAGGCTTTTAACCTCTGAGTCCACATGTGCGACTAATTTCTGCTTCTTACTTGAGTTCTGAGTTTCAGTTTTGCAAAATGGTATATTGCTTAGTTTATTAAACATTTATTAATACATTAATTGCTGGTAAATAATAAATAAATAAATATAAATATTCATATAGATATATAAAATAATACAAATAATTGCATTTAATATTTTCATTAATATTTATTTTCATAAATATAATAATTTAATAAATTAGTTATATCTGAATAATAAATGCATGCAATATTATTTTTCTAAAATAAACAATATTTAATAGATTAATTAATGTTTAATAATATATATTAACTAATGTATTTTAATATATATGTTGCATATACATTATATATTAAATGAAGTAAATGTTTGAATGAAATAAAATCTTTAATATATATATATATATTTTTTTTTTTTATATATTTAAAGACAATATATGTGTCCATTGAGGACAAAACACTTAACAAAATTACTAAACTAACATTAAAATGAAAACAGAAAATCTAAAAATAAAATTCCAATAAGTAAATAACATCTAATAAAATTAACAAAAAATTTAAAATTTATAAAAAATTAATATGAACAAAAACTATGAATGATTATTAATATCAGCCTCTTCTCAGGCCTCTTCTCTTCTTTGCAAAAGGTTGTATTGCTTAGTTTATTAAAACATTTATTAATAAATTTATTGCATGCAATTAATAAACAAATAAATATAAATATTTATGTATAAATATATAAAATTATGTATCTAATACAAATAATTGCATTTTAAGTTTCAATAATATTCATTATATTCATATTTATTAATAAATTAGTTATATTTGAATAATAATACATTTTATTTAATAAAATAAATTTTATATATATATATATATATATATATATATATATATATATATACATACAGATTAACCCAAAAGCTGCTTTCAGCCCAACTAAACAAACAGAGCTCTGACGTCAAACAGATTTGATTCGATCCAAAGCGCTGGTGTGAACCGTCCCATCATTCCCTGCTCAGTTGCCGCGTGAGAGCGTTACAGGAGCTTCCGATGCAATGAAAGGCTGAGCTCTTGTAGAGAAGGGCCTAATTGATGCCGTCCGCTCCGCTTTCGCTGCAGCTTCAGTGCCGGAGATCGGTTTGGACACTCCTCGCCTCAGACTCCACAGAGGAGGTCAGTCAGAGTCTACGGCGACCAACTCATTTTTCTTGGCTGTCATAATGTGTGTGGAGAGGTTGAGGGGGATCCTAACGAGAATGAGCAGCTTGTGAGATTGGGCTGTTAGCTGGGATATCGGGCCGGAGAGCCTCCGCGGAGGGAAATCAACAATGTGCGTTTGCTCTTTTATTTCATTTCTTGGTGCCAGCTTCACTCTCGGCTCAACCTTCACTCAATTTAATTCTTTCCTCTTCTCTTTTGACCGAATCTTTCCATCTTTTTATCCCACAAAATACTGGTGGACACTGAATATTTTCAAGTAGTCAGTGTGAGTGATCAGAAATCCTCTGTTTGGGCTTGATAACTGTATCCACAGGTGTGAATCTCAAATTGTTCCGTTTGTATCATCTTCACTATTACGATCCATCTACGATAAATCATAATACATAATAAAAATGCCTCCCCCGTACCCAGACGTGAGACCAAAAATAACCACTGAAAACCAAGATCCAAGAAAAAAATGGTTAACAAAAAGATCAAATTAACTTCCCTTGAAGTATTCAAACCAAAGTACACCAAACTTCCCTAACTACACTGACAAAAAACAGAGCGAACGAAGTCTCAAAAGAAAAACGGCAGGTCAACACTACAAAACACTGTTACAGAAAATAAATTAATATAACAAAATCGAAATAACTAATAATGAAGGTCCGGCAGGAGGAGAATCGCAGCAGCTCGCCTCAGGAAGTGGACCAGATGGTTTTAAACCCTCAATACTCGCTAAATCAATTGGAAAGAGGTGGAGCTATCCTGTGGGATCCTACTTGGAACAAAAAACACACACAACAATAACAGAAGAGAATATATCCATACATATACATACACGGGATTACATAATTCCGTAACGTCACACATTATGAGACTGAATGTTCTCTGAACGTTCTGAAACAAGTAGTAACATTTAGAACATTCCATCAATCATGTATAAATAATGTTTTAAACATTATTAAACAACATTCTATTAACGTTGCTGGAAGAACGTCTGTTCATAAGAACCTTGTGAGAACGTTCCCTGTTTGTTGGAATATTACAGTTATGATTTCTATTAGCATATTCATTCTCTCAAAAAATTGCTTCAAGACATTAAATGCATCTTATTCACTTTATGTTCCGTTTTTTGTGGATTTTTCTACATAGAATGCAGAAAATAATACATCATTGCATATATATTGCAGGCCTAGCATTTGCACATAAAAAAAACAAAATCATATATTATCATGATTGTATTTTTTATTGGCTTCTGTGTGACTAGTTGTATTGTAGAGACTCCATCTCATAAAGCTCGATCCTTTCACATGGATTTCCCTCTGCGAGGTTGAGTGTTGAGTCTGAACTGCATTTTTCCTCAGTACGTGTGAATTCATGATATTTGTATTCGTATTTCCCTCTGATCTATTTTTCTCTTTACAGAGGAAGAAGCCAAAGAACTCGAGGAAGCCAAAGAGCTAGAAGAAGCCAAGTCAGGTCAGTTACTTAAAATATTTTATGTATAAATGTACAGAAACAGTTCAAATGTGCTCCAGTATACTTCAAGAGCAAACGTGTGATGACATTTCGAACAAAAGTGAACTTCCCCGGAAAGTTCGCGTCTTTGAACTCCCATTGGTTCGAGGCGATCGATGATGTAACTGGTGGGTGTGGCTCTGAGGTTCTGCCTACTTTGAGGTGTAAATCTTCTCCAGTTAATTTCTTCTGTTCAGACGTGAGTGAAAACTTGGAACATGTTCATCTAAACGTGGGCATGTTTGCCAACAGTATATCACTGAAAAGGTGTTTCAAACCTCTTTTACTCCTGAGCAAAGAAAGACAAACATCTCAGGACTTTAAAAGCTTTCACTGCGAATTGAAGTGTGAAGAACTCAATACATTAAACTCACAAAAAAATAGTGCAGCTTTGTAGATATCTCTTCTATTAATGCTATTCTGGGCTCTGACTCCACTGTAAAAAAAAAAAAGAGTCATGGTTCAATCTCTTAATGACCCTCAATGGCATTGTAGTAATTATGATATTTAATGCAACTGGGTGAAATGTGACGGTAAATGTGAAACGAATGTGAAGAGTGCAATAATAGGACTCTAGATTTGATCTCTTCCAGCTTAAATCCGTCTTTAGTCCTTTCATCTTGAGCTTATGATTCTTTCCTCCCCATGATCTGTAGCTCTCCGAAAACGAATCTCGATGACAATTCATGAGCGTTTCTGGTTAAATCGGCGCGACTGTCAAGCAGAGCGAGCCCGTCTCTCGCCTCAGGTGAAGGCCAGAGTAAACGCTGGCAGAGTCCAGGTTCTGCTCCCCCTGTGGCTTTAATGTCATTAAAGATTCATTTGACTCCTTTAGTCTGATTGAATTATTCAGCCTGGCCATGAGCAGTAGAGTTAATACTATGAGATTTTAATAAGCAGGCAGGTGAAGAGGGTCAGAGAGAGAGAGAGAGCCGTGTCCGCGGTAATGGGGGTCTCATGAATATTTCACATGTGATGTGTGTCAGATGTGTGTGTGAACGACGTGACGGGATGAATCCTTCCGCGCTCCAAACGGACTGCTTTTGTGTCAGCAGCTTTTAATTTGACTTGATTGGGCAGTTATTCCAGTCTGTTGATGTGAACGACTGTTTTAGACAATTTTGTAAGTGTTAAAAGGATGCAATCTCATTTTTTTCCCCATATATGCTTAATACGACACATGCCTGCATTTAATAATTAATATATTTATGTTGCAAAATATTGTCAGGAAGTTATTGGATTGCCTACTTTTGACATTTTATAAGCCTCATTACCACATCCTACTTGGTATTTGGTACATTCTGAAGTGTACATCTTTAAAAAAAAAAACGTGTTTAAAAAAACAGGTTTAGCCATCAGGGTTATTATAGTATACTAAAACAAAAAACATATATTTTTATTACTTAAAATAAACATTAAATAAATATTAAAGACAAATTTATTTCTGCTAGTTGCCAAAGCAACATTTATGTACTAAGATTAAAAAAAATAAAACTGAATTAAAAATTGTTTTGACATATTTTAAACACACACACACACACAAAAACTTTATAAAAATAGTTTTAGTCACAGTTTTAGTAATATTTTGTTTTTTAAAACATGTCGAAATAGCATTTCATATTTATTTCAGTTTTAATATATATATATATATATATATATATATATATATATATATAATTGTATCTCAATCTCTTATTAGAATTATTTCTTCATAACTAATTTGCCGCACTGAATTCCATAGGCTAAATGATTAATATAAATCTGAATATTTGTCATATTAGATGCAATAGTATTTTTCCCCTTCCCTGTAGGTAATGAACGCCTAAATATCATTATGACATTACTCTCCTATGCTATTTTTTATACCTTTTTTTTGTGGAAATGATTGATTATTGTTTTTGACTCGAGCGGTGTTTTAATGTTTTAGACATGAGTGAGAAATTAAGCTACACTGTAATAATCTCACAAAGTTGAAGCAAGATGAATGATTAGAGTAAAGTGTTCAACCATTTGTAAGCTTATTTTTCTTCTTTTTTTAAAAGAAACCTAAAGAAAACATTCCACAAATGTGATGCTGACAGGTTATAAACCGTCTGTAAACAAGATTACATTTGTGAAATATTTCCATGTACAGATTATGTTATCATAAAACCTGAATAAAACAGCTTTTTTTTTTTTGCAGCTTTTTATTCGCACTATGAGGCTGCTTCAAACCTACACAACATTTCTAAAACTTTTATTTTGGTTATATTTTTTTAGCGTTTTGTACTGAAGCAACCAAAATGCAGCGTTGTGTAAAAGCGTTCTGTACTTGCTAGGTAGTTTCGATTTCATGTTCAGTTCAGTATCTGCAGTCTCCTGCTGCTTTCAGACTTTTCCTCCCTCACCATCTGCTACTTTCTTTCTACAAATTGATGATTGTCCTCATCCGGCAGATCCGCTGAGCTCACGTCTGTACAGTAGTTTCGCCCAGAGGAAAGCGTCTGTAAGTGTGCAGCTACAGCGTGTGCTTCAGGTGCCTTTTTCTCTGGTCACCGGTCTCGGTCTGTACTTGTAAACTGTAAAGATCAGATGGCTTTTCTCACTGTGCTGTTTAAAGATTATTCCTGACAAGCTTTCACGCTATTCTTGCCTTATAGAGTCGATGAGCAACGCTGTTCCTTTGGGTCACTGTTTGCTGTGAGAAAGACTCATTTACACCAACTGGTCAAGGGCAGGGTCGCTTTATTTTGCCCCCTACTGGACAGTATATGCTTCAGTAAATCACATGCATGAGCAGTGCTATTTTTTTGTTGATGCAAAAACATGGAACAGACATGCAAGTTATGATTCTGTTTTTGCGCAATTATAATACCTACTTATTCATTGTTGTTCTTTTAAAAATTATAATATATTATAAAACATGACAAGACATATAATATCTGGTGTTGATCACTAAAAGCATAACCAGAAATGCATTAGTGTTGAAATGTTTGCAGTAATGTATGAGCAAACACAGCTGATATTACATCGAATACTTTATACTCCATCAACAATACCTTTACGGTGCATTATACATGCAGACTCGTCGAAAGCGTTATGAAACTTCAATTGGTGCTGTGGATAAATCTGATCAATTCTGCTCACCCCCACATACAGTATCATATTAAAGTCGCTTCAGCTCCTCTACTTCCCTCACACACAAACATACTCACGAAACATTCAGAACTGCAGCTGCCTCGTATCCTAATAAATATAATCATATCATCAGATGGAAGTGAGCGTACATCATCTCTCTTAATTCATGACCAGTCAGATTGCACGTTCAGCTCCACGCAGAGATGTGTACGAGATGCCTAATACATTTATTATGAATTTGTGCAATTTTTTATAGATGTGAACAAGCTGCTAACCCGTAAGTAATAAACTGTGGTACAGACATGAATTATAGCTCAAATTATTAGTATTAGTACCTGTCAAAACTTTACAAAAAACTCGGGATATAAAGTAAACGCAAGAAAACAGCCAAAACAACAGAAACTGAGGGTGTTAAAGGTGAAGTATGTCGTTGCTGGCACTGGTGACATGTAGTGGACTTACACAGATAAAGTGTATTTTGCAAACACCCCTGCTACAGTAGCCACGCCCCCAAACTCAGCATGCTACAGTAGCCACGCCCCAAACTATGTCTGCTACAGTAGCCACGCCCCAAACTCTCAGTCTGCTACAGTAGCCATGCCCCAAACTCAGTCTGTTACAGTAGCCATGCCCCAAACTCTCAGTCTGCTACAGTAGCCACGCCCCAAACTCTCAGCCTGCTACAGTAGCCACACCCCAAACTATGCCCGCTACAGTAGCCACGCCCCAAACTCTCAGCCTGCTACAGTAGCCACACCCCAAACTCTCAGCCTGCTACAGTAGCCACGCCCCAAACTCTCAGCCTGCTACAGTAGCCACACCCCAAACTATGCCCGCTACAGTAGCCACGCCCCAAACTCTCAGCCTGCTACAGTAGCCACACCCCAAACTCGCAGTCTGCTACAGTAGCCACACCCCAAACTCTCAGCCTGCTACAGTAGCCATGCCCCAAACTATGCCCGCTACAGTAGCCACGCCCCAAACTCTCAGTCTGCTACAGTAGCCACGCCCCAAACTATGCCCGCTACAGTAGCCACGCCCCAAACTCTCAGCCTGCTACAGTAGCCACACCCCAAACTCAGTCTGCTACAGTAGCCACGCCCCAAACTCTCAGTCTGCTACAGTAGCCATGCCCCAAACTCAGTCTGTTACAGTAGCCATGCCCCAAACTCTCAGTCTGCTACAGTAGCCACGCCCCAAACTATGCCCGCTACAGTAGCCACACCCCAAACTCAGTCTGCTGCAGTAGCCACGCCCCAAACTCTCAATCTGCTACAGTAGCCACACCCCAAACTCAGTCTGCTACAGTAGCCACGCCCCAAACTCTCACTCTGCTACAGTAACCACGTCCCAAACTCAGTCTGCTACAGTAGCCACGCCCCAAACTCAGCCTGCTACTGTAGCCACGCCCCAAACTCTCATTCTGCTACAGTAGCCACGCCTCAAACTCAGTCTGCTACAGTAGCCACGCCCCAAATTCAGTCTGCTACTGTAGCCACGCCCCAAACTCTCACTCTGCTACAGTAGCCACGCCTCAAACTCAGCCTGCTACAGTAGCCTCACCTCAAACTCACACTACTAGGCTTGTTCGCGTTGTGTCTGCGCTGTGCTGACCAATTGGCGTATGACATCAAATACAGCGAGAGCGTTTAAAAAGCATAGAGTCGCCTGCTCTTCATTCTGGATGCTTTCAATGTTCTGATGGTGCTTGAGGGAGTCAATGTTTACACTTTTGAGGGGAGATAAACCCATGAATAGCATACTAATAGAATCAATGAATAATAAACTGGGTAAAGAGAACTAAACGAGACACATGTGAAAACAATCAGTAACCCTAGAGACAAACAAGGGCTTAATAAGGCAAGAAACTAATCAGGACCAGAAACTAAACAGAGGGGAACTAAGAGCACAGATGAACCCTGACAATATCAATGATACTACAACAACGATTCCAAGAATTTAGACTTATAACTTGTGGCAAAAAGGCAATAAACGGAGCGACCCGAGCCGTAGCTAAGGATCAGAATAACGTGGAAGCTTAGGTGCAGACAGAAGGGAGTATTCGTAACACGCACACATTCTCTCCCACTGTCATTTTTATTTTCCATTGACGTCATCATTATAGAATTTTTCATGCCATTCATGCCGTGTCTGTCTGGCATGGTCTTGCAACCCTTGGCAACTGAACTGACCACCCCAGGGAGCTCCATTCATCCGACTCCTTCAGACCGGCTGCTTTTGCGTGCGTGTGTGTGTGTGTGTTTTGTTTGCATGTATTGTGTTGTGTTGCTTGCTCACAGTTAAATGTCACATACTGTTGCACCTCTAAAAAAACAACAAGAGAAAACACAGGTCTATATTTGAGTGCTGGGCAGGCTGTAATGATGTTGGGTGTGTAGACTGCAGTTTGCTCTCCGGGGAGTACGAGCCTGAGATGGTTGTTACCTGCCCAGACGAGCTCAATACTGCTTTTTTACTAGCCTTGAGTTGTTTACCTCGTCTTCTCCTTCACATCCTTAAAGAAAACTCTTTCCTTCTCTCTGTTTCAGCCGCAACACCTCTAAAGAGCTAAAGTTGGAGACCACAGGTAAGTGTCTTTATGATTTACACCGACCAAGATATTTTACATTTTTAGGGGTACATTTATGATTTTTATGATATTTTTTCTGTGCATTCTCTGAAATACTCACTGAAATATTATTCTATAAATATTAGTATATTTATTATAATATTTATCTTTATTCATGTTATTATTATTATTATTATTATTTTAATATAATACGTATTATTATTAATATTAATATTATTATTTATTATTTCAGGGTTGAGCAAAATTCAGAATATTGACTACCAAAACAGAGCAGACAATTAGAGCATTCTGGGAAATTATAATATTTCTTGCATCACAGTTTGTTTATTTATTTTTTATTTATTTTAAATACAACTTTATAAATTGTAACATTATGTAATATTTGTATTTAATTTATTTTATATAAATGTACAAAGATTTAATTAATTCAATGAATTTAAACGTACAATATTTATAAATATAATATTATTTTTTTAATTAATAATATAATATATTTGTATATAATATAAATTTCTATAGGTTTGAAATTGGTACAATTATTGGTAATTCATACAGAAAAACAAAATCATTTATTCCAATATTACATTTAGTCATTTACGTTTAGTCATTTTAGCAGACGCTTTTATCCAAAGCGACTTACAAGTGAGGAATACAAAACAAGCGACTCTTCATGAATTGGCAAATAGACACAGGAAGTGCTCACAATACAAGTTTCAGACATTGCTCAGTAACATAAGCTAGAGTAGGAAGGGAAAAAGGAAAGGATGGAAGGATTTTTTATTATTTTTTTATGAAGGGATTAAGTGTTCACGGAAGAGATGAGTTTTCATGAGTTTTCATATTATTCCATATATATATGTATATATGTGTGTGTGTGTGTGTGTCTGTACAAACCTGCAATTAATTGAATACATTAAACATTTACATTAAAATGTAAAATATTTATAAACATATGTTATAGTATATTTCTAAATATATGTTTATAATACAAATTTCTATAGGTTTGATATTTAAAAGATTCTGTAAATGCCTCAAAGTAATTCCTACATATTCCTACAAATTCTTCCATTATTACCATTTTAATTCAGCTTAAATTCACAATTCTGCATCAATTGAATTTCAGGAATCGGATCGGTGCCTAAAAGGCATTTTCAATTCCATTTGTGACAAGTGTTTTTGAGCAGCGTGCTCTGCAGCGATCTTTCCATTTTAATAAAGCATCATTATCTTTATTCCGTGAAGGACGTTCAGAAGTTCCCGAAGTCTTGACGTTCTGCTCCGAATAATATCCACTAGGTCAATGGTTGCCATGACGAATTCATTTCAGTGTCAAGTCATTAAAGTGGCCTGGTGGACTGCGCCTCTGCCCTGCCATGCTAAGCCTGATTACTGCTAATCACCAGCCCTTTGAATCATTAAAAAGCCAGACGCAGGTGCAAACGTATAGGGACGAGGTTGCAGGAAAGAAATCCTTTCGAAAGAGAGGTGGAAAAAAGCTCCTATTGCTAAGACAAGGAAATTAAACGTCATATTTTGCTTTCCCAGACACGTAGGAGGCAGACTGACTCGCTGACATCGACGAGTCACACTATTTTTAACTGCCACTCTCACGTCTTAATTACAAAGTAAAGAATAAGCGAATCTGTCTGTCGTGTGAGAAATTGGCATCGCGTTTTTAATCGGAGACGTGCCAGGACGAGTATCTAGGGACATTAGCTTATGTTCAAACATTGTTTAGATCAAAGCAAATGAAGTAGACATGTCCATCATGTTTAGAGGAACCGGGCTTGCTGGGATTAGGAGCGTTGCATTGATTTTCTGAGCTTGACACAACAGTCCTACTTTAGTTCTTAGCTGTGGTGCAAGCCAGACTGACCCACTGCCCCTGGTGATGTCCAGTGTGCCCAAGGCAACCTGCGCTGCTTTGTTTCCCGATCTGTTTGTTTGCACTGGGATATTTTTGGAAATTGCATCATGAACCGCTGTAAAAGGCCTGAGGGGTCGCCTAGTTTCATAACATCATCCTTCTCTGCTGTTTGTCTGAGAACTGTAGATGTGGTTCATACCGACTGGACAATCTTGACCTGCAAGAGCTGTTTTGTCGGTAAGGAGTCTTTGGATCATATAGGAAGGACATCAGATAAATCTTCATTCAGGGGATGAAATTTAATCACATTTTCACTCTATATGTATTTTACTAGTAGTGACCGTAAAGACATTTATCAGGTTACAAAAGTTTCTATTTCAAATAAATGCTGTTCTTTTGAACTTTCTATTTATCAAAGAATCCTTGTAAAAAAAAAAAAAAAAGAGAGAGATTTAAACTCATAATTGCAAGTTATAAAGTCAGAATTGGGAGAAATAAACTTGCAATACTGACTTTTTTTCTTGCAATTGTGAATTTAGTATGTGAGTTTATATCTCATATTTTTGAATTTTCTTAATATTGTGAATTTATATCATAATTCTGACTTTTCTCAATATTGTGAGTTTATAATAATTTTGACTTTTCTCAATATTATGAGTTTATTTCTCATAATTATGACTTTTCTCAATATTATGAGTTTATTTCTCATAATTCTGACTTTTCTCAATATTGTGAGTTTATCATAATTATGACTTTTCTCAATATTATGAGTTTATTTCTCATAATTATGACTTTTCTCAATATTGCGAGTTTATATCTCATAATTCTGACTTCATAACTCGCAATTGCAACTTTATATCACACGATTCTGGGGGATAAAGTCAGAATTGTGAGATAAAAACTTGCAATTACCTTTTTTGTGTTTGTTACACACTTATTAGTATTCCAAAGTATTTAGATTAAGTTACTAAACTTGAGCAATTACACTGTACTAATTATTCCTATAGAAAAAAAATATTTTAAGTTGTAATAATATTTCAAAATATTACTGTATTTTTTATCAAATAAATGCAGGCTTCTTTCAAAACATCACAGCAATGGCTATTTGCAAAATTTGATTTATAGGGGGATTTGCATTATATTAATAATAGATCCTTTTTAAATATGTTTAACACCATCACATGTATTGTATTTCACTGTATTTGTCCTGGACTCTGTTATGTAACGTGTTCAGAGGGAAAGCACAAAGACGAAGGCAAATAGGAAACAATGTCTTTTAATGATAATCCAGGCAGGGAGAACACAAAAAAACGTGAAGGTACAGACGTCTAACCATAAACGAGAACGGACGTGGACTGAGGGAGAACACAGGGAATATATACATGTGACAAACAAAAGGAGAAACAAGGTAATTGACAAGACAGCTAATGATGATGGACTAATGAGGGGGAAAAATCAAACAAAGAACACATGTGATAAAATGACAAACAGCAAACAGATAAACATATCCCTGACAGACTCACTCATTTATAATAGTAACTGGTGTCACTTTACAGTAAAACTAAACGCAGCCCAATGTTAAGCGAGACTGCCGTGGTTGTGGCATCTTCTGGAAGATAGTTATTGTTGCGGGTGGCATAATAGCAATATTACCACTGTAATATTGTGCTCAAATTTGTTTTGTTCTGATTACAATTCTGGCAACAGCCCTCTGAATGAGCTGCAGCGGTCTAATGGTCTTTTTGGGAAGGCTGGCAATGAGTAGCATTTGCAGTACAGTCTGTCCTGCTGGTAATGAATTTGTGATTGAATTTTTCTAAATCTTGTTTGCAAACAAAATTTATGTTTTGTTTTGGTTTTTTAGATGATAATAAGCTGATTTAGTGATTGCTTTGAGATGACTACTGAAACCAAGATTTTTTAAAAACAGGAGAGGTCCCAGGATTGAGCCCTGGGGGTCTCCGCACGCCATGGAGGTCCAAATAGATTCATAGTTGCCTTTATTATCGTAGTCCTAGCCAGTTTTCCAGTCTTAAGTGCAAATTGTGTTTGACAGTGTCAAACTCAGCATGATGGTGTAATAAAAACCAGCACTAATATTTGGCTTGAATCAGTATTTAAGCATTTTAATTGTGTGTCTTCACGAGTGACGTCTAGGGTTAGGTACCGAAACCCGGTGCCAATACGGCACCGGTACCTATATAACCGGTATGTACCAGATTGAATCAGAATGCGAATGTCGGTGCCTCATTTCGGGGCCACTTAAATGCCTGAAGTGATTGAAATATTTGTCCTCTGGTGCGACACGGACGTAAGAAGCATCAGATTCATCAACACGCCTGATCGCTAGTTAAATTGAAATACTGCTTTTATGGGGTGTCAGAATGCTCTGAAAAATTATTTCCTGAATGAGAAAACTCACGTGAACGTTGGAAAGCTTTGATGGTACCCATTACATCTTTGTAGTAATGTTACTGTCCATTTTGTTTTCACATTTCGAAGTAAAAATCACAAATCGTCGGGAAGTGAGACCATCCGTGAAGCGCGTAAGCGCAGCAACTACACTTGCGCTGATTACCGTTAGCTTAGCTAGCTAAATTAAACGCGCTTAAATTAAAATGCCTAAAACTAAATGCTCCAAACTGTGGCTATATTTCACCAGAAAGGATTCCGACACCGCGACGTGCAGCAAATGTTTTACAACAGTTGCGTGTAAAGGGGGAAACACGTCAAACCTAATGAAACATTTGAGGGCACATGGAATATGCACCGTGTTTGACAGCTTGCGGACATCAGCTGGCACTATCAGTGTGGATGACCCCAGCCCCAGTAAGCGGGACAGTCTTCCCATATTGTCTGCACTTTCAAACAGGCCTCATCGACACCATCTGAGAGAGTTTTCTCCTGTGCAGGACATGCAATAAGTCAGGAGAGGTGTCGTATTTTGCCAGAGAAGGCAAATATGGTCATATTTCTGCAAAAAAATTGCTGAAATTTGAAGCTGTTAAATTATTGTAGTTGAGCTAGTTGGCTTAGGTTTTACTGTTGTTGTGTTTTGTATTTACTTATATATTCATGTATACTTTAAACTTTTAATATATTGTTCAATGTAAAGAACTTTTTTGTCCAGTAAAAAGGTATTCTTGGCTGAGTCATCCACCATCATTTTGTGGCTTTTTTAAAAGTATCGGTTCAGGCACCGTTTTGCCACCGGTACCGTTTTAAAAGTATCGATTTGGCACCGGTATCGAAAAAAAAAAAACGATACCCAACCCTAGTGACGTCAGTGTGCTGTGATCTTATTGGAACCCAGATTGCAAATTGTCCAAGTAGCAATTTGAGTGTTGGAATTTGTTCTGCTGATTGAAAACAATCACTCTTAGCATGGCCATTAATTTAAGTGTTATTTTCTTTTAATCTAACATCATCCAACCATCTTTTTCCACCAAATTAAAGTTATTTCTTTATTTCTCATGGCAGAATGACAAGTTTTTAAAAAGCTTGAACAAATCTGTTATTTAGTTTTTTTATTTTATTTGGAAAGTCTTAATATAATTAGGTGGAAAAATATTTTTGGGATACTAAAGTTAATTAAACATTTTGAATATGCTTGGATTCTCATTTAATTAAATTTTTTCTAAAAGAAACAGATTTAGGAGAAAAAAATTGTAGGAGAGATAAAAAAATTACAGTGACTTAAAAAATAGAATAATGTGCACTGATGAATGGTGCACAATAAGAGCATTAGAAAGTTAAAAGGATGCATTTTGATTTCATATTGACTTTAGAAGTGCTGACTTTTCTGTATCTGCGTTTGGCCCCATATAGCGGTCTAAGATTGACGTCTAATCGGGAGCACATTAGATAAATTTACTGTATGCCTTGAGTAGGCCCTAGTCCTTCTATCACTTATCAAAACAGAAATAGAGGAAGCCACAGGCACATTGGGTTCCCTCTTGTTCTGGGAACATTTGTGAATGTCACTGCTACTGTAGCGGAGACCTGACACATCACTGAGAGCTGTTATCAGTTATCAGTCGAGCAGCGCACGCAACAGCTCTCCAGCCTTCAGCGAGAAGCCCCTGTAGAAGCGGGAGATGGAAAGCTGCTGTGATGTTTTGCAGGTGCATCACTTCATGTCCACATTTTTTTTTTTTTTTAAAGGCTGCATTTTTAATTGTTCTGCACAACAGCATCATGACAGTGACTCGATGACAACCAAGCTCTCTTTAGTCTTTTTAGCTGATAAAAACTCCATATTGCCATATATCTCCAGCACGGTATTACACGGTAACATTAGTAGTGTACTGCTGACAAAACTGCTTTACCAAAGTCCCACCATTGTTGCACTGCTTGAAAGGAGGACTTTGTGATTTTAAACTACCCAAAAACATGCCAAAGTGTCTTTAAAACTGTATTATGACCAAAGGAACACTATTAATATCCTAGTATGCACTTTTAGCCTTAGTCTTCAACATAAACATTGTATACTATCATGAAAAGCAATTTCTAATGGTGCTCACTATGTCTAAGTTTTGTTAGGGATAATTGTTCCTCACAACAGCCATTCCACAGGGGTGTAGAGGGTCTCTAAAACATTTTCAAAACTGCTAAAACATGTTCTAATGTCAACATCATAAGAACATTATTATATGGCGGCTCCTCCATTAAGTGCCATGTTATGGCTTTAAAAAAAGAGACTTTTTTTCTCAATCTCAGTCAATCAGTATTTCTTCTTTCAAATCTCTTTTTTTTTCCCCCTGATGACTTTTACCCCATTTCAATTCAGAATACAAACTTCACTCATAATGCAAAATAAAAATGAGCACAGGCCCTAAAGAAAACACAATATTGCCATATTTCTGAGATTTTGTTTTTCTCTGTACACTTCAGTCTGAGAGCTCTGCATCAGAAATACACACTCTCTTTTGAAGTTGGCGAGACCAGGGGCAATTGTAACATTTTAGATATATGTATATATTTTCCTTCATAATTCATACACTATGACAAAAACATGCGTGTGTACTAAAACTAACGACAGACAGACAGACGGACGGACGGATGGATGGATGGATGGATGGATGGATTCATAGATAGTCAGTGTCAGTGGAATATTTTTTTTTTCTAACTTGCCGTCTCTCTCAACACTATGGAAGCTTATTTGCGCCACGAAATAAAATGACTTTTTATTTCACAATTATGACTTTTCTTTTCTCAGAATTGCGAGTTATAAAGTCAGAATTGTGAGTTATAAAGTCAGTTGCGAGTTATAAAGTCAGAATTGCGAGCTATAAAGTCATAATTGTGTGATATAAAGTCATAATTGTGGGATATAAAGTCAAAATTGTGGGATATAAAGTCAGAATTGAGATATAAAGTCAAAATTATGAGTTATAAAGTCAATTACGAGTTATAAAGTCAGAATTGCGAGTTATAAAGTCAGAATTGCGAGTTATAAAGTCATGATTGTGTGATATAAAGTCAGAATTGTGGGATATAAAGTCAAAATTGTGGGATATAAAGTCAGAATTGAGATATAAAGTCAGAATTGTGGGATATATAGTCAGTTGTGAGTTATAAAGTCTGAATTGTGGGATATAAAGTCAAAATTGTGAGATATAAAGTCAAAATTGTGGGATATAAAGTCAGAATTGAGATATAAAGTCAGTTGTGAGTTATAAAGTCTGAATTATGGGATATAAAGTCAAAATTGTGGGATATAAAGTCAGAATTGAGATATAAAGTCATAATTGTGTGATAAAGTCAGAATTGTGAGTTATAAACTCAGTTGTGAGTTATAAAGTCAGAATTGTGTGATATAAAGTCAGAATTGTGAGTTATAAAGTCAGAATTGAGATATAAAGTCAGAATTGTGAGTTATAAAGTTAGAACTGTGGGATATAAAGTCAAAATTGTGGGATACACATTTGTGAGTTTATATCTCACAATTTTGACTTTGTAACTCGTAATTCAGACTTTATAACTCAGAATTGTGAGTTTAAATCTTGCAGACAGTGTGGTTTTGCTTTTGCTGAAGTTGTAGACATCCATGAC
Source organism: Zacco platypus (assembly GCA_038088235.1). Lineage (NCBI taxonomy): Eukaryota > Metazoa > Chordata > Actinopteri > Cypriniformes > Xenocyprididae > Zacco > Zacco platypus. Next base: position 9,272,038 of record CM076075.1, on the reverse strand, counting down.
TTGTGCCGTCTGTGTCCAGCATCATGTCAGTGCCTCGGGGCCTGATTCATTCAGCGTGTGCTGACCGCTGGAGCAGACCCTCCGCACACACTCATGCGTCAGACAACTTCACTGAGGCAAGAGCACCTGAGGCAGATCAGATGCCAACTTTTACTAGTTTTCATTGAAAATTTACCGTCTGGGTCGAAACATTGCCTTATTTCTTCCCTGAAGAATCAAGCCCTGTTCCATCACTGCTTTCATGTACTACGTCATGCTAGAAGTTCACACTTTTTCAGTGGAGGTGAAGAGAGCCACTAAAGACACGGCCTCACGGGAGCACGAACACTGTAAATCATTCAGGTTATAGATTGAAGGTACTTCCTGGAAGAGCATGGAAAGGTCACAGCTTAAAGGTGGAAGGCAGGACGAATGGAGATCTATTGTGAAAACCTATAGAAAGATCAATAATTGAACCATAAAAAACTCTTTTCCCATTACAGTGATTTCATCCTTTAGTTTAGTCTCATCTTGTGTATCTACAGTATAAATGTGAGTGCACTGCATCTTGTGTTTATACTTTATATACTCTATATATAGTTTATATCACACTGACTTGTGGCATTGAAAACCATTGCAAACTGGATTGTCATGAAACTAGATTTACATGAGGAGCATGATCACATTTACATTCAAACAATAATTAATCTACATAGATTGAAACCAAACCGCAAAGTTTAGGTCATAAAGTGGTTAATCGTATGGCTGAAGTCAGACTGAATGAATGAAAGTGTTTTTTGTGTGTCTGTCACTTGCAACAACGCTGAAATAAGCACAGCGCAGATAGTGTGAGTACTGTAACCTGTTAATACGGGCGCCAAGAAGAAGCTGCTTTATGTGCATGCAGCGTGAAACGGGCCTCAAAGTAGGCAGCGTGGTAGTACGCCGTTCCAAACATAGCCAGAGAGATCTTTATTGCCAAGCACTGTGAGTCTGAGAAATACATCAAAGTCTAATATAAAAAACAACCAGCTCCCTCTAGCAGTTCAGAAAACAGATGATGATTGGAAGAAGGAAGATAGAGAGGATGAGGAGGAAAAAGAGAGCTGTAATTGCAGTCCCACACACCCAGACCCTTTACTGAAATAGCCTTGCAATTTTCAAGACAAGTAATGCAGTGGCCTAAGCATTTCCTCAAGCCTTCTTTTTTTAATCTAAAGTCATTTACGCTCATGTTCATAGCCACGAGCTTCATGTTTTGGTCTTTGATGGCCGTGGACTTAAAGTCCACTGAAACTTTTTCGGTGTGATTTGCATCATGACCTTCGGTGTTTCCAGACAGACTGAAACACAGATTCTTGTATAACAGTTTATGTATGATTGTTTAATGCAGCAGAATATCTGATTTAATGATAATGGAAGTCGGTGCATGTTGTATTATTAAGTATCATGGGATAACTTCACCATAAACTTCTCTGATATTCAAATATTGATATTTTCTTTTGATTAGTGCGGTCCTGCATACACACACACACACACACACACTCCATTTACTTTCACTTCAGTTTTATTCAGTTTTATAAAGTTCATGTTATTCTAGTAGTTGTTCGAGTAAAAGGCAAGAACAGTCATTATTCACTTAAAATCTTTTTGGTGTGAAACATTTTATGTTTATTTTTTTTTTTTTAGAATTTTTTTTACTTTATCGGAATGGTACAAAACTTGGAAAAGGTTTTGGCACTTGCTGTGTGAACACAATAAAATTATGCACGTGATTTGAAAAAGTTAAAAACATAATGAGCGCATTGGAAATGAATGGAGACGAATTTCATCTAGTGAAAACTTGTGGTACTGAAAGCTCATTTATTGAGATATCAAGCTCAAATTTGGAACACAACTTGTTTAGATATATGGCTTTTATTTTATTACCATTATAGATTAAAATGTGTTTTTCAAAACATATATTTCATATAAAAATTATGAATAACAATAACGTACAAAACTGTAACTTTTTTTAAGTTCACTTCAGTAATAATCTGTCAAGTGTTGTCTTTGAAAAGAGATCAAAATGAAAACTCTAAAGCGTTCGAAATTTATTACCGTTTAAGTTGGAAATTTAATTTTCAGGTCTATTCTGAATAAATGTAAATAAATAAAATAAAAGTGAATAAAAACTTCAGCACAAATATAATTTAGTACCATAAAATCCCCTAAACAATACAAAATATTAAATAAAAAACATTTTCAAACTAAAATATACTTCATTCATTTTATTGAAATAATAATAAAAAAAAGTTTTGGTAATTTACATGGTAAGAGCACCAGAGGATTTGTTGATTCAGTTTTGTTTAATAACTGTGTAAAATGCATCAATTATGAAATAAGTTCAATTAAAGTGGACCTATAACGCCCCTTTCACTAGATGTAATATCAGTCTCTGGTGTCTCCACAATGTGTGTGAAGTTTCAGCTCAAAATCCCCCACAGATCATGTATTATTGTCAAATTTGCCTCTATTTGGGTGTGAGCAAAAACACGCCGTTTTTGTGTGTGTCCCTTTAAATGCAAATGAGCTGCTGCTCCAGAAGAGGGCGGAGCTTTAACAGCTCAACAACAACAAAGCTGGAGAATCTCACTCAGACAAAATAAGGAATGTGTTCATCCTTACATTGTTCAAACCGGAGTCGACACTGATGGAGAGACTCAGGAAGAAGTTCCAACTTTTAGACGTTTCTGAACGGTTAGTGGATAAATTGATGTAGTTGCTGTGGAGTTGATCAACTCATCACTAGCATGTGTCGTCATGTTCATCTTTTTTCCTTGAATTGACCCTCGTTTGTGAAGCGGTCCGCCGTAAAATGACGGCATCAACAACACTCGACTACAACAACTCTTCCTCTTCTCTAAAGCAGCCCAACATGGCCCCGCCCCCTTTGTTGTGCGTTCTCAGGGGCGGGGTTTATGTAAATTTTAGGGTTTGTGATGTCATTAACCTAAGAAGAAGCTCTGTTGTAGTCCTGACGAGCTGTTTGTTGTAGTCCTTAAAAAGGGTTCCTTCTGCTTAAAGATGGGGATGCATTAGTGGTAGAGTTGAAACAAGCCGTTCGCAGCGAAAAAATACCTTAAATTCAAAATTGAATGCCAACAGGATGCAAACATTGGATCTGCCTCGATGCCTTCCTAGCTTCGTTTTTCAGGTTTTGGACACTATAAGCTATGCTTTGTGGTCTAAACATAGGTCTGTTTGTCTCCCAAGACAATATATATTTTTCAGAAATGTTAAATGGTGTGCAGTTAGTGTGTTTCTGCTTATGCATGCCTAAAAATAAATATATCCGCGAACACTCCCTCTGTATTTCCATTCTGAGAGGAGCAGTGATGGCTCACTGCAATGGTGCAGGACTTCATATGAAACTTAATGGCTGTCAAAGCGATCCTTTCAACAGACAGAGCCGATAGGGGCAATTAGTGGCAGATAATGGCTCGCCCGCCCATACCTTAAGTAGTGCACTAGAATATTGATTTAATTCTCATCCTATATATTCCCCTTAACCATTTGCTGTCACTCCAAAAATATCTCTGATGGTGGCAGGCTGTCCATAGAGCTGCAAATGCTGAAACAGTGGGAGAGAATGAGAACAACGAGGCTTTTTAGGATGGAGGTTTACAGTATAGCAGAGAGAGAGTGTTTCTATGAGCGCCTGAGGAGGACTGTGCTTTCTATCAGTGCTGTGAAACACTGGAAGAGGATGTTCAGAGACGTGAGTGGCGTAATAAGGAAGTAGGGCCGTTCAGGGACGATTCGAGACCTTCACAATGCCTAATTCATTCTTAATGTGAACCAAAACCAATCAGGAAGTCAACTATAGGGCTTTAAGGGCAATGTTTACACTGGAAAAACAAGACAAAACAGAGTTTATTATTGCCATGTTATTTATTGCTACATAGAGCAAAAAAAAATATGAGAAGGAGCCCGAGACACTGAGCGAGTTCATGTAATCACACTGTGTGTCCTGACAGAGCGGCTTCCCTTCAGAAAACATCACCTGACTTTGTTTGTCAAGCTGACTGTAAATAGTTTGAATGGCTTAAAGACAAGCAAAATGACCTGTTTACTAACGTATATCCCAAATAAATAAATACATACATACATACATAATAAATAATGAATAAATAAACTTATTATTATTATAATTTTATTTATTTTTTAAACATAAATAAATATTTTATAGTGGATTTTATAATAGTAATTAATAATAATAATAAATAATAACAGCAACTATTATTATTGTTATTATTATTATTATTATTATTATTATTGGTTTATTTTTAAACTTAAAATACATATTTTCCAGTTTCATAAAGATTTAATAATAATAATAATAATAAATATAACAAATAATGATGATAATAATGATGATGATGGCTATTGATTTATTAGTTATTAATTAGTTATTATTATTATTGGTTTGCTTGTTTTTTAAATGGTTTAAATAAATAAATAAATATTTCCGGTTTCATAACTTAATAATAATAATAATAGTAATGGTTATTATTTATTTTTAAAACATTATAAATAAAGAAATAAATAAATTCCAGTTTCATAAAGGTTTTATGGATTTCAAATAAATTAAATAATAATTTTAAATGTAGTTATTTAGTTAATGAAGTTAATCTATTAACTAAATGCCAATGACATTCCAGCCAGCTCTGTTTCCTGCTAGTTTTCTGTTTCACTTGAAAATCCATCACATTATGTCGCTAAATGTGCTTTCAACAGATTAACATGGACCAGAACTGCTGAGCGTGAACTAGTTTCAGGAAATCTCACCCCGACCGGACAGAGTGACCGTTGCTAATCTATGTGTTCTCCGTGTCAGAAATGGCGTGAGCGCTTGGCACACGTCAGAATGAGAACCGGCATCAATTTACTGTCAGGGATTTGTCGTGTCACGTGCGCCGCATTCAGCGTAGACAGCATCACTGATGATAATGGCTTCTGTTTGCTTTTTCAGTGTAAGAAACCACTTCATTTCCAAAATAAAAGCCAACATAGACACTTTCCTCACAGAAAGTGGAGCAGAAGATAAAAAGTACATCTGTCTTGTAAATGAAAAGCATCCCTCCACAATACGAACTACAGTAGAAGCCATTGGCTTTATTGTTCTTGCATTATTAATGGTTGTTCTGACATGGAGCCCCCAAAGGTGGACAGAAGGAGGGAGAGAGGAGGTGGAAGGGAGAGAGGAGCGATAGAGAGAGTCGAGGACGGAGGCAGTAGATCAATGACGACTAATGAACACGCCTGGAGTCTCGTTCCACTCATCGCGTGACACAGGTCACCCTCCTCCAAGGTCTCTCGCCTTTCCTCTGTTACGTAACCAGCCTGAGGGTTCAATTAAGTGCCATAGATTACCCACAATGCAAAGGCAGGATACGTCTCCTCATACACATCGCCATAGGCTTTCTTTAGTGGACACCACTCGATAAAGTGTGTTTTAGATTGTGGCGTGAGAGTTTCACATGCACATAAATCATTTTTATGTTTGGACAGGTGAATCCCACAAAGCTTATGCTGTAAAATTCACCAATTATGAAACAAATTCAATTTCAGAAATCAAGCTGCTCTAAAAGACAACAGTGTGATTATTCCGCTCGATTCAGATCAAGAAACATGGCAATCCATGTTTCCACTGTTATACGGTAGGGGGCGCTGTTACACACCTTCTGAAAGAGTTCAGAATCTCCAGATCAAAACACAGGTGAAGAAGCAGAAACAAGCGATAGAAGCGTTGCTGACGCTCATGTAAAATAATACGATTGAATAATTTTGAAGATTTGAGGTGTTGATGAACTCCATCTGTGTTTGATCATCGCTCTGAATCCCATCTGGATGAAGATTTTGACAAAAACACAATTTTCTCAGCTTTTTGGTCAAAATATTGCTTTTAATGTTAAACTTCCCCAAGTGTTGGTAAAGAAGAATTCATGACGCTAGAATAAAATGGTTGTTTTGTTGTTTAAAAGCAGAGGCTCTTTTCTTACTTTTAATATATTGACTGTTCAGATATTCATAACTAAATATTCTGGGGGCCATGAAAGTTTTGTGAAATAAAAATTCTGGCGCTGGCTGACATTTTCTATCATCGAAATGAAAATTACATTATCATATTTGTAGCTGTTGGATGAACAAAAGAATGTGATGAAACTACACTTACTTACATTCCAGCTAAACCATAGAATAAGGTTAGATTTGAACCGAACCGTTATTGTTTTACTGATTAGAATTTGCAGACAACCTGATGATAGACTGCAATGTCACATTCCCCTGTCTAGTGCTATTGGGGCATGTTGTCACAAAAAGCTGTGCGATAACAGTGCTCAGTAGATTCAAAATAGATTCAAAAAAATATCTTATAGGGATAATTCACCCAAAAATGAAAGGTATCCTATAATGTACTCACCCTCAAGCCATCTGGTGTATATGACTTCTTTTAGCCAAGCAAAAGAACACAAAATCTCTTGGCTCTTCCAAACTTTATAAAGGGAGTGAATAGTAACCCAAAAAAGTGCATCCATACAACTCCAGGGCCTTCTGAAGCGAAGTGATGTGTTTTTGTAAGGAAATTATCTATAATTATACCTAAAAAATGTAATTTTATACTTCTAATTCATGACTGGTGTTTTGTTTTGCTCCATGCTTCCACGTTCGTCAATTCGTCATACGTCAGGTCAGAGGTCACTAGACTCGCTAGACTCCGCCTTTACCGGAAGCCAGTTATTATTTATAAAGTTATAAATATAGATATTTTTCTCACAAAAATGCATCACGTCAGATCAGAAGGTCTTTATTAACCCCTTGGAGGCGTCTGGATTATGTTTATGACGGATGGATGTGCTTTTTTGAGCTTAAAAAAAAATACATGATGATAACATATAATATAACATATATATTATATGTTATCGTTCACTCCCATTATAAAGCTTAAAGGTCTTTAAAGAAATAATAATCTCCTTTACATGTTTTGTGGTGGAGTGAGCTCGAGTGCTCTTTTGCATGTCAGGGAGGCTGAATGGCTTGTTTTCCCCCATCATTCTGTCAGTGCCGTGAAATGGTCAACAGCTCTGAGCCTCAGGCTCTTTCTGTCAGCAACACTAAATATCTTCGCACACAGTGTCCCTACAGATTCTCTCTGTCTGTTAAACCATCTCCTAGAACACACACACACACACACACACAACAACACGCAACCTAAATCTCACGTCAGGTCCGATGGGAGCCGCCGGCTTCTTCTGCTTGTCTGTTAAACTATTGCTTCACTCACATGAGCGCACACATTCGCTCTCATCAGTCCCTGCTGGAAGTTGGCCTGAATGTTTTAGTTGTTATATGATTTATTAAACTGTTTTCCTGTGTAATTCATTTGCTTGGGTGTGAATCATTTAGTAGTGCTAAATATACCTGTGTTTACTTGTGTAATCAGTTTAATAAAAGTTAAAGTCAGAGAGCGTGTACAAATACAGCTGGGTCTCTCAGTTGAATATGATTTCAGATTCTTTTACTGTGTTTTTCCCATTTTCAATGATTGAACTATTCGGCATTTGAGTCATTTGATTAGAATCATTTTTGCTTGCCGCCATTTCTCGGTCATTTTACTGATATGGACTCGGATAACGCAAGATTTCTTTTGCTGTGTGCGTCTCAGATGGGGTAAATTACTCTGTAGATGCTCGAGTGAAGCCGTGTGGGTTTCTGCGTGCCTCAAAGAACCGATGACTCAAGTGAATCACATACTCTTTGACGAATCTCTGAAGTGTGCTCTTCAAATAAACGAGTATAAAAAGCAGATGTCATTCCGCTGGGAATGTGTGTTGCTTTCTAATAGCTAAATGAGTATAGCGTCTGATTGGTGAGAGCAGAGACCCGGGTTCAGACTACATCTCTCTTTCGTTTCACCCTGTTTGAAAGCTGTGTACAGAAGAGCTTCTCACTGGTCAGCATCACCACACATGTGACAGAACCCGTAGTGGAGGCCTGAAAAACTTGAGTTTTCTTCCGGGAACAAACACGTCACAATATTCCTCATTTAAATAATTCATACGCAGAAAAAAGGGGCGGGGCCTGGTTGAGTTAGTTAGTAGTGTGCTGAAACTGCCGGTTATGGTAAGGGGCGGGACATTTCCCAAACACCAATCACAACACACCGCTCCAATCAGAGCATTGTGCTTTTCAGAAGGGGAGGCTTCATAGAGACAGGAAGTAAACAAAGCGTTACTGACAGACTGGGAAGAGAGGAGCTGCACAATGGAGAATATGAGGAAAATAATCAACCTGATCTAGTGGAGTACAAAACAAACAACATCAAGACTTTGAGGAAGGGCGTAATAACAGGGTGATGATGGGTGGAGGACGCAGGAACACTTATGATAAGAATTTTTATGCTGCCAAAGCAGTTTTAATCTGAAATAAATCTAATTGAAATTCATTTCAGAGACTTCGCCACGCGAGACAAACAGCACGCGCTGACCTTTAAACGTCCCGAGAGACCCCAGTCAGCCAAATCTGACATAAACACAGCTAAGTGCTAATGGCTACTGCGGTCGGTCGGCGCGTCTGTGTCCTGTAATATTCATCGGGGAGCGCGTGCGACTGCAGACGCGGAGGACGCGACTTTCATTTGCATGCTTTGCGAGACGCTCCGGTTCAGCGGGAAAGCAGAGCTCCGACTCGCTCGCGTCTCCTCCTCCTTCCTCTCTCCCTCGTTCTCATCTGAATCACCCTGCCTTTGGGGCTTTACCAAAGGAGACTCTTCAAACAAGGCTTTGTACTGAAGTAGCGAATCAAGATTAATGCACTTCCACCGCACGACTTGCTCGAAGGGAGTGAGGCCTAGTATAATTAACACCACGGGGCCTGGAAGGAGAGTCAGGGGAGAGAAATCATACAAAATCAGAGAAAACAGAGGGAATGATGATGACACGGCTGATATTTTTCAGTCCGCTCTTTTCTTCCTTGAGTGATGCGTTGTTTTGATCGCACAGTCAAATGCGAGCTTGCCGTAGCCTGGGAGCCGTGTTTACGTCTCTAATTTCCTTCTGTCGTCATTTTAGTTGAGAACAATGTTATTACATTTGTTTGCGCTGGGAAAAGTAGATGTTCGCCCAAAAAAGAAAGTTTTGTCATCACTTACTCACCATAATATCATCTCAGTACCATTTGACCATTTTGAATAATGGTCACCGAGTGGAGAATGAACCAGCATTATCTTAGTTATAGTTTTTGTTAATATTTTGAATTAGATGATTTTTATTATATATATATTTCATTTTTTATATGTCTATATAGTTTATATTAAGTTTTAGAGTTTAGTTTTAGTTTTAATTTTCCGGTAATAACCCTGGGATGAACCCTTTAAGATTTTAAAAAGGATGTAAAAGTATCACTGTAAAAGTGGTCAAAAAACCGAAGAGCAAAATGAGAATTTGGACACAACTGGAGTTTTGAAAACATTTTTCGGTTGGACTCAAATGAATGATTAGTTCACAAATAGGTCATTTTTTCTCTTGAACTCTTAAGGCTCTGATATACTCAAGGAGAAGTTATTTTTTGTTCTTCGCTTAGGCGTAAAAAGAAGTGTGAAATACGTGAGCAGTGATATACTGTTTACGAATATCCAGACGCGTCCACGCTGCCGAGAGCGACGTTTAGATATGTAAATATGTGCTGTGCGTTTTCCTCTCAATAACAAAATAAACACATGACGGCGGTGAGAAAATAGCAGTTCAGAAAGCATCTGATCAGAGTGATGCAGAAATGTTTGCACCAGCTCTGTGATTCGGCAGCTTTACAGTAGTAAATGTATCTTTCAATTAGAATTACAGCTTCAGTTTCTACACTAAAGCATGTGTTCAAGAAAGTGTTCTTGTTTTTACACACTTCTGACCTTGATGGACTGGACAGACAAAATGAACCAGAGAAGAGTAGGCGGAGCCTCAGAGCCACACCCACTTATTGCATCATCGCCACAGACCTATAACAGGTATATGATAACCTATAGCCTATAGTATGAAGGTGTTTACCAACTGGAGAGAACTTCCCATTGACGAGATGCTCTAAACTCTCGTAATGAACTTCGTTTTAACGTCACACCAGTTCGTTCTTTGATTTCGCTTAAGTATATTAGGCCTTTATGAACTTACCATGGGGAGCTAGAGTGGCCATTTTCAGTAAATAAAGACTTAAAGGGTTAATTCACCCAAAAATTTAAATTCTGTTTATTACTTAATTACTCACCATTCATTCATCTTCAGAACACAAATGAAGATATTTTTAATGAAATCTTAGAGCTTTCTGTCCCCTCATAGGGATCCGACGCAACTACAACTTTCAAGGTCCAGAAAGATGGTAAAGACATCGTTATGTGACTCCAGTGGTTTAACCTCAATTTTATGAAGTGACGTGAGTGCTTTGTGCAAAGTTACCACTTTATTTACAAAATAATATTATCAAACGCATGTTCACGCAACAATGGGCATGCATCGTGAAGCTCGTGAATGTGCATTGCAGAAGTCATAGACCACTTTTATGGTGCTTTTCCATGCTTTTAGACTTGAATGATGGAGTGATGAATCTTTTTTATAAGATTGGTGTTTGTCTACGGGAATTAGCATGCTTTGATACCATATTTTACTCTTCATTCATGATCAGATTTTAAAAAAGGTACAGCCAATCGATAACTTTACGTCATCCAATTGCCATGACCAACAATACAGGCATAAAATCGCTGTATAAAAATATCTTTCAACCATCATCACAGTAGCTTGATAGGAGAATATACCTGAGGATGTTCCGTTTTGAATGGATAACATGTTTCATATTCTAGTGCTTTCAGATCACAATCAGCAGTTGGATAGTACAGAATTTACTCTCGACATTCAGACTCAAATGAGTAATACGGTTTCAAAACCCCAATCCAATTTTGCTGCTCTAGATGAAATACGTGTCGTAAAGTGATGCTTCAGCAAGTTAATTGTGCAAAAACATTTACAAACCCCTCAACACGCACCATGACGATTGGCTAAAATTCAAAATACAGTGTGTGTGTGTCTCGGATGGTTCCCATGAATAGCATTTTCATCATCACAGCTATCATTTACACTGGAGTGAGTAGAACAGAGGGAACGTGTTCGCTACACTGTAAATATATAAATAAATATAAGTTCACCAGGGACAGGAATGAAATATGGCATTCCCATTTCAATGCAAATGAAGGAGAGAGTGAATGCTGCTTTGGATTTACAGAGCTACATCACAATGAGAGCGTCACACCAGTGTTTCTGTGCTCGACACTCTCCTATAGGCTGAGGAAATGAGCGTCCGGCGCCACAAATGAAACTGTCTGTCAGCATGAATCCGGAGCAAAACCATGGTGTCTTCTCGCTCTTATCGCTGGGTTTGCATTGCATACGGATGTTTATTTAATACTGCGGTTCTTTTAATGAAAAAAATTACAGTCAGGATGAAGGAAACTCCTCCTCAGAGGAACTTTCTGAGGTTTATGGTTTGTCCCACAATGCGAATATGCCTCCTGATCAATTCTTTTCATTATTTGTCTCTTTTGTCTTGCCATATTATCGCAGTGCTAAATCAAGTCCCTTCTGTTTATAGACATTTGCAATCTGCCTCGTTCATTTCCGAATGGAGACGTGTGTGGGTTCTGGGAAATTGCACAGGTGTGAAAATATTGTGTTGCGTTCATTTGTATGATCGATTACAGGAGGGCTCTGTAGGCCTTGGAGACACGAGATGGAAGCTGGAGTGAGTTTTTCCACTCCTCTCTCAGTGCCGTGGATGCGTTTGGTGTGTCCTTGCAGCTATCAGTCTTGCTTAAATTTCATTCGTTCACAAATTCTCTTTGTCAGACTTGTGAATTTGCAGCCTGTGCTGACAAGAGAGGTTTGTTTGTCACAAGTGCTTTCAGTGATTTAATGCAGTGTACTGAAAAAAATGTAGTTTTATTTATATTTATACTTGAATATATATATATATATATATATATATATATATATACACACACAAATACTACACTTGTTTTTTAGGTGAGAATGTAGTTGTTTAGACCTAAAATATGTGACTTAGATTTAATCATAGCGCCTATTTTACAATTTGTTTCAACGTGTTTGGAGGCGTGAGCTCCAGGCCGTCAGCGGTCGTTCAGTGCTCGCGTACCCGCCGAGAACAGCTTCATCTCGGCCAGTGCTTCGGGGATTTAGCACTGGCTCTTACAGTGGTTGAACATGAGATATAATTGGGTACATAAAATGGTTAATTTTTGGTCTTATTAATCTATTGTTCCTGAGCGAGTTGAATTGGGCTATGTTAGATTTAATAATTTAATATCAAGGCTACATATAACTTACATCCTGTAGAGCACTGCTTTTGTACGTTTGATTGAACTGTATAAACAATTGTGTTAATTTCCTGTTGGCATTTATAATGGCTATTGTTGTTAATTTAAATATTATTGTTCAATAAATATTATTTTATATAAATAATATGTTGTATTTAGTATTGAGAAAGAGTCCATTAGTGCGTAATATGGATTGAGAGAACGCTACATTAATATATATATATATATATATATATATATATATATATATTTAAAATTTACTAGCAATTTCTAACATAAATTTTAAAGCTAGGGTAGGCAATGTTACTACTTTTTGTTATTCTGGTTGAAATTCTCTTCACATCCTGATAGTAATAGAAGTGGTCTAAATATCTAATACATATATCTTCAGGACCTAAAAATGTTTGTCCAATCATTATATTTGGGCGTAAATACTGTAATTAAGAGATTGCAACCCATGCAACATTATTAACAGCGAAATGAATCTGCAGCAGTCAGGTGGCACAAGACAAAGCTCTTTAAGTTGTTTGTGTTTATTATTATTGTAATGTTGCATGCTTTGAGACATGAGGAAATTTAATGCCGTCTCTCGTGACACTTTGCAGACTCTGCTCTGGCTGTGTTTTGGAGGAGGTAGACGCTCATGCTTTCAAAGTTATATTGTTAGCCTATATGAAATTGCCTACCCTACCTTTAATCTAATACATATTTCTCTAATATAAATGTATGTATATTATCTTTAAAGGCAATTTTTGCATCACTATAGCGTTACATTATATTAAAACGGCTTACATAGCATTCGAGGCATTTAATCAGTCCATGGGAATCGAACCCATGGTCTTGCCGTCGTTAGCGCCATGATCTGTTCAACACTGAGTCTGTGCTGTGATCAGGGTAATGCACAGAAATCTCCTTGTGATGTGGGAACGGCAGCGAGACTTCACGTCACCTCCAAACCGCTGATGGGCCAGAAGATCCAGAAGAGACAAAGTCGGGAACCTCTCAAGGCGCTCCGGCTGACTTGAGCATGGATGACGGGACAGAAAAAGAGTTACTGCCTCGTGCATGAGCTTCACTCAATATTTTCCCTTTGTCCGCCATCAGATCAAGTCGAATCAAACTCAAAATGAGAAGAATGGGCTTGACAGTTAAAGAGGAGGGTTTCAGGGAAGCAAATGACTTCTGAAAAGCATCCTGTTTTATTTTAACAGACTGCTTTGTAATGGAAAGATCTGAGCAGGTCATGTTACGCTGTTCAGCGGTTCATCAAAACATGTATTTCTGACTCACGACATGGGAATTAAATGTGGAATGTTGCTATAGTGATTCATTTGTCAGCGAATCATCCATCCATATTTTTTTTAAAGATGACCTTTGAAACATATTGTTATATTTCATTATATATAATAAAATATATATATACAGTATATATATGAATAAAATTTGATTGTCATTAATTCTGCAATCAGTGCATTCCTTGGTAACATTTTACATTTGATGCATTAACTAACACAACCAATGAGCGTTATATTTATACAGCATTTATTAACCATTTTCAATGTTAGTTTATAAACTGGTTCACAGTGCATTAACTAATGTTAACAGATACAGATGTGTTAGTGTTAGAAGATTCAATGCTGCAGAACTAATGTTGAAACTGTATGATAAAGTGTTACCCATTCATTTTTTATTCTTAAATCAATGCATTTTTACAGCCCTAAATGTGAGATTTGCCTGAATGAGTAGAAGCACCAAAGTAAAGCACATTTGCAAAACTAGACAAAGGTATATTGTACAGTATCAGCATAACTCTAAACATCACACGCAGCTTTTGCGCAGGGATCCATTTTGTATGGAAAATCTTTCTTCTGTTTCTGTTTGTTCAGTCTCAACACACACCGCAGGTACATGGCTGATTGATTCTAATTATGTATCTAAACGAACCAACTTCGTTCTCCAGCCTGCAATATTGGTTTTCCTCAAATCTTAAAGTTGCAGGGGCTTGTGTGTGACATAATTAAGTTCTGTCCAAGTTAATTCTCTGGCAGGTTTAATGATGCATTTAAAGCTATTCCTCTAGCAGCATTAGCGCTCCGCAGGGAATGAAGTGCAGCTGAGTGCATTAAAAGTTTGGACGTACCTGCTGTAATGGTTTAGGGATTGGTGATTGGATGAGATTGGAACATTGGTGCCTAATGAAAGCCATCTAAGCCTCGCATGTGCAACGGTCTTTTAAAGCGGTCTCGTTGTGACGGACCGGGAATGACGAGGCGTTCTGTTCATCATGATCTTTTTTCCAGGTTCCACTTGAACAGGCCTTTTCAAACAAAATATGTCACAATGGCAAGTGTCGTCAGTCATGTCTTAACTGAACGTAAACAGTTGAGAAATAAAACCAACACAGTTTCATTGGAAAAACATTTTTGCAAATGCAAAACACATACCAACACGTGCATATCACTACAGAAATAAACACTAGAGGCATTAAAACATCAAGCACTTTTAATCGTTTTCACACACAATTAGGATTACAGGGGCAGGTTATGGATTGATAAAGACTTGTTTTCGAATGTGTTATAACTTCAAAACACTTTTTACCATGGTGCATGATTTATGAACGAATATATTTTGATGTTTGAAAATATGCTCCATGTATAACCTGCTCCATATACTAATCCAGTGAAAGACGAGTCTTGGTAAAAAAGCTCAAAGACAAGAGTTCAAAAACAAGCTAAAATGCCAAGGTTATGACTGTGTTTTTATGTCACGTTTGCTTTTGTTTGCACTAACAGGTAGTTTAAGGGTTTAGTGTAGGTGTACGATATTAAATGTGATGGAGCATTAACCTTTTAGCGACATTCACCGGACATTTCCGGTGATGAGTACAAACTGAATTGACATTGGCATTGTGCATTTTTCTAATGAGCTTTGGCTGAATAAAACGCATGTGTAACAATATATTGGATCTGTGCATTAGCTCTTAAAGTGACAGCAGCCTAATATTCCAATATGTTTTTAAAGGATTTAGTTGACTTAATTTCCTGATAATTTACTCTCCCCAATGTCATCCAAGATGTTCATGTCTTTCTTTCTTCAGTCAAAATGAAAGTTTTTAAGGAACTCATTCCAGGATTTTTCTGCATATAGTGGACTTCACTGGGGTTCAACGGGTTGAAGGTCCAAATGTCAGTTTCAGTGCAGCTTCAAAGGATCTACATGATCCAAACGAGGAATAAGAGTCTGATCTAGAGAAACCATCGGACATTTTATACAAAAATAAACATTATATACTTTTTAACCACAAATGCTGGTCTTGCACTGCTCTGATGCTCCACACATTACGTCATCACGCTGGAAAGGTCTCGTGATGTAGGAGGAAGTACCGATCCAGTGTTTACAAAGCAAATGTGCAAAGACTAAGTGAAGCGACTTGTAC
Source organism: Zacco platypus (assembly GCA_038088235.1). Lineage (NCBI taxonomy): Eukaryota > Metazoa > Chordata > Actinopteri > Cypriniformes > Xenocyprididae > Zacco > Zacco platypus. The sequence continues at coordinate 9,256,214 of CM076075.1, read as the reverse complement.
AAAAAAAGGTAGAAAAACGATCTCCGGTGATTTTGAAGTTGGAGGAGAAAAAAGTTTTTTGCCCTACCGCAGTACTTCTGCCAAACGAAAATGAGAAATATTGCTTTAGCAACTAACTGGAATAAAATTCCTTTTTTATATATATATATATATATTTTTTTTTTTTTTTTTTTTTTTTTTTCAATTAACGTATATTACTAACGGAAATGCTGTTTTTTTTTACAGTTTAATTTTTAATAATAACTGGGTTACATTAAGAGATTATACTGTGTGTGTATATATATATATATATATATATATATATATATATATATATATATATTCATTGTATCAGTGATTCTCGCTTTCTTTCTTTTCTCTACTGTTTCTGAATAAAAACCCAAAAATATAAATTCTGTCATCATTTACTCTTTGACTTTCATCTTTGAAACATAAATGAAAATCATTTGAATGAAACCGGAGAAATGTGTGTCCCTCATTGAAAGCTGACGCTACACGCTTAAAAATGTTCACAAAAACGTAATGCATATGAATTAAGCCGTTCTGAAGACAGATTTTAGTTAAGGCTTGTATTCATGTGTAAACATGATCAGAGCTCGTGCATGGAGCGACGATCGTGAGTGGAAGCTTGGAAACATATTTTTGAGTTTCGAAGATGAGGGCGAGTAAATGAAGGCATTTCATTTTTAATTATCCAGTTTCCTTTAAGTGCTAAACACTGTCTTTATGTGTGTTTCAGATCCGCGGCCGACAGTCAGTGAGTGACACGAGCGCGATCCATTCCTCCGATCCAGCAGCGTTTCATAAGGGATTTACGCTTGCGTGTTTCACGCATGGATAGTAAAACTTTACATTTTGACATTTCACTCAATTTGATTCCTGTGTGCATGAGGGAAGCTGCATGTGGGGTGAAACAGAACAACGACTGACTTTACGTTCCACGACTGACTGATTGATCTTCAAAACCCACCCATGCGTTGATTCATATGCCGAATTGGACTGAACAATAAAGGTATGAGAAGAACCCAGACAGAAAACCTCCCTTTCATATTCCCCACTCATTCCTAAACAACATCAAGAGCCTGTCCTCATTTATCTCTCCCACCTTCGCTCATCCTCGAGCGTCTGAGATGTATGGCATGAGATTGTAATTGTATGCAGAACGTGTTAAAGGGAAAATCTGTTTGAAAAGCATTGGTTCTGACAAGCTCTCGGCTCCGGCACTGACACCAGCTCTGCATTAGGACAAAAGCTCCATGCAACATCTCTGACCTAATAGAAAGTGAGTAGCTTAAGAAAGCAGCCGGCGAACCGTCAGCATCTCAGACGAGGAAGGCGCTGGTTTTCTCTCCTTCCCTCTCTCACTAGCTCCTTACGACTGGCCTAATTAATGCCTGCCCGTGAAGTAACTTGTAGCTGTCAGCGTCTGCCTGCTCCGCAAAAATCCAATAACTCCAGGGAGCAATTTAGATGGAACACCAACTAAGCTCCTGGAATCTATGAATGCTGCATATGAGACACACCCTGCGTCCTGCGCTGAGATCGCTAGTGTTCATGTCTGACTCTCAAACACCACAGCTGGAACGAATTGCGGATTGTATTTTGAATTTTTCATATATATATAATTTCGTCAGGTACTTTGAATATTGGATATATATTTGAATTTGAAATGTGCCAAAATGATTGGAGGCTTTATTGCAAACATGTTGTGCCTGTCTTTTATTATGTATGTAAATTAAAATGGTTTCCATGACTTGTTCAAAAGTTTAGAATTAAGATTTTTTCTTTTCATGTTTTCAAAAGAGTCTCTTCTGCTCACCGAGGCTGCATTTATTTGATCAAAAATACAGTAAAAACAGTGAAATGTAATTGTGATGTAAATCATCTGTTTTCTATGTGAATATATAGTGCAGTGTAATTTATATTCAGTGATCAAAGCTGAATTACTCCAGTCTTCAGTGTCACATGATCCTTCAGAAATCATTCTGATATGATGATTTGATGCTCAAGAAACATTTATGATTATTATCAGTGTTGAAAACAGTTGTGCTGCTTCAGATTTTAGTGGAATTTTTTTCTTTTCATCAAAGAAATTTTTCTTTGATGAAAAATTATTTTAAAAAAATCAGCATTTATTTAAAATGGAATCTTTTGTAACATTATAAACGTCTTTACTGTCACTTTTGATCATTTTAATGCATCCTTGATGAATAAAACTATTCATTTAAAAAAAAAAAAACTTGAAATTTGACTTGATAGTTTTTCTTCTTCAAATTAATCAATTTTCTTTCTATTTGCAGGTTTAATGACATTGTATGTTCACTCTGACCCCGTTTCATGATGCCCTTCAGAAATGATATAGATAGATCAGGGCAAACGACCCCGAGGAAGACTTCCACGTGTCTTCTGTAATTTCTTTACCTCCCAGCCGGGGCAAATGTCACTGAATTAAAGAGAAAGCAAAGCCAGTCTTCAGATAGTTTTGTTGAACACCACTGTATGAGTTAAGCCTGGCTGCGAGGAACATCACCAGATACTAGATGCTTATAATGTCTATTGGTAGAGGACAAAATAAAGGCCATCCTTATCAGTTGCTGTAATATTCCACTATATTTAAAAGAGCTGGAAAACTCAGTTTGGCCGTGACTTCATGAAAGCGGTCTGTGTTTGTGTCCAGAGATGCTTTAGCTTTGACTTCCCATTTGCATTTTGAAGAATCAGTTTGGCAACAAGAGGGCCTGATGTCAAAACTAAGACCTTTCCAACTTTTCAAAATTCTGGGTGATAGGTTTGTCAGTTTACCGTTTTAATTGTGATTATTTAACAAATAATAGTAATGTGATAAAAATAACATGACATACAGTATACACCGATCAGGCATAACATGATGACACTGACAGGTGAAGTGAATAACACTGATTATCTCTTCATGGTGGGATATATTAGGCAGCAAGAGAACATTTTGTCCTCAATGTTGATGTTAGAAGCAGGAGAAATGGGCAAGCATGAGGATTTGTGCGAGTTTGACTAGGACCAAATAGTGATGGCAAGACGACTGGGTCAGAGCATCTCCAAAACCACAGTGGTCAGTCTCTATCAAAAGTGGTCCAAGGAAGGAACAGTGGTGAACCGGGTCACGGGCGGCCGAGGCTCATCGATGCACGTGTGGAGCGAAGGCTGGCCCGTGTGGTCCGATCCAACAGACGAGCTCCTGTAGCTCAAACTGAAGAAGTTAATGCTGGTTCTGATGGAAAGGTGTCAGAACACACAGAGCATCACCAGTCAGGTGTCCATGATGACCCCTGTCCACCGCCGAAAGAGCCAACAGTGGGACGTGAGCATCAGAACTGGACCAATGGAGGAAGATGGCCTGGTGTGATGAATCACATCAAGTCAAGTCACCTTTATTTATATAGCGCTTTTTACAATGCAAATTGTGTCAAAGCAGCTTTACAATAATAATTGCACAGCAGCTCCCAAAGAAAATGGTGTCAAAATGGATAATGCTCACGTGTGCGTCTCTTACCTGGGAACACATGGCACCAGGATGCACTATGGGAAGAAGGCGAGCCGGCGGAAGCAATGTGATGCTTTGGACAATGTTCTGCTGGGAAACCTTGGGTCCTGCGTCCATGTGGACGTTACTTTGACACGAACCACCTACCTAAGCGTTGTTGCAGACCATGAACATCCTTTCATGGAAACGGTATTCCCTGGTGGCTGTGGCTCTTTCAGCAGGATAATGCTCTGGACACAAAGCAGGAATGGTTCAGGAATGGTTTGAGGAGCACAACAACTAGTTTGAGGTGTTGACTCGACCTCCAAATTCCCCAGATGAACAAACAAGTCCGATCCATGGAGGCTCAAAGGATCTGCTGCGAACATCTTGGAGCAGATCCCACAGAACACCTTCAGGGTCTAGAGGAGTCCACACCTCGACGGGTCAGGGCTGTTTTGGAACCAACACAATATTAGGAAGGTGCTCATAATATTATGCCTGATCGATGTATTATATATATTTTTGCTCAACTGGAACATCTCGAGCTTTAAGTACCAAAGACGCTTCTTACTTTTTTACTAACCTTGAAGGTAGAACTCTTTTTTTGTTTTTTTGTATTTAAAAAGTAAGTGATCAATAAAACACACTGAGGCGAGTAAGGCCTCTAACATGCATTATTAGATGCACTATGTTTAAATATAGATGATGAACCTCTGGCTGTCTCGCCCCTCTTAAGGTAAAGAGTTTAGACAGACGACTGAGAGTCTTTCAGAGACGTGCCTCCTCTTTAATGCTCGTGGAGCTCCAGTGCTCTTGAGGATCATCATATGCAGTGATGCTAATGCTGAATTGCCACTTCCATGAACCATAACATTTATAAACATCTCTCTGTTTACTATTCGGCCTTTGGCAATGTTCTGCCCTTTCAAAGACTTCTCTAGTCCAATCAGCTCAGTATTCAATTTGAGCTTGTTATTAGAAATGTCTTAATATTGCAAGGGGATGAAAAAATTCATTGCTTTACTTTGCTAGTAATCATAATAATATTTTTTTGGAGGTGGTGGTTCGTGCATTTAATAAGGTTATGTTGCATGCATGCAAAATCCAAAATAGTTCAAAGTTGTGCATCAGTGTGAAAACACACACAGTGTAATGAGTGTCTGTGAATCGGTGTTTGAAATCATACAAATCAGATTTACTTACTGCCTCGTAAATATTTTAACGTCTTTGCACCATTAACTGAGTTTGATGAATTGAATTGATTTTTCTGTACTAAATCTTATACTTTTGGAAATACAGCTGGCATGCTTACATTATTAATAAATGTATATTAATAAATGAAATGAGAGGTGTGCGAACTACAGCAAAAACAGCAAATGAATTCAGCCAATCGGTGCAAGAACGAGAAACCCTGTGGCAAACTCTTGAGGCTTGTGTGCATTGCTTTTGGCAGTTTGTGTTAATGAAAAAAAATCTGTTTTTCATACTAATTAATGTAGCTTTTGCTTTGATTTTATAATCCCAAAGAGAATATGAAAATATTCAAGATTCATTAATGGCCTTCTGTAGTTGGTGCTCTTGAAATCAGGAATATTTACGCATGCTGTCGTACCAGATTGACTAAAGGAACAGTGCAATTTATGTAATGCTCTTTGCACTCTTGCACGCTAGTTATAGACATTACATTAAGAGAGAAAATGAGTAAGTATGGCACTGTTTGTTAGCATGCAATGTTTTTCACTGAACACCTATCAGTTCGAATTCATATTCATGCAACGACCAAACGCATAAACACAAACCGAGAAGAGGAAGATGACGTTTTACTTTTGCTTTATTTGCAGCAGCGCTTGAGCAGTCCGGCCCTAATTAAAGCGTTCCGGTCCACGGCACGGCAGACAAGATGGCAACCAGAGGCTATTTCATTTCCTCTGGTCTTTTTGGACTGTGATTACAGCTGTTTACAATGAGGAAGAAAAAGAAAATAACATCAACGGTCTGATGGAAGGTTGTACAGGAGAGGAGGCACGGTGAACCTCCATGTGGTTTCTCACAGGACACTGTATTTTATCATATCCATCAGAAAATAGAACAAAATATGAGTTTCCAATGGCATGAGGGTGAGGAAACTATGCCAGAAGAAGTTTCATTTTTAACTTTTGCTTTAATATTGATTTAGCAGAAAACAGATTTGAAATCAACATTATTTTCCAGATCCACCATGGAAAAAATATACTTTTGAAGGGCATCGGGGATCGTGCAGTGCTTTAAAAACAGCTTTCGGATTAAAAATTTGGATTTAAAAACAGTTACATCTGCAGGAATTTTAGCTCCTGCAGCGCCAGCTGGTGCTTTCTGAATGATTTCTCGTGAAAAAAAAACACATTATTTAAAGGAAAAGCTCACCAAAAATGAACAATCTGAAAATATTCATCACAGTTTGAGCCGTCAAATAAAATACGGTGGAATTATTTAGTCCATATGACGTTTGAAGTACTTTGTTCATGTTGGAGGAGAAGATGAACAACAATTTTTAGTCTATTCTTCACACAAAGCTATCGTAATTCATATGAAAGTCATATTATGATATTTTATGGCAAGTGCAATGTCAGTATGTACAAGAATGGCATTCATTTCTCCTTTTGTTTTCCACTGAAAAAAGTTGCGTGGGTTTGGTTCCACAACAAGGTTTCATATGTTAGCATTATTTAACTGCATGAAGTAATAATGAAAGATACTTCTAATGCATTTATTAATCTTAGTCAACAGTAATTTGAACAGTCAACAAATACATTTGTTAATAGCGACACCGGTGGCCGTTAAGTGAACTGCACTTACTGCTCGTGTCACGCACAACACTGAACATGATTGAAGACCTCAATATACGCACTGCAAAATGTTTAATTCTTGCTTAGGGGTAAAAAGAAGTGTATAATACCTTGATTTGCAGTGATAATACTGTTAAAGAACATCCACACTGCTGAAAGCGACGGTTAGATGCGTCATGCGCGCACTTTCCTCTCAATAACAAAATAAACACAACAAAAATGACAGCGCTGAGAAAACTACAGTTCAGATTCAGAGGGCATCTGATCGATGTGGAGATGTTTGCACCAGCGTCATGCAATTAAAATCGCTGTTATCATGATAGTTTTTGATTATAAAAGCATGACTTTGTGAGACTATAGTTTCAATTAAGCCGTACTCTCATGACACATTGACTTTACAGTACAGAATGTTTTTTTTTTCTGCATTATACTTGACATTGTATTCGTTTCATGTGTCATGAGTCCATAACACTTTGCTTACACATTGGCAATAAAAAATATTAATAGGCTACATGAAAATTCTTACATATTTACATTTTAAGCTTTAGTTAAGATAAGTAATTTTTCTAACATGATTCAGCACATTACATAGCATGTTTTGCTAGCCTGGCGCTATAGCATGCTTTATCACGTTGCGGGCATGTTGTATCGCATTGCTATCATGTTGCTAGTATGTTTTAGCACATTGCTTACAGAGCTGCGCACATGACATGCAAGAAAAAAATTTAATAGTGCACGCTATTAACTAATTTGCTCCCTCATGCGCACGATTTACTATTTCATTCTTTCGATTTATAAATCGACGAAATTGCAAATTGTGCACTTTTCAGTAAATCAATGGGACGAATTATTAAAACGTGAGCGCGATTTAGCCGACTATTTTTTTCCTGCATGCCCGAGGCTCCATACTTAAGCCATAGATAGATGATAGATAGATATGATGATTAATAATGCTTTAAAAACATGCAAACTAACACAGTTAAAGTGGTCTGGAGTTAAAGTTCAAGTGTTAATTTGGGGTGAACTGTTGCTTTAAAACGTGGCACACTGTAATTCACCTCAAGTCAACATGAATCTCGCTCGATAAACAGACAGAAAAGTGGGCTGAGCTTCAGCAGCCCAGTTCTTGATGGTAAAAAGCCGTGAATTTACCCCACGGTTTCATCTCTGCTTGCTGATTCATCTATTATTCACAGTGTATTCATGTGCAAATAATGAAACTCAGAAGAGTTGCTATTAGCTCCCTGTTTGCACAAAATAACCCCCTCCCGACCTTTCTGCCCCAATCACAATATCCTATTGCACTATTATACGTGATTAATTATCTGTCTATAATAGGGCCCAATATTGGGTTGTGGTAATTAAAAGATAATGATGGACCAATTTGAGCTTTACGAATAAAGATGTGGTATCTCAGCACGTCTCGTATCAGACTGTTCGAGACAATTTTAAACCCAGGGTGCAGAAGCGAGAGCGATTTTGACATTGCCACCCCTTGCTTGGTCTCTCAGGCTTCCTTACACGATATTAAGATCTCGGTAGAGGTCAGGTGGGACAGATTTACACCTGCTAGAAGATGGACGGTAATAGTCGTAAAACGACATTGACACAATTGAAACACTCCTAATGGAATCAGTTTGGTGAGTTTTTTAGGATATTAATGTGAAACGTGTCCCCCAAAATGTATTCCAACCCTTGGGAAAATATATAAATAAGACGGGAGGTGGCTGAGTTGTACGTAGCGATGCTTTCTGAATGAGATTGCCACTAAATTGTAACCAGGAAAGAGTCGTGTAGCGTTTTTACAATCGACAAATGAAGTGTGACAGGTAATCACACAGCTTCTGAGTCCAGTCGAGCGAAAGCTTATTAATATCACAGTTTGACCACAGATGATTGGTCCCATTACCGAGCATGCCACACCTCGAATGAGGAATGATTGCATGTGGATGCAAAGAACATTTCGCTTCCGCTGAAGTTGAGGGTGAATCAGAAGGTTCAGAAGTGTCGCTCCATATAGATGACAGTAATAAAGCAACCTGAGGTAATGATTGGAGCAAAATGCAACTCACGTTTACAGTAATCACACTATTTTTACACCAATAATTTGCATTAGAACTACATAATAAAACAGCAGCTTGCACTATGAACAAGCAGGGCCGTGACTACCATAGGCATTTAGTGGGACAAATCCCCCACAATAATCGGAAATGGCCAAATTGTCCCACCCAATATTTGATATTTCTTATTTATGCAGCGTTCTGTTTGTTGTTAGGATGACAGACAGTGCTCGCTAATGTCAAAATGATGGCCAATCAGATCAAGGAAGGCGGGGCTTACTATTCACTGAAGACGAGTGTGAGTGTTAGTTTTTACAGTGAAAGACTGCTTGCGTGGAAAGACATAAGGAGCTTAATATTTAATATTTGACAACTGATTTACGATGGATACGTTTAATGACCCACAGTGACATTCAAATTTTTTTATGCAATTTCTCCATTTTTGAATTGAAGATGCTATCGTTTAAATGATGATGTCATTCATAACTGAATGTGATTTTTGACATATTAGACATACAAATGAGTGAATGTGTGCCTATTTTTAAATAAAATATTATTTGCAAAGAGTTTAAATGGAGTACTTCACATCTATAAGCTATAATTAGATCTAGAACTTCTTTTTACCGTTCTTATTTCTTCTTTATTCTCTGTTTAATCAGTTAATTGTTTAATTTCTTTTAAATAAAAATACTTTTAAGACATGGTTACGGCCTTGTGAACAAGTGATTGAAAAATTGCATCTACAACATACCATACACTCCGTATAATTTGTAATAACAAAAAAATTGGGGTCAGTATTTTTTTTTTTTTTTAATATCATAAAAATGTTAATATGCATTGGTCAAAAGTAGTTATTTTGAAAAAATAACTTTTTTCTTAAAAAAAGTTTAAGCAAATGTAATGATTTTTTTTCTTGATCATCAAAACATCATATGATGACATCAGAATGATTTGTGAAGGATCATGTGACACTGAAGACTGGAGTAATGATGCTGAAAATTCAGCTTTGATCACTGGATATAAATTACACTGTACTATATATTCACATAGAAAACAGATGATTTACATTGGAATAATATTTCACTATTTTTTTTTAATATATATATTTCATTTCATTTTTCATCATTTAGCAGACGCTTTTATCCAAAGCGACTTACAAGGGGAGCAATTAGGGGTTAGGTGTCTTGCTCAAGGGCACTTTAGTCATGGTATCAAAGGTGGAGAGAGTGCTGTTTATTCACAATCCCCACCTTCAATTCCTGCCAGCGTGGGAATCGAACCGGCAACCTTCCGATTACAAGCCCAACTCCCTCACCATTAGGCCATGATATATCAAATAAATGTAGCCTTGGTGAGCAGAAGATACTTCTTTCAAAAACATTAAACTCCAGACCTTTGAATGGTATTATGTCTAAGTAATATGTGGCAGTTCTAAGTTGCTAAGAAAAGCACACATGTACTGTACTCGCATACTTGCATATAATGTTTCCTCAGAACATCCTCAGTATCAGTGCATGGGTCTCTTAGGATTAAATGTCTTGCTCAGTGGTTTCTTGAGCGATTCAGACCATAGCCAGCCAGAGCCTTCCCAGCAAACCGTCCCTTGGAAGAAAAACACTGGCTCTGAAAAAAACAGAAGCTCGGGCATTGAAACAAAAAGGGAAATTCAAGCTTGTTAGTCAGCCGTTTGAAATGAGGCCACTGCAATTTTACACAGTATTTGAGCATCACAGCCGAAGCAAACGATATAGACAAACACCGGCGTCCAAATGACACTATTGCAATAGTCACAACACGAGAACATTAGGAGGAGACATAAAAAGACGCTTAGGTGAAATGTTATTTTCTTATAATGTGAAGATAAACGCAGGAGATACAGAGGATGATAAAGCTGACCGTGTGCCTGAGGGCAGCAGAGCTTTTGGTCTGCGTTCAGCTTTCGGGAGGGAAATCTATCCAGAAATGGCCTCAATTTCCCACTTTTTAATCTTCTTTTCTCGCTCCACAGACTATAGATTGATTCCTCTTTGCCATCAATCCATTTTGGTTCAGCTCATGGTTCTCCACTTGCTAATGATGATGGCTGCTATATTTAGTGAGTGAAAGCCTGTTTATTTTTCCTCCGAAGCGACAGAGATTAGATGAAAAGGGTGTTGACGATCATTTCATTATGGCAATCTCAGAAGTAAATAATGGACGATTGTGGACCATGAAGTGGGAAAAAAATCATTCTTGAGCAAAAAAAGATGAGAATAAAAAGCAAAAAACTTTTTCATGTGGTGTTCACGAAAAAAAAAACTTGTTTTTGTTCTTTACAGAAACACAAATAATGGAGTTTAATTCCAAACGAGTCTCCAGTAAACTTTAGGTGCGCAGAAATGTATTAAACAAGCTTCTTCTGTCCTGCAGATGAACCCGCTCGGCTCTGATGCAGCATTGTGCTCCAGATTCTCTCATCACACATCCAGCTGAACTGAGATCAGCACAGTCCTAATCTGAGCCGTGTACTGATTCAGAGTCAGCGCTTCACACATAAGCTTTTAACCTCTTCATCTGTGCTGCTATATAATTATTTACTAAGTATTTCTGTCTGGTTTTGCCGTACAAATATCTGAACATTTCTTAACTCAACATACATTTACTTGAGAAGGAAAATGGAAAAAATTGGATCAAAATTAAGTGAGTTTTTGCTTGAAATATGAGCAAATATCTATGGCAGCTTGTTTCTGGCATGAAATAATTGCGACTTTTTATCTCACAATTTAAAGAATTGCGAGATACAAAGTCAGAAAAGCGTGAGTTCATATCTCGCAATCCTGACCATTTTCTCGCAATTCTTTAAACAATTGCGTGTAATAATGTCCAAACGTCCCTCGCAAACAGTTTGATTGACAGATGTGAACGATGTGCGTTCACCGTTGAGATGAGCGTTTATTTGAGTTACTGTTGCCTTTCTGTCAGCTGAAACCAGTCTGGTCATTCTCCTCTGACCTCTAACCTCATTTTCGCCCACGGAACTGGCTATTTTCTCTTTTTCTCTGTAAACCCTAGAGATGGTACCCATTTTATTATAAAACATTATTACAATCTTACCGTTGTGAATCAGGCTAATGTAAGGAGATAGTGGCTGGTTATGTACTTGCTCAAAAATTGATTTTGGGTCATTTTTATCCAAAATAAGTTACGTACTGCAGCTTTAATATACGATTCCAAGTAAAAAGATAAAATTTTATACATACACTGTAAGTAACAGAAATTAAATCATTAATCACAATTATTTGTAAGACAATGAATCGCCAGCACACAATTCATGATAGCGACAGGCCAAGCAGACACAAACCGGTAAAACTATGGGTACACATGCATCATTGTTTTCTAATACCTCTGCAAAAACAGTGTGTTCATATTTATCCAATGAGAGTCTTCAAAAAGCTCCATTTTCAAGGACGAAGATGCTGTTTCAGTGTGAACGGAAGGCCGAATAGATGCATTTTCAAACGCGTCCGGATTAATGTGGACAGGACTCGACTTCACCTCGAACACTTCGGCGCGGTTGGAAAGCTCAGCACTCTCCAATACAGTAACCAAACAGCTGGCCTACTGACGCCATCTTTGACACTGGGGAGCCGGGTGACAGAGTGCATTGTGGGTAATTAATGAACCGTGTTAGAGAGAGGCATTTTTGCTCTGCTACTGAGGGCTACATTCATCACCTCCGAAACAGAGGAAGCATATGCAGGAATGTGTTGCAGACACAGACAGTCCTAATTAGCACATGGCACATGATGTATCAGGAGGATGACGACTCGACTAGTGTGCGGTTAGTTCGCTTCTCTCTCTGCAGCCATACATCATCACGCCGGCGTCTGCCGAGAAGCCTCGCGATCCACTGACTCGTGCGTGACATCATGACATCCCACCCGGAACACTGATGTTCCGCGGAACGGAGGCTGAGTTGTGTTATTTTTAGTTCCTTGAGTTAAAAAACAGCTAGATCATTCAACTCGGGCTACGTCTGCTTTAATCCAGATCTTTCTCTCTGTGTTTTGGCCTTCTGAGATGTGTTTCTTGAGCATCAAGTCATCATATCAGAATGATTTCTGAAGGATCATGTGACACTGAAGACTGGAGTAATGATGCTGAAAATTCAGCTTTGATCAATTACACTGTACTATATATTACAAAACAGTCATATATCAAACACTTTACTGTTTTAATTAGGAACTTCAACTATTATTGTGTGTTTTCTACCTCCAAAACTAGAAGAAAACATCCATTTATAACCACATTTCCCATGAAGCTATCTGTGAAGAAGGTGAGCGTGTGTTTGTGAGGCGCCGCATTGAGATTACTGAGCTATAATAATTAAAATAGGTCTTAATGACACGGGCTGAGATGATTCCCCACTGACTCGCACAGGATAAATATTTAATTATTCACTCTAATTATAATGAGAATTCAATGTGCCAACCACTTACTCGTCCTGCTTCAAACAGGGATCTCTTAACCTATAGGCTGCCTCTGCTAGATGAGAGAACACCAATCAAATGATTTCCTACTGATGCACTTATTTGCATTCACTATTACACTGAATGGATAGACAGGAGCATAAATATAAGCATAGCAGACCAAAGATTAGCATTTATATCAAAGTGAAGTCCGAATCTAAAGGGAAGGAGGAACAAGTCCCTCTTCGGTGTCATTTACAAAAGCACATGGAATTAAAACGTATGATAGCTTTAATTCAGAATATTGATAACAAACACAGTATCATTAGTGGTGCCCTTTGCATACTTTTAAAAAGAGTATTTACATAAATAATATGTAATGATTTTGGACACTTAATTGCAATTAAATGAAAATTTTATATTAAATGTAATTACTTCAGCTTGCTTTTTTGATTCACTGAAGTACATCTTTATATGCAATATCAGAATTATATTGTCTTTGAAATATTGTTACAGCATTTATAGTAAACTTATCCTATTGACACTTGTATTTTGAATATATTTGTAATTACACATTTGACATTGTAATTTAAGTTAGTACTTTAAAAATATATTAGCTCTAGATGTAAAATTGAATAACATTCTAAAGTTAAAAATATAATGTAGTATTTCACATGCGCTTTAGTATGTTAGTCAATTCAACAAATTAAGTATACTTCTTTAAAGCATGATATATTATTAAAATGTACTTTAAAGTTTAAATTTGGAATTATTACAATGTGTCTTTTTAAAAGTCTACTTTAGTCATGAATGTGTGCTCTCCTTCATAAATAATATCTGCAAGTAGTTTTTTTTTTCTTAAATATACTTTTAAGATTTAAAATTCACTACAAGTGCACATTCAATACAATTAACCACACTTTTTTTCACAAGGGACTTACCATAATAATGTCTTTGATTCACACATTTTCACGTATATTCAGTACACAGTACAGTACACACATTACTGATTGAATACATTTGTCGATGATGTATTAAAGTTATTATAAAGTGTAATCCAAGTGCATTTCCTAATGCAGTGTGTCATGGTGTCCTTTGGAAAACAAAACTCAGACTAACAAATGGAGGAAAAGCTGAAAAAGAGCAGTTTGTGGACAGTTATGTAAACATATTAGTCAAGTTGTTTCAAACCCCCTTGCTGCTTGCGGCCAGGGAAAACGCACACATACACACACACACGGACTGTTGTGAAATCCCAGTTCAATTTCTTCTCTTTCAAGCGTGTGGACACCAGAGGAGGTGAAGATCAATATGGCACATTCTACCATCATTATCACAATTTATATCCTCCGCGTCTCCCAGCCTATTTAATCACAGGATTGTGTCCTGACTGCCTCGTCGTCTTTTAACCCCCCCTTCAAGGTGCTATCTGATTTTTGTCCAGGTGTCCAGTTCATAATTAGCTGATGGTGCAAAAGTGGAAACCTCATCAACATCGAGGGTCCAGAAAACAGATGGAAGCTCATTCGCATGACGTAACGAATCAGTCCTCGGTAGGCGTCACAGACACAATGCTGCACTATCCTGGACATGCGAGTAGAACATTTAAATTTACAATTTTAACCAGTTTAGAAGGGCATTAGCTTAAGATCACATATTTTTTTTTGTAAAAGTAAGTAGTCCTTCTTAATTTGTAAAAGTCACAGAAGAATGAGTTTATGTATTTAAAAAAAGAATGCACTCACTCAACATATCATGAAAAGTGTTTAATTTACAATCAAAAACATACCTATTGATTACTTGAATGCGATGTCTAATCATACGTGTTGAAAGAGGACCTATTATGCCTCTTTCACAAGTTAATATAAGTCTCTGGTGTCTCCAGAATGTGTGTGTGAAGTTTCAGCTCAAAATCCCCCATAGATCATTTATTATCGCTTGTCAAATTTGCCTCTATTTGGGTGTGAGCAAAAACACGCCGTTTTTGTGTGTGTCCCTTTAAATGCAAATGAGCATTTAATGATGCTGCTCCAAATGATGCTGCTCCAGAAGAGGGCGGAGCTTTAACAGCTCAACAACAACAAAGCTGGAGAATCTCACGCAGACAAAATGACGAAAGTGTTCATCCTTACATTGTTCAAACCGCAGTCGACACTGATGGAGAGACTCAGGAAGAAGTTCCAACTTTTAGACGTTTGTGAACGGTTAGTGGATAAATTGATGTAGTTGCTGTGGAGTTGATCAACTCATCACTAGCATGTGTCGTCATGTTCATCTTTTTTCCTTGAATTGACCCTCGTTTGTGAAGCAGTCCGGCGTAAAATGACGGCATCAACAACACTCGACTACAACAACTCTTCCTCTTCTCTAAAGCAGCCCAACATGGCCCCGCCCCCTTTTTCATGTGTTCTCGGGGGTGGGGTTTATGCAAATATTAGGGTTAGTGATGTCACTAACCCAGGAAGAAGCTCGTTGTAGTCCCTACCAGCCGTTTGTTGTGAATACTGTAAAAGAAAATATCTCTCTTTGCATTGAACTTTGAGCATCATAACTTCACAGATGTTGCTTCTACTCAAACAGCAACATTACACACTAAGTAAAGTTAAAAGAGTCAAATCATAATAAACCACCTCTTTAAGTTAGAATCCACTCTGAGTTTTTGTCTAGGGTTGAGTTCTGCACGCTCTCAAATCTGCTCATTACAAGTTCACTTATATCAAAGTGTGGACATTATGTTGGATAAATAAGACATTCGCTGTGCTTCAGTCAGCTTCATTGATTATAACAGAACTTTAAAGTGACAGCTTTTTAATGATTTTATAGGGAACGGCCTTTGCGCTCTTTCTAGGCGATATATAATCCATTCAGAATTTAAATAAAATGTTTGTTTTTGCTGCTTTAAGGCAGTGGTTATTATTATTCAAACTGGCTGCCATTCCAAATCCCGCATCCAGTGTACTTGCTTTTCTGTTCAAATTATAGTGGTTTGCGAAGGTAATAAATAATTTATCGGGAGCATTTATGCTGGGATGTGTAGGTAGTTGCTAGGTGACACGTAACTTATTTCATGACATTCAATTTAAATATGTTTTAAGGAGGAAGTGCATCTAGCCTTATCCTGGAGTTGGTTCACCCTCCGTCTACATTAGGGCCCATAACTGTGTAGATTATTTTGCAAGCAAAGAAAATTCTTTTTTCTGTGAATTTTAGGCTCTTGAGAGCAACTCAAAGCACAGCTGTCTCGCATGCATGCAAATGTGTCATGGTAAGACCTGATGTTTACTATGATTAAAAGAAAAATGCATTTCATTATTGCACATATTATTATTTTTATTATTAAAATTATTGCTAATAATCCTTCCATTATTATACTTCATTTTTCATAAACATTAATAAAATTTGAGGTTTGGGATCCATTAAAATACCCAAAATGGTACAGATAACGGAACAAGCCGGATTTGTGCACCTTGTTGGTTTAATGACTGAGCTAGTTTGACCCCAAAAAATTCACTCCAGGATTTGCTCATTTCATTCAGACATAGAAATATGCACATTTTTCAGAATATGCTTTAAAAGCAGGGTTGTTTTGTGGCAGAACCAGCTGCATCTGGTGCAGAATGAATTTGTCCAGTCCTCTAGTGAAACTGTTTGAACTGTTTTAGTCATCTAGTTAACCACCCACTGCATGACTAGAGTAGATAGACAATCAGTGAAGCACCCGTCCTCATCGTCTCCATTATCTCTGTTTAGGTTCTGATCCGCTCCACGTACCTCAGGCTGTTTAATGAAGCGTCATGCGCCAATAGGTTGTCCTGCGCAGGAGCGGCGGCCACCGGCACCCATTCATTTGCTCAGAGCAGAGTTATTGCAGCGAGGCGCACATGAAATCAGTGTAATATCTGCCGCGCTGCAGTTACAGTGAGACGCCTGATAACTTGCATAATAACCAGATTAGCAATATGTCACACTAAGCTGTTGGCAAAAGGCTTGGGAATTGGGAAGATTCTCCATTCCTACGGAAATGAGGAGGCTTTAAATAGAAAATGTTGGAACTCAATTTGTCTTGTGTTAAGGGTGAGGATTGTATGTCTCTTGCAAAGCAGGCGCAGTGGAGACTCATTTATCGACTCGACACTGTTTATGTCCCATTCGAAGGGCTGTCTTTATGCATCTTATATTTGCTTGTGCCTGAACCTCTTAGAAACAAAATTAATCACTCTTTTTTCAATAATTTGAATGTTTATGTTTACATGCACGTTTTTAACCCAATTGTGCTCAATAAGCATGTGGTTATGTAAATGTGTTAACCCGTTTTCTTTTATCAAAGTAAGGTCATAAATGGCTTAAGCAGCTGGATTTTTACACATTAGCCCATGTAAACGCATTAACCTGCGCTCTGAAGTGCGCATGTGTGATATGAGACAGAAGAGTGCCATAACTGCAGATTTAAGCACATCCAGACGGACCGAACGTTTCTGTCTGCAGGAGATTTGGTTAAACTTCAAATAATAAAATAATTCCTCGTCAAAATGTGAGGAAAATGTTTTACGTTACACTATTTTAAATATGAGGGAAGAGCAAAATGCTAACCTCGGTTCAGGGATTTGTCTGACAAAATAATTGGCAATAAAAGGCAAACTACAGCCTAAACTTCATTTTGTAAGGCAAAAAAAAAAAAAAAAATGACTACAACATAATCCATTATCAATATATCATTGGTTCTCTCCTGTTTTTTGCATTTAGTTAGATTTGGTCTACTAATTCAGTGATAGTGTGTTCACACTTGTAGTTTGGCTCTCTTGGTCCTTTTGGTCTGAAAATGATACATTTAGTCCTGGTTCACTTGGCATTTATAGCACCAAACCTAAAGATACAAAACCCCCAAAAAACGGCTTTTATGACGTATTTTCCATAGTGAAAAATAAATACACCAAAATTTACATATAAATATGCACTTCATATAAATAACCTGCAAATGTACTTATGGTTTACTAAATTGATATACTCAAAGTCTGCTAAATTGGAACAACTAGTTTTGAACTTAAAGGATTAGTTCTTTAAAATGAAAATCAGCCCAAGATTTACTCACCCTCAAACTAATGCGATGCCAGTTACACTTTCTTCCTAAGTTGAATACTGAAATCGGTCTGCCAGAGACTTGATATTTTACTTCATAACTTGTTAAATATGGTTATTTTTTCTCACACACACGCATCGCTTCGCTTCAGAAGGTCTTTATTAACCCCCCGGAGCAGTGTGGAGTGCGTTTAAGATGGATTGAAGCACTTTCTTCAACTTCATACTCGTTGGTCCCTTTCACTGTGTCAGGATATTTATTAATATATCTCTGACTGTGTTCATCAGAAAGAAGAAAGCATATACACAGAGGATGGCTTGAGGGTGAGTAAAGCTTGAGCTAATTTTCATTTAGTTATCCGGAAATAGTGCCCAACTAAAGATGTACTGAAGTATATTTGATTGTGCTAAAATGGAACTATTGTACCTATATTTTAGGTACACTTTAAATATCTTGCACTAAAAGACTGCTATTATACAGTGATCATACTGTCCTTACTAATAGTGATATTAAAACACATTTTAGGCTTAATATTAAGGAAAATATTGTGCAATAAAGAAGCACTCCAAATAAATTTCATACCTGCAAGTCTCAAACGATATGTCAGTAAATATGTTAATGGATTTATGGTAACACTTTATTTTATAGTCCAGTTTCCCATGTACATTCTAGTGAGTTATTATAGTAATTACAATAGCTGAGTAATAACGATGTACTAACCGTAATCATACCCTTAAACCTAACCTTAACCCATGTAGTTACCTTATATGAACCAGTACTTTCTTAGGTAAGTATAGTGGAAGTGCACGTAAGTGAAACCGAATTTATAGTATACGTAGTATAAATAAATGTATTTTAAATACATTTTGGTGTTGTTTTTTAATCACTAGGGTTGCAATGGAACTTGCTAAACATCCAAAATAATATTGTGTGCTAAATGCACATTGTAGATATGATGGTATTTTTACCAGCTGAGAGCTTTTAAATGTGTAAAAGAGTCAAAACAGTGACAGGAATTCCTCCGTCGCACACTAACAGCGATCTGCTGCGAGGAGACGTGCTTCTTAACCGAACTGTAACGGGAGAAAAAGTCCTCCTTTAGTGTTGCATCTTATGACATCACATCCTGTTTTTGGTTGGTTTAGATGTCTTTGGTCCGTGTTGCATTCATACGGCAGCGTTCACATATGAACAGAGCGATTGCGCAGAGTTGGTTTTAATCCAACCAAACCTACCAAGTGTGATTTTTGGGAATTTTCGGTGTGCTTATCAACGTGCTCTTTGAATTTACACAGAGGATAAAGCAGCACAAGACATCACACTTGTCGATTTGAGGATATTTTCGGTCTGATAGCAGAGCTTTTCGACCTGCGATAATAAAAGCAGTTCCATTTTGAATGGCGAAACAAACAATCAGATGCAGAATTGAATACTAGTTGGAGCTCGGCTGTTTGGAAAGTAATTACCTTGATGTTTGCAGCAGGGACATTTGCCACATGGAAATTGCTCTGTGAGGCAGTTATCGCTGGCTAGCCCACGACTCGTTCGCACTGTAAATAATCCTCATTAACCGACTGCCACAGTCGCCGGTTATTTGAGAATGAGAATATATACACTACAACGGGAGCTGTCCAATTTACCTCTCACTTCCCTGCGACATTAGATTAGAATTAATTACATGACATTACAAGTTTGAACTCTTTCCAGCAGATTCGGTAATCTGGATTAGAGGTGTGATCACACACGTAAGGTTGACTCTCAAGCTGTGACTTTCAAAGCAGTCCATTGAAAGACTCAAAACTGCTGTTGTTTGTCTAAGAAATGTGTGTAGAGACTCTGGTGTACATTTCTCCGCAAACTTTGCTGAGATGCAACAAATATTTGCTAATGGATGCAGAAATTAGTCTATTGTATTTAGTATCTGGAGACTGACTAACACAAATTGCTAATTGTACTCTAAATACTGCCATCATTAATTAAACATAGAGCTGTTTGTGCTGCTTTTGTTTGCTATTCGAAGTTCAATGGATCCGACCGCTAGAACACACTCATACGATAGATGCTCAGTGTTTTCTTTCAGTGCCAAGTGGATTATGCAGAGAATGTCATAGACACTGTTCATAACATACCTGTTTTTTTAATCTCTTTATTTTTGCACCTATATGAATTATTTAACATACAATCTAAAAAACAACCTAATTTGGGCTATATGGCAACCCAACGTTAGGTCAAAATTGGACAAACACAGCGTTGGGTTGCTTTAACCTAGCTGGCTGGATTAAATGTTGGACCCAACATGCTGGTAATATTAAAAATTACTGTGTTGCTAGCTTAAAATGAACCCAAATACACTGAAAATTAGAAATCACACATAGGAATACTTGAGTAACAGTAATAATCAAAAGGTGAGCATTTATTAACAAGGAATAAGAATATAGAAAAGAGTTAAAACAACGTGTGTGTGAATGAAAAACTGCAGGGAAGAATGACAACTCAATTATACAGCGTGTGCCATTAAATGAAATTGCTTTTTAAAAGTTAAATATTTAATAACTTATGTTTGAATTCTCAGAATGCTGCTCCACATTTCTCAAGATATCATGACAGGCTCCTTCCAACCTGGACATAAACAAACAGTACAGGATTCTGAGAACATGTTTTAACCTCCAAATTAATAATATTCAGTATTATAATGAATAAAAAGCAGTTTAATCAAGGAAAAGACGTTTCCATCACGTGAGACGACCGATGCTGACTGACATCTCATCCCTGTTTGTTGCATTGCATTAAATAAAATGATTTACAGCACTGTGAATACTTTATAGATGAAATACAATGTATACAAACCTTTATTTTATAGAAGTTGAGATCTGAGGAGGATGCAAAAAGCCTGCGCTCTTTGTAACCTAATAGCTGGGTTTATGGAAGGCCAAAAGGTTCAAAAGCATGTGAATTTTAACCTGTAAAATGTGCGTATTTCGGTGTATTTCACGCGGTAATTACGCATTAACAATGTGCAGATTTTTCACTTGCAAACAGCAAATATTTAACACCAAAAGGTTCAAAACATGTGAACTTTAACACATTAACAATGCATAAAATATGTATATATCATCACATTTCATGTGTTTATGCATTAACAACATGCTGATTTCATGCGCAAACAACACCTATTTAACGCTTAAAGGTTCAAAAGCACGTGAATTTTAACGTTAACAATGAATGCATGAATTCCATGCGTATTTAACATGAATTCCATGCGTATTTTTACGCATTAACGCCGTGCTAATTTCCCGCGCAAACAACACGCTTAACGGCAAAAGGTTAAAATATGCATATTTTACGTGTTCTTAACGTGTTAAAATTCACGTTTTTGAACCTTTTTGCCTTCCACACCGAGTTGTTGTAGTAGACTAAGCCACCAATGGGATGTTGCGTAGGAGGGTGTATTTTTTCAACTGTCAGTGAGATTGACCAGCCTCTAACCCAACAGCTGGGTTACACAAAAACTACCCAACCGTGGAAAAAATAACCTAACAGGCTCAACCCTGCAGCGTTTGGGTAGAAAAAACAACCCAGAGTTTTTTAGAGTGTAACGTGGCATGAAGGGCTGCATCAACCAATAGCATGTGAGATATCCGGCGGGACTCTTGGAGGGCCAGACAGATGTTCTCTCTGGGGGGCAGCGAGAGGGACGGAGGGGAGGAGAAAGAGAGGTGCACTGAGCATCGCTTCCTCAAAGAGCCCGCTGCGCCCGCTGTAATTGTTGCATGTGTCGTATAAATTCCCCGCTGAGTTCTCCGTTTCTGTTGGGTTTTTTCCTCTGCCAAACCTCTCTCTCTCTGTCGTCACTGTGGGGATCGAGCCAAGCTGGATCAGATGCATGTGTAGCACAAAAGTGCTGCTTTCAAAAAATAAAACAAACAAAAGCAATCACCCACCGAGTCTCTGTCGTTCTGGATGAGATCAGAATCGATGTTTTGTGTTAGTGAGAGGTACAGATCATTAGTGATTCAGACAAGTGTGTCGGGACATTCTTCTCTATTTTGAGTCGAAGGTTAAAGTATTTTGGCTCCTAATGTGGCTCTAGTTATCTTGAGCTCGCATTTCAATTTCACACCTCGTCCTGAAAGCATTTTACGGATGGTTTCCAGAAGGTAAGATAAGGTAAAAATGAGATAGTAGCCCTAAGGATGAAGAAGCAGAGTAATGATCAGGTAAGGTTGTTTTTCTGAAAAGGAAAAGCTGTGTTTACTCCTGCCTGAATATCTGATCATTGTGCACAAACATTTTTTTTTCTTGAGTAATATTTCAGCTCGGGCATCAGCAAATAAGAAACAAATCAATCATGCTGTTTTGCTTTTTTCCCCTACATCAAAAGCACAACATGATTTGGCTCAAGGGAAAATAAACTTGCAGGACGGAGCCAAAGTTCCTCTCATTTTTATCTTAATATGTGAGCTTTCTTTCTTTTTCTTTTTTTTCTTTCTTTCTCTTTCTTTCTTTCTTTCTTTCTCTCTCTTTCTTTCTTTCTTTCGTGTCAGAATGGTTGAAGTCTCGCAGCAGGAAATCATCCTCTAAATTAGATTACAGATCAAGGCTTCTGAGAGACAGCAGTATCATCAAATTATCCTCCAGCCTGTAAGTTCCACTGACAGTTTAAAATTGGATATATCGCTCAAGAGAGAGGAGCCACCTTTAATGAAATTGATACACAAATCCAATTAAATAGCCATAAATTCATATAAATACAGGGGCTTTTATAGCCATCAGAGGTGGTCAGGTAAATTGTCTGTTGTGATGGAAACAGACACTCTGCAAACATGTTTTATATATATATATATATATATATATATATATATATATATATATATATATATATATATATATATATATATTCAAAGAATATAAAACAATGACAAGATTTTTAATGTGTGTGACTTTTAGTTAATGGCTATGTTTGCATCTAATTAGCTAATATTATTTATTTTCAAACATGCGCTACTTTAAAAGTTTTGGGCCAGTAGGTAAATTCATGCATGAAATTTATCAAAAGTGACAATAAAGATATTTATAATGTCATACAAGAACTTTCTATTCATCAAAGAATCTTGAAAAAAAAAATGCATCACAGTTTCCACAGAAATCTGAAGCAGCACAACTGTTTTCAACATTGATAATAATCATAAATGTTTCTTGATCATCAAATCATCACATCTGAATGATTTCTGAAGGATCATGTGACACTGAAGACTGGAGTAATGATGCTAAAATTTCATAAATTACGCTTTACTATATTCACATAGAAAACAGATGTTTTTTATTAGTTACATAATCAAATATTTAAAAAAAAATTTTACTGTATTTTTGGTCAAATAAATGCAGCCTTGGTGAGCAGAAGAGACTTCATTTAAAAATCTTACTGACCCCAAACGTTAAAATTTAAAATATTAGTGCGGATAATTAATTTTAATTAAAAATAGTGGATGTGTGTAATGATGAGTCAGTGGCGTTAGGATCCATTTGCAATTCTTTTATTTAAACACTCCGTGTCAAACAGGCAAGGGTCAGTTAACAACAATAACAACAGCGCAGGCAAACCATAAACGTGAACAGAGACAGGCTGGGGTCGAGACAGGCGGCAAGGTTCCATTTCCAGATAAGAGGCAAAGGTCAGGTAGGCAGCAAAGATTCGTACATGGGTAAACAGTCCAAGGTCACAACGAAATAGTAGTCCAGAAAATAAACGCTCAGAAATGATATCAATTGGGATGATCAAGACTTCGCATCTAAGTGGTGTCAGAGTAGTGCTTTTATAGAGAGAAGATTGGAATCAGGTGTGTGTGTGATCAGTCCCAGGTTGCGGGTCTATGGGAATTGTAGTCCGAAACCAGTTAATACTCAGGTGAGAGCTCCCTCTGCTGATCCGGAGGACGCAAAGAGGGAGCCTCACTCGTAACAATGTGTTAGTATGATTATATTTTTAACAGCATGAAACAAACTTATTTTCCCTGTCAGCTGCCTCAGAGTCCTGCACGGGTCCTGTTTCATAAACCCAAACCCACAGTAATTAACAGAACACCCGACCCGATATCCCACAGAGACACTAATGTTAGTCCATACCCGACCCGCGCCTGCATTAAAGGTAGACAAAAATAATTTTCCCATGTTGCCAAACACAAGCAATAAAACCAATATTAGGCATTCTGAGTAGATGCAATTCATTAAACATTGCATTAAACGACACCAGTGACGATGATGGCTACTCTCTGCTGTCTCAGACAATGACATATGTGTCCTGTATTGGCCACCGTAGCTTATCGATAATGCAATTCGCAACCTCACCGCTAAAATTTGCACACTGCACCTTTAAGATGATATGTATTCGCTAGTTATTCTTATACACTGCTTCTAATTAAGTACAATAAATCTTTGAATTTCATAGTTCAGACATTTATTTTCTACTGGCACAGTGTCACTGTGCTATAATTGTATTCTGTTCACTGATGAAATATGGCTAAATAATATTGAAGTATGTAAAAGATGAAACCTCAAATAAAGCTGTTTTTTTTTTTAAATATATGATAGTAAAATTATTATTAATAATAATAATAATAATTATAATTATAATAATAATAATATAATGCTTATAGCTTCAGGACTTCAGCGTCATTTTCCTGCGGCTACAGAGTTAGTCACATGTCATTTGCGGCTGAGGTGATTGGCTCAAAAAAATTTGACAGCAAAGATGGCAGATTTCACGTTTCCGAGGAATCCTGCTCCAGCCGATGGATATTATAGACCAGGGTTGGGGAGTAACGAAATAGAAGTAACTTAGTTACGTATTTAAAATACAAAATGTGAGTAACTGTATTTCATTACAGTTACATTTTAAATGTGTGGTAATCAGATTACAGTTACATCTGAAAAGTATTTTAGATTACCAAAGCGATTACTTTGAATTTTAATGTCATTTAAACAGCAATTGGTGATTCTCTGACTCTGACAGTCTGAAAAAGCGGAGTTAAGTTTCATCAACGTTTTAATACTTTTAAGAGGAATCATAAAAATGTTGTTATTTTTATTTAGTACAAAATGACTGAATTTATAAAAAAAATTCCCAACAGTCAACTTAACTGTCCTGTCATGACCTGATGATCCACGACTGTTTTCATGTTTTGTGATAGTTGTTTTTGAGTCATTTTATAATTCACTGCTCACTGCAACTTTTTCTCACAATTTGTTTTTCCCCTCACAATTGTGAGTTTGCATTTCACAATTCTGACTTCTTTTTCTCAGAATTGCGAGATTTAAACTCACAATTGCAAGTTATAAAGTCAGAATTGGGAGATATAAACTTGCAATACTGACTTTTTTTCTTGCAATTGTGAATTTAGTATGTGAGTTTATATCTCATAATTCTGACTTTTCTCGATATTGTGTTTATATATCATAATTCTGACTTTTCTCAATATTGTGAGTTTATATCTCATAATTCTGACTTTTCTCAATATTGTGAGTTTATATCTCATAATTCTGACTTTATAACTCACAATTGCAACTTTATATCACGCAATTCTGAGGGAAAAATTGTGAGATAAAAACTTGCAATTACCTTTTTTGTGTTTGTTCTACACTTATTAGTATTCCAAAGTATTCTAAAGTATTTAGATTAAGTTACTAAACTTGAGTAATGTAACAAAATACGTTACAAATTACTTTTTAAAGCATGTATTTTGTAATCTGTAGTGAAATACATTTTAAAAGTAACCTACCCAGCCCTGATTATAGACCTCCTCGCCTGAAACCAATAAACGACACCCTGATAAAACATGAGTGGATTTCTTCTTTCCATCAGCAATGAAGCCAGATAAACGATCAAGGCAAGCGCAGCTCTCCATGTCATGAACAGATCGGCCAAAAAGTGTTTCGTTCCCCCCCGAGGTAATTTAACACGACTGTACCTTAACACTTATTTTACACATGGTCATCTCTCGGTCTCTCCCACCCTCACTGCGCTATTTTTACTCCGCTAATAAGAATTCATGGCAGGGAGGCACTTTCTCTTGAAACAATGTGTGCAGAATGGCCAGACTGCTGGAGACTAGAATAACAGCCGGAAAGATAAACAACGTGATTAATTGCTGTGAGATCCTGCCGGAATGTGAGCAAAACCCTCATGTATCATATAATTCATATTCAGGAAAAAGTTTTTGCTGCCCTCCGCATTTTCATTGTGCAAGACCGCGGTCACCGTCGTCGTCTTTGATGTGGAGGGCTTCAGGGTTCAGACACAATAGGGTCTGCCTATCTCTCGCTCTCAGAGATATGAACTCATTTCTAGTCATGAAACGCGTCCCAGACGTTCTGTTTCGCTTTGTTGAACCTGTCTCTGTTAACTTCTTATTATTTTGTGAGGTTTGTTGATTATTTGAATAATAATGAACATAGATACTGGGATGCAGAAAAAAAAATGTCAGAATTATTTGTCTGACAAAGTTTTATCATATTGCATCATATCATTGTGCGTGATGTCACTGAGTTTAATTTGCTTAAATTCCACCATAAAATAATGTTACTTTTGTTAAACAAACTTACTGGATTTGATTTAGACTTTCATAATCATAAATGTTTCTTGAGCATCAAGTCATCATATCAGAATGATTTCTGAAGGATCATGTGACACTGAAGACTGGAGGAATGATGCTGAAAATTCAGCTTTGATCAATGGATATAAATTACACTGTACTATATATTCACATAGAAAACAGATGATTCACATTATAATAATATTTCTCATTTTTACTTTCTTTCAAAAACATTAAAACATCTTACTGACCCAGAATTTTTGAACAGTACTCTCTTAAAAAAAGCTGGGTTAAAAACAAACCAAGCTGGGTTGAAAATGGACAAACCCAGAGGTTGGGTTAAATGTTTGACCCATCCTTCTGGGTAGTTTTATTTAACTCAACTATTGTTTAAAAATGACTATATGTCTGGATTAAAATGAACCAGAAATATGTTGGAAATTAAAAATCAGACACATAATTACTAGAGAAAACGATAATAATCAAAAGGTGAACATTTATTAATAAGCAATTTAATAAGTGTTTATTGTTTAATTATTATTCATTAAAATTATTAATAATTTTTTGTTTATTAAACATATTAAATAATATTAATTTCCAACATATTTTCGGTTCATTTTAAGCAGCAATACTGTCATTTTTAAACAATAGTTGAGTTAAATAAAACTACCCAGCAGGATGGGTCAAACATTTAACCCAGATTACCCAATCACTGGGTTTGCCCATTGTCAACCCAATTTTTTTAGTGTTGTGTATATACATGTTATTGTGTATAATAAGAATTATAATAATTATAAAACTATATATATAGTGGATGTGTTAAACTTTAAATGAAACTTTACCTCATGATACACAATACTTGGATCAAATTGATGAGAATAAGATATAAACAGAACATAATTGCAGTCAAACATGACATATGCCGATTTTTAATTGCAACAAACAATCATATAAACACTTTAATCACATCTATTCCACCAAAGTTACCTGTGTGTGTTCATGTGGACAAGTTGTGCGACATAAATATAATGCAGTTTATTGACTGTAAAAAATGTAGAAATGGAGACATTTTTTTTAGGCGTTTCACCAAAAAAATGATACCAAAGAACTGCTGAACAAGAAGAGCTTGGAGTTTATCATCTGTGCAGTAAAATAACCACAATCCTTTGTGAATAACCCGAATAAAGAAAATTGCATGTAAATGGAAGTGAAAAGGTTTGCATGTGTGCATCTAAACATTGCTGAAATGAACCCTAACCGGCAGCATTCGCTGTGTGTGTTTAGTGCACAAGAATCATCCTCTTCTGGTATTGTTTACAGGCCTTGAGACTGTTCTGAGTTCAGATGCCAAATCCACACATTATCCGCTGCTTTCCCAAAGACGAAAGGATGTACTTCTGTCTCTCCCACGAGGACAAAACTGCTGCAAGACTTCTGTTCCTCTCTGTTCTTCATACTTGTTTTTGTCTGTGTATGTGAAACACTGCCTTGACATCGTCTGCTGCTACACACATCAGAAACACCACAGAATATAATGCTAACACTTGATTTTACAGTGCCCGTGTCACGTTACATACATAAGTACATTAGTGTTACTCAGTACTTAAATGTATAATGACACTGTAACGGACACTTTAAAATAGAGTGTTACCAGTGTGATTTCTCAAAGGCTTCTTAAAGGACAAAGATGACGTTTGATTATTTTACACGGTCTGAATGCTTAAGTATGCTGTTCTTGTTGAGGTGATAAATAGATGTATAAATAAATAACAAACACCTTTAAAATCACCAGAAGGATGCTCGTCGCAGGCCATTATTTGCTGTGTAATTAGTGCTGAATTTTAATTGCTCAATTAGGCTGACAGCACTGTCTGTGGCATTAAAATAAAACTAATCCAGCGGGTAAATTCAGTTTCTTTTCCTTTTAATGTAATGCAAAAATTGACCCAATATTGTCAACATTTAGTTTCATTTATTTAGTGACTGCTGTTTGAGTGCCCGGGACAGAAAGTTTTATATATACACAGACTTTTGTTTTGAACTTTTGAACTTTTGTTTACATTTTTATAATTTAGATGTACATTTTATACATTCATAACTAATATTTATTTTGTTTTGTTTTTTCACATTTTTGATATTGTCAGCAGTTCAGATTTCTACTTGTTGAACCTTCATTTTTTCAACCTTCATTGTAATATTTTAATTCTTTTTTCAGGATTATTTCATGAATAGAAAGTTCAAAAGAACAGCACTGATCTGAAATATAAAGCTTTTGTAACATTATAAATGTCTTTACTGTCACTTTTGAACAATGTAATGCATTTTAACCCCCCCCCCCCCCCCAATAAATAAATAAACAAACAAACTCTTACTGACCCCAAGCTTTTGAACGGTAGTGATAATGTTACAAAAGCTTTCTTTTTCACATAAATTCTGTTCTTTTTAACTTTCTATTCATCAAATAAATAAATAAAAAATGTTTTTGCATCAAATCATCATATCAGAATGATTTCTGAAGGATCATGTGACACTGAAGACTGGAGTAATGATGCTGAAAATTCAGCTTTGATCACTGGATATAAATTACATTCTAAAATATATTCAAATAGATATTGGTTATTTTAAATTGTAAAAATATTTCACATTATTACTGTTTTTGAATCAGATAAATGACGCCCTGGTGAGCAGAAGAGACGTCTTTTAAAAACATTAAAAATCTTACCATTTTAAAACCTTTGACGGGTATGTATATAATATATAATTTACATTTTTATTTTACCGAACTTAAGTTTAGAATTTCATATTTACATTTTATAAGTGTAATAATTTCAGTTTAAATACATTATTCAATATTTTACCATTTTAATATAGTAACAAAAAATATAATTTGTGTTATACATTTGTTTTCTTTAAAAATAAAGAGTAACACTTTATTTTATAGTGTCATTGTTACATATGTTTCATGTATTTACTATAGTAATAACTAGAAATTATGCATAATTACATGCAATTAACCCTCAACCAAACCCTCATGCTAACCCTAACCCTATAGTAAGTACATGCAGTTAATTGTCATTATTCTGTACTTAAATGTATAATTACACTGTAATACTGACACCTTGAAATAAAGTGTAACCAAATAAATTTTTGCTAACACCTAGAAATTATTCTATGTCTACAGCTCTCTCACACGAGCCCTGAACCAGCTGGTTATCCTGTCATGTTTTGATTATTTGTAACTTTTACACATTAAATCTTCCATACAGGAGTTTATGATGATAATATGTCAAGCATCTGACTCAGACGTGCAACACAAAACCGAGTCTTAATGCCCTGTTAGCAGGAACACATCGTCCTCTCTCTGTAATTAAGTGAAGGAGAGAACAGGTACAATAACAGGCCTTTGATTCCTTAAATAGACCGACTCTGCCACCAACCCTGCACTTTATTCAGAGTCACTGACGGCCCAATTATGCCTCTCCATTGAATTTAACAGCGTATTGAACGTCCTGTAGTTCGGTGAGCAGATGTGCGCGTTTACAGCTCGGATTAAGGGTTAACCGGCCTCCTCTAGTTCACGGGTCCCCGTGTGAAGGACGAATGGAATAATTACTTGTTATAATTTCACTAACAAATACCCTGTCTATTCTCACTTGGAAAATACATCCAGACTGGGATCCAGATGATGTGATCAGTTGCTCTCACAAGCCCTTATTCGTATTATAATGACTTAATCCAAGAGTGGGATTTTAATACGAGGCTCTGAGGCCAACTGGAAATGCCTCATAAATAAACAAACAGAGGCAGTGTACACAAATCAACATTATAATAACAAAAAAGGCTCTCTAAACAGAGGTGGCGCACATGCATTATGGAAATTTGCTAATGAGCTCGCTCTCTCCGTAGGTTTCAAAGAACGACGAGCGGCCGATCACCTGCGAACACTGAATCTGATTCCTGTCTGATCCACATCTAGGTCAGAGCAGATGTGCCAACAACCAAAATGATGGGGGAAAATCATGTCATTGAGGACAAAGCTGAGAGCGGATGGAGAGCAGTTGCCATGGTGATGTGATAGCCACACCTGGTGATACTGTGTGTGTGTGTGTGTGTGTGTGTGTGATAGACACAGACAGACAGAGATCCGCAGGATTTTGAGCTCACGCTGCATACACCGTGTTCCAGGTGATCAGTGTGATTTCACTAGGCCTCATTTGTCTGAGCAGATCTCGTTCCCAGGATCAAAACACATCTAACTGTCGCAAGATTCGCACCCCTGTGAAAAAACACTAATTAAATGTTCCGTTTCTTATAGTCGCCCAACTAGTGAAAATCTCCTCTCATGAGTCCTGATGAGTTCGGCTCATTGATTAGAGATTATATGCATTATGTGTCATGTGAGAGAGAGAGAGTGTGTGTGTGTGTGTGTGTGTGTGTCAGAGAGAGAGAGAGAGAGAGAGAGAGTGTGTGTGTGTGTGTGTGTCAGAGAGAGAGAGAGAGAGAGAGAGAGAGAGAGTGTGTGTGTGTGTGTGTGTCAGAGAGAGAGAGAGAGAGAGAGAGTGTGTGTGTGTGTCAGAGAGAGAGAGAGAGAGAGAGAGAGAGAGAGAGAGTGTGTGTGTGTGTCAGAGAGAGAGTGTGTGTATATGTGTGTGTCAGAGAGAGAGTGTGTGTGTGTGTGTGTGTGTGTGTCAGAGAGAGAGAGAGAGAGAGAGAGAGAGAGAGAGAGAGAGAGAGAGAGAGAGAGTGTGTGTGTATATATATATATATATATATGCATAAATATAATATTATATGTACACACATATAAACTGAGTTTGCTCACTTTCCTAAGGGCGAAAGCAGATGCTCCTTGTATTTTTGACGGTAAAATCTGTACTCTTTTGAAAAATACCAAGCATAAGAAAGACCCGGTTGATGATGAGCGCTTTACCATTTCATTTCACAATGTGTTCCCGCAGCTAAACAAGGCTGAAATGTCATTTGAGTGAATATGCAATTCATGGAGGTCAATTAAATGTTGTCATGTGAACTGACTGAACAGAAGAGCGAGGCCGAATGTGCTGCTGTCGCTCATCTCTCTTATTGCAGTGCCGTGAACTATCTGTGCTTCTACCACTGCTACTGTGCACAGTGATGATGATATTAATATTTCCTCATCTTATTATGCAAATACAGTTCCCTTTTTTTTAACTCAAAATAGCTGTTCTTCCGCTAACCTTTCCAACCTGCGCATGGAATACCTCAGCAATTGTTTTGAGTTAATTAAAAATAATTATGTGCTATTGTTCTGAATCATCCCCAATTTTCATGCGCAAACAAATAGGAAAGATAATAACACAAGATTGTTACACTTAATTACTGGATAAACAGGAATATAACTGCAAAAGCTCATTAAAGCAAGTGTCTAATTACTTCAGTGACTTCCATCAGTTCATGGAATATTTATTTATTTATCAATTTTCTTTTGAGGGGAGTGTGTGTGTGTGTGTGTGTGTGTGTGTGTGTGTGTGCAATAACCCACCAGCAGAGAAAAAATATGATCCATGTGAGGTTGTAACTACTGTGTTGTGATTGCAATCTTTAATGACTTCTGAATTTCAATCCTCTTTCCAGTCATCTAACATTTAAATCAGTGCTGTTTTTCACTTTAAAGTGAAGGAGAGCCGCAGCTTTACAATAAGAGACTGCGAGTGTGAAATATTTATCATTTCATGGCACAGCAGGATGATTTTCTAACTATCCGAACCTTTAATGCTTTCTTCCAAGGACGACGATAACATAAATTATGCATGAGTTGCAACAACTGTTTTGCCCCGTTCGGACTGATGATCTAGATTGATGCAGGAACAAGCTTTGGATGAAAGTTTACAATTTAAACGCTTTACAACTTCTGAGTAAATAGTGCTGTTTTTTCTCCCAAGGATGAAAAGCCTTTATTTTTCCTTTTATGAATGTCTTGCTGTTCAACAAATTAAAAATATAGCTGCACTACATAGTTGTATTTATTTAATGTTTGCATTAATGCATTAATTAAGCTGTCTATTTTAATTTTAGCCACTAAATACAATATATGATTTAGATTAATGATATCTTTGATAGATTTTTCGCTGTGGTTTGTAAAGGGCCGTAGAGGTCATTTTAATGGTGTTTTTACTAGTGGGCTAATTTGCATAATGCCAGCCTCTGCTCTTGATTGGCTGAACAGCTTCTCTTAGCCCCGCCCTCAATCACTGTAGTTTATCAGAGACTGGAAGAGTTTGGTTTGTGTCGTTCATGTCGAGAAGACGCTGTTTTCTGCTTCAAAGAGATTGATACGGTAAAACCGACGCCATCGTTACTGTTTGAATCAAGAGCTGAGTTTCAGATATGCTAAAGAGCGTTTGGTTTCTGACCAATCACAGCAGAGCAGCTCTGAGAAAGGCGGGGTTTAGAGAGACCGAATCCTTGATCGAAGCGTTTCAGACACTGAGAGAAAAGAGCTGAAGCTGCAGTGGATATTATGAGACAATTAAACTGTATTTGATGAACGTGAACCTGTTGTAAGAGAACTTCAAAATTAGGAACCTTTAAAAAAGCATAATAGTGGCACTTTAATACTACATAATAGCAACAACATCAAAAAAATGGAAGCCAGTTTCCATTGATAAATGAAAAATGAAAAATACAGTAAGATCCTTATTTCTTGTGAACTTTATAGCAAGTGCGACTTTGTCTTAAAATATGACTTACAGTATTTCTAATTTTAAACTTAGCTCAGTATTACATGTAGTGTTTTCCTGAGATGAATGTTTTTTTTGCTCTGATGAAAGGCCAGAGAGCCGGCTGGTCCCAGTCCATCCCTGTGCTAGAGTCATGGGGTCTACAGAAGATAATCATGGAGCTTTTTGCTGAAAATACCAATCCATTTTAAAGGCTGCATAAATTGAAGTCTTTATTAATGTAAATCACACCTTCATTTGTCCACAGGCAAAAACGGCAGCTCTTTGACGCTCAATAAACTCATTTCAGAGTGCAGCGTTTCTTAACTGTCTGTCATCCTGACTCTCTTCTATCAGACAGCAAGAGAGAGGAAGCGAGCGATCTGGGCCTCTGCGGCTCACAGCAAGCAGCCAGAGACTGTGTTTAGAGACGAGTCTTCAGAGTCTTCAGCCTGACATTGAAGCACCTTTTGTCTTGTCATATGCAAATACTGTGGGTTAAGGGAGAGCCGGTTTGAAGTGCAAATTGTAATTTAAGACTCCAGCACAACTCTTCTTCATCCGCTCCATTCCATTAATTACCTCTCCCACGGAGGAGAGAAACTTCATTAAAGCACAGATAGGAAGAGAGCGTTAAGGAAAAACAGGACTGCTCAAGGACACGCTAGAACAGGAATTAAACTCCAATAAACCACCGTGCACAAACCGCTTTCTTCGGATCAGAGCAGTCATGTGACCAGGGCATGTTTTACTTGCATTGAGTCAAGCAGGATTTTTACACATGCAAGTCTACCTTCAAAATACAGCATGAAGCCTGAGTGAAAGTTTCTTCTCTGGTTATCGCATTACCGCAGTGTGGGGTGTATGCTATACTTACTTTGTCAATGAAAATAATTTTAATGACGATGTAGATTATGTTTATGTCAGATATTCTATCACCATTTTGCGGACCGAAATAAAGTTTTGAAAAATAACATTCTTAGTGCGATTATTAAATCACAAAGGCTGCGATTATTTTTTATGCGCAGCTCGTCAGTGAAGTACGGCTCCAAATGCTAATCTATCTGAAAGCGCTGCGAGTTTGACTCGCTTAAAATGTAGATTTGAAAAGCAACGCGCGACAAACATCTTTCAAAAGACAAAAGGCAACATTTAATAACATGTTTTTATTCCAAACTCACTTCATAAGGACAGCTGAGCATCCTTCTGAGAGATGATGTGATTCTTAGACAGAATAAGGCAGTTTATTATTATTATATTATTATTATTATTAGTCGTGTGTTTATTAGTCATGTTTAATCTGTCAAAGCGTTTCAGTCTTCAGCAATATGACGCATTATCTTCTTCTGCTGCAGGCCATATTGAATTTCTGCGCAAGAGCGCCCTCTGGCTTTCAGATGGAGAAGCATTTACTGCTGATCACAGAGCCGTACAGCTCTGACAAGCTGCGCATTAAATAATCGCAACCTTTGCCAAATCGCATGCGATTTAAACGGGATAAATCGTACAGCCCTAAAATAAAGTATGAAAAACAGCCCCACAATTAAATAAAATAATATATATATATATATATATATATATATATATATATATATATGAAAACTTCAGATGCAAAAGCCTCTAATTGGCATCTGACATTTTTCTGTAAATGTTGGTCAAGATTATTCACGACCTGTCTCTTTGCATTAGTGGCGTTCAACAGGGCTCTATTCTCGGCCCAATTTTGTTTTCTTTATATATGTTACTACTTGTACGTTCCTCTGAAAAAGAACAGTAAGAAGCAAATAGAGTCATTGTTGGGCTTCATACATGAAATCAAATCATCAATGGCTTTAATTTTTTTTAAAAATGAATGAAGATGAATCTGAAGTTGTGTGGTTTGGGGTGCCAAATAATTTCGCTGTCCAGCCCTCTTTTGTAATCCAGTAGTGCAGAATCTAGGAGGTCTTTTCGACAGTGATCTCAAGTTTGAGAAACTTTAAGAGATTTATTCTGTTTTTATCACTTCAGATTAATAGCGAAGGTGAAATCATTTTTATCCATGCGTGATCTGGAAAAAGTCATTCATGCTTTCGTATTTACAAGGTTAGATTACTGCAACTCACTATATGTTGGTATTAATAAATCATTGCTTTACGGCGTACAACTGGTCCAAAACGCTGCTGCGAGGCTTTTGACAGGTATTCATAAGAGAATCTATATTACTTCAGTTTTGAGTTTTTACCATGGCTAATGATCCTTTTGAGTTGTTTTTTGTTTCTTAATCATTGAATAGTATGGCTCCGTTGTATTTGGTGGAATTGATTGAGAAATATGAACCAAAATGGTCTTTAACGTCAGTTGACCAGCTGGCTTTGATGATTCCTTGAACTAAACAGAGAAGAGGAGATGGAGTTTTTGTAGCAATAGCTCCTGAACTTTGGGATGATTTACCATTTTCTCTCAGATCGGATACCCACACTAAATGTTTTAAACACAAGCTGAAGGAATACCTCCCAGCATTGAATGGGGTATAGAAATTGTCGGTGTATTAAAACTGATTTTGCTGTTACTTTAGTTGTGGTTTTAGTGTTGTGTTTTTTATGATTGTGATTGTCTCTTCTATGTCTTTACATATTGTACAGCACTTTGGTACACAGATGAGATATATAGCAAACTAAATGTTCAAAATGATTGAAGACACCATAATTAAGAAAAATGAAAGAAAATATTAATAAAAAAAGAAACATTCAGATTCTGTGCTATTTCTCGGTCAAAGCCAAGGTTATTATCGTCATTAATAGTTATAATACTTCATTACTTTAAATAAAACAAATATGAACTGAAATAAACCAAACACACATTTTTTGTTTGTATATTTATTTATTTCACCTAGTTGCTTAGGCAACATTTCTCATTTAAAGTAGAAGTACTAAAATCACTTAATTAACATAAGAAAAAATAAGATTTTTTTCATTAAAAAAAAAAAAAAAACTAAACCCTAAGTAAAATCTAATTCAGAATTTTAAGAAATACTATAATAGTATATCAATGCTAAAACACTTCAAATCTATTCAAAAGAATTGTGGTCAGATTGTTTCAGTGCTAAAAAGCCAGTAGTATCTTTTCTCCATCCTGTCCAAGCCTCAAATTGTTATTTAGCAAGAGAGTTTTAGTCTTTGGCAACAATAATTCAATTGTCTT
The DNA here is from genome assembly GCA_038088235.1 of Zacco platypus. Taxonomy (NCBI): domain Eukaryota; kingdom Metazoa; phylum Chordata; class Actinopteri; order Cypriniformes; family Xenocyprididae; genus Zacco; species Zacco platypus. Next base: position 9,219,836 of record CM076075.1, on the reverse strand, counting down.
GGTTTCAGACTGGCGCTGGAAGAGAAAGGGATCTTTAAATGTCTCGTTCCCTTCGGATTATTTGTGGTATTTTAATCAAGCCGCAGCAGCTGAGCTAAATCTTTGCATCATGTTCATTTTCGTCGAACCTACATTTGCCCCCCGGTGGAGCAGAGTAATTGAAATTTGCCTCAAAGCAGAATAATTTCCATGTTAAATAAATTATCTGACAACACCTGAGCAATCCAACGACTCCGTTATGACAATGCTGCCTAGCTCAGCACCACAATGTAAATCCTCCCGCTCAAGTAATCTCTTCCAGACACACCGGCCTCTAGTTTAATGATGAGACGCCTCACAAAGAGATGTTTGTTTGCGGGATGTTATTGTTGGATAATGCCATAGAGAATGATGGGTAATTGTATGCCACCAGGTAAGTCACGCTGTGATTTGCACCTCTTTTCTGGGCTACAGAAAGCTTTCTTTCTCCACAGTTGGCTGGTTATCTGAATAGCCGAGGATTTGGTTCGGGTCCATTTACATTCATTTGAATGTTTCTGAACAATCTCCTTCATAACTCCACAGTATGTGTTTATTTAAGATGAAATCAGTTACAAGTACACCAATGGAAGGAGTCACAAAAATATGTTGTTAGTTCCTGAAAGCTGTGGAATAATTCACTGCATTGAAAATTAACCCCGGCCAATTAAGTGTTGTACTACATGCAGGTGATAATTGGTGACCTTTTTATTAGGAACTGCAATTATTTCAAGTACATTTGACATTTTTTTATGGTTTTAGTTAATGATAATAACGCTACATTACATGGATTGATTTGAAAATCTACTGTGTGTCTACTTGCAACAGATGATGTTCTGGAAGCTGAAGCTCTACTGATGTGATTTAGGAACCGAAGACAATTTACCTTACTGAATAAATCCACAATCTGGCCAAAAACCAAAGAATGAGACTGTCTGACTGACATGTAAGGGGGTTATCTGAAATGGATTAGTCCAAAAAATAATGAAAAATCCATTAAAAAATATAGATAGATTCTCAATTCCAAAGTCTTGTCTGGTGACTCTGGAGGCCATTTTGAGTTTAGTGAACTCATTGTCATGTTCAAGAATCCCGTTTGAGATGTTTTGAGCTTTGTGATGTGCGTTACCCTGCTGGAAGTAGATCAGAAGATGGTCCTAAAAGGATGGACACGGTCAGCAAAAATACGCAGGTAGCCTGTGGCGTTTAAACGACGCTCAGTTGGTACTAAAGGGGCCCAAAGTGTGCCAAGAAAATATATAACACACCATCACACCCCCATCAGCCTATATTGCTCCTACAAGGCAGGATGGATCCAAGTTTTCATGTTTTTTACGCCAACCATCTGAATATTGCAGCAGAAAACCAGACTCAAGAAACGTTTTGGTGAGTCTTTGTGAATTGTAGCCTCAGTTAACTAGTATGAAGAGATGATCGGTTCACGAGGAGCTACAGCGATCTGTCGTGACGCTATTTATTGATTAAAATTCTTTAAAAAATTACAGTATTTTAAATATGAAACTGTTTCATACGTTGTCAGTGTCCTCTTTGCTCCACAATGTATTTTTCACTTCGTGAGAACATGATGTGTGGCATGAGAGCGCATGGGGGCGGGTATTTGCGAAGGGTCAATGCGAAGGGTACAATTTAATTCGGATTTCAAGGGGTGGTCTGTTCCTTTTGTAATCCAATCAAGAGGTCATGTGAAAACTAAAACTATCGCACATGTGCAATGACAATATGTGCAATAGCGTAATGATGTATGACGTCCCATTAAATAAAGTGTCATGAATGAGTGTCCTGTCATTCAAAAATTCTCTTTCCACTCATCGTCTGTGAAGTGGAGCAGGATAATGTCCCACCAGTGCTTGTTTTATACTCTCATTCAAAGACGACTAGTTTTGGGTTCTGGAAAAGGTGCCTAAAGCAGCACGACTCAACGGTTCATCTGCTCGTCGTCGACTAATTTGGACCTGAAATAGATAAATATTAAGTCTGCTTTTCAAAACAAAGAAAAGGGGGATGGTTAGTTTGCAACAACACCGGGAAACTCTATACATTCGTACAGGGTGCGCGTGTCAAAGGATTAAATCCGACCAGAAGCTTATCACACATAAACGCACATCAACCCGATAACTTCATTTAGCGTTCATGTAAACACTACAGTTGAAAGTTTTACTTAAACACCAGGCTGGTGGGACCTACATATACACCAGAGAAGTGTAAAATGTACACTTGTGGTAAATGAACGCTGGGCAATTTGCTGTGTACATTCAGATACATCAATCAAAACCAATTCATTCAGATCGAAAGAAAAAGTGTCCATGTAAACGTAGCTAGTGTGAACATAACTTAGATCACCTTTCTTTCCCATTCTGAGGCTCAGTTTGAACTTCAGCAGATCGTCTTTTGCTGCCACGTGATTGGCTGATTAGATATTTGCGTTAACACGCAGTTGAACAGGTCTGCACAGTAAAGTGCTGAGTGTGTGTAGGTTGGTTGGTATACTTTTGACTTGAATAAAACAGATGCAGACATTTTTTTTTATAATTAAGCAAACTTCCATAGAGAAATATTTATAGTATATAAATGTTCCAAATTCCCCTGCCGTTGGCACTTGTGGCAAAAAGTTAATTTTATACACATTGCAATGAGCTGGAGATCCAGGCCAGTTTATTTGGCTTGGAGAAATAGTGATTTTTCAGCCTGGAATGGAAAATGCGAGTCTGTCACTGCGCAGTAGCACAGCAGCATATGCAGGTAAAAGAGAAATAAATCTTAATACTCTTTTGGAAAGGAGCACTTTTTTTTTTTTTTTTGACGATAGCAAGCAAACTATTAGCTCCGAATCAAAACTGCTGACCTTTTAAAAGGTGCTTAATCAATGCCTCATTTGAGCTGAAACTATTGAGCATAACATAATCACTTTGAAGGCCAAATTTTCTGACTTTTATAGACAGCAGGCTGACTGCCTACAATATCGCTTTCATTCAAAATTGCATCTAGAAAGCTGATAAAGCGTCTCTCTGGCATCTGATGGCCGTCTGTAAATCCGCTCACAACACGAGACTCTAATATATTCCAAGTGCTGGAACATGATGTTATGGCCAAGCCTGTTCTAAACCCTCTTGTTTTTCCTTTCTCTTTTTAACTTTTTCCCCGTCTCTATCTCCCTTAGTGTGCAGCATGTGCCTCATCCATCGCTGCAGGGGTCTTATGGGTAATTCTGTGCTGGGGCTGGGTTTGATCTGTTAGGCTGAGATTCAGAAGAAACAGCAGCTTGCGTGTTACTGGCTTTCCAGGCCTGTAAAAATCTAAGGAGAGAGAGGGAGAGAGAGGCGAGCAACATCTCCCAGTGCAGATGTGTTTTCAGAGTACTTAAAATTGACACGTAGCCCCTCATTACTTTTTATGTGTGTAAGCAAAGTATTTAATTTGTTTCTGACTCTTTGTTTTTATCACGCAGGTCTCATAGTTAACAGGGTTTGGGAATGCAGGGAGTGGGAAACTTAATCCGAATGTTTTTTTTTCCTTTCCAATGTGTTTGGATGTGAATGTATTTGTTCTTGAACTGCTCATCAACATCAGCACTATTAGCTGTTTATTGAATTAGTGACATGACATCTGCACCTCATGTGATGGGCTTAACAACAAACCAGCTTACAAAAATATGCTCTAAGAACGTTTGGCTAACATTCCCATTAAGGTACGGAAATGTTATTTTTGAGTGGAATAAAACAGACTTTTTATCTCGCAATTATGAGAAATACATTCAGAATTGCGCGATATAAACTCGTGATTACGAGAATAAAGTCAGAATTGAGAGATATAAACTTGTGATTATGAGAATAAAGTCAGAATTGAGAGATATAAACTTGTGATTATGAGAAATAGTCAGAATTGAGAGATATAAACTTGTGATTATGAGAAATAGTCAGAATTGTGAGATATAAACTCAATTGCAAGAAATAAATTCAGAATTGCGAGATATAAACTCATGATTATGAGAATAAAGTCAGTATCGCGCGATATAAACTCGCAATTGCAAGAAATAAAGTCAGAATTGCGAGATATAAACTCATGATTACGAGAATAAAGTCAGAATTGTGCAATATAAACTCGCAGATTCTGACTTATCTTATAGAAAAAAGTCAGAATGATGAGTTGTAAACTCGCAATTGTGAGAAAAAAAAAGTCAGAATTGCGCAATATAAAGTTGTAATTACAAGAAATAGTCAAAATTGTCAGAATTGCGCAATATAAACTTGCAATCATGAGAAATAGTCAGAATTGCGAGATATAAACTCCCAAATTCTGACTTTTAACTTATAGAAAAAAGTCAGAATGATGAGTTGTAAACTCGCAATTGTGTGGGAAAAAAAAAGTCAGAATTGTGAGATAAAAAGTCGCAATTACCTTTTCTATTTTTAATTCAGTGGCAGAAACACAGTTATGAAACCACATTTAAAAATGTTAGACGAACGACCAACTAAAACATTTCCAATGAACAATGTATAAATAATATTTTGGCATAAACATTACGAGAACATTTTTAAAAGTCGTATAACTTTAAACGAACATTCTATTAACGTTACTGGAAGAACGTTAGCCAACATTCTGGGATTGTTCCATGTTATCCGGCAGCAGACATGATCATCCATGAACAGTCGCAGATCGTACGCCAGCAGATGAATGGGAACGCTAATGGATGATGTTTTTCCAAATATTATAGACCTCCTTTGAACAAAGAAGATGAGGCTTTTTTTTCTCAACAAATGTTTATAAACGTGACTATTTCTAAATCAAAATCTTTTGATCACTATTTTATATCCCTGAATTCGAGAGAGGGTTCATTAGTCGTGATGTGGCTTTTGTCTGTGTTACGCTGATGACTGCATAATGGGATTTTCCAAAAACATGTTCGGAGGCTGAATTTTCCTTACCGCCTCAAAAACGTACAAATCTCATTTCTAGTCATTTTCAGTCAAAAACAAACAAAAGCTGTTTAAATGCATTCCTCTTTCATACAAATACAAATGCAGATTCGGTGACACACTGAAATTATGACTTTTTTTTCGGTGCATTTCAGCTTTTGCAATAGTTGATATATTTCTTTGAATATTCTTGGAGCCAGTTTGGGTTTCATTATTTGAAAGAATGGTGAACTATTTTAACTTTTTGTTATCACAACCAACTTCAACAGGAAAAAATGCAAAAACAATTCCGTCTCAGACTGAAGCAGAGCGATTCATTTTTTAAGTTTTGCTTACAAGTAAGAACCTCTTTGAATGGCAAGGAAAATAGGCTTATTTACCGAACCAGCGTAACAATTCTCCACTATGTTGTTCTCGCAAAAATCATTTCTTCAGTCTACCATTGAAGTGTATGTGTGTGTAAGGCACTGCAGATCAAAAAAGCACAATGTTTGTATGTTTGAGGTGGAAGATGTTGATCCAGTCGAGTCGTGATTAAAGACGCAGATCCCAACATCTCCGCTCTGAGTCTTTGGAACGGGACCCAGAGGAGCGCTGCTACTACCCCTACATTAAAGGGAAAGGGAGGCGTGAAATAATACATACATATCAATTGTTAAATTATTCAGAGTCTATTCAAAAGGAATTGAATCCAGAAGTCTGCATGGGTAATCTCACCTCAAACTGTCCTCACATAAAAATGACCCAAGCAGTCGAGTCTGCACCAACCGAGAGGCACAAAGAAGAACGACTTAATTCACTCCTCCTGGGACGTATTTAAATTAGAAGAGCAGCAGAATTACACATTCAGCATATCTTATATTAAGGGCCCGTGATGCATACATCATTGAACAACTTTTCTCTGATTTTTCTCTAATTTCAGCATGTGCCTTTGGGCTTAGACAATGACGTAAAACGTTAAAGGAATGGTTTGCTCAAAAATGACTTGACAGTTATTGAGGTCGACCAGTAGTTTTGATGTTTTCTGCGCAAGTGCCTGACAGAGTGTCAAATCAGTGCGTCCAATCGGTATTGGGAGATCCCAAAACCAGTCTAATAGCTTCCTTGAGGCCACTAGATTAGATTTAGGATGTTTTTGTGTAGCAACAGAAACACTTTACATTCTATATTTTATGCACTGCATAATTCGGTGCCTGTATGTACAAGAATAAAGCCTAGACTTTATACAAATAATACTTAGTCAAACACACCTGATGCTCACAACTAGATTTCAGGGAATAAATCCGATCGGTGTCTAACGAAAAGTCAAGGAATGACTTTAGAAGACTTATAGCTCATTCATTTTTTTAAATTTTATTTTTAGCTCATGCACGTTAACTTTCAAAAGTTAATGACATGATGGTGACTAAATGATGACAAAATTATAATTTTTGTTCCTTTAAGATGCAGTCTAGCTTTTAGTAATACCTAAAGATATGAAAATGAAATGAACAGGTGTGCGAGTGGGTCGGGTGTTATCATTTCACCTAATAGCCTCTTCACAGTTGACCTTAAGCGCTCATCTCTGATTTGCCTTTTGACGCTCATCATTCCTAGGTCATGCTGGGTGATAATAGCTGTTTGCCAGTATGGGATTCAAGACCAGAGCCTCAGCTCCTCTCCATTATAGCTGCAAATATTTTTCTGTCACCTATAAAATCAGCTACTCCCACATGAGACCCCACAGCATGATTTATACAAAGTAGAGAAACCCTTGACTTTAATAAAATACTTCAGGCCAAGAGAAAATACTTTTTTCAGTGCTTTATGGAATATATAGATGGAAGCCCAATGAGTTTTTTTTTTTAGTCATTGTCTCCCAGGGTCTTAGGACAGACGTTGAATCCTAATGAGGTTGAGATTGCAAAAGTATTTGTAATATTTCATCCCTACATTTATCGAGGAAGGACACATCCACGCACACATACACACTCAAGCCGCCACAGTTACTTGTTGCCGAGCTTCATTAGGGTGCTGCGGCACCTTCACTCGTGCGGCCCAGCCGGTTTCTCCTCTCTTCATTCTCATCAAACATTGCAGATGAGGTCTTGAGCCCAATTAATCACAGCACAGTCCTGCTTCACAGCCCCCCCATTAATCAACCTGACCACCAGCACGCACGCAAACAGCCCCTTCACTGAGCCTGGCAGCGCTGTCAGCCAACATCAACACAGGCACACACACGGACTCGCGCATATACTCCAACTCTAATGCTTACTCACCGTGTCTGTCTTGCATAGATTTACAATCTTACTCTTTCTACGTATAACACACACACACACATATGAAAACACTTTTGGCAGCATTAAATCAACAGTGCAAGGTTTAGCTTGTGTCTGCAGGTAAATGAATCCTATAGCAGCGAGAGGCATTTTTTTCTTTGATGGACGTTTCAGGTATTGTTTTAAATGCTGTTCTCTTTGCTAAATATTACTATGGCAAGCCGTTTTGACTTTTACTCATTTTCAGGATATGAACTTGTGATATCAACAATTACATTTTCACTAGTTAAAATGTTAATTCTTGATATCAGGAATTAAATTTCCACTAGTAACAACATTAATTCTTGATATCAACAATTCAATTTCCACTAGTATAAACTATAATTCTTGATATCAAGAACTTTATTTTCACTAGTGAAATCTCGCCATAGGCTGCCATTCAAATTCAATTGTTGATATCAAGAATTCATTTCTTACTAGTTGAAGTTCCAGTTTCACATATCAGGAATACAATTCTTAGTAGTAAAAATGCAAATGTCAGATATCAACAATTACATTGTTACTAGTGCAAATGTCTATTCTTGATATCAACAATTGAATTGCTACTATAGTAAAAATATTCATTTCTGATATCTGAAAATGAATTCTTGTTATCAATATAATTTCTGATATCTAAAATGGCTTTCTTACTAGTAACAATCACATTCATGATATCAGACATGAACATTTTTACTAGTAGCAATTCAATCATTGATATCAAGAATTAATGTTGTTACAAGTGGAAATCTAATTCCTGATATCAAGAATTAACATTTTAACTAGTGAAAATTTAATTGTTGATATCACAAGTTCATATCCTGAAAATGAATAAAAGTCAAAACGGCTTGCCATAATATTACTGTTATTAAATTATTACATTTTCAAGATGCGGCTCAATGCTATACATTAAAAAATATATATAATAGTCCATAACTGATATGGTTAAAGACAGGAATGAGCGTGCACAATTAAATATTTGATATGGGCTGCTACGAAACATTAAAAAAAGTATATAATATTAGCCCATAACCGATATGGTTATAGATGGGATCGAACTTGTACAGTTAAATATTCGATGTGGGCCGATATATACTTTTTTTAATGTAACATTTAGTCAATAACCGATATGGGATCAAACATACACAATTAAATATTCAATATTAATAAAAAAATCTGTCATATTAGTTCATAATCAATATGGTACCAATGTATATATTGCTAATATGTATTACATATTTCTACCTAGCATATGGAGGCCGTGTAGAAACTCTGAATTCGCTGTAAGAACGATGCTCAATAATGAAATGCTTTGTTCTTCGTCTCTCTCTTGCTAGCTGCTTTTGTATTTCTGAAAATGCTCAGCTCACAGTCCTGTTGAGATTTCATTGTGCCGCTTCTGAACTGCTACAGAAAAGTGAAAACAGGATAAAATTTAGGCTAGTGTCTAATTTCCGCCGGCTACACGCTGAGGCGTCTCTCTCAAGCTTTAAACATCTGTCTTTGCTTCATAGGACTTATTGGAGCTGAAAAAAGATCAAAAAGCTCTCAGAATGACCGCCCCAGTGGAGTATCAGTTCTGCCTTTCCCAACTTTTTCTTCCTTCATCTCTTTCTCTGACAGGTAACACAGTTTCCCAACCATGCGCAATGAAGCGACAAGCGGTAAAAGCGATATCCTCCATGTATATCTGACTTTTGGTCCTAACCAGCGACGTCAACAAGCACTGAGCGACGGTGCGTTTTGTCAGGCGCTGGGTTTGTGGCTCCGCCCACCCTCAATCCTCATTGGTCCAGACATCTTTTAATTGGCTGTTACGCAGCAGTTCATGTTCAGTGTGAACAGAAAATGTGCTTTTTGTTGCATTGTGAAAATATGTACAGTATCCATGCTGGCAGATACACAATACAATGAAATTCTAAGTGTAAATTCAAGACTTTGTGCGCTGATGTCTTTGATGTGCTGTCAGTGTCACATCAGATTCCCGCCTGGCCTCTGTGTCAGCACTGAGAGAGGAGAGCGTTACATGTTAGCAGGAGGCTAAGGGCTGAGTGTGTTTTGAGGGACGTGGTGTCATTTCTGCTCAGCTTTGTGTGAATTGTATGTGACAAGCCTTTTAACACCGCTGCTGTTCTTCCCTTTGCTAAAGCAACGATTGCGAGCGAGGAAGGAGCGAACAAGGAAGTAAAAGGTAGATGCACACAGATTGAAAGGCAAATTTCTTTCTTCTGCCTGTGAATTTTTTTCTAGGCGGCGGCCCTTCAAACCTCCTCAAAATGGATCCAATTATGGAGCCGCCCGTGCAGTGCAGTTTGTGGATGTCAATGTAATTGTGTGACTGATTTCTCTCTGTATCCCCACACTGAAAGAAGCCTGTCATGGACCAGCCTCATCTTTCTAACCATGATTTTGAAATGAGATCTCTTTTCTGCTTGAACAATGGAGAAAAATTGCAGGCGGTCTGCACTAAAGATGCACAATTATTTGTTTATTTATTTATTTGTTTCTTCCACTCAGAGGAGATGTATGCTAAGGCATACATGATTAAAAACTATATTTGAGACTAAGCGCAATATTCTGAATAATTATTGTAACACACAGGCCTATATATAAAAAAAAACTTGTTCTAAGTGTGTTCCACTAAAATTCCCATGAAGTGAAATGAAAACACTACTTCTGAATGTTTTTTGGTTATGCAAATGTTAAGGGAACGTTCCATTTTGGAAATATATAATAATCGAACATGCAACTAAAACCTTTCAGATAAAAAAAAAAACAACAAAAAAAAAAACCTATGTATGAATGTTGACGTTTTGAGAACATTATCAAAGACCAGTTTACTTCAAACAAATGTTCTATTAACGTTACTGGAAGAACGTTTGTTCATAACTTTGAGAGAACCTTGCCAGAACGTTCCCTGTTAGCCGGGTAATGACTTTCTGAGATAAATTGTGGCCTGTTGTCAGTGAGCGATTGCGATACTTGCTTAATTTGCCTTAAAATACCTTCAAATACTTTAGAGATATGTGATAATTTTGTTAGTTGAAGGTAAACCGGATTTCAAAGCATGTTTATATCACAAATGTTGACATCCTACACTACCACTTTTGATACATGACAGTCTTTTACTCGATTGGTGGTTTATGGTGACATGTCAGTCAGACAACCCTGTCTTATCTGAATGAAAGGTTGTTGGCCATAATAAGCTATAATATCCACCAAATGTAATGTTTAGTGACTGCCTTCGCAAGCACAGATAGAAAAGAGTTTATGAGAGCTGTTGAATAACCGCTGAGCACCAGTCCACGTCCTGTACGGTACATATTGTTACTGTAGGTCAGAAAATCACAGCCGTAGCTGTTGGTGAACTTGTAAGGATGAAGTCAGATAAACATGTGCCAAATCCATCAAACACTGATCAAAGAACGGGAAAGTGCTGAGCCGCCCACCCCGACTGACACTTCGCCCTCACGTGTCGATGGCTTCTGGCATGGACACCCGATGACTCGTAAATACTTAATGGCCATGCTTGATGGCACGATGACATCTGCTTGTTCCGTGTGGGCTCACAGATTGCATGCTCTGAAAGAGACCCTCGCTGCGAGTCAAAATGCCGAATGACTCGTGCGGCACATGCGACAGCAGAGCCATTAAAAACATGTTGAATGATTGAAATGCGAAATTGTTTTAACGAAAGATGAAATAAAACCTGGTGATAAAAAACAACAAGCATCACATGTGTAGCGACTGAAAATGGTTTTATTGTGCTCAAGGAGATGTTTTGGGCAAGAAAAATCATAGCTGAGATTTCTTTAATGTCTCAAATGTTCCTCTTTGACACCAGTGAGGTCAATCGAAGAGCAAATATGCACTTAAAATTGAATGTTGCACATCAATATGCTGAAAACGACCAAAGATCAGTTTATCGGTGGTTACGTCAAAACTGAAATCAGGGCAGAATTATTCTTAATTTTAACATGTTTACATAAGCATAATCGGTTTAAGAATGTGCTGTAAACACACTCAAATTTTGCTCATATTTGCCAAGTTATCAAACAAAAGATTACACCGCAAAAAATATATATTTGTGAAAATTATTGTAAAAACACCAGCTGTGGTTGGCAGAACTTCACCGTAAAAATACGGTAGGAACATTTTAGGACTTATCTTGTATTTATGGTAAAAACTGTATATTTAATTCACTGATATAATGTCAGTATAACATCCCACAAATCTGTTTTGTGCCCATAAGCACAATTACTAAAATAATACAATAAACATTAATTAAACAACATAAAACTAAAATTTATACATAACTGATAAAAAAATGACATTATTCAAAATACGATCAACCAAGTATCACGCAGGGAACTGTGCGATTTTTTTTTTCCCATTGTAAATTCATTCCTTTTTTACATCCAAAGTCTATAAATTTAATAGTATTTTACTGTAAAATTACTGAAAATGTCCCATTAGATCTGTTACAGTTTTTCACCATGTGTATACAGTAAGGGAACTTGCTGTTAACGAACTAACAGTTTTTTATTGTAGCATTTTTGCAGTATTTTTACAGTGCACAGTCAAAGATTTCTCATCAAACTCTTCCAATATATCGGAGCTGCGCTATGCAGTATCAGGATCAGATTATTGGCTTTGCTTAATGACTGGTGATAACGGTCCGTTATTCAGCCGCACACTGAGCCTTCCTCCACACCCCTGTCTGTGATCACAAAAAGCATTCATGTTCTGAAAAATATATATTAAAAAGCAGATAGGAGAACTGGGGGTGACTACAAAAATTACTGCAGATTGCTGCAAATCCCCCGTCTTTGATCTTGGCAGCCATCAAAGCGATGCACACTCCAAAACGGAGCCGCCCGGCCGCCTGTTCACCATTTCATATTCCTCAAGAGAATGTCAAATAACAGTCTCTCTTCCTGCAGCCTCTAATCCCCTTCCAAAATACTGTCACTGATCGCAGCCCTGCGCCTGCAACCGGGCCTCTCTTTCACACCCATCATCTTTGATGTCACATAAACTTCACAGCTTTGTGTGATGCTTAGGTTATCGTGCTTTTATGGGGTCTCTTTCAAGTTGCAACATTGTATCGCAGCCCATAAACTGCCCCCACAACTTTCTGTCAGCCGTTGGAGTGATGGATTCGTCCTGTGCGAGCGCTGCTCCCGTAAAGAGGGTTTGTTTGGCATATTCCACACTTCAGCATCTTTCCGTGTTAATAAAACTGCAAATCTGCCGAACTGAATCAGCAGTGCGGCAGATTACATTGTAAAAAGGGGGCCGCTGTGGAGAAAAGCGATTAGAGACACACTTTCTCTGGAGAAGACAAAGAGAGCAGCTCCTCCCTAGATCCCCAGATATTTGAACCGCACTCAGGTGTGGCAAGCGCCATGTGCGCTGCATATGAATTTTGCCATTTGTAGGCCTGTCCTTGCTCGCTTTAGAATCAGATGTTATCGTTGGGCTCGTAATATCTTTATTACTTCGAACAGCCTATAACCTGCTAACAAAAATAAGCTCTAAGAACATTTCGCTAACATTACATTAAGTTATTTTCGGAATGAACGTTCAAAGCATCCAGTTTTTTCAAAAAATCCTTTTTTAAAATGGAACGTTCCATTTTATTATTCTACAAACATTATGAGAACATTAGTTTTCAATGTTCTCTGAACGTTCTGAATCAAGTAGTAACATTTAAAAAAAAAAAAACATTAGTAGTTCCATGAACGATGTATAAATGTTTTTGTGCCAACATTTTGAGAAGATAACTGAATGAATGTCATATTAACAGTACTGGATGAACGTTTGTTCATAACTTTGGGAGAACCGTGACAGAACGTTCTGAGAACATTCCCTCACTTAACTTGAGATAACGTCATATGGACTTTTTTATTTTATTTAAAATGTTTTTCCTTTGTACTTTAGTAATTTCCTCTTCAGGAGACCATAAATGATTTTTTAAGCAATTCCAAAATTTGCATGAAAAAACATGGATTCAAATTTCGCAAATGTTGACTTTCATTCATATAAAAAAATAAATTAGTTTATAATAATGATATATATATTGTAACGATGGCTATTCAGGAACAGGCAAAACAAGGAAGGTCATATAACAAATAACGTTTTAATATAAGCCTGACAGGGTAACAACCAAACACGGAACAGTGTGCATAGCACAAACATCAACAGACAACTGAACATAGCACAGGCAGGAACTTATATACACACAGATGACGAAGACTAAACGAGGACAGCTGACAAGACTTAACTAATTAGACATGATGATTAATTCGAACTAATGATGACAAGACAGAACTAAACTAGACCAGACATGTGTGTGACATATATATATATAATATAATTTTTTTGCCATATTTTTCATTAACTTTGATTCCACACCAAAGTCTACACTACAACTATAACAATAACGACAAAGACATGGTAACACTTTAGTTTTGCCCAATTCTCACTATTGACTAGATTGTAATTAGCATGAATATTAATGGGATATTGGCTCTTTATTGGTACTTAAAAAGCACATATTAATACCTCATTCTGCAAGACCTTATTCTACATCTTTAATCCTACCCAATACTGAAACTTAACAACTTTACTAAGTATTAAAGTAGAATTTATTGAGGCAACAGTCATTGTTAATAGTTAGTTAATAGTGGAAATTGGAACTTAATCTAAAGTGTGACCAAACGATATTGTTGTAATCATTTTCAGAACGTTTTTTTTCCAGCTGATCAATGGCAAAAATATTGACAACCAATCCTTTATCAATCCGAACTGAGCATTTAAAGTGACAGACGACTGAACTGCAGTGCTTTTATAATAAACAGAGTGATTTTGTCCACCGATGTGATAGTTATTGTTGTCTATAGTTATCGTTGTTGGTGAGAACGGCCTTTAGTCCCTGAAGAAGTCGTGTCTGGATCATTTTGTTGTCATAGACTTTCAGAATATTATATGCAGCCATCATGGACTTTTCATAGCTGTTTCAAACTCTGTGTTCGATGAGTTTTTTAGAATGTAAACCAAGCCATATTGTTCTGTAATTTATTTATATTCCCTATTCAAAACTTCCCACCCAGCTCAGATAGGACGCTTCGGCACCAGTCAAACAGTGCGAATGAGCTTGTGTTTGCTGCTTGGAACGAAAGTGCAGTTCCTCATGTCACTCTTAATAGCAGCGACTCCCAGCTGCCTCTGCCAATCAATGAAATTTTAATGGGAAAAAGGCCAACTCTTCAGCTTTGCGTGACAGACTCAATTGTCAGTTACCAATGTGGAGTTCAGCATCAACTTTGTACTTCTACTAATGACACGGTCCTATCGACTCCGCGCAATTTACCAGATTTATTTAAATGCATCCACACATCATCATTCCTGGAAGCTGCTCATAGTCTGAGGGTAATCATACATGTAGACAGTAATTACTTGTTTATATCCTCGCAGCAGATGGGCTCAGTTGGGAGACACCTGAAATTGATCTTGGAGCTGAGTAATCGCAATCTGATCCGTTGCAACTTGAGAGGATCCGTCTGATCCGAGCCAGTGATGACAGTTCAGTGGGATTTTTCTTTGCTGGTTCTTGATTCTTCTCAGACTCTCTATTGACCCGCTGGGCCGCACAGCCTTCTGTTAAATGTTCCTTTCTCTCTCTTCACGCTGACATCCGTTTATTGAAAATGAGCTTTTTAAGCAGTGTGATATGCATGTTAATGGATTAGGGAAGGAGTGATTCATTTATCTTGTCATTAAGTGTTCTTTGTGCCAGTCTGAATTCACCATATTTCAAAATATGATTCTCATTTTGAGTTTTGGAGAAAGGTCTTTCTTTTTTGGCATCCATTTTATTTTTGTTTGATGGCCTGAGAAGTTTTACAGGGACCACGGCTGACAAGAAATTGGGTCTGTTCCTTGAACAAATACAAGTGCAATACACACATACAAAACTTGAATACGCCCCTGCTCATTATGAGAATACTTTTAATTACCATATTAAAACTAATTTTGATATCATGGTGATAAAACTGATCTGATATCATAGTGACGATTTTTTTTATTTTTTATTTGGTTAAATATTAGTTTAAATATGAAATGATTTGACCTTTTTTATGACAAGGTAAGGTTAGTTTAAACATAATCATTAAGTAAAAATATAATGAATATATACTGTAAAATATTGCTTATATTCAGGGCGTGACATTAACTTTTTTGCTCACCAGTCTCTGTCTGTCTAAAAACTGCCATATAGATATTTTTCATAATTTGGCAGCAGGTTTATTAGGCTGCTGTCACTTTAAGAGCGGACGCACGGATCCATTATACTGTTACACGTTTTCGTTCTCAACTGTTTACATTCACTTCAAACATAACTGACTGTGTTTACGTGAACACAATCCCACGGCAAAATTCCAGCTCTGTAACAGCAACAATAGTCATCCAGAGCAAATGAAACGAAGTGGTTTGTGTGTTGACTTGCTATAGCTCGTGGAATATCGTGTAGCTTTTCTGTGGAAAATGAGCATTGGAAGCGTTTCAGTGTTTATGTATTAAAAAATGTATATTTTTGACAACACTACATTGCACTTAATTTATTTTTTCAGATGCATTTTAAAAGCCTACATTTGTATATATGTATAAAAACTTTTTAAACAAGCCTATATTATATAAAATTCAATCCGCCAAAAGTGACTAGAAGGAGGGACTGTGTTACACGCCACTGCTGAAATTCACCCACATTTGGCGGGTGTTCATGTCAAGCTCTGCTTATATTTATCAAAATGCTCTTCTCGAAAATAATTTTCATTAGCTAACTAACGAGTTGATGGTCATTGAATGGCTTTAAATATGATGTTACGTGACGCACTGTTTTCAAGCTAATTCAGTTTCGAGACTGAATGAGACGTGATTCATTTCAGAAAGTTTTACTGTATCTTTCAACATTCCTTCTGATGTTCATATTTATTTGGTGCTGTAACTAGAAGTAAAGAAGAAGAGATGATCGATTCAACAGCGCTCTGTCACACCACATTAAATGGCATAAAACCAAATTTATTGTTTGAATTTCATACTAAAACTGACAGAATTTTGAAGTTTAGACTTTGTTTCATATTAAACGTGACAAAGCACGAAGCTTATTGTGATTATTGGATGGCAGACATGCTACAAATAATGTTTCTTAAAGATTACGCATCAACAGAAAGTACCATATATGTATTGATCTTCAGATTTAAGAATCCATATCAGCATGAACTAAAAATGAGAAATCCGTGTTAATACATGCTAATGCATGATCTGTATAAACATCCTAAAATATATGTTTACCTTATAGGCCAAATTGTTTAAAACAATTAAAAATACTATTTGTCCAGTGGAAAAGAATGGCGCACACTGTTTCGGCATTTTTGGCAGCCAATAATTCAGTGCATCACTATGGTTAAGTTCTGAGCAGCAGATAACCTGTTTTATGCAAGAATACAGATTTGAAACAACATGAGGGATGAGTATATGATGACACATTTTCATTTTTGGCTGAATTAGTTTCCCTAACATGCCGTGAATGTTCGCGCGCCCGTGGTGCGAACACTCCAGATGCTCTTACTGAAACGGCTCCCCTGTTTATTCCATGCCTAATTTGGAGTTTGCGTGATACGGGTGTTATTCTGAAGATTTGTGGCTGATCATGTTGGGCTAATGGTCCTCTGCTAGCCTCTGTAATGGCAGCGCATTGTCATGAAATATGAAACAAAAGACTCATCATTAATGTATAACCACCCACTCTTTGTAGCTTGTAATGTTTTCTTTTTTCCCTGCAAGAAGTCGTTTGGAATTAGTTGTTTTTCAAAACAGTGTAATGGGACAACATGCTTGTTCAGACCTTCACTTTTACAACTTCAACAAAATGTAAGTCAGAGGTGGAGACAAATTGTTCCACGTAAGCTGCCAAGCTGTTTCCTCTCCTCTCAAGCAGACATAAATTACGTCTAAACGTGGTTCACAAACACCCAAATCTGCTGTCTTTGACACAAAAAAAAGGTAAAACATCTAAATTAAGTGGTTTAAAGTCAAAAAATATTATTTAATATTACTGAATCAACCTAAATGCATTCATTTATGCCAGCAAAATTAATTTTAAAAGATTAAATCAAACAAAAAAAGCTCTTTGAGGTAACAACTTCAGGTTACCACTGTATCATGCATGGCCTAAAGAAATGGTTTCGCATATTCTGTTAAATGTATGGTAAAGAATCCAAAAACCATGCAAATTACATTCGCTGTAAATGATGTGTTCTCAAATGTGCCTATAAAACGTTGCTATTTTTTGTTTGTTTATTTATTTTTTTGTGTGATATTTGCAAACTCAAGTAGTGTGCAGGGTTTAAATTGTTATACTTTTTTATTATTTCATCCAACACACCAAAGCACTATACATATTTTTGAAGATATACACCATTTTTGAACATATGTTGAAGTAACTTGCAGTAGAAGTTTGTACGGTTGCATCTAAAGCTTACAAGCATTTGTTTTTCTGTACTCGTGTATGACTTTGTTTCCTTTTGGTGACTTTAATTGGTCATTCTCAATGTGGATGAGATAAAGTGCCGCCTGATTATACCAGAGGTAAATCATAACCCATAATTAATTGCGATGGACAGGGCTCATTGCACATTATAGCAAAACAAGCTCAGTCCTGTTTGACCTTAGCCCTGTCAGTTAGCGCCACATACTCCAGATTGTCTGTTGGGCATTAATAAAACAATAACTAGTTAATTATAGTGATGGATTGTTTGTACAAAATCTTATAGTTCTGCTTGAAGAGACGATGCAGATCAGAGTAAGTGTTTAAAGTAAGGCTGTTTATTCACTTCATTAGAATATGGAAGCTTGTTCCACCACTGAATAAAAAATGAGAGACTTTTTGGGCCCTGCTTTAACAATCTAACATGGTCTGAAGCACATGGCACAGGTGCTAGTTTAACAACGAAAAAATGGTCTAAAAGAGTTGTCTCTCAATGAATCAAGGGTGTGTTTTGGGTGTAACGTGCAATAAACCAATCAGAGTCTCATCTCAGCTCCCACCACGGCGGATTCGCTATTTACATGGTGGAATTTCCAAGCAGAATGACTGAACGCTTCTCCAGAGAGGAATCCTTTTATTATTAATATTTGTCATGTTTGTGTGCAGCTGTGAGTGACAAGCAGATGCTGTGCACCCGACTATAGGCTCATATTACCAACACACCCTTTAAATAGCAAAAAATACTGCGCCATTGAATTTAGAGCAGGTTTTTGTTATGTGAAAATGATAACTGCGTCGGGCTGAAACTAGCAAAAAACACTTCATTGCGCCGGCTGTATGATAAGGCCCTATATCTCACAATTCGGTCTTTTGTTCTTGCAGTTTATATATAATTCTGACTCTTTTCATCAGGATCACGTTGTTTTATTTAGTTTACGTCTCATAATTCTGTTTTGATTTCTTCCTCTTTTTTTGCCACAGAACAAAAATAAAGAAAGAAAAAAGGCAGTTGTGAATTTTTATTTCACAATTCTTACTTTTCTTCTCAGAATTCTGTACGGGTGAGTGGGGGACACGGTGAAGGAAAAAAATATGTGATGGTAGGAAAAATTATTTGTCAATGCTTTTGCTCACAAATCGTGTCCTTCCCCAGAGAAACATTGCGTTCACTTTCAAAAGACACAAAAGATTTGCAAGAGAATACAAAGGCATTGAAATATATATATATTTTTCCTCCCATCTTATATTTTTACCATCATCATGCTCCATAGTTTATATCTCAAAATTATGACTTTTTTTTTGCTGAACTCTAAGTTTACATCTCACAATCTTTATATATATATAAAATAATTGCAATAAGGGCTAATGCTTTATTTTATTGTCTTTAGTTGCTTATTAGCTTGAATATTACTAGAATATTGTCAGTTTATTAGTACTTATTAAACACATATTAATACCTTATTCTGCATGACCTTATTCTACATGCTTTTATCAATACCTAAACTTAACAACTACCTTACAAACTATTAATAAGCAGTAATTTGTCACATTTAATAGTGCAAGATGTAAGAGTTAGAATTCTGATGGGTAAAAAAAAAAAATCAGAATTGCCAGATTAAATGTCAGAATTGTGAGATAAAATTCCGCAATTTTAAATAAGCTTCCATAATCAGACAGACTGAGAAAGAGCAATAGAAAATTCCCATTCAGGAGGCAATGATTAATTATGCCATGTAATTAGCTCGTCAAATTAACTGCGTTCTCATGACAAGATGATGTCAGAACGCGACGGCACATTAGCGTGTCGCCGTGACTCCGCACTCCTCGCATTTCTGGCCCGCGGAGCTGGACTGGAGCGGATGAGGCTAACCGGGCCTTCTGTCAATACACACAACCGGCACTGCTCTCAGATCAGTCCTGATTTGGCCATTTGTGAGACAAAACAGAGCTGGTTTAGATAAGCCACACTATATACACCCAATTCCATCTGACATGAATACTAAATAATCCCCACTCTGAGAATTCGGAGCTAAAACGAATATCAGAACGTTGATGCAAATATTGAATCATGGGATAAAAAGGGTTTTGTGGTTGTGATAGAATTGTTTGTAGGATTGAGGAAGAGAGCGAGAGCGAGAGATGTACACGACTCTTATCATCGGAGGCCAGGATAAACATCATCACGTTCAGCAGTGGATGGTGATTACTGACAAGAGTGGATCTATTAGCGATTCTCATCACACAATCTTAATTCCCTGTTCGGCACACAGCCCTCCCCCCGCCTCCGACGTTAAACAGGAACGCCGCCATGTTTCCACCTGTTCCTGTCTAATAAGAAAGCAATGAAATGGCCTCGTAAAATGTTGTATAAATCTCACAGGGTGCTGATATAAAAGTCCCTTCAGGCCGTTAGAGCAGTTGCCTTTATAGTGCAACTCAAACGTTCCCGTTCCCGTCTGTCTTTCCGAACACAGACCGTAAACAGGGGATTCTTCAATTACGGACACTTTTGAGTGCTTGGAATTGTGAACAATTTCATATATCTTAATACTTTTATTGCATGTCCTGAAACAGTGTGTGATGGTAATGACATTTTTCACTTTTTGGAGCAAAGGTGGATTTAATCTTGTGCTTAAAACGAGTCAGCTGACTCTAGATGCATACAAATAAAAAATAAATAGATTGACTGAATTGACTCTTATTAAAGCTATTCTTAGATCATGAAAGAAATCTAATTATTATCATTATTATTATCTTTAATCTGTCACTCCTGGCATACATTCTGTGTAATATTTTAATTAGTTTTTATTTTTACATTTTCCCTTTTCATTTTTGTTTTAGGTAAGGTTTCAGTCATTTTTAGCTTTGTGTGTTTGCCATTTTTATTAGTTTTATTTTATATGTATATATTGTTCATTAAGATTTATTATAGTTTCAGTTTGAGCCCATGTCGATTTAACCAAGCTAAAAACTAAATGTTACTTTCGCAGCTATATGAAGAAAAAAACTTTTTTGTTGTTGTTGTATAGTTTAAGTTTGAGTTTCATAATAACCCTGAAAACAACAACAACAACAAACCTTATTGGAAAACCTCAATTGTTCTCTAAAGTATTTGGAGTGATAATAATGATAGCAATAATTAGGTCAGTTATTCATTGTTATAAAAAAAATTAATAAAAGTTTTACACATATTGTCAAGGTCACACTTTGGACTTCATTTCCCATCATCCCTCCTTCCACTCACCTGCACTCAGTCAGCAATCACCACGGATCACCACCAGCTGTCACTCATCACCTGCACTAGTTATAAAGACTCTCCACTCTCACACTGGTTGTTTAGTCTCGTCGGATGTGACTCACCTAAACATAAATATTTAATTTATGTGTTGGTGCTTTCCAAAAGCTCTACTTTTCAGGAAATGATTTTTTTTTTTCTTAAATAATTAAACACTGTGTTGTCAAAGTTGATAAAATGGCTTTATATATGATCAGACACTTGAACATGTTATTAAGATTTTACCAAACTCAAGCTCAAACGGAGTTACTACATTTTTGACTTGCTAAGATAAACTTTAGAATAGCCGTTTCTGAAGTGGATGATTTACTGTTTTCATCAACTTGGGGTTATAAAGTGTATTGTGGCTATACGAGTGCTCGTTTTTTTTCTGTTATTTGGCTAAAATCTCATGTTATTACAGATGAAGCCTATTTAAGACCGTATTGGCTGCGACTCGATGACAAACACTACTCTAAGACTCTTCACCACTCAGAAACCTCAAACATGTGGTTTTATAGATATACTGTAGTGTTTCTAGAGTAAAGAAAGCACTGTACTTGTTCAAAGAACCAGTTCTTTATTTACTCTTGCACTACAAACAAGCAGAGACGCTCCTGACTGTGTGTGGGACTTCATTCACGATAAGGGTGGGCGGAGTAACACAGTTCGACTGACAGTTTGAAGAGCCAATGGAGTTAAGAGGTTTAGTCACATGCTTCCATTGGTTAAATTTTTGCAAAATCCCAATACAGACGTGGTACAAATGGTAATGATTTATGAAAATAGTAATTAAAAAAAGACAAAATATGGAGATTCGAAGATTGTTCCAGACACGGAATTTTAGGGAGGAAATGAAAAGGTCTGGGTAAGGGATAAAACTGAAGAAATACAAGAGGCCCCAAAACAACATCTGAAGCTGTTATAGTGATCATGTGACATTAGCTGTGATGCTTGTTTTTTGTTTGCTGATATCACAGCGTCATGTAATGGTCATCCCAAATGTCAAAACAAAAACAACATCGATTTGCAGTTTTAATATCCAGCAGACCGTGGTGGGCACGCCTGATAGAAGAAGAAAGCCAATCTCCAAATCAAGTTTATGCATGCTACTGCTCCCTTTATTTCTTTAGTGGTCACTTTCTATTTGATTACGCTGATTCATGACACACACCATCACGGGCCGTGAAAGCGTTTCCATGACAACAGCTTTCTTTTCAGAGGTGTCTGTCCAGAAAAGTAGAGGAGGATTCGAAAATCTGCACACCTCATTTCCACCAGATGAGAGAGAGAGAGAGAGATTGAAAGATCGAGGAGAGAGACCTCAACCATTCACAACAATGATGGCAAGTGTACACTTCAAATGGGTTTTCATAGATGAAAAGCAATGAAAAAGCAGTGACAGAAAAGCAATCACAGACCTATTTGTCCAGCGTCTAGCGCTGTGTGTAAAATAAGCACAATCGCACAGTTATTTCAAGCCAGTGTTCATCGTTTAATTGTCAATACAACCTCAACCATCTTGATTTACAGCTCTTTACACTAAAGAATCAGATGATGCTGTGGATTAATGTATTTGTGATCACAACACTTGGCTCACTGTAGAAACACACATTGCAGTTTCTGCATCTTTAAACATGCCGTATTGTGGAGGTGGACAGTGATGTTTTCATCGACATGCTATTCATATAAATCTGATCAATGCAGTGTCTCTAATGTCTTCACTTTGAAATCTTTGTTGAGCCGAAGAGTGAATCTGTATTTTGTACATTCTCATTTGGTGATGCTCGGCATATTGATTTTTGTGCCGATTTTTAGGAGGTTTATTCAGCAAACCACTTTTTTGTAAGTGTTTACAAGTTGTATTTAGCCAATGTTTTTAATTTTCTGAACATTGTAGGGCTTTTCCCCTCCATTGAGCTGTTAACTGCTGCGACCGGATCATTAAATGTGATCAGTCTAATGAATCTTTTTTTGATGAGAACCAGGAATATTGTACAAAGAAGAGTACATATAACCAAACAAAACGAAAAAGAAAATACAGAAAAACTTTAATCAGTTGGATAGTTCATACTGCTTTCAAGTTCTTACTCTAAGTGTGAATGAATCATTCACATCAGCTTTATGAACCAGATCAACCGATGCATGATTCGATTCCCACATCAAGTTAAACTAAATGTTGCTATATGAAAAAAACTTAAAGTTTGTTATTATTATTTTCTATTTTATTTTAATTATAACAGTTATTTTATTTAAATGAACAAAAAATATACATATTTTTAACGGTTTAGGTTTGAGTTTTAGTTTACTATAATAACCCTGAAAAAACAACAACAAACCCTATTAGAAAACCTTGTATTTACAAAACAACTACTTTTCAGGAAATGGGGGAAAAAACAACTTTTTATAATAATAATAATAATAATAATAATAATTAAACACTGTAGTCAAAGTTGATATTGTGGCTTTTTAAATGAACAGACACTTGCATGTATAACCCAAATTTTACCATAATCAAGCTCAAATGGAGTTACAAGGTTTTTGACTTGCAAATTTCAGGGAATTTCAGACATACATGTTATTAGAACAGCCATTTTTGAGGCAGTAAGTACATTGCATAACTTAGATTTTAAAGTTTTTAAGTTTCTAATCGTTTTAATGAGAACCGAGCATATTGTACAAACAAGAGTTTATATAACCAAACAGAAAGAAAAAGAGATGAAGAAAAAAATAAAGAAAAACATTGTAATCAATTGGACAGTTCATATAGCTTTCACGACTGGTAGGGACTACAACGAGCTTCTTCCCAGGTTGGTGACATCACTAACTAAAAAATTTATATTAGCCCTACCCCCGAGAACGCACAACAAAGGGGGCGGGGCCATGTTGTGCTGCTTTAGAGAAGAGGAAGAGTTGTTGTAGTCTAGTGTTGTTGATGCCGTCATTTTACGCCGGACTGCTTCACAAACGTGGGGCAATTCAACACAAAAGATGAACATGACGACACATGCTAGTGATGAGTTGATTAACTCCACAGTAACTACATCAATTTATCCACTAACCGTTCAGAAACGTCTAAAAGTTGGAACTTCTTTCTGAGTCTCTCCATCAGTGTCGACTCCGGTTTGAACAATGTAAGGATGAACACTTTCCTCATTTTGTCTGCGTGAGATTCTCCAGCTTTGTTGTTGTTGAGCTGTTAAAGCTCCGCCCTCTTCTGGAGCAGCAGCTCATTTGCATTTAAAGGGACACACACAAAAACGGCGTGTTTTTGCTCACACCCAAATAGAGGCAAATTTGACAAGTGATAATAAATGATCTGTGGGGGATTTTGAGCTGAAACTTCACACACACATTCTGGAGAGACTGATATTACATCTTGTGAAAGGGCCATTATGGGTCCACTTTAAAGTCTTCAGTGCACATTCATCGTAACCACAGAATGTCTTATTCAACAGCATGAGTAAATGTAAATGATAACAGACTGTTTCAACCTTCCAAAATTCCACCTTTCCCTCATTAGTTTCCCAACAAACATCCAATGGTTACAGTAATGTCCTGGGGTTATTTTAATCAGCCGGGTCATTAACACAGGTGAAACATCTACACTTATTTGTTTACACACCATCTCGTTTCACCTGACCACAACTTACATTGAAAAGCTTTTCACAATTAGCCTCTAACGGCCGTGCACCTGCGTAAATTACCTAACGATTGCTCGCATTGCGTTAGTGCTTACATTAGCACCCTGAGAGTAAGTGCTGAATTAATGCTTAATGATGTCATAGGCCAGCTGGTCGGGAATTTCCGTGAGCCGTAGTAATTAGCTGGGCAACGTGAGTCGAGGGGAAGTTCATGCAACTTTTTTGCCCTTTAACCTGCGGGTTAGTGCGGTTTCATTAACAAACCAACCTGAAAATGAAGAAACAGTACTGTGATATCAACATTTGGCTGGAGATTGGAAGGAGAGAGGCGTGTTAATAAAGCAGCCGGCCTCGGGTGCGACTGTCCGTAAGCTGTAATGAGGATAATTCAGCGCATTCTGTAGCACTCTGGGTGTTGCAGAAGAGCTGGACTGATGAAGCACAGCCAGTTTGTGCTTCCATGAGGTGAATGAAAAGGTGTGAGCCCACAGCAGCTGACCAATCACTCGCTGACTGAGAGGATAAAGATGGACACTCTTTGACGGATGTCACATCAGGATTTAATCCGAGCTCCGTCTTTGTTGCACGTCACTGGCTCTGAACTCACGCCGGTTCACCGATGCAGGGATTTGATGTAATGTACAGCACGAGTACAGTGGAGAACCTTCTTATTAAATATACATCGGCATCAATAAACCAGGGGTCGGATTCACCAAAAGAAAGAACTTTCTGAAGATAAATTCCACAAAGTTTTTAAGAATGGTCCAGTTCTTGAAGTTCTCAAATGTTTTCTTGTTGTTTTGTTTTATTATAGTTTTATTAATATTTTTAATTAACATTTATTTTTTATTTTTCATAATTGGCTTAATGTTTAGTATTTTAGTTATGTGCTTTTGTCATTGTATTTTTAATTTTTTTAGTTTTTATATTAATATTTTGGTTATTATTTATTTTTATTTCAAGTTTTAGTTTCATTTTTAATTTTTATTTATTTCCAGTTAATAATTCTTTTCATTTAATGGTTTTCAACTGATATTTATTTTTTTATTTTATTTAAGCTTTATATATATATTTTATATATTTTTTACTTTTAATTAATGATAATAACAAGAACATCTTGCGGAAGGGTCAACAAATAATTTGAAACAACACAATAAATTCATTACATAATTTTTTATGATATTTCAGAACATTATATTCAAGAATTTTAGTTTTGTATTAAGAATAAACTTAAGAGCACTCTTAAAAATATTTTTTGGGAATACAAAATACTTAACTTTATTCTGAAGAATGTTTTGTGAATTTCTCACAAGGTCTTTATTTCTTCTCCTGCTGGTGTTTTATTCATGTCTTCTTCAAACGAGGTGAACACGGTAAAATGTATGAGTCAGTAATATAATTACTTATTTATTTGAAACCATCAGTCTAGATACAGTATATACAAGTACATGGGCCTCAAATGAACTTCTGGTCTTGCTGACTGTGATGATGGCATGGAGAAACCTCTCAACACCTGCAACAGGCTGTTCGACATTAACCTGCAGTCTGTTTCCTGGATTCAAGCCCATTACTGGCCAGAAAAGGAAACGCTACAAAGCAAGATTCAATGTATTTAGACTTAAAGACACTTTTCTGCTTTCTTAAATACAAGTGACTTCTATATTAGTTTACTAATCAGTATTTTAGTTGTACAAAAAGAGTCCATTGTGCTGCTTAATGTTGCAAACTGGCATTTATCAAATTAATTTATTAGAGTTTTGTAATCATAAACACACTGGTTTGGAGGAAAGATGACACACACACACACAGAGACACACACATATTTTATGTTGCTTCATACAAGCCTATACTGTTTTATTGTGTTGATGATTTAAAACTAAATTCATAATTATTCACTGTATTGTACTGTGTTGTAAAACAGGCGTAAAAATGTTTATTTACACTTTTAATGCATTACAAAATTAACATAATTGTAAAATGTGCCTCTATCTACATTTTTACTCCAAATATTTACAGATACATACAATTTGCTGCATTTTTTTTTCTAGCTGAAATGAACTCTAGTTGCGGTAAAACACCAACAACTTTTATTCCTTTTTACAGTGGCAGAATGTTGATTAATAACATCTTGTTTTTGTGCTGTTCCTTGCAAAACACTCTGAACACTTCTACCATAGTGCATGATTGGTAAACTAATACATTTTGACATTTGCATCACTTTTCTGACAGCAAACTTGCTCACGATAAAAACTGGAAACACAAGTCACGATAGAAGAGCTCAAAGACTAAAATGGCATGTGTTTTTATCTCACATTTTCTTTTGTTAACAGTAGCGGTCAGGTCTAGGGTTGAGTTTAGCGTAGGTGGAAGAAGCAACATAATATCATTGCAGAAATACTGCCAAAGCACGGTTTTTTAATAAAGCACGGCCAAAACTGAATAAAATCAGGTGGACAAAGTCACAGCAGCAGATATCTAACATGTGCACCATCACAAAACAGTTGAGAATGATATCAGAAGTCTGAATGCAGTCAGTGAGGTAATGTCCATAAAAATGCTGTCAAGACTGCCAATGCTGTGCTTCAATAAATAAATAAATTAATCAACAGATTGGAGAGTGTAACGGTTTTGGCACTGACTATGCCATAAGTTTGTCTCTCAGTGGTTTGCCAAGAAAAGACAAGATTCACAGTCTGTAAGTGACTTTCATTTATCTGATTTTCCCAAAAGCGTCACATCAGGCCCTTGTTTCGGCTCTTTTAACCCATTGGAGATCCACGTCTTCATTATCGCCCTGATTACCCTCTCAAATGTTCTTCAGTGATCAAATATCTCTTTTGAGGATGGCAGACCCTCATTCAAAATAATTCTGTTTTCCATCTACAGGCCATCAAAGTGAGAGATAAGCCCTTGATGAAGAAAATCCCGTGAGTAAAGATGATGTTCTTGCAGCGATTACACACAATAGTGAACCTTTTGTTCAATTTCTCATTCACTACCTAACATAAAGGAAACTGATCTAATAGCTCCTCTATTAAATCTGGAGTCATAAAGATCTGTTTTAGTTAGAGGAAAGGCATGGTGCGGTCATAGTGAGGCTTCTTTTTTTAACCAGTGTAGCATGAAATGTGCATGATATCTTTTCCCTCCGAGTGTGGCAAAGAGTATTCAATGTGAAAGGCCTAAATGAAATCTGCGCTAACCATTTCTTTCTAATGTAACATACTGACTGCAAGTGTCAGATGATGTTAGGTAGGTGTTAGCTGCTCCTCAGCCATTAGCAGCCGCACTGTACAGCTGGATCGGAGGTGGGAGGAACTGGCGCTAATAGGCTCGCGTGGCATTGTTCTCTCCGTTGGAGTCGCAGCACAGATGCACAGCCAGACAGGAATTGCAACACTACGCCGAATACATATGCTGCCGTTGGAACATGGCATATTCAGGCCTGGACTCCTGCTAATTTTAATGAGAAGAAAACACGCTCTTGCTTTCAAATGCTTGTTCGTGTTAAACACCAACGTACATGTGTTTGACTTGAAGCTGGTTTATAATCATGAAGTACCATGCTACAGTATGCGGTTCATTGTATCAGAGAAAATATTGTTCTGAGAATGTTTTGTTAACATTCCCATTAAGTAAGTCTGAACATCCAGTTTTTTTCTTCTTTATAAATGTCCTATTTTTTCTTGGTTATTCAAAAGTTCAGGGAACATTCCATTTTATCGTTTTGCAAACATAATGAGAACGTTACTTTTGAATGTTCTGTTGAACAAATAGTAGACGAACGTCCAACTAAATGTTTCAGGTAAAACTGTTCCATGAACAATGAACACATATTGATTCTTGATCCATCTGATTTAAAAAAAAAAAAAAAGTAAGCATGAAGGTTCACCCCTAAGCCTAACCATTAGTAGTGTGTAAGCAGATCGTACAAAAACGTAAAAATGCAAAGTTCTGTCATGAAAATCTAGATAGTGCAATCCTTAATTCAGTCTGTTTGTAATTGGTTCCTACTGTACTGTACTGTACAGTAGCCAATGAGCTTTCTGCTCAACCTTCAAATATTTGACCAACATTTGCTGTAGCAGTTGCAGCGTGCTTTCAGAAATCCTCCACCTTCCCCAGCCCCACCTGTATAGATCTGCTAAGGGTAATTCATGTATGCTATTTATTGTACAGCAGCAGCAGCATGTCTTCCTTTCAGCAGCATGTCTTAATACCGTAGCAGCAGCAATACCGTAGCAGCAATAGCAGCAGCAGCAATAACAACAGCAGAAATAACAACAGCAGCAATACAGCAGCAGCAATAACAGCAGCAGCAGCAATAACAACAGCAGCAGCAATAACAACAGCAGCAATAGTATCAGCAGCAATACTGTAGCAGCAGCAATAACAACAGCAGCAAGAACAGCAGCAGCAATAACAGCAGCAGCAAAAACAACAGCAGCAATAACAGCAGCAGCAAAAACAACAGCAGCAGCAATAACAGCAGCAGCAAAAACAACAGCAGCAGCAATAACTGCAGCAGCAATAACAGCAGAAGCAATAACAGCAGAAGCAATAACAGCAGCAGCAAGAACAGCAGCAGCAATAACAGCAGCAGCAAAAACAACAGTAGCAGCAATAACTGCAGCAGCAATAACAACAGCAGCAAGA
This sequence comes from Zacco platypus, assembly GCA_038088235.1. Taxonomy (NCBI): domain Eukaryota; kingdom Metazoa; phylum Chordata; class Actinopteri; order Cypriniformes; family Xenocyprididae; genus Zacco; species Zacco platypus. Next base: position 9,190,464 of record CM076075.1, on the reverse strand, counting down.
ACAGCAGCAGCAATAACAACAGCAGCAAGAACAGCAGCAGCAATAACAGCAGCAGCAAAAACAACAGCAGAAGCAATAACAGCAGCAGCAATAACAGCAGCAGCAAAAACAACAGCAGCAGCAATAACTGCAGCAGCAATAACAGCAGAAGCAATAACAGCAGCAGCAATAACAGCAGCAGCAAAAACAACAGCAGCAGCAATAACTGCAGCAGCAATAACAACAGCAGCAAGAACAGCAGCAGCAATAACAGCAGCAGCAAAAACAACAGCAGCAGCAATAACTGCAGCAGCAATAACTACAGCAGCAATAACAGCAGAAGCAATAACAGCAGCAGCAATAACAACAGCAGCAAGAACAGCAGCAGCAAAAACAACAGCAGCAGCAATAACAGCAGCAGCAAAAACAACAGCAGCAGCAATAACAGCAGAAGCAAAAACAACAGCAGCAGCAATAACAGCAGAAGCAATAACAGCAGCAGCAATAACAACAGCAGCAAGAACAACAGCAGCAGCAATAACTGCAGCAGCAAAAACAACAGCAGCAGCAATAACAGCAGCAGCACTACTGTAGCAGCAGCAATAACAACAGCAGCAAGAACAGCAGCAGCAATAACAGCAGCAGCAAAAACAACAGCAGCAATAACAGCAGCAGCAATAACTGCAGCAGCAATAACAGCAGCAGCAATACTGTAGCAGCAATAACTGCAGCAGCAATAACAGCAGCAGCAGCAGCAATAACAGCAGCAGCAAGAACAACAGCAGCAGCAATAACAGTAGCAGCAAGAACAGCAGCAGCAATAACAGCAGCAGCAAAAACAGCAGCAGCAGCAATAACAGCAGCAGCAAGAACAACAGCAGCAGCAATAACAGCAGCAGCAATAACAACAGCAGCAAGAACAACAGCAGCATCAGCTGCAATGATGGCAGCAGCAGCAATAGCAGTAACAGTAATAACAATAGCAGCAATAACAGTATAGCAGCAGTGTTCAGTTCAGTTCCGTTTATTTATAAAGCACATTTAAAAGTGGCCACAGGCCGACCAAAGTGCTGTAGATATAGAAATAGAACTAAAGGAGATTGATAACACAGATAATATTAAACACAGTTTAAAACAAACAGTCATATATTTTCTGTTGCTTTTAGTTCATAATAAGTTTTAAGACATGACTTGAACTCAGACAGAGAAGAAGCTGATCTAATATAAAGTGGGAGATTGTTCCACAAAGTGGGGCCAGCCACTTCAAAAGCTTGGTTACCCCTCGATTTTAACCGGGTTCTGGGTATTTGAAGGAGGAGTTTCATTTCAGATCTAAGACTTCTGCTGGAAGAATATAAATAGAATATGTCCAACAGATAAGAAGGTGCTAAGTCATTTAATGATTTATACACCAATAATACAATTTTGTACTCAATTCTAACATTTAATGGAAGCCAGTGAAGGGATCTCAAAATATTAGCATGAGCAAATTTCCTCTTTCCTTTCAGGAATCTCGCCGCAGCATTTCGAACAACCTGTAAGCGTGCTGTTCTGTTTGGGACTTTGATATACCAAAATATAGGGAATTGCAATAGTCCAGGCGTGAGGTGATAAAAGCATGGATAGCAGTCTCCAAAGAACATTTGGGGAGACAAGATTTGATTTTCTATAGAGAGCGAACATAAAAAAAACTAGATGCAATGACACACTAATTTGCTTATCGAATTTAAGAGAACTATCTAACAGCGTAACAGATCTATTCCGCCAAGACCAAACGTATCAACATTGTCATATCCATTACCATGCCAAACACTCCTAGAGTTGTCATGACAGAAATTAGATTGTTCAAATTCATATGAATCGGCCGCCAAAAAGTGAAGCAGTTGCCATGAGATTGTGTTGAAACTTTAGGTACAAATGAGATTGTCCTCCAATTCCAGCTGCCGTGTTTGGCTTATTTGAAGAGAGTATATTTTTATCTAGCGGCAGCAGACTTTCTATGTTAAATTGATTTGATTAGACCATCTCTGTTCCAGGAAGAGCATTGTTTGCTGTGGCTAATTCTCTCCACTTAATGCCTGTCTCTTTTGCCTGCATCAGATCTCTAGCTCTCTAATACACGAGTCTCCCCCGTTGGGTTTTCTCATCATATTTGGTAGAGCACTCAATAGGTTGTATTGACCTTCTGCTCGGCACAAATGGATCAGATCGCTCTGGCTAAAAGCAAGCTAATTCCAAACACCATTGCATGCGTAAAAGTTTAATGAAGCTACTGAACCATACAATGAGAGAATAATATGAAGCTCTCAGCGAATGGAGCGCTTTTGACACGCAGCAATAACGTAGAGTGTGACGCGAAAGTTTGAGCTCACAGTTTGGATAAGCGTCTTGGTAAAGGTGGTCTCAGAGCAGACCTGTGTTTGCTAATGAATAAACCATAAACTCCAGTCATACATCATCTTGTAAGACACAATCAATGCTGTCTTTTGCATGGGCCTGGCTTCTGAATATTTTATACCTATCAAAGTAGCCTGAAAAAAAAGTGATGACAGTGAGGAAAATCAAAGTATCTGACATCACAGTAATTTACTGTTAGAAATTAATATGTGGTGATGGTGAGAAGAGCACTGAGAGGTATATCTGTGAGGTAAATCGAACATACGTTTTTGTATGCTTGGAAAGACACTGAATTGTAAAATATCAGTATATTTATAGGTGGCTTTACGTATTTAAATATTTGAATTGCACACAAAGTTGCACACAAAGCTCCTATGCATTTGCATTATGTAGTTTTAACATAAACTAATAAAGTTAATTTGGTGAAATGTGTCAGTCATGAATGAATGAAACTGGTAAAAAAAATGTATTTCAATTATATTTTCAATATGCGTTTATTTAAATAGCTTAGATTCATCATAAATCTGTTCATTGTGTAAACAATTACATTTACTCAGTTTAAAAGTGTATATGAACATGGATAAAATATGTCTAGCTGTGGAAAAAACTATACTTAGTTATTGTTGAAAAATAAATTAACCGTGCTATTGTGTATTTAAAACACATTCAGTTTATTAGTACTATTACAGAAATATTACCTGTTTCATTTTTGCATATCTGACAAATACACATCACATTAAGTTTATTATTTTTTAATGTTAAAACTGCGTAATCTACATGCACGGAAATTTTATATTCAACTCAAATACATAAATATTTTTGAGTGTATAATAAATTATGATTTACATTCAGAAATTATTTAGATATGTTTGAAAGTTATTGTCATTTTATTTAATTTAATGTTTAGTTTATTTAGATGGGAAAAATCGCTCTCAGTCAAAATTAATGAAACAGTATGTGCAACAGTAATAAACTTCATAGAGAAATTATAGCATGAAGTTTGAAGTGGTTTGTCATATTAATATGAGAAAATCTTAGGCTTTAGCATTGAATATAATGTCTTTTTTGTTATATTAAGACATTTAATACTTCATAAGACATGAAATACAATCACTAAAAACATCCTGTAGCACTATAAAATTCCCTGTCTTGTTTTACAGAAGAAAGAAAAGATATTTAAAAAAAAAAAACATTTATTTAATAGCAAGTTTTCACTTATTTATACTTAAATCAGCCAGTGTTGAAGAGGTAAACCTTGTGTAGTATCCTTTAAGGCAATGCTTTTTAAAATTAAATGAGTATTGCCAAAATTGAATAGTCTCATTTGTCAATAAATGATGGAGAAACTAAGACATTTTTAAAATCCAGATGGGACTAATCAAAAAATAATCATTTGCATTGCATGTCTGGATATAATTATGATCAAATAAATTGAAAATATATTTAATTAATCTCATGTATTTTAAATATAATCAAATCAACACTGAATCTGAGCCTCAAAGGATTTGTAGAGCTTTATACCTGTCTCTAAAGTTGATCATATGCTTTAGAAGCTGTCAATCATATTGTACATATCAGTGTCTAATCAAATGTACAGTGTATGCGTGCTTGAACCCCACTTCACATATGAATACCTATGAATATTAACGAGATCCTGTTGACATGGCAGTGAATTCAAATAATTTAGGTTATTTATGTATTTATTATATATTTCCCATGCTTTCTGTTTTCTTTTATTCCAAATTGTGACCTGAAAACAAAATTTTCCATTATGCTCTTTTGGAACTGGTTGAAAGTGACAGAATCACTTTCGCAGCAAAACGAACGAAAGCGCTCGTCAATTGACTCTTCGCAAACAGTTTTGATTGACAGGCGATCTGACCAATCATAACCCTGAATTCGCCATTTTGTCCGACAAAGCAGTCAGGGGAGTACGTAGATTAACGTTGATGAACTTGAACTTGAAAAATTGTGTGTGCTCACGTTTTTGCGCGCTTGAAACAACATTCCTTCTGATGTTCATTCATGTTTATTTGATGCTATAAATGAAATGAAAGCTCTAGCGCAAGTTCTGTCAGGAAGACTCAAATGTTACGTCACTTCTAATTTAGATCTAACCAATCATTATCCAACACATGTAGCATATAAGATCGGTACTCATCACACTTGTCTGAGTTTGCAGATGCTGACGCGAACCTCCATCCTCCCCACCACCACCAGGATGGTCCCTGTCCATACCTCCCGGGGGTCGGCTACGCCCCTGCCTTCATCTTCAGGCAGGAAATGCAGAGTCCGCAACCCTCAGGATCTAAGCTACGGACGGGGCCTACGCCAAAGAACTTTATCTTACAATGTTTGCTTGCTGATTGTTAATAAATTTCATTGCAAGTTAATTTACCTCCCGAGTCTTTCTGGTAGAACTAGTATGAAGAGATGATCGGTTCACAAGGAGCTACAGCGATCTGTCACGACACATTAAAGAGACACTAGACGCTATTTATTGATTAAACTTCTTTAAAATATTACAACATTTTAAATATGAAACTGTTTCATACGTTGTCAGTGTCCTATTTGCTCCAGGATGTATTTTTCACTGTGTGAGAACATGATGTGTGGCGTGAGAGCGCATAGCAACAGTAACTAAAGGGGGCGGGTCTTTGCGAAGGGTCAATTACGAATGAATGGCACTGTTTGATTGGCAACATCGTCACGTGAGGGTGTGATGAATTCTGTGTGCAAAGCCTTTTAAAAACGTGTCATAAAATCCTCCATTAGGAACACAGTCACTGTCCACAGGGAAATCACTTACGGAGCGATGATGCTTTTAACTATATTGATGCGCCAGTGGAGGCCGGATCGCGCACAATTAACATGATATCGTGTTACCAGATTAATGCTGCGCTTTAGACCCCGATGCAAAGCCACTTCTGGTCACAGCATGCTAACATCATTACCATAAACAGATCAGAGAACGGAGACCTCCCTCGGTTGGCGTGGGACGCGACTCTTGAATGCTTGTATGATATAAGCATCCTCTTTCATGACAGTCTGTCTCAAGGTCATTGCAGCATTGTGTACAGTCCTGTCTCTTTCCAAGGCTGAGGGAAATTGAAAGCATTAGGAAACCATTCCTCACTCTGGAGGAAATAGGCTTAGGCTGCCGGCTGTCATCGCAGGCGAGCGCAGATTGACATTTGGGTTTATTTTGGAATGGAGCGAGTCTGAGGTTATCACAGAGAATCCATTTAGCGCTTCTACAGCTCACTCCGGTCTAAAACGGCAGCGCAGAGCAATATTCTTCAGAGTAAAGAGAAGCAAAACAGCCTGCAATTGTCTCAGATTTATTCTGGGCTGCTACTAAAAGATTTCAAATGAGTAGTGCTAATGTTTGTTTGTCTTTTCTGAATGATACACTGTACGTGCATATACTGTAAACACTGTAAAAAATGATTTTCGGAAGATTGAGATCAAAGATTATTGGAGTACTTGAAAAAACAGTCATCACGGACAGAGCTCTGTGGTCTGTTTCCATGTCAGAGTAGTTTAAGTGTTACGGTAGTTTGCAACTACGCAACTATATAAAAAGTAGACGTTCTTATTTTTAGTTTTTAAAAAAAGAAGTATACTAACAGCACACTTGAATAAATTTATTTTTTTAAGGGAATTATTCATTTTTCATTTGCAACATTGTGACGTAAAGATATATATTGTGACACGACACTTCCATAGACTTATGATGACAGACTTTAAGGAAAAAGTTACAGAATTAAAAATTACAATCCATCTTAAATCCTATACTGTTCAAAAGTTTAGGGTTAGTAACATTTTTGAAAGGAATTAATACATTTGTTCAGCAAGGATGCATTACGTCGATCAAAAGAGACAGTAAAGACATTTATTAAGTTACAAAAGATTTCTATTTCAAATAAATGAATGAAATAGAATGATTTCTGAAGGATCATGTGACACTGAAGACTGGAGTAATGATGCTGAAAATTCAGCTTTGATCACTGGATATAAATTACACTGTATTATATATTCACATAGAAAACAGCTGTTTTAAATAATAAAATGTTTTCACTATTTTTACTGTATTTGAACAAATAAATGCAGCCTTGGTGAGCAGAAGAGACCTCTTTAAAAAATATTAAAATATCTAACTAATTCCAAACTTGTGAACATGTTTTATTTCCTAATAAGTAACTTGCCAGTAGCAGTTTTATATATTCGTCAAAGCCGTTTCTTACTCACATTTACACGTGTGAAAGACCCATGGTATCAGTATTGTGTCTCGGCGTGAGTTATAGTAAGCTCCAACTCTATTAACCGCTCCTCTTTTAGTTAATGAATTCCATTAGTATGCACTAAGGAAGAAAACAACAAGGCAATGTTTAATCAATTATAATCGCTTCATCACGTCAGCCTCGGCGGCGGCTCTTGTTTGTGCGGGTGCACGTCCGTTTGTGCTACGAACCCATTTAGCTCTTAACACACTCCATAGTTTCTCAGATGCACCGTTTGCAACTTTCTGTGCTCATACTGAAAAAATGAGGCCATGCATCAGCAACTGTGATGAATAGACTTGTGAAATTACATCACGGCAATAAACTGGATTATCTTCACAGTACGCACATGTTGTATGACTGTATGCATGGGAACATACAGCACTGAAGGGGTCATATCATGAGGAATCTCATTTTCCTTTTCAGTTAGAAGAGTATCGACTCTAATACTGTAACTTGATGGTTTTTATGTCAGTCCTGCTGGAAGATGTAACTAAACTGCGTTCGACGTCCATTCAAAAGTAGCCATGTTTCTATTTGATCATAGTATTGCAGGTGTTTTACCAATGACAGGCTATTTTTGGAAGACTCTTTTGATGACTCCATTCTGACTAGTCACATGACATTTACACTTAAAAATCATATTTAGGCCTAAATTTAAGATTAGGCCTAAACTAAATTTACACTGGGGTTAAAAACAACCCAAAATTGGGATGAAAATGGACAAACCCAGTAATTGGGTTGTTTTAACCCAGCAGTTGGGTTATTAATAATTGCTTATTAATAAGTGTTCACCTTTTGGTTATTATTGTTGCCCCTTTAGTAATTATGTGTCTGATTTTTAATATCCAAACATTTTGGGTTAATTTTAAGCCAGACGTATAGTCATTTTTAAACAATTGTTGAGTTAAATAAAACTGCCCAGCATGTTGGTCAAAACAACCCAATTGCTGCGTTTGTCCATTTTAAACCCAACTTGGGTTGTTTTTAACCCAGCATTTTATAGAGCTGACTCAAAATCACGGTTCCCATAAGCAAAGATGGCAGATTTGTAAATGCGTACAGTACATCCACCACTTTCATGAATTTTCAGCTTTTCTGGAATAAACTCTCATGCTAAAGTGAACACGAAAAATAACTTCTTACAGTACATAACCGTGTAATGACTGTAATTGTTTCTCCCTTGAGATCGTCATCTTCATGCTAAATGCTGTTTGCACACATTTCTTTATTAGCGGTTATATTTCCCTAATTTGTTGACAAGATTTTCCCTTGTGCTCGTATTCTGTGACTTGTGTAATGTACCAACAGGCCACCGTACCCCTACTGACTTTAATTATTTGCTTATTTAGCTGCAGCTGATGTAGAACAAAAGCGAGATGACACCAAACATCACAACCCATTTCCTTAAAATTATACACGCTTCTCTGCAACTAAAGGGATTTGCCTCACAATGGCGGAGATAAAAAGGACCCATTAATGATTTTTTTGCTAAGTTAATTAAAATCAAGAGGATTAAGCACAAGAAACACTTGTTGAGCTATAAACAGCAATCATTTTCCAAAAGGCTGACTTATGGAGAGGCTTTACGATGAGCATGCATATAGAACACTCTTAAAAATAAAGGCTCCAAAAGAGGGGGATTTCGTAGGGATGCCATAGAAGAACCAATTTTGGTTCCCTAAAGAACTTTTCAGTGAACAGATCTTAAGAAAACCATTTTGTTTTTCTTAAGCCGTGTGTCCACCAAAGCACTTTTTTTTCCAGAGGCTAGCATATTTTTTTCTCTATTGTTTTCAAGGCAGCAGCGTGACAAGATGCTGAGCATCTGTTTTACGCTCACGTTTTTTTTTACCGGTCACCAAGAGTTGAAGAACGTTTATCTTTGGGAAAAACGCCCATTACCATCACGTTTACCCAGCCATCCAATCACAGTGGAGGAGGGGCGGGACAAAAACCACACTGACCAACCGCGACACATCTTTTCATAGTGTCGACATTTTTATATTCAGAAACACCAGTTTCCATCCAGTGAGTCGATAAGAACTTGCTCTTTTGGGAGGGAATTATACCGAACCACTTTAACAACAGACTTTGCTCGGGCATTACAGAATGACCAAAACAGCTGTGCAATGAGATCCATCCGCTGGTTGGTTCAGTTATCCCGTCCCATCGCAGTCTTTTTTGATGCGCATCAATGAATTTATTTAGTAAAAGTGTTTCCATTGTAGTTTATATTGCATAAAAAATTATCTGACTGATTTGAGCATGTGTTTCCATTTATAGTTTTTTAATGCTATATCTCAAATAATTTAATGTGATATTCCGATACCCTGCCGGAGACCACGGTTTTATTCCCGTGTAGAACGGGTTACGATGGTGCCATGACCCGGATGGGAGTGAGGTTTGGGGTTGTGAGTGTAACAGACGTAGGCTAGTAAGAGATAAAAAAAAAATGGTACAAAAATGGTACTGAGCAATGTATGGAACTTGTATTGTGAGCACTTCCTGTGTTATTTGCCAATTCATGAAGAATCGCTTGTTTGTTTTTCTCACTTGTAAGTCGCTTTGGATAAAAGCTTCTGCTAAATGATTAAATGTAAATGTAAATGTAAGAGCAGGGCATGTAAACCTCACTCCCTGAACTCAAAAGGCTCTCCTTGTTAGAGTGCCTGACTCCCATGCCAGCGGACCCGGGTTTGAGTCCCACTTGGAGCATTCGGTTAGGACAGGAGGCGTAACAAGGACTTAAACACTGCCCAGGTTTTATCGCCACGATTAAATCATATATTGAGGTATAATTTTACCATTATGACATAATTGTTAGGGTGTGATTTTCTATTTAATTAGCCAGCATAATTTTATTTACATTACACTATTTAGACATTTTTGAGCATGTAACCCAAAATCTACCCCTAAACTATAACCATATATACAATATAATAACAGGCAGATACAACTACAGTCACAATTAATTAAAAAAGTAAAAGTATATTCCAAGTGTTCCGAAGACCCAAAAACTTTTCATCCACCGTGAGGCTCAGATCTTGTGCACACATTCAAACATCACCGCCAGAAGAAGCGTTAGGTCAGCTTTGATTGTGAAATGCCGTCGGCGATTACATCATGCTAATGTTTCTTCTGAATGAGATATGACTGTGTGCGTTCACAAAGTGGGATCGTTTTAAGTGAATACAATTCAAGCTCAAAATCTGTTCTTCACGTAAAGATGATGTATGGCTTAGGAAAAGGGTAGATTTAGGGTAGGGGTGGCGTTAGGTGCTCCAAAATCTATGAAAGTAATATTTATAAAATCATTTCTACTTTTAGAAATGCATGCAAAAAATGAATGTGTCTTGATATAATGCATCGGGTAAACAATTGAAAGCAACGGAGCGTTAAAAAGTGAGTCCTGACCGAGTGTCAATATGTGTCTTGTTGTGAGTGAGAAGGTGTTGGATGTGAACATGTGGATTTCTTATCATTGTGAGGTCTTGTCGTGCAAGTGAATGGGCTGCAGTGGAGGATGCTCACATGATTGCTGTTTCAAATGCATCGATCTGCTCTTTTCTCAAAGACGAGGGCAGTGGAGGAGGAAGAGGCTGGTGAACGCTGACGTGGCTGTGCATCATCATCCTCCGTGACTCCACAGTTTGACTCAGAGTCTACAGCCCGTCAGGAGAAAGCGTGTGGGTGCGCGGCTGTGCGTCACTGCCAGGGTGTGAGGAATGCCTTGAATGCTGTGCATTAATAACAACATATGTAAGCACGAGGAGACAGGGGGAGAGAATTTGCCAGGGATAGATAGGGAAGCTTGTACCTGCAAAGGTTAGATAAGGTCTGAAGGATGCTGAATAGAAATTGCTGTGTGTGTTTCATAGGAACTCATCTTTTGCAGTCGAAGAAAACAGATATCTATTTTATCATATTCTAGCATATGTCAAGTCAAGTCACATTTATTTACATAGCGCTGTAAACAGAAGCAGCTTCACCGTAATGTACAGGAAAATAACATAATCAAACAAATATGAAGAAAAGTCAAATCACAATAGTGTGATTCAGCTCAATTTAGTTCAATGTTGATTCAGTTCAGTTCAATAACTGTGTAAAGGTCATCAATTATGAAATGTTTATGAAATTTTGTACAAATTCTTATGACTTTCCTTAAGACAAGGTGGGCAAAACATGAATAATTACTTTAATCAATTTTACTAATTATTATGGCATATTTATTCTTGATATGTAAAAGGAATTTTTTCTCAACTGAGCAGATGTTTTTGATATATTTAAATATTTTAGAATTATATTTTGCATATTTTAATTATGTTTTATCTTAATTTATAAGATTATCAAATGTTTTCTTGTGGACATACTTCATATGTTGCGTGTATGATAACATGCGTCTGATTAATTTGTGCTAAAATGAAATGATTTAAAACTAAACTTGTCAGTTATAAGACTTTATATGCACTTTAATTTACTTTAATTTACGTAGTACAGTTTTAAAGAATGTGTACAGGTTATAGTACAGAGTTGTTTTATATATAATTGATGGTTATTGTTTCTCAAATTACCTCATTATTTTGTCCACTTGTCAAGGCATGTTTTATATTTCTCTAATAATGGTGGAACGTCATTCAAATGGCATATCCCATCTGGTGCATGAAAGCTCAGCCGAGGGTTAAAACCACCGCGTGTGACGGTGCCGTTGGGGACAGCAATTCCTGCCGACTGATACACTGATGCACTCAATTGATTTTGCGTTTGTTAACACAATGAGACACACCGATTCAGATGATCAACACACTCTTCATTGGCATTTGGACAGTGACATGGAGAGACTTCAAACACTTTGATCTTTCCATGTACAGCTCTATCTTTCTGTCCTTCCATCCCTCCCTCCATCCATCCATCCCTCCCTCCATCCCTCTCTCCATCCCTCTCTCCACCTATTGGGCCATGCATCCATTGTTTTTTCTATCATTCTCTTTGTCCATCCATCCATCATTCTTTCTATCGCTCTATTGTTCTGTCAAAACCATCCATCCATCATATTTCTTTCTATCATTCTATCGTACTCTCTGTCCAGTTCATTCATCCATCCATCCATCCATCCATCCATCCATCCATCCATTGTTCTTTCTATCGCTCTATTGTTTTGTCAAATCCATCCATCCATCGTTCTTTCTGTCATTCTATCATACTCTGTCCAATCCATCCATCCCTCCCTCCCTCCATCCCTCTATCCATCCATCCATTCATCCATCCATTCATCCATCCATCCCTCCATCCCTCTATCCATCTATTGGGCCATGTATCCATCATTTTTTCTATCATTCTCTCTGTCCATTCATCCATCCATCCATCCATTCATCCATCCATCCATCCATCCTTCCCTCCATGCCTCTATCCATCTATTGGGCCATGTATCCATCGATTTTTCTATCATTCTCTCTGTCCATTCGTCCATCATTCTTTCTATTGCTCTATTGTTTTGTCAAATCCATCCATCCATCCATCATTCTTTCTATCATTCTATCATACTCTGTCCAATCCATCCATCCATCCATTCATCATTCTATTATTGTTCTCTTTGTCCCATCGATCCATCCATCATTCTTTCTATCATTCTGTCATTCTCTCTGTCCGATCTATCCATCCCTCCCTCCATCCATCCCTCTCTCCATCCTTCTAACCATCTATTGGGCCATGCATCCTTCATTTTTTCTATCATTCTCTCTGTCCATCCATCCATCCAACCATCCATCCATCCATCCATCCATCCATCTTTCTTTCTATCATTCTATTGTACTCTCTGTCCAATTCATTCATCCACCCATCCATCCATCCATCCATCCATCATTCTTTCTATCGCTCTATTGTTTTGTCAAATCCATCCATCCATCGTTCTTTCTATCTATCATTCTCTCATACTCTGTCCAATCCATCCATCATTCTTTCTATTACTGTTCTCTTTGTCCCATCCATCCATCATTCTTTCTATAATTCTATCATTCTCTCTGTCCAATCCACCTATCCCTCCCTCCCTCCATCCATCCATCCATCCATCCCTCTATCCCTCTCTACATCCCTCTCTACATCCCTCTATCCATCCCTCTATCCATCTATTAGACCATGTATCCATAATTTTTTCTATCATTCTCTCTGTCCATCCATCCATCCATCCATTCATCCATCCATCATTCTTTCTGTCACTCTATTGTTCTGTCAAATCCATCCTTCATCGTTCTTTCTATCACTCTATCGTAGTCTGTCCAATCCATCCATCCATCCATCCATCCATCATTCTTTCTATTATTGTTATTTTTGTCCCATCCATCCATCGTTCTTTCTATCATTCTCTCTGTCCAATCCACCCATCGCTCTATCATTCTTTCTGTCCCTTCCATCCATCGTTCTTTCTATCATTCAGTTGTTCTCTCTGTCCCATCCATCCATCCATCCATCCATCCATCCATCATTCTTTTATCGTTCAGTTGTTCTCTCTGTCCTATCCATCCATCCATCCATCCATCCATTGTTATTTCTATCGTTCGGTTGTTCTCTGTCCCATCCATCCATCCATCCATCCATCTGTAGAGTGATATATCTATTCTGTCTAGAGTTGTCAAATGTACCTAGTTGGTACTGAAATTTTAAAAATGTGAGGCTTTGAGTGCTGTTGAGCGGATTCATAAACTCCTCTGATTGGCCATTGTGTTCTCGTGCTCATCGGATATGTCTGTGATTGGCTACAACGATCAACGCACTAAAACGTTGTAAATTGTCATCAGTGATGTTCTTCACTAAACACTTACACAGATACACACAGGAGTGCTGGAAAGCAGGCCTCTATCACAGACCAGTCCTTGCTTTCAAAACAGTGTCAAATTCAAACACTCCCGTGTGTTGATCCTCATATCCAATGAGCGCGAGAACACAACGGCCAATCAGAGGTGTTTACGAGTCCACTCAACAGTGCTCAAAGCATCACATGTTTAAAATTTCAGCACCGATTCATACCGAAGTCAGTACTTTCAACAACTCTAATCCTGTGTCTATCATGCTATCAATCCATAAGAACAAAGGTTTAAAAGAATAGAAACGTACGCATGAAAGGATGTCAGGTCAAGCCGTTGAGCGCGGAGTTCATCTAATGAAAGCAGAAGAGTCGGTCATGAGATGAATGCACGGGGAATTAGAGCCATCCCTCCAAACTAATTGCAAGTTAGCGAAGGACAAAGGAGGCATCTGTAAAACTTTTGGCAAATGCTGGAGTTTTAGATTAGACAAAGGAATGAACAAAAAAGCACATTATACCAGCGAGGATTATTAATGGTGTTTTGCATGGGCGCCTCTGAATACAGGATATTTAGCAGATTGTTATTTCACAGATGGATTTTACAATTGCCTCTATAAGACTTGCAGTTGTGTTAAATTTATACTATTTGTAGTCTCCGCTCTACGGTTAGGTGCTGGAATATATTAGCACCACAACAAAGTTCATCATTATGTGCGTTACACTCCATTACTTTCAAGTCAACGCTAGTTGCCGTGTAGGAACACAGCTAGTAATCTGACACTGGGGTCTTATGAGTAATTCAGGGCTTGTGTTTGATGTGATTCAGCATGTATGTTCGTAGCCCTCTAGTCCTGGCCAAGATAGAGCTTTAAAGAATATTAATACACATGTTAAAAAAAATCAGTTCACACTTGTGTAGTAGGTGTTGCTCTCCACCAAAGTGGGCTTTGTTTTCTGCCTATTTGAATCCAAAGCAGAAGGGTTTTGTTCTCAGGCTCTCAAACTGTCTGCAAACAGACACTAATAAATACATCATTAGTTATTTCGCGTTGACCAGCGCTCACCTCGCTTCTCGAAGCGTACGAGTGTTCCCATCACAATAACAGAAGAACCTCATCAGAGAAAGCTGTTGTGCAGCACTCGAGACTATCATGAGCGAATGAACTCAGAGAAACACTCTTCAACAACACTGCTCTTGACAATACTTCTCAAAACTTTTAATTAACATCCTGACCACACACTCTGACGCATGTGTGATGAAAGTAGGCCGCAATGACAAAGTCTGAGTTGTTTGTGAATGTTAGTTTCTCATAAGTAGTGTTTAATCTCTGCAGCATGGTTTCCAAAACACCCTTATCCAAACAGCACGTAAAACATTTGTATTTAACAAGAGCCTCGGACCGCTTGTAAACCCATTGCGTGCAACTTAAACAGATCTGGGTCCTTGCTTTCTGATTAATATAGACAAAAAGACACTTCATCACTGTGAGGCCTTGTGAAAGAGAGGTGCACTTAAAATACTTTAAAAAAGTGCACTTATTTATAATAATGTCAAAATTAAAAGTTTTACTTTTAAAGTACATTTTAAAATCATTGTAATGATTTTAAAATGGCAGTATGTTTTAACCATATTTCAAAGACAAAGTCCTATTTAAGTGGATAAAACTGCACTACTAAATATTGCATTTAATATAAATTTTAATTTTGTTATAAATAAGTGTCCAAAACATTAAATTCAGTTTGCACTTAAGTATATTCTTTTAAAGTATATTATTTCCAATGTACAATGTAAATATATTATTATTACTCTTTTTTTTATAGTATGCCAAAGTGTACTTGTTTTTCACAATAATAAAAGTGTTTCTTAAAAAATTCCATCCACATTTATTTGTATAGCACTTTTCACAATACTTTTTTTTAAGTTTCCAACCTTAATTCACATGCAGCGTTTTAATCTTTCATCATTTTCATTAATCTCTATGAAGGTGAGTATCGGTATTTCTGAATCCATATCTTATCAAAACCATCATTTCTTTTATTAAATTCAGAATGTTTAATAACTTTCAGCACCTCAACAAGATGACGTATTTTCCATTACCGACTGCATTGTTACGGGGAGTCAAACTTTTAGACATATTAGAGAGAGTTTGGTTCAGACTCGGCTTTGAGCACACAGAATTACAGCAACACTGCAAACCAGGCAGCTTTATTAAACTCAGCCAAGAGGTCAAACATGTTTTGGCTGTGCAGATTTGCAGGTCAGAGTTCACCAGACTTTTTCACTTATGCTTTTGTTTCTGGTCTCGTTACCATGCAACGATACCATGTGCTGATTTGTGAAACGGACGCTACTCCGATGTAAAATAACCTACAAGGTGAAGTTAAGATGGTGGAATGCAACATCTTTGTCTCTTTGATGCGAATGATAGCGTCTCTCAGGCATGTTTTAGCAGTGATCTCACACCTAGAGAATGTTAATGATGAGGAATGGCGTAATACCATGGGGAGACGGGCCGGCGGGTGGGCCGCTGTTAAACTGGACCCCTTGAGAGCTCTAGTGCGTTCTGGACATATCCATAAAACGCATGAAAAATGATTTGGCTGTGACTAATTGCCTGTTTAGTGTCGTAGAAAGTTGTGAAACAGACCATTGGCTTTTAAAACCTAAGTGAGGAACGGGATTAATTATGCAGAAATATATTCCATAGCCAAGTTCCATACATTCTGTTATAAAATAAGAAGAATACTATCGGACAAAAGACAGTGGGATGGATGGAGGTTTATAGACAGATTATGCACCAACTTTGTGAAAAAGGAAGTACACTTTAGCATACGGAAATAAGTGTTTTCGGACCCTTAATTGCATATTATTTACAATGAAAATGTATCTTTTGCATTTACAGAACTTTAGAGTGCTTTCGCATGAGTGAGACTTCAGTACATCTTTATATGTCGTAATTCTGTTGTCATTGAAATATGTTTCACATGTACTGCAGCATTTATGGTAAACTAGATATACTTTAATGTCATCTCTATTGAATCTTGTGTGTCATGTATTAGTAATTACACATTTGTAATGATGAAGTTGCAATTTAGAGCATTTAAAATATCAAAGTTAAAACATGCCAAAAGATTATTAAAATATGATTTAAAATACACTTTAAAGTAAAACTTTTAATTTAACATTATTTATGAATTGCACTTTAACAGCTGTACGTATGCTCTCTTTAAATACACTTTATGGCCTTTATTTTATTTTTTTTACTTTTATTAATATCACATTATTAGTAGTTTTTTATGCAAATATTAAGATTAAATAAATAAGATTGAAAGTACACTACAAGCACATTCAGTTTGATTAAGCACATATTTTTCATTTCACAGCATATTTGCTATTTATGTGTATTTTTTTACAAAGCATTTATACTGAAATACATTTTTTTTGGTTTACAACTTTTTTTGCATCCAAAATAAAAATTCATTTTTACCTAATGTGTGTACTGTGTATACTTATCTTATATATTTAAATACACACATATGCATGCATATATTTAAGAAATATTTGCATGTATATACTATTTTTATTATATAAATATAAATATATACATGCATGCGTAATAATTATACGCAGCACACACATATATTATGTAAACACAAACTTTTATTTTGGATGCGATTATCTCATATAAAAGCTGTATAGCTCAAGGTATAAGCAGCATTGGTCCATTGTGAGCGGTCAATTGAATAAAACAGTCCCTTCTCTCTATTAGGAGTGGACAGATTTGTGGACCTGTGGACTTTTTTAAAGGACTGCTAGTAGTCCAGCACTAAAGTTCATTCTCCACTTCTTCACGATGACAGGATCTTGGCATGTGCTTTTATGAATAGAACTGAAGTACTTTCGAACCGGCCAATAAACCAAGATCCCAAGCATGGCTTTAGAAAAAAAACTCGGCAGCAATTCCACGGACACTCGAATGGATGCTCTCGAGCGCCTTAGGAGTGATTGAGCAACAGGAAGTCCAGGGAATCGTTATTGCCTGATTTTTGAGAGTGTGCGGGACATGAAATAATATTGATTGAGTCTACTCAACATGTGGCTTTGAAACAGACAGTGAGAGGACTTGCTGTGATGGTGGGAGGCCGGCGACTCTCGAGGCGAGTTATCAGGACTCAGTCGGGTGGTGATGACACTTCCTCCTTCAGTTTTCAAATGTGCATGAATATAAACTATCAAAACATGAAGAAACCTGCTGGAGTGACATTACTGCTCAGTCTCCATTATTAGCACCCATGGAATACGTTTAATTTTCTGGTTTCCATTTTAAATGTTGAATTAGGTTTTAAGATTCAACAAGCATGCCTAATTAATTGGATTCTTTAAGCTTTAACAGTTTAATAAATAATTTTAAAAAAATGTTGTCTATCAAGATTTGAAGACTGAACTGCATACTGGATGATAGTGTGCAAGTATGCACAATAACAATCATCAATAACTTTTTACAATATACATATATGTGGGCAAAAACATGCAAAACAAAAGAATAATGCACTGGACAAAAAATAAACTAAAATAAAAACTCCGAAAGATTTTCAGTGACTAACACACTAAAGTAATGAAAACTAGATCAGCTTCAAAATGATTTGCTCCCGTGATCCTGAAAATTCTCCTCAGGAAACATGTGGGTGGATCTCGCTGATTAAACAAATTCATTGTATGGTCCACCACATACTTTCTAGCTCATAATTAACCTGTGCCAGCGTTCACCGCCCTTCATTATCCCAGCCTTTTCTTTTAGTCAGATACCAGAAGAAAAAAAATAAATTGCAGAATTTCTCACAGCCCCATTACCATACCCTAGATGTACAATTATAATACACCGATCAGGCATAACATTATGAGCACCTTCCTAATATTGTGTTGGTGCCAAAACAGCTGAGGCGTGGACTCCTCTAGACCCTGAAGGTGTTCTGTGGGATTTGCTCCAAGATGTTCGCAGATGTCCTGTAAGATGTGAGGTGGGTCCTCCATGGATCGGACTTGTTTGTTCAGCACATCCCACTGATGCTCGATTGGATTGAGATCTGGGGAATTTGGAGGTCGAGTCAACACCTCAAACTCATTGTTGTGCTCCTCAAACCATTCCTGAACTATTCCTGCTTTGTGTCCGGAGTATTATCCTGCTGAAAGAGCCACAGCCACCAGGGAATACCGTTTCCATGAAAGGATGTTCATGGTCTGCAACAACGCTTAGGTAGGTGGTTCGTGTCAAAGTAACGTCCACATGGACGCAGGACCCAAGGTTTCCCAGCAGAACATTGTCCAAAGCATCGCACTGCCTCCGCCGGCTCGTCTTCTTCCCATAGTGCATCCTGGTGCCATGTGTTCCCAGGTAAAAGACGCACAGGTGATTCATCACACCAGGCCATCTTCCTCCATTGGTCCGTGGTCCAGTTCCCACTATTGGATCTATCCATCCATCCATCCATCCATTCTCCTTTGTGTGTGATACAGTAGCCAATAAATATCAATATAATTGTCTTTTTTAATATTATTTAAGTATATATTTCTGTCCAATCCACTCTTCCATTCATCACAGATATTTCTGGCTCTTCTCTGCATCAACTTTTTATATTACTGACACTTCAATCTGTTTAGCTCTTATTTACATGCTGAACTCAACTGTCAGCAGAACCGTGCCCTGCTGACCCGTACCTGTGATTGCCACTGAAGTGCTGACAAGCTGACAACCTCGTATACGCTTAAAAGGAAAATAATAACGTTATATTTTCTTTCAACCTCATTGTGTTCTGTCAGAAAAGTGGTTGCTAGACACATCAAGCATTAGATTTTTCCCAAACCAACATCTTTCCAAGCAAAAAGTGTTTCTGCTCAGATGCTGTGATTCAAGTGACCTCAATTCCCAGAAGCGAAGAGCATGAAATGACTCGGCCATTGTGTTTGGAGTCTTATTTCTTTTTTATCTTTGCAGCTAAATTTAGGTAGAGATTTAAGATAGGTATGGAGATTAACTTACCTGAGCTTGTCACATGTTCTGACAATCTTATTAGACATTTATCTACTTATTATCAGTCACATAAAATCATACGAGCGTTGAAGTGAAGCTGTATTTGACCTCGTGTCCCTCTGTAAGTGTTGGCAGTCATACTGGATACATCAAAACCAAGTACACAGAGGAGTATCTTCAATCTTGTTACCTTTTTGCCTGGTTCAGGACCTCAAATGCTGCTGCTGGAGGGAAATCGATCACTTACTCCAGGGAATCACATCCCACATCACAAGTTTCTAGCAGGTGCACAATCAAAACGTTAAGTGAATATTATCACATATTATGGTATCATAACTGTCTTGTCTTGGTCTCAACACACGCTGGTCTTGGTCTTGGACTCAACACACTGGTCTTGGTCTTGTCTTGGTCTCAACACACGCTGGTCTTGTCTTGGTCTCAACATACGCTGGTCTTGGTCTTGTCTTGGTCTCAACACACACTGGTCTTGTCTTGGTCTCAACACACGCTGGTCTTGTCTTGGTCTCAACACACGCTGGTCTTGGTTTTGGTCTCAACACACTGGTCTTGGTCTTGGTCTCAACACACGCTGGTCTTGGTATCAACACACTGGTCTTGGTCTTGTCTTGGTCTCAACACACGCTGGTCTTCTCTTGGTCTCAACACACTGGTCTTGGTCTTGTCTTGGTCTCAACACATGCTGGTCTTGTCTTGGTCTCAACACACTGGTCTTGGTGTCAACACACGCTGATCTTGTCTTGTCTTGGTCTCAACACACGCTGGTCTTGTCTTGGTCTCAACACACTGGTCTTGGCCTTGTCTTGGTCTCAACACACGCTGGTCTTGTCTTGGTCTCAATACACTGGTCTTGGTCTTATCTTGGTCTCAACACACTGGTCTTGGTCTTGTCTTGGTCTCAACACACGCTGGTCTTGGTCTTGTCTTGGTCTCAACACACGCTGATCTTGTCTTAGTCTCAATACACGCTGATCTTGCTCTTGTCTTGGTCTCAACACACTGGTCTTGGTCTTCACTTGGTCTCAACACACACTGGTCTTGTCTTGGTCTCAACACACACTGGTCTTGGTCTTGTCTTGGTCTCAACACACTGGTCTTGGTCTTGTCTTGGTTTCAACACACGCTGGTCTTTCTCTTGTCTTGGTCTCAACACACGCTGATCTTGTCTTGGTCTCAACACACGCTGATCTTGTCTTGGTCTCAACACAAGCTGATCTTGTCTTGGTCTCAACACACGCTGATCTTGGTCTTGTCTTGGTCTCAACACACACTGGTCTTGTCTTGGTCTCAACACACGCTGGTCTTGGTCTTGTCTTGGTCTCAACACATGCTGGTCTTGGTCTTCACTTGGTCTCAACAAACGCTGGTCTTGGTCTTGTCTTGGTCTCAACACACGCTAGTCTTGTTCTTGTCTTGGTCTCAACACACCCTGGTCTTGGTCTTGTCTTGGTCTCAACACACGCTGGTCTTGGTCTTGTCTTGGTCTCAACACATGCTGGTCTTGGTCTTCACTTGGTCTCAACAAACGCTGGTCTTGGTCTTGTCTTGGTCTCAACACACGCTGGTCGTGGTCTTGTCTTGGTCTCAACACATGCTGGTCTTGGTCTTCACTTAGTCTCAACAAACGCTGGTCTTGGTCTTGTCTTGGTCTCAACACACGCTGGTCTTGTCTTGGTCTCAACACACGCTAGTCTTGTTCTTGTCTTGGTCTCAACACACCCTGGTCTTGGTCTTGTCTTGGTCTCAACACACGCTGGTCTTGGTCTTGGTCTCAACACATGCTGGTCTTGGTCTTCACTTGGTCTCAACAAACGCTGGTCTTGGTCTTGTCTTGGTCTCAACACACGCTGGTCTTGGTTTTGTCTTGGTCTCAACACACGCTGGTCTTGGTCTTGGTCTCAACACATGCTGGTCTTGGTCTTCACTTGGTCTCAACAAACGCTGGTCTTGGTCTTGTCTTGGTCTCAACACACGCTGGTCTTGGTCTTGTCTTGGTCTCAACACACGCTGGTCTTGGTCCTCACTTGGTCTCAAGAAACGCTAGTCTTGGTCTTGTCTTTTTCTCAACACACGCTGGTCTTGTCTTGGTCTCAACACACACTGGTCTTGTCTTGGTCTCAACACACACTGGTCTTTTCTTGGTCTCAACACAGTCTTGGTCTTGACTTGGTCTCAACAAGGTCTTGCTCTTGACTTGGTCTCAACACAAGCTGGTCTTGGACTTGTCTTGGTCTCAACACAAGCTGGTCTTGGTCTTGTCTTGGTCTCAACACACACTGGTCTTGTCTTGGTCTCAATATGGTCTTGGTCTTGACTTGGTCTCAACACAGTCTTGGTCTTGACTTGGTCTCAATACGCACTGGTTTTTGTCTTGATCTGAACACATGCTGGTCTTGGCCTTGTCTTGGTCTCAACACACGGTGGTCTTGGCCTTGTCTTGGTCTCAACACACGCTGGTCTTTGTGTTGTCTTGGTCTCAACCCACGTTGATCTTTGACTTGGTCTCAACACGCTGGTCTGGGTATTGTCTTGGTCTCAACACACGCTGTTCTTGGTCTTGTCTTGGTCTCAACACACTCGTTTTGGTCTGTTCTTGGTCTGGTCTCAGTCTTGACTTGGTCTTGGTTTAGGAGGTCTTGACTACAAAACGAATCTGCATATAAGCTCTGGGAATACATTCTTATTATTAAATTATCTAAATGTTTAATGAAAAACCTCTACTTTGATGAATATTTTAATAACGGTTGTATATGGTACTGTAATATAGTTTTAGTAAAAAACACCGATTTAAAGATTATTTGCCAAGTTAAGTCATTCTCAGTTTTCTGTACATATGTGTAGCCACAGTTTTGCTACACATTCGGACCAAAATGTAGCAATATATGTATTAGTTTCAGAAAAAAAAAATATTATGTTTATACTTACTATAGTTTCAAATCTGCATATACACACAGCATTTTTTCCTTGTTTAAATATGATGTTTAGTGAACCTGCAGTAGGAATAGTAAGTACTTTTAGAAATAGGAGTGAAAAGACTCCGATGTTTCTCAGGGGTCAGTGTTACTTTGTCTATTTAGTCGCCTTCACTGGAACATCAAAGATGTTTCCACAGACAGAAATCACACATGAATAAAAATCACACCAACCACTTTAGAGAGAGAAAATATTAGAAAGGTTGAGGGAAGAGAAATAGTTTGTTCTGGTTGCGGCAGGAAGTAAATGACAGAGATGAAACAAATCAAGTCTGAGTAGCTTCCCTGAGTGAGCCAATTCTTAGTAATCAGTGTGACTGTATTGAGCTCTCTTCCTTATGGACCCTGATTTGCCACCAGAACATACAACTGTCTCCATTCTCTACAGCACTGTGGAGGCATGAGCACACTTGTTTTGTTATATTTATTGCACTTAAAAACAGAAATTATAGGAATAAGCACAAAAGTGTGAAGTGGTAATGAGATGAAGGGTGAAGATTAGGATTATGTCAAAATTCAGGGTCCGCCTTTAATATATTCAACTAGTATTTTACAGAGGTTGTGCTTCAATTAATTATCCATCACTTAGATGAGTTGTTATCTTTATTAATGTGGCATTCATACAGTATCAAGTTCTGTGGCATGAGCTTTTTTAGTTCTAAATGCACTTGGGCTGTGCATTTTCTGTGTCTGTATGTTTTTTTTAAAAATAAAATGTGAAAAACGAACAGGCAGTGTGGTTTAGCGATCTGGTCACCCGATTTATTAATTAGTATGCCATGAAGTTTCCCACTGGACAAGCTGTACTTTCTCTCCAAAAATCCTTGCACACAACTGTCACGAGCGTGCTTAAAACATTTTATTTTTTGCCTTTTTCTTTACTTTGCATCCCTTTTAGCATCCTTTACTGTTTCTTAACCCTATAAGACCTCTAAATGATCAACATGATCAAAACTTTGCTGAAGAACCTGCCGCACATAATATACTACATGCCTTCTGAGTTTAGACGTTTTTTGCAAGTAAAAGCCATTCAGTGTAATTATAAAAATATCCATGCTCATGGTTAACGTGTCTTTTTGCTGTGAATTGATTTTTATAAAGTAAACATAAGAATATCTTTCATATTATTATCAATATTTCAAGACGAACACTTACTGTACTGAAGCAACTTGATATTCCATAAAATCATGTTCAAATGTGAGTATCAAATATGATCCATTGGGCTTTTGAGGAAGGTTTATTTGATTTGCATTACAAATGTTTTAAATCTACAGGCTATTGGAATTCCATCTTACTTTTTGTCCATATAAATATCAGCATCTGCATCACTTTTGCTCAGGTTGAGCCTCTTCATAAAACTGTTGTTTTAAAATTGAGTTTGTTTTTTATGTCAGGCTGTACGGGGTTGAGTAGGGATGGCTTATTTTATTTTTTATCTGTCCAAATGACACAAAACACTTTAAATTATTCATCAAAGCCAGTAAATGGCCAAACATTCATCGCAAAAAACCTCTGACTACACAGAGATGGCCCAGAGCGCGTGCGGATGTCAGGTGTAAAGGGTGACGCACCCAGAAATAAACATTTGACAAAAGTCTTAAAACTAATGCAGGGACAATGTAATGATGGCCTGGAGTTGGTACAATGCTCAAGTTTGAGCTGCTGTCTGCTAGTAGTTAAAAATGTTCTCCACTCTTCTTTCTCCCTCTCAGATTGAAGGCTTATTAGTTCCCGTCTCTTGGACTGCAGTCTCCAATAAGACTGTATCAGCAAATCCACTTCATTATCCTCTTTAATTGGCTAAATAATCCCCCTCGCTCCCCACTGAACTTGTTTGTTGGTGGGCAGACTGGGGCTCTATGGCTGACTGAAGAAGATCTAGTCAATTTTTACACACACATGCACACACAATAACTGAAAAAAAAAAAAAAAAAACATACACACTGTCATACATCATACAGACCAGTTTAAAACAAACTCATCCTTGTGCTTCACTCAGATCGGCTCGGCACTGGGTTGCTTCAATTACCAACCAGAGCTTGTTCATTAAAAGTCAAAGCTGTCGATGCAGATCTGATCAGCTAATGGCATGTTGGTAAAAAAAACCGAGAGGAAGCTTCACTCGCAGCATTTGAGTGCCACACGAGAGAAAAAGACAAGGCACAAAAAAAGGAAAGAGAGATCCGCTGTAAAGGTTTGTTTTTCTCCTGATAGATGGCTTTTTCTCGCAGCCGTGCTTTGCTTGTTTATGTTAATGTGTCTGATGACCTGTTGGTCTTCAATCTAACTGGAGGAAATGGCAGATGGAGCAGCGGGGTGTGATCCTTTGATTGTTATTCAATGCGTCCTTCACCACAAAGCCTCACCAACATTAAACACACAAGATGAATGAAAATGTGCACAAAATGTCGAGCTCAGTTTGCCAGCGTGAGCCCAGACGTGAGCCGTGTCTGTTTACCACCTTTGCTTGATGATTATTTCATGATTGTCTTCAATGTCTCGACTGCAATCCTAAAAAAAACTATCTATCTATCTATCTAGAAGTCTCACCAAGGCTGTGTTTATTTTGTCAAAAACACATTAAATAAGTAAAAATATTATGAAAGATTATTACCACTTAAAATACCTGTTTTCTATTGCAATATATTGTAAAATGAAGCATTTCTTATTTTTATAATTAATAATCTATGATGCTTTTTTAAGGATGGTTTGATAAGTTCAAAAGAACAGCTTTTATTTGAAGTAGAAATCTTTTGTAATATTATAAATGTCTACTGTCACTGTTGATCAAATAATAAATATATATAATAATAAATAATACATAACAGTATTAAAGTTACTGAACTTTCCTTAAAGTCTTTATACATGATGCATTATAAAAGTATATTTAATGCATTAATAATGCATTGTATGATTTCAGGAATAATTGTAACCGCAGTTATAATACATAATAATACTTATCTATTTACTGTTATGCATTTATAAAGTATAATGAAATTAATTACATGACAAACAACCAATTTCAGATGTAACAAGGAATCTCCAAATGTTATAAATTCATTTTAACTTGGTTACAATTATTTATGAAACTATATAATGTACATTATAGATACCTTTATAATCCTTTGGACTCTAATCCTATAAGACTCTGCACAACCTATCATATGCAGTCAGTTTTGGCTGCAAAAAGATGAGGTAATTTGATTGGATGTCATGTATTTGACCTTTTTCCCATTTTTACACTAGAAGTGGCATTTTGCCTATTAGAAATGCATGTTCGGTTTTAATGTTATTTTTAGGTTGGGTAGAATTAAATGAACGACAAAACTCAGCATTTTGCTCACGTTTCCCAGTTTGGGAAACACTGATTTACACCCATTGTCATCAATCAGAGTGCTTGATTTTATTCCACAACCTGACCTCATGACCCACCTTCAGGTTTCACAAGATGAACGTCCGGTCTCGAAAACGGAGGTTTGCAGAGCGAGCCGGTCTTTCGGGATCTATTGGTCTGACCATCTCTACTCCCACGGGAGATGAATCCGAGTAAATGATTACGCTGAGGGGGTAATTAAGAACAATCTGTCTTCAAACACTCATTTTGCTGGGCTACTTTGCCCTTCATTTGCCTTTCCATTTTCTCTAATGTATAATTTCGCTCTCTCTTTTCTCTCTCTCTCTCTCTGTTCCTCCCACTCACACATTTCTTCCCACCGCAGGATTGTTTTTGCACTGTAGAGTAAATACCAAAAGCTCTAACAGAGAGGCAGGTTTTTGTTAAAGACCCTCAAAGCCATGAGACGAGGACTGAGCACGGACGCCGTCCTCGCCGAGGATCGATCAGCTGTGCTATTGGCAACATCCCTTTGAATAAAACACAGCACTATTGAGTTCACAATCCCCACTGGGCACAAGAATGGGGAGACATAACCTTTCGCATCTCGGCTTTGTGCGCCGAGTTTCAAGTCGTCACCCCCAACGACCCCGACCTCCCTGCCGAGAGGAGAGAGGCAAGAGAAGCAGTGTAAATGTCAGAGAGGAAAGCAGGCACTTCAAAATACGGCTGTTTTTATCCCTTCCCTCATCCATCCAAACCAAAGGCTCTGAACTATGGGTACGAGCCTCAAATACACCAGGAAAAACCAAATGAGATGTAGCTGACCACCATCTGTAGAGACAAACACATCTACACTACCATCCAAATGTTTGGAATAATTAAGGTTTTTTAATGTAAGAAGTCTCTTCTGCTCACCAAGGCTACATTTATTTGATAAAAAAATCGTTATTTCTGACGAGCTTACTGTGCCTTGAATTATGGGTGGCACTTCCGGTTTGGGAAACTTCCATTCAAAAAGACGGAAACAAATCATTTCAAACCATAAGGCCTTGCAAATAAAGATTATCCATCATGTTTTATCATGAGCCATCATGAGAATAACGTAACACTTGGTATTTTAATATGATGTTGTTACAGAATATCTATGGCAAGAACTCTTTTCAGTTGCTGCATTCTTTTCCTCGTGATTATTTTCTTTTTTTCCCCTTTGCATTCCACTGTAATAGTATGAAATAAGACAACATATTTATTTTTTTAGCTATTATTTTTTTCTACCCAAGTCCTGGGTAAGATTTTGTGGGGTTATTTTTACAGTGATTGGGTAGTTTTTGTGTTACACAGATCCTGGGTCAGACGTAACAACCCAGTGGTTGGGTAATTTTTGTGTTACACAGATCCTGGTTCAGACGTAATAACCCAGCGTTTGGGTAGTTTTTGTGTTACACAGATCCTGGGTCTGACGTAACAACCCAGTGGTTGGGTAGTTTTTGTGTTACACAGATCCTGGGTCAGACGTAACAGCCCAGTGGTTGGGTAGTTTTTGTGTTAGCCAGATCCTGGTTCAGATGTAATTACCCAGTGTTTGGGTAGTTTTTGTGTTACCCAGATCCTGGGTCAGACGTAACAACCCAGTGGTTGGGTAGTTTTTGTGTTACACAGATCCTGGGTCAGACGTAACAACCCAGTGGTTGGGTAGTTTTTGTGTTACCCAGATCCTGGGTCAGACGTAACAACCCAGTGGTTGGGTAGTTTTTGTGTTACCCAGATCCTGGTTCAGACGTAATAACCCAGTGTTTGGGTAGTTTTTGTGTTACACAGATTCTGGGTCAGACGTAACAACCCAGTGGTTGGGTAGTTTTTGTGTTACCCAGATCCTGGTTCAGACGTAATCATCCAGTGTTTGTGTAGTTTTTGTGTTACACAGATCCTGGGTCAGACGTAACAACCCAGTGGTTGGGTAGTTTTTGTGTTACACAGAGCCTGGGTCAGATGCAACAACCCAGTGTTTGGGTAGTTATTCGTGATTTCATAGAGCGAGCCTTTAACTGATTGTGGAACGTTTTACAGACTTAAGAAATTTCTTAAGTTCTTTCTTAAGGAGATTTTCAGTGGGTCTGGCCCCAGATCAGGATGTGCTTTCATTATTTTAGCAAAACTTTTTGTAGTACACAAAAGACGGTGTTTTGTTGTTGTTGTTTTTGATTTGTTTTGTTTTACTCACCCCAATAATTTGAGTGTTAATGTATGATGGTTTCAACAATGTTAAAAAATAAAATTATGCAACAGTTTTTGTTGTATTACTGATCAAATAAATGCATCCTCGATGAGCAGAAGAGATTTAGTTGTGACAAAAATCAGTAGTGTAGTTTTGAAACTTTCCTAACTACTGTAGTTGTCATATGAACACTTGTAAGAGCTCGATATTAATAAATCTTAAGCAGAATAATGCTCAAAGGAAACAATGTATGAAGGGACATGAGCGTTTCATGCAGGACAAACCGCTTTGAATATGTGCATAAATGAATAGTCATAAAATGACTTTAGCAAGTCTTGAAATTTTCCCATATATAATTTATTTAGTAATTCATTTATTGTTTTTTTTAATCTATTATCTATGTATTTAATATTAAATAGTATATAGTTCTTTGTAATCCTGTCTCAGTTTGTTCTTGTTTTGTATATGCAAAGTCGTCCGTTCTCTCAGAGGTCCTTGCTTTTCTGTTTGGCGGGGACGTATGGCAGGACAGTCTGAGTGCTCTTATCCGAAACCGTTTGTGTGCTGCTGTTCCGTAACAGTTTTTTCCGGCAGCCCGGGTTGAGAAGACCTTTTCTGGGTAGCGTGTGAGAGCCCGTCACCGGCATCTTCACGGGCGAGGGCCCCGCGGACGCCGTTTCCCGACAGTTGTAGAGTCCTGGCGGGTGATCGGAGGAGGACAGCGGCGGGACCGGCGAACAAGCCAGCGGACTGGGCTCGCTGTCCGTGTCCGGGGTCCCGCAGTCTTTATCGTCTTCCTCACCGCCGTCCTCCTCGTCTTCGTCGTC
Organism: Zacco platypus; assembly: GCA_038088235.1. NCBI lineage: Eukaryota > Metazoa > Chordata > Actinopteri > Cypriniformes > Xenocyprididae > Zacco > Zacco platypus. The sequence continues at coordinate 9,161,605 of CM076075.1, read as the reverse complement.
ATCGCAGCACAAGGCGTGGTAGAGGATCTTGTCGCTGAAGCGGACCCGCTCTCTGGTGCCGGACGTGCGGGAGGTTTTCTGGCTGTGCGTGGAGCTGGACGCCTCTTCGCTGGAGGAGTCCGGCGTGATGATTAAAGGTCCGTTGGGGATGGGGAGACCCCCGTTCATCTGCGAGTAGACGCTGGCGGTGGCAGGCGTAGGCGCAGACGATGACGGCCTCCCCTCGTCCGTCTCCTCCCTGTGTGCTTTCCGGTTCGCTGCATTGGACGCCTCCAAGAAGTTGCAGAAGTCCCAGCTGTCTGAGAGCATGTCCTGGCCGAGGAAGTCCAATCTGAAGGCCTCACCCAGGCCACGCTCGCTGCTCGAAGTGCTGCTCGCCGTTGCCACCGTCCAGTCGTCCGGCTCCAGGTCGAAGTCAAAATCAGATGTGAGTTTGTCGATCTGACCCACCACCTGCGAGAAAGAGAGAGAGAGAGAGAGAACGAGATGATGATGAAATAATGGGTTTGCATTCCTTGATCATCAAAGATGCATTAGCATCACCTTGAAGGTCAGTCTAATTTAACTTTGGTCAACTTCAGTTCCTCATCGAAAGCGCTGAAGTGATCCTAGAATTATAATTCATTTTATTAAACTGTTTGAACAAAAACGGAATTGAGTTGACTTGCCGGGCCCTCGTTGTCCAACACAATATTTGATGGAAGTGTCAGTATATGAAATTAATTTTCACAATTATTTTCTGATTCCCAGCGTGGGCTTTTATGACTCGCCCAGAGATATATTAAAAGTGCTTGACTCTTTCTTTCTTTCTATATATCTATCTATAGTTCTACATTTACATTTATTCATTTGGCAGATGCTTTTATCCCAACGACTTACAAACAATAATCAATAATAATAAATAAAATACAAGTGAGTTTAGGCATCACATCAGTATTTAGACATGCTCAGAATGAAAAATGGAGATTTGAAAAATAGTATAATATAATGAATTTATTAACTTTAGGTAAGCATGCACAATATATATCCAATCAAATATGGTCTAAAATTTGAAACACTGTAATACGGGTCCAAATGGTGCTGATGCAAAATGCTAAAATTGTGCTGTTGATTTAAAGAAAAAACACGCCAACGACCTCAATAATCTATTCATGTATTTTCCAGCATATTGTTTTCCTCAGCTGTTAGTTAAGATCTGAATAAAGATACTCCTGTGGCCTTAAGAATAAGCAGGACTATGTTCCTCAGACTTGTGTAACATGGTTTCTTGGTTGAGGTGTGTTTTTCTTGTCACTTTGTGGCATAAACACAGAAGGATCAGATGAAAATGCCCTGCTGGCATGAGGGATTAAAAATCTAATTCATTTATCCGGCACAATGACTCCAAAGGAGCAATTAGGAGCTCTAAATCCCTGATTACACCGCAGTGAAAGCCAGAGGAGGGCCTGTGTTTCCGTGATCCGCTCACTGATTTAACAGATGAGTTGCCTGAGACACTTTTTCTCATCTCTATCTGTAATCACTGACTGAACGGGTGATACTATATTTAAGCCGGTTGTTGAGTTTGCTCAGACGCTTATGGGATATGACTGCTTGACTCCATGTAATTGCCTGTATATGTTATTTGCATTGAGTATGTTTTATGCCAGATAGAGTTAATTTATGACTGGAAATCCCATTGTTTGTAGATGAGGGGCACTGCATTATCAAATAACAGGAGGTTGAGAAACATGAATGAAACCGCTCACAAAACCTCTTCAGTGAGAGATGGCAATTGTATTAGGCCAATCAAATCATAAATTAGCTCAGAAATAACTTATAGGTAAAGGGCAATTGGATTGTATTGAGTGACAGGTTATTAATAATATTCCCATCATCCCACCCTGTCTGTCTTTGTCCAGTTAAATCATAGAACTGCAAATGAATTCATATAGCTATAATAATTTCTATAAAGCCACAGCTGTTTTCAACATTGATAATAATCAGAAATGTTTCTTGAGTAGCAAATCAGCATATTGGAATAATTTCTGAAGGATCATGTGATTTTATTATACCTCCTTGTTTTTCAGTCTATGCATATAATTTCTGGTTCATAATAATCATGTCATTGCCTGAACAGTGTACTCTGAGTGTGTAACTTATGCGTTGTCGTCTCTGATGAAGGGAAGGAAGCTTAATAACACACTCTGAGGTGCTGAGGATGTGAGATGAATTGCTGGCCCAAGGGCGGATGAGATAGCTTTGTTTACTAGATTATTCGTCCCGCAAAAGCAGGATTTAATTCAATCAATGTTTTCCGGATAGTCTGGCAGCGTTAGACACATTTCACGAACCCCTGTCATCCAAGAGAGGAACGTAATTTTATCAATATTAGGTCCGTTATGACTCATGCCATTTTTAATATTAATTGGAACTGCTGCACATCCTCACAGGAACAAGTGCACTGTCAGTAAAAGTTATTTCCAATTCCAATTGAAAGGTGAAGTGTGTAATTTCTGAGCCACTAGAGGCACCAGATGTACACTCTTAAAATATAAAGTTTCGCAGTGATGCCACAGAAGAACCATTTTTGGCTCCAGAAAGAACATTTTAGTGAACAGTTCTTAAAGAAGACCTATTAGTAATGTTGCTCTGAAAAAGCTCTGCAAAGTCCCTCCAGCGGGAGTTCTTCTCTATATCAGTGTCTCTGAACTCCTGAAACGCCTCCATCTTGAGTTTTCTTCATAATGTTCCTCATTTAAATAATTCATACGCAGAATAAAGGGGCGGGGCCTGGTTGAGTTAGTTAGTAGTGTGTTGAAACTGGCGGTTATGGTAAGGGGCGGGACATTTCCCAAACACCAATCACAAGACACCGCTCCAGCCGACCAATCAGAGCACAATGTGCTTTTCAGAAGGAGGGGCTTCATAGAGACAGGAAGTAAACAGATCGTTACTGACAGACTGGGAAGAGAGGATCTGAACAATGGAGAATATGAGGAAAATAATCAACTTGTTCTAGTAGAGCACTAAACAACATCAAGACTTTTAATAATCTGACAGACCATTTTTTCCACTTTAAAACACCTTTTGTGCATTATAAAAGTTCCATAGATGTCAAAGAACCATAATGCCAATAAAGAACATTTACCTTTTTAAGAGTGCACATGCAAACATAAAAAGGTTTTTTGAACAGTCCAATCTGCTATTGGTCATCAAACACACACACACACACACACACACACACACACACACGTTGTGTTTTCATGTTTTATGGGGTCATTCCATAGTTTTAATGGTTTTTATACTGTACAAACTGTACATTCTGTCCCCCTACACTACCCCTACCCCTAAACCTACCCATCACAGAAAATGTTCTGCTATTTTAGATTTTCAAAAAAGATAATTCTGTATGATTTATAAGCTTGTTTCCTCATGGGGACCAACAAAATGTCCCCACAAGATCAACATTGACTAGTATTACTATACCTTTGGGGGCATTTGGTCCCCATAACGTAGGGAATACCCACACACACACACACACACACAAATGCATGCATATCAACACTGTATTAGTTGACTTTACAGATTTAAAAAAGGCTCATATTTGATTGTTATGTGTGCATATTTCACTTATTTTTTACAGCTTTAATTGAATGTATATGTGTGTGTTTATAGCAATGTATGTTTGTATGTCTTTCAGGAGTTTTTAACTCTCCTTCCAGGCTGTTGTTGAAAACACGTACTTATTCTTAAGTGACTTGCCTGGTTAATAATAATAGTAATACAACATAGTCTCATTTTAAACCATCTAAATGTTTGAGCCCACTTGCTGTGTCAGGCCGAATGTCTATCTACATTTAACACGGGCGGAAGAAAGTGTTTTAATGTTGCTCAAATTACACACTTCACCTTTCCACCGTCCCCCTCCAAGCACAACACAAATTGCTAACAGAAACAGAAAAAGGCTAATTTCGCTGATAATGTCCGATGTGCGGTGTAATCATCGAAGCAGCCGCCTCCGTTCCCGCGGCTCGCTCTAGGAACGGAGCAGGCATTCCTTGGGGTAAACAAAATCATTCAAATGAGCTTGCCTAGGCGATGCCCTCACCCCACAACAGCTCCTGAAGCAATTTAACTAGATAGCAGCGCAAGCTTAAAGTGTCCGCGGAACCTTTCTAGGTCACAGATGGGCTCGACGCAGCTACAATGAACAGTAATCCCTGTGCCTTTCTCAGAGATGCAGAGAGAGAGAGTGGGCTATGGAGTAAATTATTGGGTAAACAGATTGCCTAAGTGTAAAGGATGAATGAACACATCAGGAAGAAGTCATTAGCGTTGGGACACATTGCGTTTTAACTGGAAGGAGCACAATGAGAACCTGCAATAGTAATTACAGTCTATAGGGTAAAAATCACATCCTTTTGTCGGCCTCGGCCCTCGTAATGGCGGAGATTGCAGCTGGATTATTCAACTCAGAAAAGATTCCTCTTCCCACTCCGGTGCTTTCAGCTGACGCTCGTCTCACTGTAGCTAAATTATACAGCAGCTCCAGAAAAACAGCACATTGTAGGTTGAAAGACCAACATTTTGGAACAATTATATTTGTGACACCAAACTGGCCTTTGAAATCTACATTTTTGAAAATATGTGAAAACAATTAGTTTCTAATAAGCATTTTAGATACAATATGGACTTTGTAACAACTATGGGTTGTTACTGCAGTAACATTGTCTTTACTAGTGAATCACAGAATCATTCATTCATCCGATTCCTTTTGATTCAGTTAAACACACAGATTCACTCAGGATCAAAACAAGTGACTGTCTTTATGAGTGAGTCATTGAATCATTCATTCCAGCGTCTATTATATGTTTTTAATTATACCACATAATATTGGCATCCAATAAATCCAATAATGGAACAATCACAAATGGATTGGAAAAAAAGAATTTCTGTTTCTTATAAACTTGGGTTGAAAATGGTCAAACCCAGTGAATGGGTTAAATGTTTGACCAATATGCTGGGTAGTTTTATTTAATCCAACTATTGTTTAAAAATGACTATATGTCTGGCTTAAAATGAAGCCAAAATATGTTGGAAATTAAAAATCAGACACATAATTACTAGACGCAACAATAATAATCAAAAGGTGAACTTTTGTTAATAAGCCATTTAATGAGTGTTTATTGTTTATTATTCATAAAGATGTATTCATAAATGTTCATTTATTAAACATATAAATAAATATTATTAATTTCCAACATATTTTGGGTTCATTTTAAGCAAGCAATACAGAATTTTTTTAACAATAGTAGAGTTAAATAAAACTACCCAGGAGGTGGGCCAAACATTTAACCCAACTACTGGGTTAAAACAACCCAATCGCTGGATTTGTCCATTTTCATCCCAACTTGGGTTGTTTTTAACCCAGCATGTTTTTAGAGTGTAACATATATAGATTCTACAAATTCTATATTTTTAAACTATTCACAGATTAACTGTTGAGTGTTGAAAAATGTTGATGTGAACATTAAAGGCATTCATAACTGTTTAATACATTTTTGAGATGGAATTTGGTGACCTCTATGGTGAGGAGAAAATGTAAAATTTCTATGTACAGCTGTGATTATTACTTTTGCTTAAATACCTTGTCTAAAAACAAAATACATTCGGATGTTTTTAGCATAGATCGATGCTAGGAACGTTATTTCTATTTATGCACTTATATTCTAGACATCTTTTGTACCTCTGAGAGAGCTGCGAGGTACAAAGCGAATGATTGCGTGAGCGGGGTTAGCAGAGCTCCATCTGCAGTGATTTGAACAGGTAACTGCAGGTCACTTCTCTCTCCCATGTGAGGAGATGCAGTGCAGGTACAGCGGGCAGACGGAGAGGTCAGCATTCCTAAGAGTGACAGCTGACTCTCTGCCGGAGCCTCCTGCAAAATGTCATCTGTGGCACTGGCCCGTGAATAACACACACTGGAAAGGCGATGCAAAGGCAACTCCTTGTGGAGTACACGCGTTTAAACACGTGCTGCTGTTGTTCTTTGTGTTTTAGCTGAACTCTGTTCTGCTCTGGGGTCCCTTTCATTTGTATTGAATATTTTCAGTGAAGCACAATCCCTGTGTTCATACAACTAAATGGATCACTTTAATTGTAAATAATAAACACATAAATGTAACAAACAGCATTTATAAGAAGCAGAAAATCTAGACTTTTTATTTCTGTGATTTGTTTGTGACGAACTATTCATGATTTCATTTTTTATATGCCAATATATTGTGGTATAATCTATTTGAAACACATCTCAGTATTTCATATATATATATATATATATATATATATATATATATATATATATATATATAATAGACCCATGAATGAATGATTCAACGACTCACTAAATCATTAAATCATCAATAATAAATACATTAATGTAAAAGTTTATGTACATGTAACATATGAATGTGCATGTGTACATGTAACGTATATGTAAAATATAACAAATGTAACACACACACACACACACACACACACACACACACACACACACTATTATCACAGACTAATGCTGATGTGCGGTATGATTCCCTATGGTCATTATATCTGAAAAGCTTCCGAGATAAAGCCAGATGTACGTTGTGTTTGGTCTCACTGAATGTGTTTTTCCAATAATGGCCTGCTGAGAGATGCAGTGTTCACTTCCACAGAAATACTGCTGTCCTGTTTAAACTTCTGCTGAATCCTGGAATCCTGCGCATTGATAATTGTGGGCGCTTTTACAGTTCTTTAATGCAAAGACTAATCAAGTATTTGAGTGTTGTTTTCATGCTGTCTTAGTCTCAAACAACCAGCACAATCAGTGTACTTTATGCAACAGTATGCAGTGCAAAAAAAATAAATCTTTTCCATCAGCTCCAAATAGCTATTAAAAAAAAGTTTTTCAGGCGAAACTTTTCAGGCCTCTGAATGATCCGTTATATAATATTTAGCCTCTGGCAAGAATTTCCCCAAGAATCTGATTGAAATGTGAGCACTAGGGTAACAGAGAGCTATTAAAACCGCCTCTCCATAGTTAGAGGCCGAATGTGATGATTAGGAACTGCAAACAATTACTGCAACAGCGTCACATGCTGATTTCAAAGTGAACCGTTGGTAAATATTTCCTTAATGTATTTCGCTCATGCAGCGATTCAGATTTTCAAGCACAGAGAAATCTATTCTTCGTCCTCTGTGTTTAGTTCACTTTGGTCTGCATGCGGGATGTGTTATCCTGCTCTGTCCTTTGTATTACATTCTGCTGGCGGATTCAACATCATCCTTATCGTTATGAAATTTGCTTAAGAAAAAAAATTATTTTGGCAAAAGCTTCAGATATTCAGTTCAACGGATACCGTGAATGAATATTCAAGGTGATGTCACAGAAAAAGAAAAGATAATGTCAAGTAGGAAATAATCACAGGTGTCCTGCTGCGCTTGCTACGAGACATTGCTTTTACAGGTAGTCAGATTTTTGACTTGCGGCAAAAAGTAAAGTCCTCAGTGCAGCTTTTAGGGGTTGAAATGGGGTTTATCTGAAATAGATTATAACACAATACTTTGGGGTGTAAAAAGGAAATAAAAAAATGAATAAAAAAATGGCAGTCACATTCAAATTATGAATGAAAAATGTTTACACAAACAAATATAATTTTTTATAAAAAAATGTTTTTTTCTAAATTGTTCACAGATTAACTGTTCACAAATATTGATATTTAAAAAAATAATAAGAGCATTAGAACATAACCCCATCATGAATGCAAAGACCATTTACAATTTTTTAATGAACGATTGAATGGACAGCGGCGGTTCTAGAGGCAAAGATGCTCCGACGATCCTTCACAGGTGGAAAAACATGAAGACACCTCCCAGTGGCCATTTTTTTTTTTTTAATTTCTAAATTTCTATTGGTAACATGGCAGCCATGTTATTTTAGATACGTCAATGCACTCATAATCAATCATGGATAAAGACACTGCATGCCAATTTTCAAGTCAATCAGACTAACGGTGAAGTAGCTATAGCCATTTTCATGTTTGTCGCTTCCTTTTTCACGCAACCACAGAATGAGCTCTTACATAGGTACGGTGAGTTTGGTGGAAATATCTCATTCCATTCCCGAGTTATAGTCATTTTAGTAAAAGTGGCTCCTCCCACTTCGAACGTTTTGGTGGGACCGTGAATTGAAATTTCAACTTGTGTTTGATTATTGAATCGGAATCTCACTGCACTGGCTTGGTTCCAATCGGGCAAAAAACAAAAAAATCCAAAACACCAATTTCGTTGATGATTTGCATGCATTTTGTCCGTCTTGAGCCAATGACATAAGACTTAGGAGTTACGAGCCATTTCATACTTATCACAGCTGTAGCGCCCCCATCAGGATGATCGCTTTGGTGAAGTTGTAAGCAGTGTGAGTACTACCAGCCTTCAAAGTTTGAATGAGTTATGTTTTGGTCTGCCCAATTACTTTTAGGGGAGAATGCTGATCCTTGGAAAATGTAACAAATACAATAGAGTTTCAGCTCTACTTGCTTGAACACCTAATAAATAAACAAAACAATAGTACAGATTTTCTGTCCCTGGTTATCCATTCAATTTCTTATAACTGACATTGAAAATTATTCACAGATTAATTGTTCAAAAATGCTGATCTCTATATATATATATGACATTTGTTAGAGGATAACCAATTAATACATTGTTGAGATGAGATTTAGAGACTTCTGTGGTCAATAAAAAAGTAGAATTTTTGTACAAAGCCAGAAAATGAAGTCAAATACACAGTTTTGCTGGTGTACGACATAAACCTGTGTGCCTTTATTCTTGAAAGGTGCACAGTGTCAACAGAGTGGAACTGGGTATTTCAGTCAGAGGCTAGGAGTACGTTATCTGCAATACTGTATATGCAGGGTCGGGGAGTAGCGAAATACAAGTAACTTAGTTACGTATTTAAAATACAAATTTTGAGTAACTGTATTTCATTACAGTTACATTTTAAATGGGTGGTAATCAGATTACAGTTACATCTGAAAAGTATTTTAGATTACCAAAGTGATTACTTTGAATTTTAATGTAATTTAAACAGCAATTGGTGATTCTCTGACTCTGACCGTCTGAAAAAGCGAAGTTAAGTTTCATCAACATTTTAATACTTTTAAGAGGGATCATAAAAATGTTGTTATTTTTATTTAGTACTGTCCTGAACAAGACAAAATGACTGAATTTATAAAAATAAAAATAAGTTGCCCAACTGTCCAACTTAACTGTCCATGACCTGGATGATCCACGACTGTTTTCATGTTTTGTGATAGTTGTTTGTGAGTCATTTTATAATTCACTGCTCACTGCAACTTTTTCTCACAATTTGTTTTTTCCCTCACAATTGTGAGTTTGTATTTCACAATTCTGACTTCTTTTTCTCAGAATTGCAAGATTTAAACTCACAATTGGAAGTTAAAAAGTCAAAATTGGGAGATATAAACTTGCAATACTGACTTTTTTTTCAAATTAACTAAATTGTGAATTTAGTATGTGAGTTTATATCTGACAATTCTGACTTTTCTCCATATTGTGAGTTTATATCTCATAATTCTGACTTTTCTTAATACTTTCAGTTTATATCTCATAATTCTGACTTTTCTCCATAATTTCAGTTTATATCTCATAATTTTGACTTTTCTCAATATTACGAGTTTATATCTCATAATTTTGACTTTTCTCAATATTGCGAGTTTATATTTCATAATGCTGACTTTATAACTCGCAATTGCAACTTTATATCACACAATTCTGAGGGAAAAAGTTAGAATTGTGAGATTAAAAACTTGCATTTACCTTTTTTGTGTTTGTTCCACACTTATTAGTATTCCAAAGTATTCTAAAGTATTTAGATTAAGTTACTAAACTTGAGTAATGTAACACAATACGTTACAAATTACTTTTTAAAGCATGTATTTTGTGATCTGTAGTGAAATACATTTTAAAAGTAACCTACCCAGCCCTGTGTATATGTGTGAAAAAAAATGAACCCTTTGTCAGGCAGTTTTTTTTAATCTGCATGAGAACTTTAACGAATGATCTGGGTCACGCAGACCTGATTGGTTAGATGTGTCACTCATCCCGTGCTGAGGGTATGAAGAGCGTCTTTGAAGTGCTCCCCCCCGACCGTTAGCGACTAATTATCCTGTCATACATGGGAGCATGGGCTCCGGCGTTCATTAAGCACACAACACCCTCCTTTTTATCTAGACTCCGAAATAACACTTCAAGCAGACCTTAGCACATGCTGCATATTCACAAACACCATGAGTGGGGCGATGAGGCTCTCAACAGCTGGATAATCAGAACCAGCATAAAAACACAGCTGTATAATGGGTGTCAGTCAATGGCAGAGAGCTCCTGTGATCCGCCGCATACATTCCTCTGCTCCTAATTGCAGTGGAATTGTCAAAAGCGGTCATTATTTTTCCTCTCTTCTCACAGAAGCTTGGCTGGCTGGCTGCAGTCATTTCAAACTCTCACGGTAAGGCTGTGCTGAAGAATTATGTGGGCCACGGCTATAGATATGCTAAGGCTATCTTTAGATATAGGCTTGGCTAACTTAGAATGTGGGTTTGCTGGCTATTATTGGTGCTGTGATACAGACTCGGCCGCTCTGTGGAGCCCCTTTACATAACTCGCTGACTGCATTACCAGAGGCGTACGGTCAGTCGGAAGTCAGATCCTGATATAAGGACGTATTCATCACTGTTTGAAATAGGGTTAATTTAGTTTAATTGATGTCATTTTCGCTGTTATTATCAGGTGGCTTGCACAGGTTCTTCAGGCTATACATGAATTATTCATTGCAAACAAGTCACATGTTAATTGTTGAACATAAGAATTACTTACACTACATCAATGTCCCTGAGTGCTGCCAGTAATTCAAAAGGATTTCTGACAGTATAATGTTGATCATGTGTTATAACTTTGTTATAATCTGTACTTTTCTTAGAGATACATCTACTATGAATTGTTGAACATAATTACTTACACTACATCAATGTCCCTGAGTACTGCTAGTCATTCAAAAGGAAATCATCCATTGAATAATCACGCACTTTTGTATTTCTGATGATATAATAGTGTTGTACATGTGTTATAAATGTTTTATAAGTCATAAAGGTGCTTATGCAGACATAAAACATCTACGAAGAAGGTTATGTAACATAACTCTTTCTGTCTTCAAAATTAAATAATCATGCACTTTTTGCATTTATAACCACATAATGTTATGTGTGTTATAAATGTATTATAAGTCATAAAATTGCTTGTATAGAGATAAAATATCTACTATGAAGATTATTTAACATAACTCTTCCTGTTTCTATGAGTCTATTATAATTATAACATTATAATTTATCATTTATAACATTATAATTACAACCTTATAATAATATTGTGCATATGTTATAAATGTGTTTTGTATGAATTATGTAACGATAAAACATCTATGAAGATTATGTAACAACTCTTTTCTGTCCTTGAGTGCTGCCAGAAATTTGCAATGAAATAATCATACATGTTTGCATTTCTGGTAATATGATAATGTTATTCATCTGTTATAAATATGCTATAAGCAATAAATGTGCTTATGCAGAGATAAAACAGAGGATTATCACAACTCTTTCTGTCCCTGAGTACTGATGGTCATTCAAAATTAAATAATGCATATTTATATTTCGGATCATCTGATAGTTTTATATCAGAGTTGTAAAATTGCTAATATAAAGATACAACACCATCAACAACATGAAGATTATGTAACATAACTCTCTTTCTGTCGCTATGAGTTTTTCATAATGGGGGGAGAAAAAAACATTTTGACAATGTAATAGTGTTATAAATATGTTATATGCAATAAATTAGCTTAAATACAGAAAACATGATTAGGTAACATAACTGTTGCCCCTCATTACTGAGTTATTCATGAAATAATCATGCACTTTTGCATCTTTGACATTGTAATAATGTTATACATATGATATAAATGCACTATACATGTTTTGTATGTGTTATGTTGAGATAAAACCTCTATGAAGATCATGTAACAACTCTTTTTTTGAAAAAGTCCTGCCAGTCATTTGCAATGAAATCATGCACGTTCACGTTTCTGACGGTATATTAATGTTATAAACATGTTATAAATGTATTATAAACAATAAATGTGCTTATGCAGAGATACAACATCTAATAGGGTGATTATGAAACATAACTCTTTCTCTACATAAATGGTGCATTTAGGTGTGTAGGATGATATTCATGTTGCACGAGTCATGTGTTGTGGGTAATCTAGCAAAGTCTCGGAGAAGCATGTGTGAAGATACTCTCAACGAGGACCTATGATGTATAGAGCCATGTTTTTGCAATAGACTAAATGTTTGTGGTTTCCTGCCCAGTACCTTGGTTTTAAAAGACCTCTATCAAATCAGTTCTGACGTTCACCATAAAGACTGAGACAATGTGTAGCTCTGTTCATAAATGAATGAGGTATATATCAGCTCTGCCCATCAAAACAACTATCTTAGACCCATTTGCCTTGAATGATGACTACAAAGGGCTCACCAAAGAAAGAGAGCCTCAGCAAATCCATGGCACGACTGTTGAAAGTCATCCTCACTCTAAAATCAATGGTTTTCTTGCCTGTATCTCAGTGGTTCAAGACATCTTATTACTGTCAGCATGTGCTGTAGTTTCTTCCCTTGCATTGAACCTCATGATTATATAATGGAGTCATTTCATCAGTGAAATAAGTGTTCACTGAACAGATTTGGAGCATGCACTCTATTGGTTGATGCATTTGCTTATGGCAGTCTTTAGGGAAAGAGCAAAATAATCTGAATTGCGCTTGCATCACATAACTGATGTTCTCCGCATTTTCCAAAAGATTTTCTTATACTTAAATTTGAATATTTTTCACATTGACTTTATGATACAGTTTGCAATAGACTAAATCCTCCGTAACTACCACTTTTCATAACTGACTTTTTCATCTGTTTGAAGAAACAGTGGGGAGTTTATTTAGACTACCTGATGGTGGCTTAAAGAGAGTAATTTGTACATTATAATGATGAAACCTACTGCCTGCTCTCAGTGGCTGACAGTATAATTGGAAGTAAGACAGGGAAGCACATTTGAAAAGACATAATAGAAGCATATTAGTCACTAATTAAGTCACATGCATTTTTCTCTTCCCCTGACACATTCATCATCCTTTAAATCCCTTCATGTGTTACTCAGTGAATAAGTGTGAAGCTGTGTTTATGCGTATATGTGTATTATGGCAAGAGAAAACACACACAAGGGGCACATGAGTAGTAATTATCTCTCAGCAGATATAACCTGGATGACATACTGAAAATGGCCAACAAATTGCAAACTATTTTGCCAACTGAGCTATAGAAAGGCGGATTTTCACACAGTTTCTGGAGGTAATGCAATTAAATGTGCTTAAAGAGATTTCAGTTATTTTCCATAAACTTCGTATATTGAAAGAGACCATTCCTTCAAACACAACTCAAAGCCGTCAAATTTCAGGGAGTTTTCGGACTAGCTCAGAAAAATCTTTGCACTTGTATTATTAATATGAATTATATTTTTGCATAGATACATTTTACTGCAATATTGATTATTATATTGATATTTTAATCCATTCAAAAGTGACAGTATGATGCTGACATACATTTTTTGACAGTGAGAGAATTCATGAGGAATTCATACCCAACTATAACAAAAGCTGAAAACATTCATTGATGCTCAAGAAGGAAGCATCATGCAACAAGAGTGAAAATGTTTTGAATACGATGATCAAGGTAAAATTTACTTATTTTGTCTTTGGATAAACATGTATCTTATTTAGCTAGGGTACTAAATGAAAAAAATGCTCTTAAAGCGGACCTATTATGCCCCTTCCACAAGATGTAATATCAGTCTCTGGTGTCTCCAGAATGTGTCTCTGAAGTTTCAGCTCGAAATTTATTATCGCTTTGCCTCTATTTGGGTGTGAGCAAAAACATGCCGTTTTTGTGTGTGTCCCTTTAAATGCAAATGAGAGGGCGGAGCTTTAACAACTCAACAACAACAAAGCTGGAGAATCTCACGCAGACAAAATGACGACGGTGTTCATCCTTACATTGTTCAAACCGGAGTCGACACTGATGGAGAGACTCAGGAAGAAGTTCCAACTTTTAGACGTTTCTGAACGGTTAGTGGATAAATTGATGTAGTTGCTGTGGAGTTGATCAACTCATCACTAGCATGTGTCGCCATGTTCATCTTTTTTACTTGAATTGCCCCCTTGATTAGGATTTAATATTAACTTTACAGAAATTTACATAAACTTCAGGGTTTGTGATGTCACTAACCCAGGAAGAAACTTGTTGTAGTCCCTACCAGCCATTTGTTGTAATCCTTAAAAAGCAATTTCTGTAAAAGAAAATATCTCCCTTTGCATTGAACTTTGAGTGTCGTAACTTTGCAGATGTTATGTCTGCTCAAATAGCAACATTACACACTAACTAAAGTTAAATTTAAATCCTAATCAAGGGTCCCTTTAATAAATTGTTCCTTTTTTGAGCATTAATGAATATTTGCACCTTTACAAACCTATGTAAACACCCACGCTTTATGCATGTGTATGATAACTAATGAAATCACATTGCAGATAGAGGTGTGATCTCTTCCAGTAGTGGATAACATGATACTCAGTGTCATCCAGAAATCATATTCAAAGTTTTGTCTGTTTTTCATCAGCGGATAGAATAGGGAAACTAATTTTGTCTGCAGTGCTTGTCATTTTCTTTACAAGAATTGTTTGGATGGGTCTCGCTGCAGTTTTCTGCCAGACATCACATTTTCCCAGACTGCCCTTCGTCACTCGTATAGGGCAAAATCAGGGCTTAAAATAGCATTGGGCAGCAGAATGTGAGGAAGACTCTCTCGCTCTCTTTCTCTGTCTTATTCATAAACTCTCATTTTCTCTCTGATACAGGCCATCAGATCGATGTATCTCTGGCATTCCGCTCAGTTTCTCTGGCCCACACCGCATCTGTTTAAATAGCTTCCGCTTTCTCATTTTGCAAATCCCATATATCATTACCCAGCAAATGTAACTTGCTCTACCATAGTGAAGTGAATATTCCAGCAATCTTTATAAATAAGGTAAGAAAGAAAGAAATCCAGTGATTTATTTTTTATTTTATATTTTTTTTCTGCTCTCAGAGCTGCTTTTATACTGCATGAAGCAAAGCAAATCTTTTTTGGACTTTTTCAAGCTAAGGCCTCAATCGTCAGAATTACCTTGACACAGTCAGGAACAGTTTACAATCAGCGATGCAGTGATTTGATGTAGGGCATGGCAGGACCTGCCGTGGAAGCAGGAGGGCGTCCAGATGAGACAAAAACATTGACTCGATTGCCTGAATTGAGAAACATGAGTCACGCTGTTCAGTTTGCTTAATCAAGAGAACAAAGCTTTTTGATTTCTTGTGTATTATTATTCAGATAAATCACAGGGGGTGTTGCGATTTAAAATCAGCTGGGTTGTGGAACAATATTCACAGTTTACGTTATGAATTTTATGCATGCTTGAAAGGATGTTAAAAGACTTAAGAGGGAGATTAAAGGATTCTTCACCCTCAGAAACCCCAGCCTTGATATGGATGATGCATTTTCTTTTTAGAAAGTCTGTGATTATTAAAATCATATGCATATTTTGTTTTTGGGTGCATGTTTAAAAAAAAAAAAAACTTGAAATATTGCTATGTTGGTTATATTGCAACTTGAACTTTCTGGGTTTGACTTTCATTAGAAATATGAAGGCTGGAATGTTTATGCAAGTTCATATACAGATAAATAAATTCATATATGTGCTATTTATCTGCACATGAACTTTCAGTTGGCAGTGAACACTACTTCATAATAAAATAATAAAATAAATAATCAAATAATTAAAAAAAGATCAAATAAATAATTTCCCTGCCAAAACGGTTGTGAGCAGCCACTATGTGTAGTTGAACACATATTAAGTGAAAGATATGTATTATTTAATAGCTTTAAATAGCTTGCAATTTTGTTACAGTGTGTTTTTGGAGGTTAAGCAAAACAGATTTAACAGTTTAGACTAGCGGTGCCTCAAAGTTATTTCTTTAAAGTTGCATCTAAAAGCCTTAGGTCAGATCATACATCTGTTGAACATTGCGACAACATACTCGTACTTCACCCATCACAACAATCTGTCAGTGCTGCCACACTCATTCTTACACGCACATAAATATTCTCACTCTTTTTCCTCCATCATCCTCTCCCTTTCAATGTCTGTCTTTCGATCCATTCCTTTTTTCTCTTTAGCAAGACCTCCGAGAGGCTGTGACACCTTTATCAGACTTGTTAGTTTGCTGAATCAATGGTTGTGGTGTAATCTGAATGGAGGAGCGGAAGCAAAGGTGAGTCTATTTGCAAACACAATCACAACAATATATCCAGCAGTCCCCCGAGGAACCATCTGCCCGCTTAACCTCCTAAAACACACTCTAAATCTACAATGAGGGTCTATTCAGCAGCTACAAATGGCAGTTGCTGACAGGTTATTAGCATCATAGGATTTATTCAGTCATTAACTGTCAGGAGTTTCCGATGGTTCAACGGTTAATTTTCGTCATGGTTTCAAACGAACGAATCACTCATCACACTGGCATGTTTTCAACTGGGCTCAGATCCACTGAAGCAACTGGAGTAGTTCAACTTGTGTGTAAATGTGTGATTTATAATTATCCTTCTGCAAATAGTTTTGGGTTAATGTCACCAGGAACACTTCCATGTAAAATACTGGGGACACTCGCCAATATTAATCTTGTAACGTGATCTGGATGAATTTAAAAACCGACAATATGCTTTCTTTTTTGTTTATTTATTCTTAGAATTTTTAGAATTTGTACATTTATGCCAGAATTAGCTGATTCAGTACCTTAATTTATTTCACATCAGCCAACTAACATGAAATGCTTTAGTGGGCAATTATGTCTCGTTGCGCTGCAATACTAGAAAGTCAGATTCTGTTTTTTATATTGTACGGGGCCAATAAATGTAGCTGATAGAGATGGATCCAGAGCAGCTTGGGTCAGTGCAATAACAACAGAAAATCATTCTGACTCTAGTAGGCCTCGGTGTGACAGTACAAACAGGGCAGCAATTATACCAACAGCATTAATTATTAGCCTTGTCCACCTTTTTCAGACAGAGATGTCAAGTCATATGAAGTCCAAATGAATTTTTCATTGTTTAGGAGTGAGATATTGGTTTAGAATGTGGTCTAGTTACAGATGGTGATGAACTAATAATGATTTGGGATGAATTATGAAGAACACACACATTCAGATTGACTGTCAGCCCACCAAGTATTTGATTTGTTAAGCTCCGCCCCCTCACGATTACAGAAGATCCCATATGCATGGCTATTTCCATGAACAACCCTAATTTCGGTATGGTAATAGTAAATATTTTATGTTTATTATTCATAATTGGCACTGCAAAGAATTTATTTTTGGTTACACTTTTTTCCGATAGTCCAATTTAGGCATTCTACTCACTATAAGTAACTTTGCAACTACATTTCAACTAACTCTCATTAATTTGCAACTACATATCAACTAACTCTCATTAGAGATTTAGTAGACTGTTAGGTTCGGGTTAGTAGAATAACCTGACTTGTAAAGTTACTCATAGTCAGTAGAATGTCTTTTGGGGACCATCAAAATAAAGACGGGAAGCCGTAACAGAATTGGGGGCTCGTCCGGGATGTGAACCCAGGATCTCTTGCGCCACAAGTGAGAATCAAACCCATTTCTCCAACATTTTTCAGTAAAATATGCAATAAAATGATTAAAAGCTGCAGTGACTGTGAATCAGAATTAAGACAAATGCTTTTTATAGTCAACTGAAAAACAGAAAAGTCTAATTTGAAAAAGATAACATTAAAATAAGTAAACAGATCTGTTTCTAATGTAAAGGAGAATCACAAATGTGCGTGTGACCCGCGAGAACCAACGAGGTCTGTTCTAGCATGTCACACAGACACACACATTCAAGTTTCCATGTTTAGCTTTATAGCTTTATTTAATATTTGTTCATTTTTGTCAGATTATCTGAGACGTCATTGCAATAATGTGTTGCTGTGGGTTGAGTCTTGCTTCTTGATTAATAATCTTATTAGAATAATACAGTATATACCCCCTATAAATATAATTACTGTAGTAATTGTTTATGTTGGAATTACACTGTAGTAATAGGTGACTTTTTTTTTTTTTTTACATTTGAGCATGAAAAACTCTCTGCACCCTATAAACATTGATTTTAATAACTTTACTTGTACTTGAAGTGTGCACCAAGAACTAGGAAAATACAAGTATTAGGACTCGGTATTGCCAGGCACTCAATATTTAATGACTCACAAAAAACTTGATGGGGGCATCCCTACTGATTATATAAGTATCTAAATAAAACGTTATAAAGTTAGTAAAATGAATATAAAACAATGAGCAAATGTAAGTGTTCTTACTGACGCTTTACAAGCTGATTTAGAAATGAGGGTTGACACCATGTTGAATTTGATATTTCACTATAATGCCTTCTCAGATGTGTAGACAAACTAAAGCATGATCCAGGGCACATCTGCATTCAAACCTTCAGAGGTCCAGAGGTCAGGAGTGAAAGGTTCGTTTATTCCCTTCTGTCTCAGAGAGAAAGGTTGAGATTTGCTTCAAAAATAACAAAGGAGCACAAATATTAGATCATTTTATAAAGCTCAACAGCTGCTTCCTGCTTTCACAGTTAGTTATCACCACCGAAATCTTCAATAGCATCGGCATTCTGCCAAACATGCTTTCAGTGCCGTTATTAGAGTGACTTCAGCTGAAAGATGTGAAATATGACACGTCTATATGATAGATCTGCATCTCACGTCTCACAATGCCTCTGGAACATGGACAACTTACAATTCATGTACATTTAATAGTCATATTTTCAGAGTAATTGCTTTAATTATCTGAATCCCTGAATCATGGTACAGAGAAAAAGGAAATTTAACAATAAACGGAGATGTGAATATGCCACACACTCACACATCACAAACTGAGTCTGTGTCGAACACATCTTAAGAGCTCAACCACAAATATAATGTTTGTGCTTCACCATTGCAGTTAAAGATAACAGTATAACCTGCCATGACGGCACAGTGGATGTCTTCACGTGAATGTTTAGTTAAACAACTTAAACAACACTTAAAAGGATAGATAGTGATGATTTCTCATTAAAGCTACAGTAGATAACTGTTGATTATTCAAAACAACAACAAAGGCGTCGCTCGTTGGTGCAGTGAATGAACGTGGAATCATGGAAGATGTCATCTTCACCTCCACAGCTGATGGAAAACAATCTGACAGGATCATGGATGAGCTAAAGTTTTTTTAACGTTACTATGGTATGAAGCAGTCTGAGAGCCTTGGATATTTTATCTTGCTATTTTTATTATGCTTATATGCTGCAGTCGGTTGCTGCCGCTCCTTTCGTTTTGTTGTTTATGCTTATTTTACAATTAAGGTTACGATTAAAGTTACGTTTAAAGCTCGACTCCTTCTTCCCTGAACTTGAACTTTGATACAGTTAGGTTTGACCACTTAAATTCACATTATTTTATTTCATTCTAATGAAACAGCCCCGAGTGCTGAATTATTACTCATACAGGTCGCTTTATCTGACGAATTAAAATTGTAGTGTAACGCAGCGCTGTTT
This sequence comes from Zacco platypus, assembly GCA_038088235.1. NCBI lineage: Eukaryota > Metazoa > Chordata > Actinopteri > Cypriniformes > Xenocyprididae > Zacco > Zacco platypus. Next base: position 9,141,754 of record CM076075.1, on the reverse strand, counting down.
GACTTTCAAAATGCAGGGTATTGAAATCGTATTTGAATGTGCGCTCGCGTTTTACTTTCGCTTTCAATTTCGAATCGCGCTTACTCTGTGAATAGAGAGAGGCGGGACTGATCATGAACTCTACAAGATAAGACATTTATCAGATGCTTAGGCTCTGTTGGGCAACAAATCCTCCGCCATGGTCTTGTCAGTCATCTTGTCGTGATCAGTGAAATCTGATTACTACAGTACTATGTACGGCTCTGCTGCTCGCGTTGGATGAGCTGGATGGAATTGAAGCGACCAACTAAAGGGTTTTTATTTTTTTATAAAAAGCAATACGACAGTGGAGGCATAATGTAAATTTAGTTGGTGGCATATTCTATTCTAATATTAGCCTCACGCTCCGTCATGGCAATAACACGACACTGCTTTTCACCTCGATGAGAAATGTTGTCACATTTTAATCTTGCGAGATCTGGTGGAATGAGATCTTGTCACGCCCATGATAGATAGATAGAGAGCAGTCATGAAGCAGTTAACACAGCTAGTTTCATTAATGATTCCCTATATAACTCTCTCTTCAATAATAAAGTTGTTTTGGCGGCCGACCCTGGCGTGTCGTCCTGAACACGGTTTGAAATCCAACCAGGCAGCAGGTGAATGGTTCTGCGTGTCTGTGAACATGCACGGGATGAGCTCCTGCACGACGCGGGTCCTCACCGCTCTTAGAAATGGCTTTATGAATAATGAATAGCTCTGTGTCTAGGTCTGAGCTCGGTGTCTCTGCCTGCCGCTGCCATACTCTGACACCTCTCGCCATGCGTCTGCTCGGGCAATTTCAGCCCCAGATGGAGAGAAACAAAGGGAAGAGAAGAGAGATCTATCCTTCCGGGAAAGGGATGGAGAGAAGGAGATAAGTGACTAGCTGTTGATGAGTCAATGGATGGGATGGGCCTGTGCCTGACAGACGAAAAACGAGGGAGAGAGAGAAACAGAGGGCAGACAAGGAGAGAAAAGGACGGGGAATGAGAGCAGGGAATCGGAGAGGAGAGAGACTGTGGATGAGTCGAAGAGAAAGCCAGGCCTGACAGAGGAAAAGAAAGTGTCATGGGCAAAAGATATGATAAGAAAGCTGAGACAGACAGTGCAGAGGGATTTATATTCACTAATTAAAGGGACAGTTCGCCCAAAAAATAAAAATGCTGTCATCAGAAAGCATGCAAAAGCACCATTTTAGGCTTTTTGAAGTGAGTAACAGACTAAAATATAATATTCATCTCTAGTGTGTGTCTGTTAACCACTGCAACTGGATTGAAACAGTGAGCTGAACTGATTAGTAATAAGTGAATGAATTATTCAGACTGGTTTTGTGAACTGAATCAACAGACTCATTGAACAAGATCAAGCTCCATTGAATGATTCATTATTTGTTATTCTTATGAACGGCATGATTGATAACTATACATTAAGACAGTTGTTGTGTACTAAAAGATTTCAGAAATATTGTGTTTAAATATGCAAATGAGACATCTAATTAAATATGAGCTAATTTTCATACATGAATAAAACAACATTGGATAAAACTGTGAAGTTTAGTGTATTTAGGTGCTTCTGAAATTGAGATTTCTGACTCAATGCAGCAAAAAGAAAAAAAAAAAACATTGAGAAAAGTGCCTTTAAAGATATGTATACTGTATTTTAAGTGAAATCAACCAATGCAAATAGACAAAGTGCAATAAAATAAACACTGAAATTGGATAGTTCACCCAAAAAAAATATTGAAAATTCTATCATTTACTCACCCTCAAGTTGTTCCAAAGCTGAATGAATTTCTTTCTTCTTTTGAACACAAAAGAAGATATTTTAAAGAATGTTGGTAACTGGACAATATTTTCATTTTTTGGGTGAACTATCCCTTTAAATGTGCATTTGGGATGTTTTAGTCTGAAAGAAGATGGAAGAAACATCTCAAAATTGACCAGTACATGAAAAAAGAATGTTTTTTTTTTTTGTTTGTTTGTTTTTTAAATGCTGGACTGAACCCCCTAAACAGGTTCAGGCAAGTTCGGTCCTAGAGAGCCACTGCGGTGCAGAGTTTAGCTCCAACCCTGAAAAAACCCCTCACCTGCCTATAGCCTTCGAAGTACTGAAGACATTGATTAGCTTGTCCAGGTGTGTTTGATTAGGGTTGGAGCTAAACTCTGCAGGACAGCGGCTCTCTGGGACCGAACTTGCCTGCCCCTGCCCTAAATTATTCTAAACAATAGTTCTGTTCGTGTACGAAATACTTTTTGAAATTGTTGAAACATTTTTTGTTTATGCAATTTAAGCTGCAGCTTTCAAAAAGATTGCTCCTAAACCGTACAGCCAGAGTGAGAGACAGACCACTGTCAAAACAAGTCAGGACACGTACATCTGTTTTCTAGCACTGTTCAAAAGACAGAGACATCACTGCATGTTGTTGTGTTTGCTTCTGTGCAGATTTAATGTAAAAGCGGCCTTCATTTCCAATAATATTGTGGAGTAAGCACTTAGAAGTGGAGTGAGAGCTGTGTTCAGCAGCAGTGTGATGCTAGTCATGCCTTCATCTGACCAATCAGTGTGTGAGCAGTACAGTGACATCATGCACTAGATTTGTGACAAAACAATAAGACTGAGCCATCTTACATGCACACACTATATCCGTGCAAAGTTGCTCATATAAAAACATCCATGCATTCATGGTTTTCACATTAATGTGCGTAATTCCATGTCCACAATATTTACAGACAACACGCCCAAGCACTTCCTCGTGCTAACCAGGCAGCTGAAAATTACTGCCTTAACTCATATTTGCTGTCTAAGGTAATTTAATTGTGTATGAGATTGAAGTTTAGTGAGGTATAGTGATGTTATTTTACGGTGCATGCTTTTTGCACAAGGTAAGAAGGATGATCTCATGCATGTCATTCGACACTCTGGTATGCCCATGGAAACATGATCTATCTTTCAACTTAGCTCAGAAACAACACTTGACAAGACTCATGTCAACACGAAATCAAAATTCACCATGTTTTGCATGTCACCGGTCTTTGCGAACAATCATCGGTGCATGTTATTCCAAAGTTTCTCCGCAATTCTTCATCAAAATGAAGAACTAACATCAGAGAACATCAGCACGGGCGAGGAAAATATCGTTAACCATTTAGCCAAATAGCTGCCGTTGTTTTAGGCTGCTGTCGCAATGCAGCCTTTTTAAAATCTTGCCAATAGTTAATGCATAATTTTAATGCAGGTTAACAATAATGCAATAAAGGTTACGGCAATAATGGCGAGTAATGATAGATTGGAAAAATAAGTGTTACCCTTGCGATACGTCAAGACACTTTTAAAGGTGAACTTGATGTTCAGCCTCCGTGTCCCTCAGAAAAAAATGGCCAATTCAACTCTAAGGAAAATGTTTTTGCTCAGAGGATTCTCTAGCTCTTCAGATTTAACGGAGATCTCAGCTGTATGTCTGTTGTGTTGTCATTTGCTATGTTACGTTACGCTAACATTATATGTTTATGTTTGTTGCTATGTTACATCGTTGTGTTAATATCACATTAAATTTTATGTTGTACTTTTTTGTTAATGTTTATGTTGTTATTTTAATATTATGTTCATGTTGTGACAATATGTTTTATGTTAATGTTATGTTACAGTATGTTGTTATGTTAATGTTATAGTTTGTTATGTGTTACATTATGCTAATTTTATGTTTGTTATGTTACATTATAGGTTTAGTAATGTTCATGTTATGTTGATATGTGTTATATGTTTTGTTAATGTTAATGTACAATCAGTTCTGTTATGATAATGTTACAGTGTTACATATTTATGTTGTTACAATGTTCAGTGGGTTTGTTGGTTTATATATTTGTTACGTTTATGTTGTTATGTTAAGTTTGTTCTATTGTTATGTTACAGTATGTTATGTTTGTTATGTTACATTGTTATTTTAATGTTGTTACATATGTTTTATTTTAATGTTATGTTACAGTAAGTTCTGTTATGTTAATGTTATAGTTTATTATGTGTTAAATTATGCTAATTTTATGTTTCTGTTATGTTACATTATAGGTTAAGTAATGTGTATGTTATGTTAATGTTATTGTACAATAAATTCTGTTATGATAATGTTACAGTGTTACATATTTATGTTGTTACATTGTTATGTTTATGTTGTTATGTTACATTTGTTCTATTGTTATGTTACAGTATGTTATGTTTGTTATGTTACATTGTTATGTTAATGTTATGTTGCAGTAAGTTCTGTTATGGTAAAGTTACAGTGTTACGTATTATGTTATGTTACATTGTTATGCTTGTTATGTTACAGTCTCTTTGTTGTGTTATAGCTGGTATATGTTTATGTTGTTATGTTAAGTTTGTGTTCTATTGTTTTGTTACAGTATGTTATGGTCATGTTATGTTACATAAATATATAATTTTAATATTATGCAGATGTTGTTAATGTATGATTTATGTTAATGTTATGTTACATTATGTTAATTTTATGTTTATATTATGTTATATCATATATTAAGTCGTGTTTGTTATATTTTTGCTGTTACATGTTATGTTAATCTAAGTTCTGTTATGATAATGTTACAGAGTTACATATTTACATTCATGTTGTTACAGTATGTTTGCTCTGTTATAGCTGTTAAGTTTATGTTCTACTATTATGTTTATGTTACTACTCCTGGGGTTATTTTTCTAAAGAGAGAATTATCTGAGGAACATTACGCATCAGTAAACATCTCATTTTGCTGTCTGATTAATCTCAGTTTTTTTTTTTTTTTTTTTTTGTCTAATAACTTAGAACAATCGAGACATTAAAGAGATCTCATTTGTGATTTTTCTTCACTACTTGAGAGATAAAATCAATTACACATTGACTAGCATGAACACTCAGGAATGTATCAGAAGAAAAATGAAATGCATTTGCTGCATTGTGTTGACTGTCAAATCACTGTCAGCATATTTTGATATCCTTTGTATGTTGATACAGGAAAATATTCAAGCGTCTATATGTGAGTTTATCTGTTCTAAACCGGCTGTTTCTGAAGATGTCTGCGAGTGTTTATTCTGCATGTGTGTATGTTTATTTGTATGTATGAGGAGGAATGCATGTTTTGCATGCTGGTCTTCTTTAAATAGCCCCTGATTTTAATCTCCAGACAGCACATTCTTGACAGCTCCAGCCTGTTTGCCTCCTCTGCCACCTTCTTTATTTAACTCTTCTCTCTCTCTCTCTCTCTCTCTCTCTCTCTCTCTCTCTCTCTCTCTCTCTCTCTCTCTCTCTCTCTAGTCTACCTCTATTTTCCCCTCTCTCTGGTATTCTGACCGTTGCTCTCTGGCCCCTAAAGCCGTTGTCTCTTCTGCTCTGCGTCTGCATCTGAAAAGCCCAGTGGATTTACTGGGTTTACTGTCAGCTCCTCTCTCTCTCTCTCTCTCTCTCTCTTTCTCTCTATTCCTGCATGCTTCCTGCTCACGCTCATCTTTCTCTTGCTCTCTCCCTTTGCCACATGCTATTCCATTTTTCACGCCATTCCTTTCCGTCTGGTGACACTGTCGTTATTCTCATTATGATCTCTGTGCTTCGGTTGTCTTAGTTCGCTGGAGCGAAAGTGACCGCCAAGGCTCAGATGGGTCATTTCTTTCTATTTTATTTATTTATTTATTTTTGGTATAAATGTAAAAGTCTGTGTGCATGTGATCTGGATGTATTCAGGGCTGTTTACTCTAAGCAAATGGAGGCAGTGGCTCCTTAAAAAATGATGAATGAAATGATGACGCACATGACACAATTACACTAAAACTGAAATAAAAACTGTTACTTTTTTATGTTTATGTTATTATGCTAAGTTTATGTTCTATTCTTATGTTGCAGCAGTTTATGTTATGTTACATTGTATGTTATTTTAATGTTATGTACATATTGTTACTGTAAGGTTTATGTTAATGTTATGTTACAGTGTGTTTGTTGCATTATAGCTGTTATGTTAAGTTTAAGTTTGTTACATAAAAATATTTAAAGCTAAATAGAAACAATAAAAACATAAAATAAAAATGTAAAAAGGTAACAATAAATGATTAATAAATAAAATATTATATAATAAATATTGAAATACCAATGATCAGACACTGACTCGAAATAAACTAGTGAACGCATAAACAAAAAGTATTATATATTAGTGCAATAATGCAAGCTATGAAATAATAAAATGTGATTTTTACTCTATTATTGTATCGTAATAAAAAATATTTAATGCAAAATGATAACTCTTTGACTTTCGAAAAAGTAGGATTTTAACATAAACATTAAAATTATAGTATTGGTTTCTTGATAAAGTAAAATGGTTTTCCATATGCCTCCCGTGCGGAACCAAAGTAAACATGAAAAGAACTGGAATATGAATTAACATTAAACCCGAACGCAGAGATAAGACAGAGCACGACAGATTCTGACACTGTTTGCTCCCATGATGTGCTTAGAAAGAAGGCCAAGGGTGAAATCGTAACACTCAGCATGTGTTCGCACAAAATCAACATGTCTTTTAAGTGTGCTTAGATGAATATGTCTGCTTTGTGTGTGTGTGTGTGTGTGTGTGAGTGTGTCTATGATTTTGCGTCATCCTGCGGCGCCCCGAGAGCAGAGATCAGAGGTGAGCATCTTTCACACGCCGCGTGCGTACAAACAGTCAACAGTAGGTGCTGAACTTCTGCAAAAAGCAAGACATGAAACTGAGGAACACTCTTGAACACACAGCTGTGCTCTCGCCTCAGACTGACAGTACAGCATGACTGAGACACCGTGAGTCACCTGCCTCGGGCCTAATTTAGCTCATATTAGCCAAACAAGATATTTACACAGGGATAAACGTCTTTCACACACAGGAAGTCCATCATTGGCACTGCAAAAAATGCAGAATGAACCAGCAGGATAGTTTTTAAAGAAGCTAGATACTTGTTAGCTAGCGTCTGACGTGTATATCTGTCAAAGTATACAGTACAATGATATAATAACAGATATTTTATGTAACACCATTTAAGAACGCATTAAAATGATCAAAAGTGGCAGTAAAGATACGTATAATGTTATAAAAGATTCAAATACATGCTGAATAAACTCCTGAAAAATAAAATGTATCACAGTTTCCACAAAAATCTGAACTGTAATAATAATATAATAATCTTGAGCATCAAATCATCATATCAGAATGATTTCTGAAGGATCATGTGACACTGAAGACTGGAGTAATGATGCTGAAAATTCAGGAATAAATTACACTGTACTATATATTCACATAGAAAACAGATATTCTAAATTTATATATTAAAATTTTACTGTATTTTTGAAGAAAAAAATGTTTTGTGTTTGGAGAGCAAACACAAAAAAAATGCAAAAATCGTACCATGAACTTCGCGGAAATGAAATAAAAATCATTATTTACACCATCATGTTGCTGTTGTTGTTTGTAAACCCAACATGTGATTAAAAATACATTTTTATTAGCTTCACTGCTTTTGTATGTTGGGGGTAATAGAAACTGATGGGAGAAACTGTGCCTTATTATTAAACTATCCATGTTAGAGACATGCAGAGCAGGACCCAAAAGGGAACGTGTGTGCTTACCGTGCAAGCCTGAGATACTTTTAGTGTGTGTGTCGGAGAGAGAGCTCAGCACGGATGTTAAAGAACCTGACCTTTCCTCGACACTCGAAGGTGTGTGAGGCTGTGAAGCGGCTCGGAGCACAATCCCCATCCTTACTCAATGGCCTATTCAAAATGACACGCACTCTCACACCGCCAACAGTTCTTCCCTTTTTGCTGTCATATCTTCTTGAATCATGTAATTCCTCACTCTCAGAACCCACAATTTGCCCAGCCTGACCATATGCCAGCCTTTCTATTCTGAACAGGTCAGCCATCACCAACATTCCCGTGTCTCCCTAATTTTTTCCAACGCCGTGACAGTAGAGAGAGCGGCTACATCGGTTTTAGTAATGGACGAGGTACATAATGGCAGACCACTCTCACTCTCACACACACATAATTCAGCTGCTCAGCTCTTTTGAATATTACCAGTTGGTGTTTGCAAACACATAAGCCCACATAAACCAAATACATTTCCATTACGTGAGTGCAAAAAGACAAAAACAATGTGTAAAATCATTCATTTGCGTCCGCAGATTTTGTTAGATTGTCTCCCGTCAGGCATATTTCATTATCTTGTAGCTCACATATGATTTTTGTGGGTTTAGTCTTCTGTCAACATTGACAAACAAGCTCTACTCCAGCTCACAGGGAACGTTCTGGCAAGGTTCTTTCAAAGTTATGAACAAACGTTCTTCCAGTAACATTAATAGAATGTTTGTTCAACTTTATCTGGTCTTTAATAAGGTTCACACACAAAAAAATGTACTTGGTTGTATTTTTTAGTGCATTCAAGCATATTTTTATCAGGGTCATGGCTCCTATATGAAGACTTTTTCAAAATCCCTACATGGGAAAAATACTTAAAAAAGTGGACGGCACTGTTGCAACCTCCTCTAGCTTAGTTGCATTTCTGCATTATGGCAAGACAAACAGCACATCTAGCTGTATTTCTTAATTTGCTAAAACTTTTGTCACTGATAGCCCCGGGCAAGACATCTGAAACTTTTCTATTAACATCCTGCGGAGTGGTTTTCCTCTCTTTGACAAGCAACAATCATTTATTCGTAATGAAAATAGATTGAAGCTCCCCTCAGTTTCTAACCAAAAGTGTCTCTGAAGAGCTGTTCTACTGTAGCTGCTGCATTTACAGAGCCTTCAAAAACTTGGATCCGTTCAGATTTTATTGCTTTGCACAGACTTACTGTGTATTTAAGTGAATACTTTTGTAAGATTTCCAATGACAATCCATCTGTCTTTGTGTGTTTCTGTCACAGAGACGATGCCGCCATCACGATGCGTTAGCTTTGCACTAAACAAAGCACTTAGCACTGAGGCTTGAAGTTCAATTTTCGGTCTCATCCAGCCTTAGACTCTTCTTACAAATTGGCGAGTCTCTCACGCCTTGGGCAGACTAGATGCGATATGAGATTTTTCAGCAAAGGGTCCCTTCATGCTACCCTTTCCTGGAGAGATTCATGAAGTGTATGTGCTGCTCTTGGACCGTTTCTCCTGTCTTTGTCATACAAGATGCTGTAGGGTTTATTGTGGCTGCTGACTGCTGTCCCACATCTCCTCAACTTTCAATGAAACTGTGCTTACTGGATATTCTTTATATTCAGGCCTCATTTTTACAATCCTCAACTACAAAAAAATCCAAATGCTCCCTAATGTTGTCTAAAATCACAGACATGCAAAGTATGTAGTATTTCTGCCTGAAATCAGAGATGATACTTGAAGCCATAACCTATATTTTTGTATCTTAACAGAACAATACTGACTAATATGTAAGTCTCTTAATGGAACATAACTATCTGACATTTAAATCTCTTAATTGCCTTATAATTGACCCTTTGCAGTTTGATTGACAGGCGATCTAACCAATCATAACCCCGAATCCGCCATTTTGTCCATCAAAGCAGTCAGGGTAGTTAGTAGATTAACGTTGATGAACTTGAACTTCAAAAATTGTGTGTATTCACGTCTTTCCACGCTTGAAACAACATTCCTTCTGATGTTCTTTCATGTTTATTTGATGCTATAAATGAACTAGTATGAAGAGATGGCGCATGGCTTGTCGGACATAGCAACAGTAACTAAAGGGGGCGGGTCTTTGCGAAGGGTCAGTTGTCCAAATATAATCGTTATACTGAATATCATCATATCGCCCAGCCCTAAAACTTGCTCTATGGTTCAGGACTATATATATATTGAGAACATTTGGGGCCAGATTTACTAACAACTTGCACCATTTCTGCTGTTAAAAAGTTAGAAATTAGCGATGAAAAGGTGTGGATAGGGTTATTTTTGCAGCTGATCTTATTGCATATGCATTTGTAGGAGTGTCCCTTTCAAATACAACATTTATGGGAGGAGAGTATTTAAATAATACATGCACATAATTTACTACAGTAGTCAATTTGCTGGTATCAGCGCCATTATTTAACAAAGAAACATCAAATTTCATGCTTGACATGGCTGCGACAGTTACTCTGCTCTTGGTAGATTGGTTGGTCATAGTGGAGATGTATTTGTAATCTTAAGGGGCCGTTTACACATCAACATTTTCAACTAAAACAAAACTTTTTTTCGTCGTTCATTTACGAGACAACAATGTTTTGTTGGCTTGAAAACGCAAGCTTTTGAAATTGGGTTTTGAAAAATATATTGTTATCGTCTCCATGTAAACAAAAAAAAATCATGCGCATGCCATCGCCATCTACTGGCCTGACAGCAGAATGCAGCGTTTTTATTTGTATTTCGCTGATTCATGTGAACGGGAATTGTTTGATGCCATTGTCATCTGTATCCGAAAAAGCCAAGTAAAAACTTATTCAATTCTAGTACATCGTTTTCGTGTAAACGTACCCTTAAGGCCCCGATATACTCACGGCAAAGTTCTTTTTAATTCTTCGGTCAGGTGTAAAACGATGTTTGACATACGTGAGCAGCAATATCTTGTTATCGAACATCTGACCACAATGCTGAGAGTGATGGTTAGATGAATATATAAATATGTGCTGAGCGCTTTCCTCTCAGTGACGAAATAAACACAACAAGAAAGAGAGAACAGAAAGCTCTTTTCATAGAAAGCATCTGATCATAACAACATGGGTATGTTAGCACGAGCTCGGCAAACTAGCACTTCAGTAATGTCACGCCACGTTTATTTATAAGCATCAATAGATTGCTTAAAAGCAAGCAGCTTTACAGTAACAAACATGAAAACCAGTGTCAGTGCCTCATTTCATCAGAAGCACAACTTCATTTTCTACTATAAAGCGGCTATCTAGTTAGTCGAATGTTGACAAGCCATTTCAAATTCACAAAACGAACTGTGTTTTGGCCTGATTTTATTCAAAATCACATTAGTTCGTTCTTCGATTTCATTTGAAGTATATTGGGGACTTTAATGTTCACATTAGTACATTTGGCTTATAGTGTTTAAAGACAAGCCAGCATACATGTGCGTCCCATAAAAGATTCACATTCTTCAAGAACACTTTACATCTGTTTCTGTGATCCTGAATTTGAATCTCATTAATTCCAGGCTGGATCGGCTGAACGTGATTGGTTGCGTGGCAGGGTGTTGACCTCTTCAGCAGTTCCCATGGTGATGGAGTTTTGGATTTGAGAGATTTATAGTGTCAGCCACATCCAGATGGCTGGTGTACCTACAGTGACACGGATGAGGGCTGGAGAAGGGTTCGTGAGGATGAATGTGGATGAATACGTCTAGGCTAAATGAAGGTCACAGGTTAGAAGAAAACAATGGCTTTAGTTCTCAGGGTGGCGTTGTCTACTTTTACACCTTCTACTGGTCAGTGCAGGAGCCAGACAGTGGGAATGGATTGGGTATGGAGACGAAGCCTGGACGGACTCCAAATGCTAGGGGGAATATGGGTCTTGGCCAGACAGCGGTGAGGTGACCGCCGGACATGTTGCTCCAACACACACATACACACACGACCGCTGCGCACTTGTCACTCGAATGATGAAGCACCTGGACGCTCCTCTTGTCTCTCGTTTTCTCGTTCTCCTTCATGAAATCCTGTTAAACTGCAATCGTATATGCCAGTTCAGACTATCTGAGGCAGAGCTCTCTTTCTGTGGCCTGCCTTTTGCACTCTCTCTAAGAATAAATGGTGTCAACTGATTTTTGGGTTGTTTTAGCACCTAATTCACTAAATGCATGAGTTAAATCAGTCACAAAATCTGCACTCAATACAATTTGCGAGTTAGTTTTAGGTTGCATAGAGCTGCACGATTAATCGTTAAAAGATTGAGATCTCCATTCAAACACCCACGCGATCTCATTCCTAAATGACAACGATTAGGTTCTCTTTTAAACCTTTGACAAGTCCGATCAATTCAGATCTGCGTCTGACCCAGAAAGAGCGGTTGTCATGTTTAGATATAAAACGGCTTCACAAACAGTCTTTTCAACCACAGTGTCATTATTTCTGTCTTACAATAATTCAAATGATCACAGAAGTACTGAGATAAAAATGTATAGTTCAGATATAAACACTGATGTCTACGGCAGTACAAATGTATCATTTGTTTCATTGAATCATTCACTCAAGAGATTCATTCAAAAACGCTGATTCATCCAGTATTGAATCAAGTTAAGTCTTTATAAGTGAGTTATTTAATTATTCAAATGTATCATTTGTATCATTGAATCATTCACTCAAGAGATTCATTCAAAAACGCTGATTCATCCAGTATTGAATCAAGTTAAGTCTTTATAAGTGAGTCATTGAATCATTCAAATTATTAAATATTTTTTTTTAATAGACAGAATAGACTGCCGCAATTACGTTATTTTGTTTAGGTGTCTATTCAGAATTGTGAAGTCATTTTACTCTCAATTCCTCCAGCTCTACTGCACAGAATGCCGCATTCTACTGCTATCTGACGTACTTCACTGCGACTTCACAATCTCACTGCAGCACTTTAATTCAGCTACCTGAATCTTTAAAACGCCTGGAATTGTTCCCAGCCAGGATGCTGTTCTCCATCATTTGAGCAATAACTGTCGTCACGATCAATAGAAAATGTAAAAAAAAAAAAAAGAAAGATCCATTTTCAATGAAATTCTGATTTCAGTTAAATAGCGGCATTGTTAATTGCCGCAGGCATCAGGTATTTTGTAAATAATGCACAATTTTAACAATGAGTCTAACTTATGTAGAAACAATAGAAACTAAGTTATGTATATAATGACTTTTTGGTTACAGTTTATTTCAATGTTCCACATTCTGTTTGCAACAACATGTAAATTAACTCTCATTAGAGTATTAATATATATATATATATTTCAGTGCATTATCACCTGGTTTAACAGACATGCAGACATTTAGTACTACTAAAATTAGAAATGTTAGCACTTTATTAAAATGTAAATGAAGTTAAATGAAGTTTTTTTTTATTTTGAGTTTCCCATCTGATATTTATATTTTATTTAGAACAAAATATATTTTTTAATCATTTTAGTTTACAAAATTTACAACAACACAAAAGTGTCTTAACTATTTAGTGAATTCGCCCTAATGACTACAATTCAGTGTGTGTGAGTGTGTAAGTAAAACCAGTAAATCTTGACATTGTGGGGACCTTTTGTTGGTCCCCACTAGGAAACAAGCTTAAAAATCATACAGAATTATCTTTTTTGAAAATCTAAACTAGCAGAACATTTTCTGTGAGGAACATTTTCATTACGCCTATGGAAAGTCCCCACAAAACATAAACACGACCTGTGTGTGTGTGTGTGTGTGTGTGTGTGTGTGTGAGTGTGCACAAGTGTTTAATTATGTGTATGGGGGATTTGAGGTCTCATAGAGTGCCATTGGCGTAGCAGTATATGGGAGCGAGAGAGATGGATTCCCCAGCGTCCAGATCTGTGCTGAGATCAAAGGCCACTGTACTCACCATCCATACAACCTGTCACCACTTTCCCTCAATCTCGCCCCGTGCACTACACTCCTCGCCCCTCCATCCCTCAACCAAACTCCTATTAAAGTGCACAACACTGACGGACAGATGCAGTGATCCAACTGCAACACACTGATGGATCTCTACTGTGAAGTTATACCATATTACCCGACCCATTTAACTGAATCAGTTTGTTTGGATGATTCATTTACAGGTTCCAAAATGATTCACTGTTCACTGATTCAGTCCCAGCAGAACATTTTAAGAAAAAATTCAGTGGCTGTTTAATCCTGTTATGTTTTCAATATTTAATTTAGCAAGCATGTAACCACTCGGATCATAGATGCAAAATACCATTTACAACCAATACAAGCAATTTACAATAGGCAATATGGTTTATGAAGCGTTTTCACTGTTATCGAGGTTGAGTCAAAAAACCTAGGACTAGTTCGCCAAAGTTGGTTTTTGAAATAATCTCCAATATTTAACCAACAGTTCGATGGACTCAGAATGAAGAGTTCTACCATGTGGTATGAATTCCGTGGGCGTATGTGAAAAATTGTGCGATACATCATCCTTTAAGCACATGAAAAACACGAAGGTGACACCTGGTGGCCAGTTCCTTTCGAATTTCTCACAGGCCTCTTCTCAAACAAGCCCAGCGAGTTTCACTCCCATGATTTGGAGATACATCAGTGTTCTCATAAACAATCATAGCACCTCAGACAAAGACACTGCATGCCAATTTCCAAGTCCACCGGACTAACGGTGAAGTAGCTATAGTCATTTTCAAGTTTTTTTCATGTTATAAAGCCACCAAGTGGCCAAATTCTTTTTCACACAACCACAGAATGAGCTCTTACATACAGTGGGGAGAACAAGTATTTGATACACTTTGATACACTTCAGTACCTATGAAAATTACAGACTTCAACATGCTTTGTAAGTGGGCAAACCTGCCGGCTGTGTGTCAAATACTTGTTCTCCCCACTGTTGTTGTGCCAATTTTGGTGAAAATATCTCACTCCATAGCCATTTTAGTAAAAGTGGCTCCACCCACTTTGAACGTTTTGGTGGGACTGTGAATTGAAATTTGAACTTTTATTTGATAATTATTGACAATCAGACTCCAGAGAATCGCACTGCACTGGTCTGGTTTCGACTGGGAAAAAAAAAAAAAAAAAACTAGCAGTAGATCGCAAAAGTAGGTTTTTCAAAAAACCTAAAACTTCATCAGCTTTCACCTCCTTCAACTAACTGTTTAGGAGTTATGAGCAATTTTGTACTTTTCACCACTGTAGCGCCCCCATGAGGCCAATCAGACATTGTAGCCGGTGTGAGTACTACCAGCCTTCCAAGTCTGAAGTCTCCATGACTTACGGTTCGGTCTGCCCGACCACTTTTAGGGAAGAATGCTGATCCTTGGAAGATTGAACAATTTCAATAGAGTTTCAGCTCTACTTGCTTGAACCCCTAAAAAGTTCTGATACTGATAAACCTGTAATAAATCTGCTTTTCCTCCCCATTTAATCAGTTACTACACACATCAAGCATGGCTGTGCTCGAACCCGCCAGGATAAAGGAACAGATGTGCATGTACATTCATCTTTAGACCTGTGAATAATTCTGCAATTTGGCATCTGCTACAGTCGTCCACCAGAGAAGAGGAGAAATAAGAGAGGCACGGGGGTGTAAAGATGGCCAGAGAAGAAGGGAGGAAGCCGAAGGGAAAGAGAGACAGTGAAGGATGAATGTAAATAAGGAAGGGGAGAACAACAAACACTCATCTGTTCATATATGTCTATTAAACATCTCAGTGCCATTATGCAAACGTTGTGAAAAATAATGTTTGCAATTGAAAAGGAAATTTCCAAGCAATTATTTCCCACAATCAGATTGTTTGATAGTGAACATGACCAGCATTAGAGCTCAAGTGTCTGCATGAGATTCACTGTGCAGAGAGATTCTACCTCTTGCCATCCTCACTCAACCCTTTGCAGTGTCCTGATTAGTATTCTGCAGAGGAGCAGGCCATGGTCTAAATATAGCCAATGAAAACAAGACCAGTAGCATCACACTGCTAGCACTGGAACACTGACTGCTCACCAGTCAGACACCGGTCAAATCAACACCACCGCAGCACGTCAGAGAGAAAGAACTGATATCAGCTCAAAAGACGCTGTCTTTCAGTATTTAAAGGTGATGCATTTTTTTTCTTTTCTCTTATCCCACATTAATATGCAGAGACGACTATAAATAGCCATTCGTAGGCTGATTCACCTGAAATGTGTGAAACTGTGGGGCTTTCAAAACATTCGCTCTGTTTGACAGGAGAACTGGCTCAAGCAGTGGTGTGAGTTTGGGGGCGTGGCTGACCAATGGCTGGAAACTGGTGGAGGGTTCAGGAGATTTGAAGTTACTTTGCAATTTCATAAAGTCCAAATCTCTTATACTGCATTAAACATTACGCAGAACATTTCATCCTATCATCCTTTTGAGATGCGTGGTAAGATTCATATATATTTCATGCATGTTCTAGATCTCCCCTTTGGCCTTTTACATGTCCATTAATGCTACCTGAATCTTTAATGCATGTCCTGTGTTACTGTGCAACAAAGACAATAGAACAAACCGCAAACCTTGTCTGGGTTGTCTGAACGTTTATTCGGCTACTCGTCTTGAGAAAGCTTAAGTGTCTGGTTTAAGGTCACATCTACCAAAAACCACGGAGACGTTTCTTAGGGATTGTTCCGACGGAGCTCTGCTGAATGGAACTGAACACACAGGTCTGGAGACGTTAACATCTGAACTTCTCAAAAATCATGGCCAAGAGTTCATTTTCTGTTATTTTCTCAAGAAGCCACTTATTGTAAAATAAAACTTTATTTTTATTTTTTAGTTTTAAAATACTGAAATAAATTAATAAAATAAATAAACTTCTATTTTTTATTTTTTTTAAACAAAGTCACTGCTGTTTCTGTGGATTTTAAAATAAAATAAAATAAAATTAATTAAATTAAAATGAAAATAAAATTCTAATCTTTTAACTGAATGAAGTCTCTCTTAAAGATTTTTCTGTGGATTTTATAATAAATAAAATAAAATAAAATCCCAATCTTTTATCTGAAAGAATTCTCTCTCACTTCTGTGTCTGTGGATTTAATAAAATAAATAAAAATAAATTAAATGAATAAAATAAAATAAAAATAATTATTTTAACTGAACAAAGTCTCTCTCACTGCTGTCTCTGTGGATTTAAAATAAAAAAAAATAAAAAAAAAATATTTAAACTTTCTCTCATATTTAAACTTTCTCTCATGGGTGTTGTATTTGGCCATTATGAAAATTTCATTTTCATCTTGGTGTAAATAATTGGTTTTAAAATAAAAAAATAAAAATAAAAATAAAATAATGAAAAAATAATTTAATTTATTTTAAAATAAAATAAAATCCTCAAACAAATATAAACGTTTTTGGCCATTCGGAAAATTTCATTTTCATCTTGGTGTAAATAATTGTTTTTAAAATGAAATAAAAAAAAAATAATAATTTATTTTAAAATAAAATAAAATCTTCAAACAAATATAAACGTTTTTGGCCCTTCGGAAAATTTCATATTCATCTTGGTGTAAATTAACAACATCAAAGCCAAAAATCTAGGGTGAAAAAGTAACTAGCTGAACTCACCAAAATCTTCTTGACCCATCCTGAGACTAAACCCAGTGATCGTATTTTAACTACCCTGTAATGAAGAGGATAATGTTTGCGAGAGGAGCTACAGTCCTCCTGAGGGTGTGAGCAGTGCCCAGACAAACTATAAACACACCATCAATGAGGATGGAGGATTCGGATGCGTCACTGGATGAGACTATTAGCAATTTGTAAGGTGACCTGAAAGTGGATAAAGCCTCCCTCTCTTTCCAGACCACCATCATTTGTCTCCCTCATACACAGAGGACGCATCAGTAACGTCCTCGCATGGCACGGACAGATGCTAGCGCGCCGTGCAAACACACACACACACACACACACACACACACACTAAATTACAGCCCCAAAACTCAATGTTCCCGTCAGCCACTGCACACAGCACAAACTAGGGCACAGTTAATCTGTTGAAGAGATGGTAGAGGTGTCCTAGTTTATTTGACACACGGCAGTTACTACACACCACGCTTTGGAGGTTGAAGGTTTACAGGAAGTGCTGTGCATAAAACAACGAGAGGTAGATTTGTGTTTCAGTTATTCAAGCTACTAACAGAAAATTGCCCTAAGATTAAAGAAAGCATCTTTAAATCTTTTTTTAACTTAACCAGTTTTGTGGATTTTCCTGCTCACAAGACCAGCATGAACAATTCATTGGTTGGATCTACTGGACAAATCCACCATTTTCACTGAATGCGTTTGAATCAAGATTCATAGTGGCACTGAACGAGATCTTTAGTTTGTGAATAAACAAACCTAACTTAACCACACACTGGAAAATCGTTGGTGAACGGAAAAGGCATCGAATTAAATGAATCTCATGAATGAACTGAACAAACTGTTTAAAACAGAGTATGTGACGTTTAGTTCATTCATGACTGAGCTTAACAAAATGGAACGGTACACCGTAGTTGAACATTACTACATGAACTTACTATAGTAATAACAGTAAATTATGCATATTTACAAGTAATTAACCCAAAACCAACCCCCTAACCGTAACCCTCACTCTATAGCAAGTATACATGTATTTAATTAACATTACTCAGTACTTATTTGAGTAAGTAATATATCCACATCACTTTAAAATAAAATGTAACCAATGGGACTTTTCATCAGTGAATGAACAAGGAATTTTGTTTATAGATGAAGTGAATCTACTAATATTTCTCTTTCATGATGGAACTGTGGCATCTCGTTTATGTATTAAAATAACATAAAATCCTCATTTTTGCATCTTGGTGTTTTAGTCCAGCATTTTGTATCCGAAGATATGGATAAAATATGTTGACTGTTACTGTCGGCACTATAAAGCCCTTTCATGCAAAAGCCTCTCTGATGACTGCTTTTGTGCGTTTTAAAATAAAATAAAATAAAATAATAAAATATAGTATAATAAAATTCAAGCTACAAACAGAACATGGGGCTAAAAGCCTCATATTAAAGTAAGCAATCATCTGGCTTGAACAAACACAAACAAATGCACACATCTTTTAACTGGACGATCTCTCTCATGACTGTTTTTTGTGAATTTTAACAAAATAAAATAAAATAAAATGTTACTGTTTGCACAATAAAGCACAGCATGCAACATTATTACATCTCATATGATTTTGAGTGAATCAGTTGACAATTTGCATTGTAAAAATCGCTATATAAATAAAGGTGACTTGACTTGACTTGACGTGACTAAGCACCACTGAACTAATCTTTTGGTGAATTTTAATAAAATAAAATAATAAAAATAAAATAAAATGTTGGCACAATAAAGCACAGCCTGCAAAAATCCTAGGCATCTTATGTCTGAATGAACAGACTGCGCTGTGACATCTCATATGATTTCGAATGAATCAGTTGAGTAAATTATTCAATGACTCACCCATAACACATTCACTTGCCGCCATCTACTGCTGTCTCGATGTAAGCACCACTAAACTAATCTTTCTGGTGAACATTTATTCAAAAGATTTGAGTCACTAGGATGGAAAATCCCCACCGCTAGCATGTGTATGAGTTTTCTGTCACGCAGCCTCAGAATTCGTGTTACTTTTCTGTTTGGTCTGTTGAAGCAGCTGTTCACAGTCAGACATATGAGTCGTTGTGATTCAGCAGTCTCAGTAGCCAGGTCTCTTTTCATCTGCTCTTAAAGCAACGCTCCATTACCCGGTCCACTGTATCTGTTCCTTTTGAACTCTCAGCTTCCCATTAGGCATTTTCTCAGCACTGTGTCAGTCATCCTAGAGCAGCAGACATTACTGACAGATATTTTGACAATCTCACAAAATGCTGCCAAACAAATGTTTGGCTTGTCCTTTCAAGCCGTTTTTGTGCCATTTCTCTAAAACCTTTCTCTGTGTTTAATAGCTTAATGCATCTCACTGAGATGATGCCTTGGGCAGAACCTTCTTTCTTTTCCAGCTTTGCCCAGTATTTTATTTCCCCCCTCTTTTTCCATCCCAGAATATTTGTCTCTCCAAGCGAACCGCTGAGAGGAACCCAACTGGCTTCCCGTGAATTACAAACAATATAAAAGGGAGTCACAATGCAGAAAGCCACACGGATTAAAGCGTTCCACAGCAAACGCAATGAAAGCGCATTAAAAATGTTAAATATAAAAAAGCATGGGCTCAGACTCAGCATGGTCCACGTCCAAAGGCTGTGTCTCACATATTGGCTGAGCTGGCATTGATCATTTTACAGTTGGCTGCCGAAGGTTTGCGGCCAGCAGACGTGCAAAACAAATTCACTCAGTAGGAGCCGCTCGCCTCGCTGCCCTTTATAGTAGTGCTAAAACACTGGCCGTGGTCTCTAGGTCGAGTAATAGCATGACGGCTGTCAGAAAATACTGCCAAAAGTAACCGCTCACGCTACTTGTTTCTTCACGTGATTGTGAGTTGTTAGTTAAAGTGTTTTGTGTCCGAATAATTAATTTCTTTAATTACATTTATACTTACACTGTTGACCCATCCCTTAAACCCGTACCACCAAACCTGTCCTAACCGTACCTGTATCCCAGTGTTGCCATGTTCGCGGTTTTCTTGTGGGCTACTTTAACCCTCTTGGGTTGTTTTTCGTGACTGTGGGTTGAAGCGACCCCAACTAACATGCACTTTGAAAAAAGAATTGTTGGTTTAACTAAAAAAAGTGAGTTAATACAATGAAGGTGATTGGTTTAATCAACAAAAACTCTAATATTATGTTATCTGAATAACATTTAGATGACTTACAATTATCTAAGTCGATTTGATGAAAGAAAAAAATGTTATGATAATAAACATGAAAATAATTTTATACAGTGTGCAAATTTGACCAAAACGCGATAGGGCTAGTTTTGAGTAGCAATTGTTGGTTTTGCAATTATAATTTTAGGTTAGACTTTATTTTAAGGTGTTTTTGTTACAGTGTAATTATACATTTAAATACTGAGTAATATTAAGTAACATCATGTACTTACTATAGGTTTAGGGTTTGGTTTGGTTTAGTTCCACGTAATTATGCATCATTTTTAGTTATTACTATAGTAACTAGATGTAACATATAGAACAATGACACTGTAAAATAAAGTGTTACCCAATTTTGCAATACAATATGAACACAATAAGTACATTGCACTTATTTTTTGATGTAAGTACATAGTAGTTAAGGCCACCTAATATAAAGTAGGACCAATTTACTTTATTATGGGAGAAATTTGAAATAACCCATTAACCATAAAAGTACTATTCAATCATTTTGCCATAAATAGAACCTTTTCGGTATAAAGTGTTCTTTACAATTGA
This sequence comes from Zacco platypus, assembly GCA_038088235.1. Classification (NCBI taxonomy): domain Eukaryota; kingdom Metazoa; phylum Chordata; class Actinopteri; order Cypriniformes; family Xenocyprididae; genus Zacco; species Zacco platypus. The sequence continues at coordinate 9,120,667 of CM076075.1, read as the reverse complement.
GTGGAGAGCCTTATGGCTCTATATAGAACCCCATTGAAGCTTTTTTCTAAGAGTGTATTCGGGCCACTGTTTAACGTACGCAGGTGAGGTTTGAACCTGGTTTAATTGGCTCCCATTACAATGCTCGTAGTCTGTATTTGTCAGATTTCAGACAGGAACTCCAGTTGCGTTCTTTAACAAAAGGTTCAGAGGGCTCTAAAGAAACGTAATGTTTTTTAACAACAGAGATCGTTGAGCAGCTCTCGACATCCCTAGAAAGTTTTTTTCCCCCCTCTCAAGGTTATTCAGCAGTGTTGTTTAGTCAAAGATCAATACTATAGCCTTTGCTTGCCCAAGGTTTCCATAAAAGAGGTTCTTTGTGAATGGAATAGCAGCTCATATTGATTTGCTTAGCTTGTTTTATGTGTGTGAAAAAAGCCTTATTTACAAAAAGCTATAGCTTCAGTGACAAGCCTGACTGTCGCTCAAAAATGTTTTCTCTCTGGGTGCAATGACACATCCGTAACGGAAAAACAACATTGTTTTGCGGCAGGAATACCACTTTCAGAGTGGAAGTGGGTGATGTTTTCCAGCAAGCCATACATATTCATTAAACCCGGAGACAGGTTTTGGTGGAAAAATTAGTGGGATAGGTTGTGTATGGCACTGTGTTTACTTAATTGCGTGACTTCTTGTTATTGCATCATAAAGACGCACTTCCCTGCAGCGACATCTCAATCTTCCCCCTGCCATTGCTAAACAAATATCCACAACACCACAAACTCAAAGTCAAAGCAACCTTGAGGACGCTGCTGGCCGATATTGCCACCTGTCAATCAAATCTTGCAGCATTAGTGGTGAGGTGTCACTGCGTGCGAGGAGCCAAACGGTTCCTTTGGTTGACCAACAATGACAAATGTAATATCTGCAATATCTGATTGTTTTTATTACAATTTTGGGGCTTTAGCCGCTTTTTTATTACTAGAGACAGCAGAGATATGATGGCCTCCTTCCTCATATAGTGACATCTGTATAATTTTAAAGTCATTTACACTGTGTGAGAAAAACGTATAAAGAAGACCTTTCGTTTCTAGTTTATAGTTTATATATATATATATATACATAAATATTAATGCCTTTTATAGTGTTTGTGCACATTAATGAATATAAATAAACAGTAGTAATATATATATATATATATATATATATATATATATATATATATATATATATATATATATATATATATATATTGGGTTATATATTATAGTTATATTATGGTTAAAGTATCTGTCAGACAAAATTATGTCAAAAAAGACAAACTACATCTACAGGTTTTCATTTACTATATATATATATATATATATATATATATATATATATATATATATTTATATATATATATACACACACACACACATAAATATAATGTATATAAAATTTGGCCTTGCCAAAAATTTTGTCACACAATTTGTCATGTTTAATTGTATCACAAATAAACTCCAAGCACAACTCTTCAATATGCTAACAAAATCTTTAACAAAGTTTTAATAATATTTGAATAAAGGGTGAAGATCTCAGTTTTCCTATGCTGAACATCACTTTCGGCTACTAATGTATGCATAGACAAATAATATAATATGTGATTTTATTTTATTGCGTATTTGTGTATGAATAAACAGTATACTGTAAAATGATAAACAGTAGTAATAACATACATTATTGTTTAGTAATGTAACTTTGAAATTTCTAGTACTTTTTTAGTATTTCTAAAAAAATTCTCGAAACATCCTGTTGCATTAACAGTTCGTCCACGGACCCGACACCACATTTCTAACACACTGGTTATTTTGTGTATTTGTAGTCTGTTGTCCTGCTATAGGGAACATGTATTTGCTCTCATACAGTTACAGTAAACAAGGCCATTATACTTCAGCAGTTTAATTTAGAGAGTGTTTCTCCTGTGCCGCTTCAGGTGCCTTACTGTCCCTGGCCTGTCCGGTTTGGCTAAATCATCTGTCCATGTGAAATTCCCTGCAGGTGCATCTTTAAGAGCACGAGGCCTCTTACTGAGCTGTCAGAGAGAGAGACACATTCTGTTTTCCTCTGCCGGAGGCTTCAATTAGTGCTGGTGCAGAAAAGTGTTGGAGACACATCCACAACACGGCGGTGTTCAGGCCGGCCGGCAATCCGAGTTTATGCCAAGGTAAAGCGTTGTATGAAAGACTTTCTCAAACTGACTCATTATGATGCTCGCTAATTCCCATTTTAGTCAATTAGCACAGCAGTAACAGATTTCCTGCATCCATCTAGACCATCATGACTTCCTAGAGAGATTCAATGAACATGTGACATGTTTCATGTGTAATCAATTATTTTCATTTGACTTTTTTGCTTCGGGCCAAAACTTAATGAGTTAACGTCTGAAATATCTGGCTTGTATTGCACACTTATCACAATCCAATCCATTTATGCTTCTACTTCAGTTTGTTGAAATATATACATTTAATAATTAATTTACATTAATACATTAATAATGCATATATGTTATATATGCATACATGTTCATTCATGTTTATTTGGTGCTATAACTAGTAGTAAAGCAGAGGAGAGGATCAGTTTATGTGCCGCTTGACCCACAAACTCACATTTATTGCTTGAGTTTCCTTATAAGAATGACAGAGCAACATATCAAAAGCAACAACGGACAAAGATTATTGTGATTATTGGATGGGAGGAGCTACAAATAACGTCATGCATCAACAGAAAACAGCACAGACTGAAAGATCTTCATCAAATATTGAAAATTGATCTAAACCCAGAAATAATCAACCGCATAATTAATTATTATTATTATTATTTTTTATCTTGGCCAAACTTTTTACTTGGCCAAAAACAATGACGTTAAATCAGGGGGAAAAAAACAAAAAAACAAGACCTACCTAATCATTTTGAATGCAGTGAGCTGTTTCATAAGAAGGAATCTACTGTAAAGCCCAGAACATAATGATCAGATCTCCAGTTTCAGTGGCGTTTAGCTGTTACTCTGTGTTCTTTCAGTGAGGTGATGCTTTCTCATCGCGTCTGCTTCTAAACTACCAGCAGCCGGAGTGAAATATGAGCAGAACACTGACTAAAGCCTGAAGCTCAGAGAAACAGGAAGATCAAAAGAAACATCAGCACCAATGCTGCAACGGTTTGTCAGGAACGTAAACAAATACGGTGTTCGTAACCATCTTCTAATGCTCAGCGCATCTCGCCGATCAATAAGCCAGCGATCACAAACCACTAATGAGGCTGTAGTGTGTGCATATTTCTTGAAACCAATGAAAAAGCGAAGGAAAAAAGCCTAGTTTGCCTCAGACAATAGGCAGTGCTGACATTTCTAGACCATATCTGCACTAAAACGAGAGCTCTGTTTTTATTTCAACATAGCGAGAGAGAGAGAGAGAGAGCCGACTTGGAGACATTGATCTTTTTGGACTGATATGTAAAGTAGCAAGACGTTTGTGTAATTTACATAGCAATTGGTAGAGATAATGTTGTGGCATACATCAAAGCTTATTAAGGCAGACTTTAATTAATTGGCAAACGTAAGCACATCGCAAGACGCATAATTCTCCATAGGAGAGGGTGTGTGTTTGCAGCACAAAATCATGTTCTAGCTGAAACAAGCTTTGCTTTTGTTGTGAGCGGCGCATGATGATTCATTTTAATGTTCACAAACCATTACTGACAAACAGCAATAAAGCTCATGTTTTTAATAGGGTTGAAATTTAGTGATAATAACAGACTGTACAGCAGTTTACACAGCCGAACTCTTGATGACAAATCATTTTTGTGTTGTGATAATGGTAGAAAAGAATAAATATAATAATCAGACAAATCATTCAGTTCCCTAAAACTACATACATACTGTGCAAACTGGTGTTTAACATTTAGACATGATCCACCTTGGATTTTTACCCGAAGGTCGCAGTCATCCGCCATTTCATTTATTGTTACAGCCCAGGCTTTTAGTCAAACGAGCTCAGGAATTAGTGGCTTTGCCCATTAGTCGTTTAATTGCCTCTGGACGAGTGACATGCATGCAGAATTACAGACTGACTGAGGGTCAGAGGGGATGAATTTATAGCAATTAATGAGACTGTGGCTTGTTCACTGGTTCAAATACCAACGGTTTTAGCAATACTCTTGCTAAAATCTTTCTTTCTAAAACAGCCGAAGAAGACGCGTTTATGCATTTGTCTCTTTTAGCCATCTCTGCATTCAGTTCAGTCCCTGTGAGTCGAACCCACGACCTTACAGTATAAGGTACTTATGAAATAGTACAACTAGAACTATTTAATTGCATCCAAAAGGTTTTAATTATATTTTACTACATATAAAAATGAATTTCATTGATGTCATTCAGAGTAACCAATATAAAGGGACCATTTTGGATTTTATATATATATAAATATATATATATTTATATATATATATAAATATATATATATATATATATATATATATATATATATATACATATATAATAACTAAATATTATTGCATTCAGTTAATTAATAACTATTTAATGCATATACTTTTTTAAAAAAATTGTATTGTATAACAAACACTAAAACAACAAATACAAAACAAAAGACTCAAACAACACCCACAATAGTCTACAGTTACGGCCACTGAAGAAGCCAATAATTATGCGGGCGATTCTCACGAATTCTCGTTTCAAAGGTTTCAAACAGGATTTAAAAATGTTTGCATCAACAAATTTCCTTTTTAGACATTAAGAGCAAAGTCTGAAGTGTTCGTGATCACTGATTTTAAAAGCTTTACTGACAATCTCACACCTTTTTGAACATCCTTAAAAAACAAGTCCCTAAAAAACTCATTACTGCAACGGTCTGAGAATGTCAACACGATAAGGAAAGCAAATACATATTCACATTTGATTATTAACAGTCATGCACAGTTATTTGAAACTCTTAAATTATATATATTTTTAAATTTAGCTGATTTTGACTGATTTTTCTCATTACTGCAACACCTGTCGCCATTTACAACCAAATATTTTATTGAAACATGACATATTTTCAAAATGAACCTTAAAGAACACACCTTGTTGTGTAGATTTGGCACATGCGTTGTTCAACCTCTTACTAATAATGCACAAAAAGTTTGATTAATTGAAATCAATCAGTTGAAATTGGTCTTTGGCCTCGCCATAGAATCACAATGCAATTAATAACAATACACAACATCCACTTCAAAAGCTAACAATGTTCACATTTCACCTTATCCGGTAGAGTTTTCTTACCAGATGCACAGCAACGTTTCTGCTGTGGTTGTTTTGACTGTGAATATTCAGACTTCAGAAATACAGTATTGACTATTGCAGTTGATAGTGTATTTTTTTCTTAGCCTCACAGGACGTTTCGCAGTTAAGTTTAGAAATGAATCTGTCTCATTTTCACAGAATTAGCATGCTGTCAGAGACAGTGGCCACCGATGACTGATCTGTGCGTGATGACTCACAGTTGAGTCGAGGACAGGAGCCGTTTCCTCACGTCACGCCCCAGCCGTAAAGCATCCGAGAGCGAAGTGTTGCTCGCATCAGCTGTCGATCCCTAAGGAGTGGTGAAAACGCCTGCCACATCACCTGAAGTTAAATCTGTGTGCTGGCAGAGCTCCGCACGTATGGAACGCTGCCGTTAAACACAGATGTCAGCACTCGTCAGAACAGGTGGTGATATTTAGAAATATTTACTGTTGACATATATTAATGTCAATGTATTTGATATAATTTCAGGATTGAGTGTTGCTCGGCTGATGCAAAAGTCTGTGTCTTTATCAATGAACAATTTTAAATTTATCAATTTTTTGTCCATACTTAATGAACTACATTTGTTTTTATTCTTTAATCATATGCCTTTAGACTTTCTTTGTAGTAAATATAATTAAATTATACTGTGATTTTGTCTTTTTTCTTTCCTTTTAATAAATGACAAATAAAACTATATTCATATAATATAATATTGTTTTTGTTTTGCTTATTTATAGCTGTAAAAATTCAATCTGACACTCACATCTTCTGTTTTTTTTTACTGTAAAATACTGTGCAACATCAATAAACAACTTTTTCACTCACCTTTTGTCTCTTTATAATTAATTATTATTAAATTATACTGTATATATACTGTCATTTTTCTTTCAGAAAAACCGTTTTGCTTCCCTATTTTTATAGCTGTAAAAAGCACATTAATATCCAATCTTACCACTCAAATCAAATCTTCTGCTTGTTTTGTAAAATACTGTACTTCATCAATAAACAATTTTTGCATCTATGCATTCATCATAATTTTTATTCCTTTTATGTTACTTTAAAATGACTTATAGTTAAATTATACTGTAATTTTTTCTTTTTTTCCTTTTAATAAAAAAAGACTTATTTTTTGTTTTGCTATTTTATTTGTAAAATACTTTGTTTACTCAACTTTTTGGTAAAGGTTTAAGTAGACAGTCTAATGGTTTGTGGAGTTGTCCAGCCCCTCCTCTGCCATGATGCAGCTTGAATAATTAATCTTGGCTCTGGTCAGCATCTCTCTGCCCGAAGCTGACACCTGTGATGAGAGCGAGAGGGATGGAGGACAGGACAGCCATGCGTACAGGGCCAGCTGGTCACTCAGTCGGTCAGCATGCACAAGGTGACGCTGACACGATTTGTTACAGGTAAGAGCCAGAGCAGGGCCATCAGAAGAGATGAGACAACTCGCTTCTTATTGGATTATTTACTTATCGTTACTTATAAATAATTATATCATCAATTTATTATTATTATTAATATGCTCAGTCACAATAAGTAAATGTCATAATATTTACTTATTATGCAATTATTGGCATTGATAATAATAATACAGATATTTATTATTCTTATTATTCTTATTATATTGTCATGTACTTAATAAAATAATAATAATAAGTATCATTGTAATTATAATAAGTAAATAATAATATTAATAATAATAAGTAAATGACAATACTAAGTTTATTATTAATAATATTATTTATTTATCGCTACGTATACATAATAATTGTTCTCAATGTATTTATTAATTTATTATATATTTATAATAAATATTATTTTTTTAATATGCTCATTGTCATAATAAGTAAATCTCATAATATTTACTTATTATGAAATGACTGACATTAATAATAATAACAATTATTATTATTATACTACCATTATTTATTATGATTATTAATATGATCAATTCTTCTACTATTTATGTTTTGTTGAAGGTCCAGATAAATGATCCAGTGACAAAACTAAGCAAAACAAGTTATTTGTAGTTCATTTGACATCTTAACGTCTCTTTGATTTCAATTTTTCGCAATCCTGAATTTTTCTGTTAATTTTCGGATTTCCGATCCAAGGCATTTAACGCAGCCGCAAACTTACGGATCGATCGAATGCATTCCAGCGCAAGAGCCAACGGAGGATCCTAATATTTTACCATGCTTTTTCCAACCAGTGTGGTTCATTTAAAAATGCACTTGAAGATCTGTCCTACATTGACATGAAAATGATTCATGATTCAACCTCCCGTGACCACAAATTGGTCCAAAACATCCGAGTCTAGCGCATTAATCTCATCCACCTCGTTCCATTCGCACAGATGTAATAAAAGACTCAAACAGCCGATTGAGAGGCTTTAAAGGTTAAAGGCTGCCTCTGCCCTGCTGCTTAAGCTCTGGCTATTACAGTTCATTCCAGCAGCAGCTACATTATGAGATCGTTGCAAACTGGGTCACACTGTAATATTGCGGTCCTGAGATGCTGCTCAGCTGCGCTCGTTTCAAGAATGCACGTTATTTTCAAGGACATCACATAGAGTCGTAGGACACGCATAGTCATCGTTTGTGATGGACGCTCAGAGATTACGGCCTGAAAGATGTGTTTGCTCTCCAGATCCCATTATGCATTCAGTCCGTGTTGTAGTTAAGGCTGATAAAAGCATTTGTGCCTCTCCGTGTGCTAAGCATGCTTGAAAAACAATTAGCCCATGTAAAGAGTCAGTCTGCCATTTCTCACCCCATTAAGTTCAGCCCAGTGGTTTAATTCATAGCGTAAAGATGCGCCAGGACCCGTCCCATGCATGCCCATCAGAGCAGCTGCTGCAAATGATCAGAGCTGTTTTCACATGCCGTCATCAGCTAAAGAGAGGAAGAGCGATGACGAGGACAGAGAGGCGAGAGGCCGAGAGAGACGAGGTGTTTTCGCTCGTGCAACAACCCCATCCTCCCTGCCGGAGAAAACTCGATGCGATGCAGCACCACACTAACAGATGCTGCATGTTTCAGGTCAAAAAGGCACATTTTTATAAGCACTAAGATAACAAGACTTTCAGAAAATGAACCCTGAAATCTCTGCAAAAGGATTGCATCAAATCACAACAAACTTCACCGTGAATATAATATAAGGGTGATATATTACATCAGGCACAGTTCACCTAAAAAAAAAAAGAAAGAATTATGCTATTATTTATTCAGCTTCATGTTGTTTCAAAGCCACAGTTCAATGACCCGCTATGAAGCTCCAAAAAGAATAAAAACACAATAAAAGTGCCGTAAGAACTTGTGGCCACAAGCAATGAGGTTCAGGGGCTGATCGAGGTTTTGAGGTGCTTATGATAGAAGTGAATGAGGCCAATATTTGGAGGAGAAATTATTCAAATGCATTTACATGAATTCTTTTGTTAAAGGGGTCATGAATGAGCTTGTTTGACATCATGCTATGAGTGTGAGCTTCAGTGCTGAAAACTTTCTTGTCAGTCCAAAAACAGCTTTTATTGAAACCAAGGTCATAAAACGACTCAATTTTGAAAAGTGTGTGATTATGACGCCTCTGATGATGAAGATGATCAACGCCTACTTCTACATCATCATATTAGGCTCCGCCCACTTGTGCATTAGCGAATGAGAAGATTGATCACTGGACTCAAAATAACATTACCTTCCAAAGGAGGCTAATGTTAGAAATGTGTTTTTTAAAATTATGTTATGTTTATCTGTGTGAAAGCCTACACTAAAAACATGCTGGGTTAAAAACAACGCAAGTTGGGTTGAAAACGGACAAATCCAGCAATCGGGTTGTTTTAACCCAGTGGTTGGGTTAAATGTATTATTTAACTCAATTATTGTACATACATTACAATACATTACTGTATTGCTTGCTTAAAATGAAAACTGTGTTGGAAAATTAACATTTATTAATATGTTTAATTTAGTAATTCATTTAATGAATAATAATTACACAATATTAAATTACTTATTAATAAATGTTCAACTTTTGATTATTATTGTTGCCTCTAGTAATTATGAGTCTGATTTTTCATTTCAAACCTATTTTGTGTTCATTTTAAGCCAGACATAGACATTTTTAAACAATAGTTGAGTTAAATAAAACTATTACCAGCATGTTGGGTCAAAATGACCCAATTGTTGGGTTTGTCCATTTTCAACTCAATTTTGGATTGTTTTTAACCCAGCATTTTTTAGTGTATAATGCAATACTCAGCACTTTTCACGATTCACTAATCTCAACAGCTGTAATAGATACAGTAAAAGCATTCGAGAGGATTCCACATGTAATGCTTATTTCATATGCAAATATGTCAGCCAATCACAGCAGTTTACACTGAACTGACACGCCCCCTCAAACAGAGTGTTCAAATCAGAGGAGAAAATGGTAGTTTATTTCTAATAAATAATAAATAACATTACAAATGCACCTCAGGAAACATACAATAATAAAAACGCAGTTCATAAGCCCTTAAAAACTCCTCCTGTTGCATTATTTGTACAAGTTAGGGTTATTTTTACAGTCGAAGGGTTTATGGCGTTGTGCTGCAATCAATCAGACTATCTATAAAAGGAGAGAAAAGTTTTTTGTATTAATCAACTCTGACAAACACTCTCGATTGAGGTTCATTTGAACAGAAGCTAAAGATATTGAACATTTAGATTATAGTGCATGATTCATATGGAGCACTTTCTTTAAAATGTGTTTTGCTGAAGAATAAAAAGCGCATGCGGGCTTGGAATCGACATGAGAGTGAGTAAATGATGGCACAATTTTCATTTTTATGTGAACCATTCCTTTTAATTCAAGTGAAAATCTTTGCCTCTGCATCCTGGACGCCTCTAATGGCCACTAGAGATTGAGAACCCGGTGTGAGCCGAAGTGGGAGCTAATCCATGGCTTTTACCAGCATGATGAGGCGGTCAATACCACCTTGAACAAGTCTGGAGAAGGTGTAATGAAGCTGGAAGCTCACAGTGTCTCGTAGCTGCGGGCTTGTTTGCTGTTGGCCTCAGTTATCACACCAAAAAGCCTTTTGAAGGGGGTTTTTGAAGTCAAGGGGCTGTTGATATCTCATAATCGTTATGTAATCGCACGGGGCTGACGCTAACATTATCGAGCTCAACGTCGTCAGACCTCTCTGAAGACGTTCTCATTCCTAAGGTGACACTCATTAATTTAAGAAATTAATTTGAGCATTGGAAATGAGGTCAAGAGAAAATGGGTCTTTGAAAGAGGGTAAAGTAAGCCAGGGTTTGGCTGCTGGTTTCTCTTCTGCCCTGACCACAAGGCTGATTCCTCCTGGCCGGTTTGGCCGAGCTGCAGTGAGAGAGGGACGGTTAACAGGCCTCTAGCTTCACCAAAGCCTCCCCATAATCTCCGGCAAATTGAGTCTCCTGCTGCGGGACGGGATGGAGGAGGCAGCTTTGGATCAAAGTGGGACTGGCCAGCCAACGAGAAAGAGCAAACAGGTCCATCTCCGTTAGAGCAAGTAACAGGTATTTTGTTGAGTATCATATTTGATACACCAGGATTTTATGGCGTATATAGTCTGATATCGTGCGAATATGGAGGGAAAAAAACTGCTCAGTTTCATTCACAGGCCTAATCACCAAAAATGTGTAATTTGGTTCTGATATTTATATGGCCTAAAGGTGAGATGAAATTCTGATGCTTGAGACTGCAGATCAATGCATATAAATATCAGTCATCACTCTATATATGCCAACATATGTTTTAGAAAGATGATAATTAAATGCTTGGTTTGATGACCAAAGCTCTGCAGTACAATAGTGACTGAGAGACGATCATATTTGATACTCATGATTTTTCTAAACAATGATGTATGGATAATAAACCTGAGTTGATTCAGTCCAGTAAGTGTTCATCTTGAAATATTACTTATAAAAGCGATACAGTAAATCAGTAAAGATTTCACAGCATAAAGCCACATTTAAGGACGTTTGTACAATTATTTTTTAGATCATTGTATTGATCATTTAGAGGCCGTAGAAGTATATGTATCAATTGAAACAGTAGGCTTTACAGAGCTAAAAATCTCTTTAATATCTCAAAATGTATAAATATACATGGAGACTTCTGCTACTCAAGTTTTTCCTCAGTTTACAAGGGCTGGAAATGTGAGGAGTCAGGGTGGTGAATTCCGAGGGTTTTATTTAGGGAAATGACAAGTCTTTTATCCACTTAAATGCGAAAAATGGAAGTTTTAGGTTGATGAAGATCTAACAGCAAATACACTGTTACTTCAAATTAGTTTGTGGGTCTTGAATATGTCAACAAGAAGATGAGTCAGAGCCCAAGTCACCCGCAGCTGCTCCCCACAATCTAGAGCGAAAAGATTGTGAAAGATGCATGTTGGTTGTATCAGTTCAGTTATATTTAAATATATTTAACCTGTTATTTGAGCATAGATCTGAACCGAAATGGTGGTAAGTGATGAAAGCTTTTGGACCTTTTATTTCAAACTACTATTGCTGAAGTGAAACCACTTCAAAAAAATAAAAAGTTATAGAAGTTTAGGTTTACTGTAAAGCACATGTACTAAACTAAGCATTTTTGTGTTTTATACTATATATGTATATTCTGTAATGAACGGGTGAGTCAGCGGATGAGATCCAAATGTAGGCTTTATTGAAGCACAGAATGGTGTAACAGGCAGGGTTGGATGATAGCAAACAGGGATGTCGGAGATAAGGCGGAGTCGTAAAGGTGGATAGGTCGAAGGCAGGCAGCAGGCAAACAATAGTCCAATAATCCAAAGCAGTAAGTCCAACAAGGTAGGCAGCAAACAATCAATAAACGGAACAGACAGGCAGAAAACAAGACACGGAATAACACTCAGAAATGATAGTGGTAGCTAATCAAGACTTCACACGGGTGTGTTTGTGCAATGTGCTTATATAAGGCTGATAATGTGCTGCAGCTGACTGAGGTGATCAGTGATAATGCAAGGGCTTCTGGGAACTGTAGTTGCCTGAAGGGGAGAGTAAGTGAGTGAGTGTGTGGTGCTGAGTCCATGGTGGAGTGCCCTCTGCTGGTTATAGCGGGCACTTAGGCTGACGATCGTTACATATATGTATATATATATATATATATATATATATATATATATATATACAAACAATTTAATTAGAGTCTAAATTGCTATAAGATCAAAACCAAGTTGTTCCAAATTTGAAGTTGATATCACAAAAAATGAGCTGCTTGAAGGTTTTAAAGAATCGTTTCCACTGTAACACAATGTCTAATTTCAAATCCATTTTCATATGAATTTTGAGTGTTTAAGCTTTTGAATTATACCTAATTTATGATGATTACTAAAATATGTGATGGGTGAAAAAGGCAATAAAAAGTTAACAGGCTATAAACTGAAAATTACACACTTTTTACAGCATAATTGAATATGGCATTTTGCATTATTTAAGTTGTCATATTTTTATTACTGTCTACAGAAAAAAAAATGCTCAGAAGTTGCTAGTAAATTAGATGCATAATTACAAAGAAATGGCAAGTAACACATTGAATCAAGTAATATTAGGGTTATTAGGGTTAATATTAGGGTTAGTTGCATGTAATTATGCATAATTTACATGTTGCATATGCAACAATGACACTAAAATATTTTTTTTAAAGCATACTCCAATAATCCCAGTTTTGTTTCCAACTTTTTACGGGATGTTGACCAGGAACATATACTTTTGGTTTTGAATCAATCTAAGTTTGTCTTCTGAACAAGCCACAGCTGGATCTGATGAACTTGCATGAAGGAATGTTTACAGTGGCAGCGCCTCTAGTGAATAATGTTCAGCGTCGCAGTGACTTCGGTGCCCCGTGCAGAAGGAAGCTGTGCAGGGGTGGACGGAGTAAACAGTCCCAGCGAGAGCACGGCAGCCTTTGATTCGGGGTTTAAGCCCCCCTCCGTCTCTCTCCACGCCGTGAGCCGACTGGCCCGTGCTGAGAGAGGCTGCGGTCACACTTCCTCTGTCTGTCGTGGGAGTGAGACGCCGTCTCATTGCACACTTTATCCTCATCACTTGCTACTATCTCTCCTCCCATCACTCATCTCTCTCTTTCCCACTCTCTCCCTCTCCATCCATCTAACGCTGTGTGTGTTTTCGGATGTTCGGCCCCACTGGAATAGAATAAAACATGACTAAAAAAGTGCTTCACATCTAAATAAAACTTAATATGACTATATTTACTATTCTACTACTTTTTTTATTGAATAATTTATTTATCATTGAGTTAAATTGATGTTCCTGGTAATCTTGAATCAGAATCCACCAATAGCAAACCACAACCATCCAATCAATTCCCACAGACACAATCAAGCCCCGCCCCACATTTGTTCTTGTTTGTGTAGCGTTTCACGAGGATATACGATATATAAGAGAAGAAAAGACGAGCGCAGCATCTGTTTCATCCTGACTTTAAGTTTTAGGCAAGTTAGTTAAAAAATTAACTAATAGATATCACCAAACTTCCCCAGTTAACTGTTTACATTTGGAATTGCAAACATTTTTTTCTATTACAAGTTTTCTGAAATATGTTTGAATATGCAAATCAGCCAATATCTAATTAAATATTCATTAATTTGCAGAACAGAAATCTGAAGCTTGCATGAAGACAGGTTCAAAATTCTTGTTTCGTTTTGCTGACATATTAGAGTTAACGTTTTTTTATAGAGGGGATTTGGGATTTATGATCACTTCATAAATCAGAAAATACTGTCAACAACCAGAAAACAAATATATTTTCACCTGTTTTTAGGAATGAAATTTTCAGGCTGTGATACATGAACAAACCTTCAGAATATAGATAGAAAACTGTAAAGTTTGGTGTGTGTGAAGCTGCTGAAGTGGAGATTTCTGACTCAAACTCACCACCTGTAAAGATATATATACAGTGAAATTTACAGATGCAATCAGATAAAGTGAGATAAAATTCCACGACTCTGAAACAACACAATACGAAGTGCCAAAATCTTAAAATTCACCATGCAGCGCCTGAAAAAAACAGCCTGAAGGTCACAACACGTTTTCACTTTTTGCAGAGTTTAGTTTTGTTCCCGTTATCTATATATTGTATTTCAAGTCAACATAAAATCAAAACTCGTTTCACCTTATCTTTATCAAAACACACGATCTTCGCTATCAAAAAATAGTCTCTGAACTGACTTTCCTTTTCAGCTGACATCAGAAATCCTGCTTGTTACGTCGACTTCTCACAATCCAATCAATTCCAGATGGATAAAATCAAATCCTGTCCTGAATCTTTCTCATTAAATATCCTGTTTCATATAAGTAAAATGGGTTGCGAACAGCGTTTCGCTTTAGCTTTAACCGCTGACATGCTGTTACTGTAAAAGCCACTTTTCAACGGTACATGCTTTGTGTGGTATTGAAAAGAAATTAGCCTGCGGCACAGTCTGATGTTATTTGATCAGAGGTGCTTCAGTGAAGTCATTCTCTGACTCCTTTGGCTTGATTGTGCCTTAAAAGTGCTATAGATCTCTCGCTTCTATGGGAACAGATGTGATGGATATATGCACCATAATTGTGTTGGAAGGAATAGTTCTGTCATCATTTATTCACACTTATGTTGATCCAAACTTCGAATGATGCAGTAGCCATTTTTTTCAAGCAATTATAATTTATGATGACTGGAGTATTCAAGCTTCAAATGGACAAATAGGTATAATAATATACCGAACATCAAATCATCATATTAGAATGATTTCTGAAGGATCATGTGACTCTGAAGACTGGAGTATTGATGCTTTGATCACAGGAATAAATTACACTGTACTACATTTTCACATAGAAAGATGTTCTACATTGTAATAATATTTCTCAATATTGCTGGTTTTCTGTATTTTAGACTAAATAAATGCCATTTTGAGAATTTTTAGCCATTTTGAGAATTCTTTCAAAAACATTATAAAATCGTACCCACTTCAAACTTTTCAATGGTATATTATTATTTTTCATAATCCGTTTGAAGCTTGAATGCTCCAGTCATCTTTAATTGTAATTGCTTGAAAAAAAAAATGGCTAGTGCATTATTCGAAATGCCATCGAGTTTGGATCAACATAAGTGTGAATAAATGACAGGACTATTCCTTCCAACATGATTATGGTGCATACTGTATATCCATCCTTTAGAGATCTATAGCGCTTTTAAGGATATAGAAATAGATAGACACACAACCTTTCAAAATATATGGTGTTTTTGCTCCTTTTTGAAAAAAAGGGTCATTTTTGAAAATCTCTACCTTTTGTGTTTCAAAGTAAAAAAAGAACATCAAATGAGTTTTGAACAACTCAAGTGTAAATGAACGATGACAGAACGTCCATTTTGGGCCAAACGATTCCTTTTAATGAGTTGTCTCGTTATTATTTTAGTGAGGACATTAAAACAGACCCAGCAGTTTGGTCTGAGCTGTCAGGAAGCCATGTTTGCTGTTGCATCACACACTCTGCTTCTGTGTGATAAACCAGTCTCTCAAATTACTGAGCTCAGGCAGAGACACTTAACCAAGCTGCAGACACTGCACTGTAGCAAAGATAAGTACTCTTTGTCCAAATGACACTCGTCCCTCTCATTACATGCTGTGAGACACAGTCTCCTCTCTGTATTGTGTCTTTCTGTCTCTGTCTACTTCCTCTCTCTCTCTTTTACTTTTCCCTAGAAAGAATTTTCACTCTCTTCTGACACTTAATTTCAAGCACTTGTATTTTATGACAATCCATAGACGGCTCGTGTGGGCCTGTTACGCATCGGGGCGTTTAACCGTAATGGCAGTGTTTATGTTATCGATGGTTTTGGCATGTTGTGCTCCGTACCAAAGAGAATACAGATGGGAATCGGCTTGCTGAGGACAGAGCCAGTGAATCGACTCATTAATGAAATATATTGATCATCAGATTCAGCGCAACAACTAGCTGACTCCGGGGGAGCGTTGTCTGTTTCAATCAGCATGATAATACAAGGCTTAAACAAAGCCCAGTAAAAACTCTTGCATGTAGAGTGTGATCTTATAGCAATATAATGTGCTTAGTACACATAGATGTTTAATTCAAATCAATTTACAGTAGGGCAAGTCCCATTGGAGCCGCTGTGGGTTAAGTGGTTTGCTCAAGCACACAATGGCAGTAGGACAGAAACAGGGTCTATAGTTAATGGATCACCTCTAAGAGGGATCAAACCTGCTGCTTTACAGTTAAAAGCCCACAACAAACGACGATACCAGTTATTGCCAAACATTTACCAAGATAAGCACCAGAAGTGGTGTGCCTATTCAAATTGAGTGTGCATGAGTGGGAACCAAGTGGATTTTGAATACAAAATGTAAAATGCAAAGAAAAAAAATGTATATTTCTGCAGCTTGGGTTAAAAACAACCCACATTGGGTTGAAAATGCGAATGGATTGTTTTAGCACAGTGGTTGGGTTAAATGTTTGCCCAATGTGCTGGGCAGATTTATTTAACTCAACTATTGTCCATTTTCAACCCAACTTGTGCTGTTTTTAACCCAGCATTTTAGTGTAGAACCAGTACTAACAGCGTGTATTAATCAGTCAGTATATAAATATAAAATCAATTGTTAATGTTCATTCCTAATACATGAATGTTCATTTATTCATCTTGAAATGAAAAGAATTGGTGCACTACAGTTGGGTTGAAAATGGACTGGTTGGGTTAAATGTTTGACCAACCTGCTGGTCAGTTTTACTGAACCCAACTATTGTTTATTACTATATGTCTGGCTTAAAATGAACCCAAAATATGTTGTAAAGTAAAAATCTGAAACTGTTTATCAAAAGTTGGTAAACATATTCATAAATTTTAATTTGCAACATATTTTTTGCTAAAAATATGGGTTTTAAGCAAGCAATACAGTCATTTTTAAAGAATAGTCGAGTTAAATAAAACTACAAACATTTAACAAAACCGCTGAGTCAAAACAACCCAATCACTGTATTTGTCCATTTTCAACACCGCAGTTTTTTAGTGTATGCTGCAATAATGCTGCAAAAGTACTATTCATTGTTATTTTGATATCATATATAGTGTTGACATTTATATAAAAAACAAAAACAAAACATGTTTGTCCGAAACGCTGTAGCAGAAATCAAATAATGTCTAAAGTTGGTTGGTCCAGTTAAGTCTGCCAACATCTGCCGCTCCAAACTCACATGACCTTTTTATCAAAGTTATTAGCTATTATAAAAACGTCAACGGGTGATCATTAGTTGTCAAGTTACTCTCTAATTTAAGTTCAGTAGTAATTTAAGAAGCTCTTTCTTCAGTCATGAATGGGCACCATTCACACTCCCTCCAAAAAAGAAAAAAATGCAGAATGATTTCACCGTGTTGTCTTTATTTTCAATGAAACCCATCAAAGAGTTGCCCAAACCATTCTTTTTGTTTGCACCACGTCTCCTCCTTGAACATCGGAGGGAAAAGAATGACAGCATTTCCCTCAGCGTTTGTTTGCAAGGATGATCTTAGCCTGAGGCGGTTAGCATTAATTAAAAAGTGCGGCAGCAAAAGCTTGGGGGGTTGAATTTGAGTTTGAGTGGATGGGAGGAGATGTGAAAAGATTTCAGACTCGTGTGAGATGCTAAATTCCTGCAGAATGACAGAACTGATGACTAATTCAGAGCTGTTTGTGCTGTTTTATGTAAGTTACTGGTAGAGTTACATAAGTCTTTTCCATCTCAGCACAAACTTGCAGCGCTTTGAAGTCAAACAGGGTTAAAGGGTATAAACACACATATACTCGAGCACACACAGACGTATGCTCTCAAACACCATGAGCATCAGTTCTCTGTGGTCCGTGAGGGGTAGAGATGGTTTAACTGTAATGGTTTTGATCTAACGCTCCCAAACGGGAAGAAAAGCAAATGTTTCTACAAGCAAAACTACTTGCTGATGTGTCAATACAACAAACACACATTCCCGTTGACTTGTACTGTTTTTGCACAGAGCTAATGATGTTTTCTATCACCTAACCCTCACAGAAACCTTTTTTGCATTTTAATAGTTCAATTAAGAAATTATTTTGTATGTTTACTAAGCCATTTTCCTCTTAAGGATCATTGACTATCCCCAAAATCAGCTTTTATTGTCCTTAAGGGACATTATGTGCTTAGAATGTACACTCCAAAACAAACCCATCAATTCAGTTGTTTTAAGCCAGTGATTGGGTTAAATGTTTGCCCATCCTGCTGGGTAGTTTTATTTAACCCAACTATTGCTGAAAAATTACTGGGTTACTTGCTTAAAGTGTACACAAAGTATGATGGAAATGATCATGTATTAATATTCTTAAGAAATGAACATCAATAATTAAACAATAAACATTTATTAAATTGCTCATTAATAAATGTTCACCTTTTGATTATTATTGTTGCCCCTTGTAATTATGTGTCTGATTTTAAGCCAGACATATAGTAATTTTATGTTGGCCAAACATATAACCCAACCTCTGGGTTAAAAAAAACCCAATCGCTGGATTTGTCCATTTTCAACCCAACTTGGGTTGTTTTCAACCCAGCATTTTTAGAGTGTAGGCAAAAGCTCTCTCTCTCTCGCTCAGGCGGAGTCTGCAGTCTCATTACGTGCGATGTGACCCCATTATTGCACATCCCTGAAGTATCATTCAGCACTGAGTGTCATCCATCAGGCAGTCCTCTAAAACAGCCAAAAGAATTAAAGATTTTATCCAACATTCGCCATCTACACATCTTCCCCTGGACTGATCATCAATACTCCTTAACGTAAAGCTCTACAGCCATCCCATATACTCAAACACACACACACTCCCTTCAGCTTTTAAACATTTGACAATATTTTTAGCCTGATCCATATGTAGTGTGGGCGTAGAGCCGTTTACCAGGCTACGCCGAGTCCTGGTGTTTATAAATAGCCGGAGCGAGCATTATTCCCACATCATCAATCACGTTCGGGCACGAGGGAGAGACTCGAGGGTGTAGTTCTGCTGTATCTGGCCTCCCCCAGCTCAACAACACACGGTCTGGAGGAACGAGCTGGATGGGCGAATCTGGAGGGGAACAGATGCTGGAGCTCGAAGCATGAGGGATGATTCGGGAAGGGCGAATTTTAGCTGGTGTACAAGCCAGAGTGAGCTGAAATATTCAAAGTCCATATGGAGAGAGAGAGAGAGAGAGAGATGGGTCTCGTGATTGTAGCAAAAAGCAGAATTCTCACATAAAAAGCCAAACATGCTCACTTGCATTTCTAAACAAATTTCAATTCCAAGTACCTTTTCTCAGAAACACAACTCTATTCAGCTGAAATGTGACATTGACGCAGACACAAATTGTCTTTTTTCTATGCCGTCAACTCACTCCTAAACACAGAGAGATGAACACACACACACACACACACACACACACACACAGAGGAATCTTTTCATCTTGTAACCATGGCAGTTGGTAGAATACAGTAGGAATCCAGCCGGTAACAAAGTGCTTACATAACTATTGCATTGCCAAGCCCGACTCCTACCTTGCACACCTCTTTCTCTTTCTCCTCTGCCTCTCACTTATGTGTTCCCTTTCTTTTTTCCAGCAATATCACTTTGTAACCATTCCATCATTTAGCATCGATTCCAGACATGTATCACGCCATTGTCACGGGAAAAGTGCACCGACTGTGTACACTCTAAAAAACGCTGGGTTAAAAACATCCCAAGTTTGGTTGAAAATGGACAAACCCAGCGATTGGGTTGTTTTAGCCCAGCGAGTGGGTTGTTTTAACCCAATGATTGGGTTGTTTTAACCCAGCAAATAAGTTGTTTTAACCCAGTGATTGGGTTGTTTTAACCCAGAGGTTGGGTTAAATGTTTGCCCAACCTTCTGGATAGTTTTATTTTAAAAATTACTGTATTGCTGCTTAAATTGAACCCAAAATATATTGGAAACTAAAATGTATTAATATGTTTAATAAATGAACATTTATTAATACGTTTGATGAAAAGTAATTAAACAATAAAATAAATGTTCACCTTTTGATTATTATTGTTGCCTCCAGTAATTTTGTGTCTGATTTTTGATTCCCAACCTATTTTGGGTTCATTTTAAGCCAGACATATAGTCATTTTTAAACAACAGTTTAAAAAGTTGAATAAAAAATTTAAACACCTTTAAATTAAAGAGTTAAATAAAACTGCCCAGGACGTTGGGCAAACATTTAACCCAACCACTGGGTTAAAATAATCCAACATTTAACTGTTTAACTGCTGGGTTAAAACAACCCAATCGCTTGGTTTGTCCATTTTCAATCCAGTTTTTTTTTAGATAGTATCTTCAGGATAAAACCACCACTCTTTACTTTCCGAGTCAGATAATTTCTCAGGTTAAGGCTGTTTGCTTTGGTTTCCAGTGCACTGAGGCCACATTTACTCCATACCACAACCTGCCAGTTCAAACTGGAAAGCATTGATTATTTATCTCCCGCTGCTTCTTTTGAGAGAGTCAATACAGAATCCACCAAACAGTACAACCAAAATGATTCGCGATCCTTACCTCCCGCAGTTCATGTGCCACATCTTTCAGCTCCTTGAGGATTCCTTCCAGCTGCTCGATCACCATCTTCATGTGGCTGCGGATCTGTTCTCTCTGACTGGGGGTCTCAGAGGGTTCCCGGGCTGGAACTCCGCTCTGGGACATCCTTCACAGGCTGCTCACGGGCCGGGGTGCGGAGCGCTGAGGGCAGGGGCGAGCCGAGCCACGATCCATGTCTGGGGCCTCCGGGAGCCGCAGTGCTACTGATCCGATCTGGGGCTCGGGCCACACGGGAAGGGTTCAACATCTTAAATACGCCTGGGCAGCCGAGAGACCTCGCTGGGTCTGGGGTCAAGCCTCTTCTTGCTGTGTACTGCGGGGCATCTCGGGGCTCGGGGGACAGACGTGGATGAAACGGAAGGTGCTGGAATCATTGAAGGACGTTATATCCGAGAAATACACACTCCAGGATGAAGAAACAAAGAGTGGTTCATTTCACCGTAGCTTGTGTTTAGTGTGCATGTGTGAGTCCTTGGATGGGAAGCTGATGTCTATGACGCAGAGCTCTTCCTTTCCATGAAGACATGGCTTGTGTTCAGCGACTGATCCTCATTTTGCCCACTGCAAACTCTCATAAAATCCAATCTAGGAAGAAAAAAGAAACTCCCAAAGTTGCATTTCTTTCAGAGAATGGCTGAAGTGCTAAAAAAAGAGTCTTTTTGCTTGTGTTTGAAGTACCAAAACCAAAAGATGAAATATTCCAACTTTCCTTCAATTGGACCTGGATGAAAAGGAAAGAGAGAAAAAAAATGTTAGTTCAGCCGAAAAGAGGCAGTGTACATATGTGTTTGTCCTTGCACATTTGTGTATGTCTGAAAGGAAAAACCAAGGCAACCGACGTAATGCTGTCAGAGCGGTCGGCAAAATTGTAACTACACTTACGATACGTGTTGTGACGACGTTTCACACGTAATCTCCCACGGGGTGTCAGACGAAATGCTGCATCCTTTCCTCTGGGTCAGAGAAACATTTCTCACCCATTTCATAGACGGACAGAGATCTAGTTCCCTTTGATGCCCTTTTTGAATAGCGCTGTGTTCTTCAAAAAATCATCAGAGGAGGTAAAATCCATGTCTTTTTTCCCTCCAGGAGGATTGGAAGAGAATGAAACAAGAGAACTTGACCCTTCAAACCTCTGCTGCTGCCGCTGCCGAAATTGGCAGGAGACAATTTGTCACAACACCTGGAAAGACAGGAAGGAGAGCAATTTCTCTGTTTATCTGGTAACGTCTCTCTTCCTGTCATTTATTCTCTCCCCCACTTTCTATTCCCTCAGACACACATCTTGATTTTCTCTCTTAACCGTGTTCAAGCTTCGGTTTTCTACATTAAATCAATTACAGACAGCAAAGAGGGACCAAGAAGAGCAGATACAAATGAACACGCTCACCAAATTGAATCTCACCGGCCCCTGTGGAAATACTCTTCATCTCTCGTGCTCTCTCTCGCTCTCACCTCTCCCCTGGTCAGTGGCAGAAAGTGCGTGCAGGTTTGCCTCTCCTCCCTCCTGAGGAGCAACGGGAATACAGTTTTCGGCTCGGCTGAGCTCGGATCATCCTGTCCGTTTTGTCGCCACGTCAGTCACCATCAATTGACTGTCACACGGCGTCTTCCTCTCTCCCTTTCCCACACACAATCCCACTCTTTTATGTCTTTCCTTTCACTTGTCCGTCCAGCCACACTCGCCCACCGTCAGAAGGAGGGTTCATTCAGAGCTGTCCTTCAGCGGAGGAGGAGCGAGGGTGGAGGTGGTGGATGAAAGATTGGTTCCCCTTTCTTTTGGAGCCCCCAGCAGCCTTGGCTTCTCCGCTCTTGTGTGGAACTCCTCGGATGCTCTTGTTGCTGCGGCGACCACTAGCTTCCGATTCAGCTTCGCATTCCGTCTCTCCGGTGATGCTGCTGTGGAACAGACACCTCCTGTCGCCGTGACGACAGTCTCCGACTGAGGGAGGGATGCTGCCTTTGCCTCCGATTTGAAACCTTGTGGATACACGCGCACTCTGGTCCCCTCTCCCTCTCTCTCTCTGTCCCTCCTGCCAGATGGAGGGAGGAAGAGGCTGGAGTTTATGGACAGGCTTTGGCTGCTAGTGGAGACGGCTCTCTCACTGCCTCTGGAGGGGGGAGGGAGGAGGGACCAGGAGGCTTAAAGAGACAGTAGTGAGCTTCACACTGTAATTCTATCTCTTCGTCTGTATATTCATAGCCCTCCATTTTATTTATGGATGCCTATAACAATTTTTTCTCCCAGTATATATCATACATCACTTTCTACACAGCAAAAATGTTCTACTTTGTCATCAAAATATCATTATCATCAAACATCTTAGCAAATTTACTTTAGGCATAATATTGATAGTAGATAGTAAGACTTGTTTTCTGTCTTGAATATATATATATATATATATATATATATATATATATATATTCACACACACACACAAATATTTCAGCTTTTTAATTAAAAACAAGACAAAACATAAATAAATAATGTTATTGAACCTTGAGTCCACCGATGGGAGGTTTTCTGTAGTTTTTCATTCTTTCACGACTCACAGGCTCCAACAAATTGAGAAAATGATGCTGAGTAAAATATTCCCTTTTGTATCTTCTGCTTTGATCAATAAAACATTTTCCCCTTCATAAACGCCGCACATTAATACAATGTGCACATTAGGCTTTAAACATATGTTTAGATTCGGCACACTGTGTTTTTAGAGCACTGTTTATTGACTCTCCTGTGTATTTGTTCTTCTCCATATATTTCTGTAAGTAATTCAATGTTATGACTCAACTCATAACTCATTGTTTCAGTCTAAACTTTTTGGTATTAAGAAAGGTGAAATCAAAGATTGAAAATCTCACATTTACTCTGTTAACGTAACTGTCAATCGTCATATTTGCATATGCATTCTGATTAGACATGTCTTTCTTGCATCCATCCAGCCAGCAACAGCTAAAATCTCAGAACAAACCTAAACTTACATTTACAAACGTACCTAACACTACTCGTTTGCTGCCTTGCAAATGCTGAAATTAAATTTGAAATCTAGTTATGACGAGTTTATGATGTATTTAGATGTGGGTTAATTAAGGGCCTATTGATCTACAGCTGTGAAGAGTATGATGGGTGAATTCTCTGTTTACAAAAGCAAATGTGTCCCAAAGGCAGTGTGCTCTGCGTATCTGTGAAATAAGATTATCTATAATGCTTCGGGTGCTTGAATTCGCTTAAACGTAAAGCCAATGTGTGAAGCGGTGTGTGTGTGTGTGTGTTCACATGTAGGGTCAGTGTGTGTGTGTGTGTGTGTAGGTGGAGGATGATTATTCTCACAGATCTATGTAGAAGTGAGTAGGTTGGAGGATCAGTTGCACTGCTGATGTCCTTGCGATCGCCTTTAAAAGTCACAGATCATTTCAAACTCTCTTAAACACCTTTACAGCCCTCCATAATCCTGTTTAGCGTAATTTGGTGTCTAATGAACATTGATAACGGAGTCTGCTGAAGCACGTTTGTAATTGCTGAAGAATCATCACACACACACACACACATGAGTAGCGGGCGTTTGACTGTCCTCCTCCTGCCCGTATGATATTTCTTTAACGCTAAGGTCATTCTGACTGCTGGTTTTTACTAGCAGAGCTGGAGAGAGGCCAAGGAAATATCAGCCCCACTTAATATTTCCGTCCTGGATTTATTGCACCTGGCCCGATTATGGAGAAGTTTTATAGAACGCAATATTTTTCTAGCAGGGCCGCACACTCATGCTTTCACAGGTGTTCCTCCAGAGGAAATCACTCGGGTAATGTGGTACTACAGAGAGAGGGCACGGGAATAAAGCGAGAGAGGAATAAAGAAAGTGTTGGAGAAGAAGAAAGCGGGAGTCTACAGCCTGTGGGAGTTTATTTGACCACTTCTGTTTACACAGCATTGAGCAATCATATCCCAGTTATTTGATACTTCAAGATCAAGTATCTTTTTATTAGACAAGTCAGTATTGGGCTGCCTCACTGCGTGCTGAGATACAGCCGACGTGTCTCTGTTTGTGTGTGAGGATGTGAAAAGGATTTATTTTTTCTCATAAACCGAAACTTGAGGGACCCTGCCGGTCGATACAGGTGTTCTAACCCTCTTCCTGTTTCTTTGTCAGAACAGCCACCCATCCATTACAACCAGAGCTTGCTACATGCTTCACAACGCTATTTTAAAACACATATATGTGGCATATAAAGCCAGATGTACTTGTTTTAGCACACATCATGTTTTTTCTTATTGCAAACCTGTGATTCTCCTCTCCACAAGGTGGCACAGTGGTGTAGTGAAGTCCCTGGAAACTCACGAAAGAGCAACACAGAGGCCACAGGGCCATGTGTGGAAGAATCTTCTGTTCATTCATGAGAATGTTGTAAATTTATCACTGAATATATGTGCATTTTTTAAAAAAAAAAGATGCACAGTTTGTTTTTTACATTATTAAGTTAATAAAATATTTATGCAAAGACATGAGTGTTAGAACTCTTCCAGTACTGAAGAAGTATCCTATTTGCAATTTTTTTTTTTCTTTTAATTTCACACTTGAGGTTCATAAAAAATAAAGCAAGGTTATTAGAGTTAACTAAAACTAAAAAAATAAAAATAAAATAAACTTTAACTGAAATAAAAAAAAACTCTTTTTTCATTTAGTTTGACTCAATGACCTTAAAAAAAACTAAATTAAAAATTAATCATTTTTAATTACACAATAACACAAAACTAAATTTCCCAAAGCTTTAATTAAAAACAAAATGAACATTAATTCAATATATTAAAGGGGACATATCATGAAAATCAGACTTTTTCCATGTTTAAGTGCTATAGTCGATTCCCCGGTGTATTTACCAACCCAGAAAATGTGAAAAAGGACGACCCGGTAACTTTGTTTTGGTGAGCCTTTCTCTGAAAGCATGCGAGCCGCTCAGATCTCGCTCCTCTAGTGACGTAGGAAGAGGATCTTATTATAATATTACCGCCCCTACCACCATTTTGTTTTCGCAAACAACGATGTACCAGTTCTGTTCGAGCAAAGCATGCTAACTGTTGTGTCGTTGGCTGCACAGATGAGCACTGAACACTATTTAGAGCTTGGATAGCCTGATCCTAGAAAGCTCAATTGCTAAAAAATGAGCATTTCTGTCTCTCTCTCTCTCTCTCTCTCTCTCTCTCAGTGTCACTCTGTCTCTCTCTCTCTCTCTCTCTCTCTCTCTCTCTCTTTACTTTATACAACTAAAATTAGATGCCAAACCATTATCATGACTGCACATTCAATAATAATAATAAAGTTAACAATGCACAGTTAGGCTAATTAGTTTTATTTTTAAATATTAGGGATCACACTTTAAATTACGCGCGGCACACGGGTACGGTTAGGCGAGTAGGTTTAACATCAGAAATTAATTCATTTTACACTTGTAATTATATTCAGGTATTTTTAAATATAGTCACAATTTAAAAACATGTACGTACATCATAAGTGTATGGAAGCCCGTTCCCACCACTGTTGAGAAAAAAAAAAAATTCCATAAGTCATAATAATGAGAAACTTTCTCATAATAATGACTTAGTATCTCATAATAATGAGAAACTTTCTCATAATAATGACTTAGTATCTCATAATAATGACTTAACATCTCATAGTAATACTTAGTATATCATAATAATGACTTAGCATCTTTAACTTAATCAAAAATAAAAAAAAAATTAGAAACTTTTCTCATAATAATGACTTAACATCTCATAATAATGACTTTTTTTAAAAAACCTTTTTCATTTTTTTATTAAGTTAAAGATGCTAAGTCATTATGAGATGTTAAGTCATTATTATGAGATACTAAGTCATTATTATGAGATGTTAAGTCATTATTATGAGATACTAAGTCATTATTATGAGATACTAAGTCATTAGTCATTATTATGAGATACCAAGTCATTATTATGAGATGTTAAGTCATTATTATGAGATACTAAGTCATTATTATGAGATGTTAAGTCATTATTATGAGATACCAAGTCATTATTATGAGATGTTAAGTCATTATTATGAGAAAGTTTCTAAAAAAAAAAAAAAAAAAATGTTTTGATTAAGTTAAAGATGCTAAGTCATTATTATGAGATACTAAGTCATTATTAGATACTAAGTCATTATTATGAGAAAGTTTCTCATTATTATGACTTACGGAATTTTTTTTTCTCAACAGTGGTGGGAACGGGCTTCCATATCAAAGACACAATATAAAGTGGGACCATAACATTTAACTATTTACTGAACAGTTTAATCGGCCACCTGAGAGGCCGAGACCATGCATTACCATGTCTTTAGGGGTTTTTACAGAAATAGGAGCAACCCGATGATAAAATCACTATAACACACATCCTCGAGTGGCTTATTGCTTTATTTTACCGGCCCACATTTATAGACCTGAACCTCACAGTTTACATTTTCCCTTTCTTCACTTGTCACATGTATAAATGTGTGTGTGAGCGAGTATCTCAGCTGAGTTATTTGTTTTTTATCTGCAGGACGGTTAAAAATGTAGGTGATGCTTTCCATTCACTGATGGAGAGAGAGGGAGAGAGAGAGAGAGAGAGAGAGAGAGAGAGGGAGAGGGAGAGAGAGAGAGAGAGAGAGAGAGAGAGAGAGGGGTCACCCAGCCCATCATTTCATTTACCCGCTCACTTTTCTTCTTCATGAATGATCATTGTGTCCTCCTGTCTCTCTCAAACACATCTTCTCATTGTCCTTGCAGGCTGCGCAGCTCCCTGAGCTCAGGTCGGTTTGGTTTGCTGTTTGCCGACGGCGATGTGTGGCTGCCGTGGAGCTCGCTGACGGACTGCGCATCACCAATCAGCCTCGGCTTCCCCACCGGAGCGCTAACGAGCCGAAGCACCTTATTCGTCATTCAGCAGGAGTCCCACCAATACGAATCGTCTCATTTCTCTCCCTGCCTCGCCTCGTTTAGAGCCGCGCACCTTTCAGGAAACTCAACTTTTACGCCAGTTATGTAATGCTTAAGAAATCGGACTGCGTTAGAAATGTCAGCGCACAGCACAACCACGATGCATACGATGTGATCTGGAGATTGACAAGCAGGGTGTTTGACTGAGAAGTGCAGATTACTGGTGTCGGCCGCTGCCGCGTTCTTTTGATTCACTCGCGACATAATCAAGGCCGAGATGTCACTCAACATCATTGCTATGGAGACGAGTGTGGATGCAGTGCCATTCTAGCACTTTCCGCTTAGATAACGTCTCATTTTACCATGCTTGGCTTCAGTAAATAAAGGAAACTTAGGAGTTTTGCTTTTGACTGATGCAGTTGTTACAGCAGCTTAACACAGATTTCTAGGAATGGGGGCAGATTGTTTATCTTCTCCTGTAGCTTTTAGCTATTAAAGGAATAGGTCCCAAAAATAATATATTATGCTTTACTCGCTCGTGAAACACGAAAGAAGAGATTTTGAAGAATGTCCTGGCTGCTCTTTTCCACAATATGAAGGGTTTGCTGTCAAGCTCTAAAATGACAAATAAAAGCATGATAAAAGGTGCTTTTTGCACTATATTCAAAGTCTCCCTAATATGTATGATAACTTTGAGTGATGAACATACCAATATTCACTGGAAATGTAATAAAATTACATTAAATATGACACCTTTCGACGTCACATAACAGTAAAGATCATTAAGGTA
Organism: Zacco platypus; assembly: GCA_038088235.1. Classification (NCBI taxonomy): domain Eukaryota; kingdom Metazoa; phylum Chordata; class Actinopteri; order Cypriniformes; family Xenocyprididae; genus Zacco; species Zacco platypus. Next base: position 9,091,989 of record CM076075.1, on the reverse strand, counting down.
TTTCATTGTGTCTAAAGGCTCCTTTAAATTTCTGAACTGAAATAGAATAATGTATTAAATAATATCATTAAATAAAATTAAAATGAATAAAAACTGTATAGACATTAAATAACAAATGATAAATGATCAAAAACTTTCAAAATTTCTTTTTGTGTTCATGGGTAAAAAAAAATAAAGTACACTTCAACTGAAAAAAATACAAATTATAAAATTAAATTAAAAACAAAATAAAAAAAACTATATAGACATTACTAAATAGACAAACTAAATAATAATAATAATAATAGTAAGAAGAAGAATCTCAACAATGCTAAAATAACGCTGTTGTCATATGGGTTAGAAACAACATTTTTAGGTGAACTATCTTTAATGAGATTTCGCATTTTAGGGTGCGTTCACACTTGTAGTTCGGTTGGTTTGGTTGGTTTGGTCCGGACCAAAAAACAAAAACAAAACATATAGTCCTGGTCCGCTTAGCGTTCACACTGGCATTTTTAACAGCGAACCTTAAGTTACCGAACCAAAGGCATAGCGATACGGTCACAACCTGATTGGTCGGCTTTTATGACGTATATTTGGCGACGGAGCTCGCTTACCGAACATAACACGTTCAAAACAATGCTGTGTGCTGGATTAAACACTATCATTTTATGCGTGTACATATGCTTTATTTTTACCAGCTGAGAACTCACGAAGAGCTCATAAAATGTTCAAAACATTCAAAACAGCACCAGGATTTCCGCCGTTGTATGCAGAAACAAACATTGATGAGGCACTTTACCTCCTCGTTGCTCCACGTTTGCCCTCGACTCATTTTTGATACACCGATCTTTCCGTGTCGTCAAATCAGCTGACTTGTAGCGTCGCATCTTGTGACATCACGTCCTGTTTTTGGTTCGTTTACATGTCTTTGGTCCGTGTTGCGTTCATATATCAATCGAACCGCACCAGAGTTCGCTTGGAAGCAGACCGAGACCCATCTTTTTAGCGGTCTCGGTCCGCTTGTTTGGTGCGCACCAGGGTTCGGATGGCAGCGTTCACATGTGTTCAAACGAACCGCACTAACTGAGCAATCGCACCAGCGTTCGTTTTAATCGAACCAAACATGACAAGTGTGAACGCACCCTTAGTTTCTTTCTAGAAATGGAATGAATTCATGCTGGCCTTGGAGTCTGCCTCAGTAAATCAATATAGAATTACATAAATGCAAAATAGAAATGTATCCTTAATATCTAGAAATATATCGGGTTGCCCATCGAGTCTGCCTTAGCGGATCAATAAAAATAACTTACACCTAATATTTGTTGAACAATATCTTGTGAAAAGTTTATCAAAACTTTAAAAAAAAAGGTTTACTTTCATCTTTGGGCTGGAAATCCAATAGCAGTCCAATCAGATACCAAATTACAGAAGCTCACGATGGCGAGATGTTACAGAGAAAATCCTGTGTGTGAAATATCAGTGGTCATGCACAACAGTAGTGGTTCAGGAGGTGTATTCTGCAGTGTTGCCCCCTAGGATATTCTTGGTAATGCAGGTCTGTGTGCCAGGCTGAAGGAAGGAGAAGTCATCCCACTTATCACAGGGCAAAGTGCTCAGTAGGCGGCCCTTCAGCCCTTCTCAAAGCCTGTCATCGCTGCTACAGGCAGGCATCTGTTCGCTCGCAGTCAGCCAGCTCTGTCCGTTGCCTTGAGCATCAGCTTATAGGTGCACACAAACACACACACGCAGGAAAATCCTTCCTCGTAACAAAGCACATAATGCCCTGCTGTCGTTCCTCTTTGAAACTGAGTGCTCTATTTAGGGTGCAGAGGGTTGTGCGAGCCGAGGTGAAAAACACAGCAAAATACAACCACTGATCCTCATGAGAAGAACCCATTTATCTTACTGACCTCTGCACACAGAAAGCGCCATGTGGACACAAGTCAGAGGACAGAAGCCTGAAATGGGGAATAATAAGTAGTAGTAACCAACCAACACGGCCTTCACTATCAACAAAGACACTGTAAGAAGGACTAGTCATAGGAAGAAAAACTAAATCTTTCTCTCTCTCTCAAAATATACATCAAGCGCCTAACACCTGCCAATGGCCGGTGACTTAAGAAAATGTACCTGTTCTTTGTCTTTTGTGGTTTGATTAACATTAATAACACAGAGGTTTATTAGGCTGCTGTCACTTTAAGAGCTGAGGCACAATATACTGATGCATTTAATTTCACAAGACATAAATGACAAAGATACTTGCATTTTGACATCATTTTGTTTGAATATGTCTGTTCAACTGCAAGAAGACATGAAAGAGAGCTCAATTGACCGTTCGCAAAGACCCGCCCCCTTTAGTTACTGTTGCTATGTCCGACAAGCCATGCGCTCTCACGCCACACATCATGTTCTCACACAGTGAAAAATACATCCTGGAGCAAAGAGGACACTGACAACGTATGAAACAGTTTCATATTTAAAATATTATCATTTTTTAATGAAGTTTAATCAATAAATAGCGTCCAGTTTCTCTTTAATGTGTTGTCACAGATCGCTGTAGCTCCTTGTGAACCGATCATCTCTTCATACTAGTTCATTTATAGCATCAAATAAACATGAATGAACATCAGAAGGAATGTTGTTTCGCGCAGAAAGATGTGAGTACACTCAACTTTACTTTGCTTTACTTTACGCAACTTGTGCAATTTTGTCAAAAAAGATGTGTTTCTATCATCATTACATATTCTGAATATCAGCTTCTTATCGCATATCATTGTAAAGATCTTGGGGAGAATGCACACTAGTGAAATTTACTCTGGTAAAACTCTATGTTTTTAGCCATCACGCTCACAGAATCCCTCGGTGAAGGGATGGATGTGAAATCGGGAAAATATAGGTTATGTTGATTCCAAATCAATACGATAAATATTTTAAAATAAAATAGATTCATGTAATATACATTATTTCACTGTACAGAGAGAGAGAGAGAGAGCTGAAGGCTGCTGAAGATGACAGAAGTTTGTCCATGAACAATCAATGCATCAAGGCCAGAGAGGAGAAGGAGGAATGGAGATGGAGGAAAGTGAGAAAAAGAGAGAATTGCACTGTCTCTGAGTTCACAGTCACTCCTCTCTTCATAAACACACATATGTGAGGTTTCTCGCTTTGCCTTTAAACTGCAAAAGAGGCCCTATATATGCCTCAGTTTTTTATAAAAAAAAAAAACTGTACTTGCAGATAATAAAATCTTAATGAGAAATGATTATACTAGTATTCTGAAACAGAGTACACTTTCATGAATGTGTTTTAAAAAATTAAGACGTACATTTACATTGATGTGTTGACTAAAGCAATTTATTGTAATTTTAACTAATAATAATTTTGGTGCATTATTCAATATTACATTTAAAGGCAATATATTTTAAATGTGCTAAATTGCTATTTCATTATTACAAATTCATGTGTCAGTAGAAATTACATTAAAGTATATTTTAGTTACCATAAACGCTTGTCATTACATTCAGGAGTAATATTTCTAAGGATGTATTTAGGTCCTAAAAAGTGGGTTAAAAAGTTCCATTGATTGCATTTAAAATAAATGTAAACCTTCATAAAATTGTACATACCGGTCACACTTAAGTGTATTTAAAGTATATCACTTATATATTAACAAGTACTCTTTATAAAAGTATGCTACAGTGTAATTCTTCTTCATCCGTTTATAAACACTGCCGCTGTCGCAGGTGCGTAAAAGCCCAAGTGAAGCAAACGTCTAAAGATTTAACGACAACCTTGTGCACGAGTTTAAACGCATGTAAGTTCATTTGCAAAAAAGGAAAATAAAGTTAGATCGGCTTCAAGACAACAATAAAAGATTGTAGTATAATTTAGTATAATTATAGAAAAAGGCACATTCAGAAATATATTTTGCACTTGGAAACAGTTGCACGTGGTGTTTGTTGAAGCATCATTTACATTTTGAGTAAAACTGACTAAAATATGACATATTGGCCCAGTTTCACAGACAGGGTTTAGTTTAAGCCAAGATTAGGCCTTAGTTCAATTAGGACATTTAATTAGCTTTTATAAACGTTCCCTAGAAAAAAACATCACTGGTGTACATCTTGAGATAAAACAATGACACGGACGTGTTAAAAGATGCATTCTTTTCAGTTAAAACATCTCAAACATGCATTTTAGTGTAGGAATATCTTAAGCCTCGTCTGTGAAACTGGGGTATTGAGTAAATTTAAGACAGAAACTAAAACAAAAACTGTGTTAGAAGTAGCATTGCATCCATGGTACCACCACAGAAATTTTCTGTAAGCGTTCCAATTGGCTTGACTAAAACAATGCGATTTGAACAAAATGCACATGCTCTAATCGGCTTAAATGGGCCGAATCTCATGGTACGCCGTCGCCCGTCCGGTGCACCAGAGCCCGGGATGAGTGTCCCATTCACCTGCTTGGAAACTAAAGAGGGATTTTCTTTCTGAGCTGCACCCCGTGGGGTGACTCGTAAGTGTGAGTGTCCCATTTCAGTCGGCAGAGCGACTGAATTTGCCAATTCGATGCGGCTTTTCAGATGAACCTGCCACATCGGTGCGAGCCGGCGGATGCAGAGGTAGAGGGAACGCGAGGAATCCTTGCTCGGCCGGAACAATTTATCTCCTCACGCTACTCAGTCTACTCTCTTTTCTCGCTTGTCCTCTCCAGTCGCCCTACCCGCTTGTTTTTTCCCTATTTTTCTCACCTCCTTGGTTAACTTCAATCAGATTCCCCGTAAGAGGGATTTAATTTGCATCTCACGCCTCACTAGTGCACTCACCTGTCTTATCGGTGCGTTCTTCTACGTCTGCGACATGTCACGCCACATGGGGTGAAATATAGCCCGAGACAGCGGAGTCAATAGCGCAGCTATTTTGAGGCGAAAAGCAAAATCGCTTTCGATCTCTCAGCACCTCTCGCTGCTCTATTGTGATGAGGAGAAGTTTGCACAGAGGCAGACAAAGAGATAGAATCGCTCAACTATTTGGAAGCATGCAGACACTAAAACGTATCTATTTTACAGAGCTCGAGATCTCCATTAAAGAGTTGTCGTCCCTCGCTTCTCTCTTTTCTCGCTCTCTCATGTGGGCAGTCACCGCGGTCTTCTCTAACTCAGTCTGACATGAGAGAGCATTAGGCCAGGAGCTGTTGATGGAGTGGTTGATTGGACCTGTCACCTTTTATTGTGGCAGCGCAGCTGAGCCACGGCAGAGCCGAGCTGTCACCGATGCCACAAGCTTTCCAGCGCCGGCCCTGTGTGCCCTCACACCGCGTGTGCACTTTCACCTTCGACCTCGGCCTTGCACAACCAGTCCCTGAAGCTCACGGTCAGTATGGATGACAATCAATCAACAGCTGAGGGATAAACTTGAGAGGCAAGTGCAGGTTGATGTTTGCTGAATCTGCTGTTGTGAAATCGAAATGTTATGCGTTGCACACAGGCGGTCAGGGTTTAACTGATTAGCATGACTCAGTTAGCCCCTTCTGGCAGATGCTATAACTACACCATCTGGACCCAAAAAGCATATTTCTCAATTTACAAGCCAATCTCACAGGAAAAGGGGCTGAGGAGGCGATTACGAATGAATGTAACATTGTATAAAAACATAAAAAGTAAGCATGAAAAGTTGCTGCATATTCCAACCCGATTTCACAGGAAAAAGTATTTATTTTACAGGGTGGCAATTTTGTGTGAATTTACATCGTACAAAAATGTATCATTCTCATGGGAAAACATAACTATTTTAGTAGGTGGCAAGTTTGTATGAATTCATATGCTGTGAATCGAACAAAACATCCTGTTTTTAGAAAAAAAAAGTAAGCATGAAAAGTAGCTGCATATGATCTGGTGTGAAATGTCACTTTTTTATGAGGTGGCGATTTTGCATGAATTTGTACGATGTGAATTATAACTTATGATTTTTAGGAAAAATAAGTTGAGCCTGAAGGTCCAGCCCAAAATATCACTGGGGTGTGAGCAGATCATACATAAGCATACAATAATAATAATAATAATAATAATAATAATAAATGAATAAATGCAAGTCACAAACAAAGTGTAAATATTTAATTTCTTTATAGTAGGTTTTACCATCGCCTGGAGGTTCTTAAATGGATAGTTCACCCAAAAACTAAAATGTTATTATCATTTTCTCACCCTCATGTTGTTCCATTTAATCATTCGAACATAAAAAAAAAACAATAACTATGTTTTGAAGAATGTAATCAAACAGTTGACAGTAGCCATTGACTTCCATTGCAGGAAAAAAAATACTATGGAAGTCAATGGCTAGCATTAACTGTTCGGTTGCCAACATTCTTCAAAATATCTTCTTGTGTGTTCAAGAGAGGAAAGAAACCCATACAGGTTTGGAACAACTTGAGGATGAGTAAATGATACAATTGAATTGTTGAATGAACTATCCCTTTGAAAGCATGCAATGGAGTTTTGATTCCATTTTAAAAATACAAGAATAATGTACTGTGAGAAAACCTTAAGAATGTGAATGCAAGAATTCCTCTTGCAGTTTTTGTACATTTGTTCTTCTGCTCATACAGAGTATTGAACTAAAATACTCTTTGCAACACTTATTCAGAAGCACTGAAACAACCGAACTACTGAATCTACAGGGCAACCAAGGCAGCCCGATTACAGAACGACTCTAATGAACCACATCTTTCTTTCTAGAGAATCAAAAACATATAACAAAACCAGTGTAGTACAATCCTGACTTTTAAGTGCCGGTTCCGCAGAGAATTAAAGACTTCAATAGCTCCCTTTGCGTTTAAAATCACCTATTTTTTAATCAATACCAAAGGAAGGAAGAAAAACATGGCTGATCGACGAGAGGATAATGACCAGTTTGATTTCGAACACTTGTCAAAGGAGATAAAGCCAGTGCACGAATGCTAATGATTCGTACAGGTGAGTCATATCTGCGCGTGTAAACCCAGACACCGCTTTGGAATGACATGCTGGTTAATGGAAGTGATGTCTTTGCCGGTTTGAATTCCTCTCTCATACCTCTCAGCGCAAAATAAATGGAGCTGTCCTTTTAGCTCTGGGTCAACTACCCGTCCGTCTCAGTCGCTCGCTGGCACTCTCATCCCGACTCTTCTCCCTTCTATGATCCTGTCCTCCACAGTACCTGTGTCCTTTTCATTTTAGCCTTATTATATGGCTCGCGATGGGCACTAACGGAGTAGCTTCGCCATTATATGAAAATATGACCCCATCTTGCCAGGGGTCAGTGCCAATAAACAGAAGACACGGAGGTGGAGCCACTAAGCTGGAGATTCGAATCTCCCGTCTGCACTTTGGATGCCATCCGTCCATCAGGTCGAAGGTCACACTCTCACTCTCGTACCTCCACCTTCTGCCTCCTGAGGTAATGGGTACCATCTTTCTCTCTCTCTCTCTCTCTCTCTCTCTCTCTCTCTCTCTCTCTCTCTCCTTCTCGCTTTCCCCGTCCCTCTTTCTCACTTTCTCTTCTTTTGCTGGATTTATTGATGCTGACCTTTTGCTGAAATTAAGCTTGCCAATCCCCAGGCAGCTAGGGCAAAGTTTAAACCAATTAAAGATAACTTCACCAATCAGCAGCTGAAGAAAGAGTGATTCTGCCCTGTCAGGGGCATTACGATAATTTGTTCTGTGTCACGGACGGGCGAGAGGAGGTGAAGTGGGTGGAAATGTCTAAGCGCTAATGCCACTGTTTTCCAGCATTAGGGTGAACGCGGGCTCAGGTTTATCTCTGACACGTACTGCGAATTACATAATGACAGCACCTAATGTACATCAGGATTTCTGTGACATCTAATGGATCGCGCATGATTATGCCCTTAAGAGGGATAGTCTAACAGGCCGTGATTAAAGCTCCATTCAAATGTGCTTTAGTGAAGCATGTGATTATGAAGTTGTCACCCTGGGCTTTCACGGATGAGTTAAACACGGACCCTGAAATGAAATGTTTCCTTAATGTAGCCTGTGTGAACAATTCATTTTGGCCAGATGTAAATATGCATACATGTGTAAATAGAGACTACTATAGTAAAACCTCTACACTGGGGCTGTTTGTCAATCTTTAATGCATTCATTTTTGTATAAAGCAAAATAATGTGTTGATGACAATAGTAGAATACACTGATCAGGCATAACATTTTGAGCACCTTCCTATATTGTGCTGCTTATAAAACAGCCCTGACCCGTCGAGGCGTAGACTCCTCTAGACCCTGAAGGTGTTCTGTGGGATCTGCTCTGAGATGTTCGCAGCAGATCCTTTAAGTCCTGTAAGATGTGAGGTGGATCCTCCATGGATCGGACTTGTTTGTTAAGCACATCCCACAGACGCTCGATTGGATTGAGATCTGGGGAATTTGGAGGTCGAGTCAACACCTCAAACTCGTTGTTGTGCTCCTCAAACCATTCCTGAACCATTCCTGCTTTGTGTCCGGAGCATTATCCTGCTGAAAGAGCCACAGCCACCAGGGAATACCGTTTCCATGAAAGGATGTTCATGGTCTGCAACAACGCTTAGGTAGGTGGTTAGTGTCAAAGTATCGTCCACATGGACGCAGGACCCAAGGTTTCCCAGCAGAACATTGTCCAAAGCATCACACTGCTTCCGCCGGCTCGCCTTCTTCCCATAGTGCATCCTGGTGCCATGTGTTCCCAGGTAAGAGACGCACACGTGATTCACACCAGGCCATCTTCCTCCATTGGTTCAGTTCTGATGCTCACGTCCCCCTGTTGGCTCTTTCGGCGGTGGACAGGGGTCATCATGGTCACCTGACTGGTGATGCTCTGTGTGTTCTGACACCTTTCTATCAGAACCAGCATTAACTTCTTCAGTTTGAGCTACAGGAGCTCATCTGTTGGATCGGACCACACGGGCCAGCCTTCGCTCCACACGTGCATCGATGAACCTCGGCCACCCGTGACCCGGTTCACCACTGTTCCTTCCTTGGACCACTTTTGATAAACACTGACCACTGTGGTTTTGGAGATGCTCTGACCCAGTCGTCTTGCCATCACTATTTGGTCCTAGTCAAACTCGCTCAAATCCTCACGCTTGCCCATTTCTCCTGCTTCTAACATCAACTTTGAGGACAAAATGTTCTCTTGCTGCCTAATATATCCCACCATGGAGAGATAATCAGTGTTATTCACTTCACCTGTCAGTGTCATCATGTTATGCCTGATCAATGTATATTGCTTCAAACACCTACTTAAAAGTTCGGAAATTGTAATTGCGGTGTGGTGTTTTTTCAAGTGATTTTGTATGGCGTAAAAGGAGTGCGTTGTGCCGTGTCATATTTTTTCTCTCTTTTTATTCACTTTCCGATAGACATGAAGCTTGTGTAACAAAATGAAGAGTAAATGATGCACATTAGCTGTGTAAGTGATGCTTTATATGTGTGTTTTATCATTCTTGAGCCTTATAAGCTCGCTAAATGAACAGTATTTATCACTTTTCTTCATCATTGGTGCACAGAATAACAGTGAATGAACTAAATGGTATGCATTTTTATCCGAAACAACATTGCATTCAAGTTGCGCATCACAGTTTCCAAAAAAAAAAAATTAAGCAGCATATTGTTTTCAACATTGATAATAATCAGAAATGTTTCTTAAGCAGCAAAGCAGCATATTAGAATGATTTCTGAAGGATCATGCGACACTTCATGAAAATTCAGCTTTGATCACAGGAATAAATGACCAATTTCAATAAATTAACATATCAGTTATTTTAAATAGTAATAATTTTAAAATAAAATATGCATGCAATACTTCATTAAAAAACCCCAAACTTTTGAACAGTAGTTAGTATATTAAATCCTAGGTCTAAAATATCATAAACAGCAAATCATAAAAACATTGAATTGCAAAACAAATCCTCTATATCGTTCACTGTCCCAGTGGTTTTGGTGTTTTTAATCAAGGCGCATGGCTTGAGTCCAGGAGAACGTCAGACCAGGGTCCAGAAACGCATTCTTTGAGAATATAACCGTACTTAAATATTCATACGGTCTAAAGCCTGAAGCTTTCATGCCATGCCAACTAAGTGAATGATTTCTTCACACTATATATCAAAGGAGAATATCCTTTGGCTCCTCATTCTGAGGAGGCTCTGCGCTCATATTCAATCCTTTTCTTAAGGTGAATCTCTGATTTGTTTACAGGCTCCTTGTAAAAAATTGATCCATCTCTCAGAGAGTGAATGCGCCGGGCTTACGGCATCCACTCAGTATGCTTCATACAGGGTATCTCTGGCCACCTATCGACAGCTTTTATACCCAGTGTCACCTTGGAGATTAATTCAACCTCTCAGAGAGGAAAACCTGAATGCCATTATCTCTCCTGGGAATAGACATGTACTGTATGTCAAATTCCCTCTCTCCTCATGATTATTAGAGGGAGAGGGAGGGTTGGTGGCATACAAGGTGAGGTTTGAAAATCTAATTGTTCTCAATGGCATTGATAAAAGGGACGAGACACGGGCCTAACGTCAATCAAAATATAATCTCCTAAATATCTGTTTCATCTCACCTGTCATCCATTTTAATGCCCGGGTCTCTTTCCTCGCTTTTCTCACTTTCCTCCTCCATAAATGTGTCACATGGTTTTATTTGCTGACTCACACATGACTCTTGTCTCATTTGTGTGAGGATAGATCACCACAATTAAACAATAGAAGATTTTCTCTGTAATTCTCCTTTTCTTTCATGCCGGCTCCTCTTTTCTGTGTCTAATCTTCCGGGCATCTGTGCTCACAGTGTTGTGATGCTGATAGTCACTGGAATAGATTTTATTTTTATCTATTTTTCCATTATTGTGAGTGTGAGTTCCAGAAATCAATACAGCTGCAGCTTATTTTATTTTAATTGTTTGACACTTGAATACAGACTGACTAGCACCTCTGATTGGCCATTGCATTCACATGCTCAACAGATATGATTGTGATTGGTTACAGTGCGTGTAAAAACACGCTGTAAATAGAAACCTTTGACACACACACAGAGCGCTTAAACAAACACGAACGAGAGAAAGCAGCGTCTATCAATGGGTAGGGGAGAGTGGGGTAAGATGAGCCAGTGGGTAAGTTGACTCAAAGTGGTTCAACTTACCCCAGCAGAAGGCCATTAGTTCAATTCAACGTAAAAAGATGAACATGACGACACATGCTAGTGATGAGTTGATCAACTCCGCAGCAATTACATCAATTTATCCACTAACCGTTCAGAAACGTCTAAAAGTTGGAACTTCTTCCTTAGTCTCTCCATCAGTGTCGACTCCGGTTTGAACAATGTAAGGATGAACACTTTCCTCATTTTGTCTGCGTGAGATTCTCCAGCTTTGTTGTTGTTGAGCTGTTAAAGCTCCGCCCTCTTCTGAAGCAGCAGCTCATTTGCATTTAAAGGGACACACACAAAAACGGCGTGTTTTTGCTCACACACAAATAGAGGCAAATTTGACAAGCGATAATAAATGATCTGTGGGGGATTTTGAGCTGAAACGTCACACACACATTCTGGAGACACCAGAGACTGATATTACATCTTGTGAAAAGTAATTCAGATTAAGTCAGATGGTCACTTTACCCTCAAATTATGATGTTTCAAATTACCCACTGGCTTGGATCAACGTAACACCTAACATTTGTCATAGATGCATTCTGATTGTTTGAATTGATAGGAAACATTTTGAAATTAGGTTAGATACTTTCATTGTTCTTCAGCCTCATTTTCCCTTATGTTTCCCTTGAGGGCCACACTGAATATACCCGGTACCGGTACTGTAGAAATCCTGATAACGCCAACACCAACCTGACAACCCTACTATGAACTGAAAGATTCTTCACTGAATTCTGTCACCGTTTATGTGCAGCACATCCTTTCTTAACCTCATCTTTGCAGCCGCTGTTTGAGCGATACAGGTCTCTGTTGACTTTGAGGAGGACGGCAGTAAGCCCGGCGCTCTGTGGAATTATATATTATTTGTTCCTTCCATGCGTTATTAATGGCGATTCTCCCTGGCCCTGCCGCTGCCGGATTAACTTGTCTGCAATGAACCTTGCGACGCAGTCAACAGCACACATCAATCCACACACCGCGTCTGTGTAAACACACACACACACAGGCATCAATCCAAGGTTAGAAGAGAGGTGACATCGGATGGAGAATGGGATGGATAGGTAAAGAAGGATCGGTAGACGAGTGTGTCTACTCGCCGTGGTCTTATTTTGACCTGACAGGAAGTGAGGGATAGAAAGAAGGAGCTTCTGAACTCTTGGGTTGGACTCACTTCACACAAACTAGCTGCGATGGAACTCAAGTACCAGAAAGAAAACACTGTAGCTCTTTTCCTCTTCGATAAACACTGGCTTCCGCTGGCACAACTATGTATTCATACATGTCTTTTTCAGGACGTTCTCTCAGCAGTGGCTCAGGTGAAAGGTTTGGATTGATGGTCTGTTACTGGTAGAAAAAAAGTTCTAAAAAACATTTTGTCATACCTGATTTTAAACATTCCATTTATGTTTATTCGGTCCACCTGTTGAATCCACCTAGGACCCGTTTGTAATGTGTGAAAACCAAACAAAAACATATTATACAAATAAATCAAGCGCTGCAACAACTAATTGACAGTAACTGATAATGAAAAAAATCAACAAATATATTCGATCATTGATTAATCGTCCACGGAAAACATCCGCAAGTTTACAGCACTGAAAATACATGGACAAAGCGCATCAGGGAAACAACAGAGCTGCTGCGGGAAAAGTGGATGACCTAACTTGTCCTAAACATAAAAATCCATCAAACAAAAGTGTGCGCTGTTTAATGCATTTGAGATGTGTTTTTCCTCAACTTACGATTCATCTTATCTTTATACTTATCTGTAAATGTACAAAAGTCACATGGGTATTTCCATTTTGCATAAAGGCTTGTCCTGACAGCAAGCGAGTCTCCAACTTCACAGAAATAATGGACCGTTTAAGTAAAACTATAAAATAACAACAAAAAAAAATGTTTATTTCAAAATCTCTTCGTCATAATAACACATTGCACAACATATAAAGCAATTTTGCATTTTAGCCAATTGCACTGAGTTTCTCCATGGTCTACACAAGATTAACTCTTTCCCCACCAGCGGTGTATATTTTTTAAGTTGTCTGCCAGCACTGGCATTTTTGATCATTTTGTATTGTATTGTATTTTTGTATTTATTTATAGAGCACTTTTTAGGCTGCACAGTAACTCCAAAGTGCTGTACATTACAAATACATAAAGTAATAATAAAATGAAATAAAAACAAACAACAACAACAACAACAAACATCCAATAAAAGGTTCAAATGCCAGAGAGATTTTCACAAAACTTTCAAGGTCCCCAGAATATTTTCTTGTATGAATATCTGAACAGTCAATATATCAAAAGAAAGCATTCTTTTTTTCAAGTTTAATTCAAAAAGCAACATTTTGAATAAAAAGCTGTGAAAATTGCGAAAAGCCTTCGTCCGGATAGGATTCAGAACGATGATCAAACACAGATGGAGTAGATCGAGTCCATCAACACAAGCTGTTTTCTCTTCATGGGTTCAACATTTCACTCGGTAACATTAGGCAGTTTTGATTTATATGCTGTTGAATGTTTGATGATTGCATTAGTTTACACGTGTGTCACTTGTTTCTGCTTCTTTTTTTTCTTTTTTTTTGGATCCAGAGATTCTGTACTCTTTCATAGGATGCGTAATAGCGCCTCCTATTGTACAGTGGTGAAAACATGGATTGCTGAAAAAATTCCATTAAAAGCCCTACAAATAAGTATAGGACACTGCATGGTAAATATACAAACATAAAATGTCGCATAAAATAGTGCATTTCACATACACGGCTACTTTCCAAAGGCTGTCAATGCAGAAAGATGCATTTTGCAGCCAGACAGTGTGGTTGCAGTGAGGGTTAACCAGCTAAACCTTGACCCTTTGGGTAGAGATCTGTTCCTCATCCCACAGCTAGAGGAGTATAACAGGGCCGCTGAATATTCAGCTGTGTGTGCGTGTCCGCAAGGCTTCTACGCAACAGATTGTAGCTTAGTTTCTGTCATCCCACGACTTATGAAACTCGAACCTCTTGCCAGTATAATTAGCCCTCAGGTTCCTCTGGAGGGTGAGCAGACTCTTCCCGTTGATGATGTGTCAAAGTTTTACTGTAACAAGTTTCTGGTCGCTGGCCATTCGGATACTGCATTATTGATGTTACGGCCTCATTCGAGACAGAAAATAGCACTTTCCAAGCACAGAGAGCAAAACGCAGCATTTCGAACACAGATATTAGAGCCCGGAGGCTCAGGATGCAGAAAGCCATGTGCCGGTGTAATGCTGACAGAAAACCACGTATTTGATCTGGCCCCTTTCAAGGTGTTATTGAGTCCCATGAAATGTCTATTTCCGCTTTGCATTTGGCTTCTGTCCTGCATCTTCCTCCGTGGGTCTGTTTCTTTATGTCCATATTCTGACTTCCAGTGCTCGAATTGATTGCATACTCGCTCCCCTCTGTGACAGTGGCGAAAAACCAGACTCTACCTCGGTATCGCACTCTCTTTCTCTCTTCACCTGAGCTCTAATCACAGCTGGTGTTTATCCTGTACCGGCAATGGGTGAATGGACAAACAGCTCTGAATGCTAATGGGCTTCTCAGCCGCATTACGAAAGTAGTTTGTACCGATTTTTTTGTTTGTTTGAGTGTGTTTCAAGAGCACACATGCATATATGTTCAGCTGAGAGCGCCTGTTTACATTTAGCTAAGCGTGTGCTCGTTGGGATGTGCGTTTACTCTGCTGTGGGTTCGAGGGAGAGTTTGTTGAGGCTTGGATCTGTTTGTTCAGTAATTGGTTCAGAGCCAAACTGCTAGCAGAAATGTTTTTTTTTTATTATTGTTATTCTTCTTACAAGGTTAACCAGGGCAAATGGTGAAAACTAATTATAATAAATAAACTATATGTTTCTACATTTGATTTTCTCAACCGACTATGACACAGACCAAAATTAGACATGGCAAAAATGAAAACACCACTGCAGGTGTAGATTTAAAAGTATGTCCATCTTTCCTAGGGCATTTGTAGATGAAATTCATTCTCTGATCCTTCTTTGTAACACTTTAAGTTAGCTAAGTTTTAGTTTGAGCAAAAACACAAAAATATACAGTTAACTCGTGTTAATTTGATTTAGTTTGGTTTAGTTTTAGACTGCATTTATATGTAACTGATGAAACCAATAATTTTCCACTTAAGAAGTATATAAACCACACACAAGCTTGTTACACCTTAAATGGCAAGGAAATGTATATTAATGTTAATATTATTATTATTATTAATAAGCACATCTCTGCACTCATTCTCTCAAATGGCTTGGGAATTGAAAAGCTCAGTTTATTGTCATGGAATTATTGATATGTGTTTGTGTTAAATAATAAAATAATTTTAAACGCCCCAAACAAATAATGGAAAGTTGGCATAAAAGTTTTGGACCCAGTATTTCTATTGTAAAAAAGTGGCCAAATATTAATGATTAAGTGGGTATTTGAATTAAATGCGGTTTTGCCAATATTAAAGGAGACATATCATGAAAATATGACTTATTTCCGTGTTTAAGCCAACCAAGTAACTTTGTTTTGGTAAGAATTAGAAGTTGATTCTCAAAGATGGATCGACCTGTTCAATTTCATGTAAATTTCATGATGTCTGCAAACTATCTTTCTGGATGTGTTTTGTTAACATGTTGCTAATATACTGTTAAATGTGGCTAAAGTTACCGTTGTTTCTTACTGTTTTCACAGAGACCTATGCCCGTTTCAAAAAATGAAAGTCAGATTATTGCGACTCTTTATCTCACAATTCGATTTTTTTTTTCACAGAATTATAAAGTTCTGAAGTTATATAGTCACAATTGCGAGAAAAAAGATGCAATTGTGAGTTATAAAGGCAGAATTCTGACTTTTTTTATCTTGCAATTCTGACTATAACTCACAATTGTGACTTTATATCACGTAATTCTGTGAAAAAAGTCAGAATTGTGAGATAAAAAAAAGTCGTAATAATCTTCTTATTCTTTTTTTCAGTGGCGGAAACGAGCTTCCATAGAAACCAGAGCCATGTCATTATTTTCATTTTTTTTTTTTTTTTTACCTGAAAACACTTGGAGTCTTTATCATTCATAAACACATCTTCGTTTTTATTGAGTCTCTCCAACAGTGTGTAGCTTTAGCCACGTTAGTCATGCAGCGCGCTCATTCAGAATGTTAGCGAAACATCCACAAAATACATGATCTGATATACTGCATCATAAACAGTTTGTAATGATCCATTTTGAGAGTTATATTTGCTGTGTGAGCTTCTCCTGTATTGTTTATACCTCAGTGTATTCATGAGCTTGGGGGCGGGGAGCTCGAGGTCATTTGCATTTAAAGGTACATACACCAAATCAGCACAATTGTTCTCCCACCCAAAAATATGCAGTTATATGGTATAATATGGTATAATAAAAAATCCACGGGGTATTTTGAGCTGAAAATTCACTTACGAAACTTATGTGTATTATATTATGTATTTTTACAATGTTTTTCAATAAAACCATATGATTTTCATACTTCAACTGAGTCAGTTATTGTATGTAAATTTTAAAGGCTTTTGTTCAAAAAATATATTATCAGATTACTAAAATAATTGTTGAACTGCATAAACCCTGTTTATTTCTATAGTGCTTTATACAACACAGATTGTTCCAAAGCAGATTCACAGTAATAATAGAATCAATGATGCAAACGTGTTATAAAGCAGGTCTAAAAGTCAATAATGTTATTATTCAGCTCAAGTCAGTTCAATACTGATTGAGTCCAATTCAATAATTGTGCAAATTTCATCGATTTATAAAATTAGATTAACTAGACAATAGTGTCATTATTCACCTTGAGCCGGTTCAATGTTTGTCAATTATGAAATGAAGTCGAATCAGCAATAAAATAACAGTGTCATCGCCAATTGAGTTCAAGTTATATTCTCATCCAATAGTGCAACTGTAGTCTAATTGATAATATTACTGAATATTAAATAGGCTACTGGTGATGCTCAACCTTTCTTCAGAAATAAGCATGTGTTCTGGGGCAAAGGAAACTGAATGGATTGCGAGTGAAAAGGGACACTCAGATGTACCTGTCTGGAAAAGCGAGTGACAGGAAACATTTAGCTAACTCACGTGTGCTGTCTGCAGGCCAAATTCACGCTTTGACGTTTAACTTCTATTGAGACCGCGCAGAGGCAGTCCTATTTTGGTTATCAGTCAATTGATTTCATGCTTTGCACAAATAACTAGAGTCTTCGAACAGTTTAATCCCCCTCAACCAAGAACTCCCCCCTGAAGTAATTAGATGGAACAACCCGACTATTCCGCAATTATCTCATCAGTTTAGTCTGGACAAGTGTGTGTGAGTGTGCTGTCAGACATTTAAGTGATGATCCACGCCAGGGACTTTGTTCCCTTCTCTCAATGCTGAGGACATGTGATTCTTCTTCTGTCTATCAATCTCTGAGCCTTTCAATACCTGTAATCTTTTTCTAAATGTCCTCACTTAAACAGGGGCTCTGTGCTTGAATTTTTCCTCTATTTCATTTTTTTTTTTCCTCTCTCTCTCTCCCGGTCAGGCCTCTGGAGTCCTCGGCCTCAGTAATGTGTGGAATAATATGGCTGTGGTGAATGCTGGAGAGGTTTAGAGTAATTAGTTCACGGACTGGAGAGAAACTCACCAGGGACCTACAGGAAGTCAGCACAATCAAGATTTCACTGCAACACTTCTGCTAGCAAAACTCGTTCCTGTGCGAGCAGGGCATACACACGAGTACTGTGTGATCAGCATTAGAGAACACTACTTTTAAAAGTATATTACTGGAAGTTGTGTATTTGTTACTTTTTAGCTTAGACTGGAATTTAGGCACAAATGGAACGGTTGTCGACACAGTTTCATGCACACTAAGGAAAGACTTTCAATTGTAAGGAAATAAATTAAATGATTAGTGAAAGAATATTGGTTTTTAGGTAAGTGAAACGCTATCATATAAGCTTGCGATAATCTGTGTCTTTTGTGAGGCTTTCCCCAACACTGACGGATGACTCTGTCCCCGAGTTTCATTGTAGACACCTGATGCTTAATTCCCTTCGGCTTTTAAAGGCACAAATGATTGCAATTTTTGATTTGTTTCTTTTTTCTTTTCTTCCTTGGCTCATTGTATTTTGCACTTACAATCCTGCAACAGCACATTTCGTTTCCATGCATTAATTTCCCATTACATTACTGTTTTCTGACGGCTACATCTCATATAATTTGTATAGTTTGTTGTTTTTGTTAATAGACTTTTACATTGATTTTGCTTTCCTTGAGTCGCATTTTTGTTGTATCCCTTTTGAGCCATGGGTCGTAACAAATGGGACGCATAAGGAAGCCAAACTCAATGCAAAAGTTTAGTCTAGCAGTATGATACTCGTATTGGGTGCAAAAGGTCTTGGGTTCAGATCCCGGACGAGCCCCCAACAAGCTCTGTTACAACTACCGTCAAAACACTATAAACTGTTTCCACAGTAACTTTTAGGTTCGCTTTCTCATTTTCTATTTTTAGATTCTTCCATTAATGTTATCTTTGGTCTCTTACCCTCTGTTATAATATCCATATGGATAACACTCCATCACTAAAGCTATGTCAGAGTGACATATTGTCTGCAGTAAAGCAATCCGGCCTTTTCGGTAATTTTGTACCCGCTCTCCAAACTTACATACACCAAGGACAGATATTTAGGGGTGAGCGTGGGAAAGAAAAAGAAGCCTTTCACCTAGAAGTCAGTCAGCGTACCATCAGAATGATTTTAAAACAGATATTTCAAGGTAAAAAAAATAAATAAACAACCTTCCATACAGTTGCTTTAACAATTTCAGGTAACATGGCTAAAGATATTGGTTTCAGTTTAACATTTGCTATGTGCTGGAGCTTTAAATAGTCAAGACAAAAATTACACAGTTTGTGCATCAAATTTTACTTTAATGAGAAAATCTCACCTGTCTCTTTATTTCATCAAAAGCTAAGAAAATGAGCGCAAATAAAAAGTATATTTTAATGCAAATATCTAATCAGCCAATCACACATGGTCAAGACGATTTAAGTGACTTTGAATGTGGCATGGCTGTTTACGTGCCAGACGGTTTACAGAGAATAATCAGAAAAGGAGAAAACATCCAACGAGCGAAAGTGCCTTGTTGATGTCAGAGGTCAGTGGAGAAAGACCAGACTCATTTCAACTGATCAAAAGGCAACAGTAACTCCATCTCTGAACGCACAACACGTCCAACCTTGAAGCAGATGGTCTACGGCAGCAGAAGCCACTCCTGCCAACTGAGAACAGCAAATTCAGAGAGACTCACCAAAACTGGACAATAGAAGATGGAAAATACATTGCCTGTTCTGATGAGTCTGGATTTCTGCTGCGACATTCAGATGGTGGGTCAGAATTTGGCGTAAACAGCATGAAAACATGGATCCGTCCTACCTTGTATCAGCCATTCAAGCTGCTGGTGGTGTAATGATGTGTTATATATTTTCTTGGCACACTTTGGGCCCCTTTAGTACCAATTGAGCGTCGGCTCCTGAGTATTGTTGCTGACCGTGTCCATTCTTTATAACCACAGTGGTCCATGTTCTGATGGCTACTTCCAGCAGGATCACAAAGCTCAAATACCCATCTTAAACATGACCGTAATTTCATTCAGCTTTGGGATATGCTGGAACGGGAGATTCACATCATGGATGTGCAGCCGACAAATCTGTTGGTTCCCAAGTTGTTTGTTCTTCAGGTTACTGATTTATTTGGTTCCCACAACACAAGACCCTACATACCTGCTAACCATTATTCTTCTGTTCTGAGAGTAAAAGCAATATTGACACACATGCAAACAGTCTGTACATACAAAACAGATGCAAGACTTTGTCATTCAATCATTCACCCCCCCCCCCCCCCCGCTTTTTAATGCCAGTCTTTGTTTGTTCCTTTAGTCTCCACACAATACCCGTCATGCATCACCATTTACCTCAACAGACTTCATATCCTTCAGATTAACAGAATGATTAGTTGCCTCAAAGTCGGGCCGATACTGTTTACTCCCCCCGTTATATTAAAAACTAGAAAGCATGAAATGAATGGAGAGACCAAGGGCAGATCAATCAGCACTGAATAAAACAGTTCCTAAAGCATCTGGGCCTTAAATGATTGAAAGCAGGAAAATAATTCATTATAGGCCAGCAGCCTTGAGCTCTTTAGGGCATGGAAATGAGCCTAGAGTGTCTCAGGCTTAAACAAGCCTCATGGTGGAACCGGAAGACAGAATAAAAGAATAGAGGGTAGAGCCATATCTAATTTTTGACAGGAATGAAACCGAGGCTGTTAGGGATAGAATACGGTGCTTTCAACGGTGTTTACCAACAATCCGACTGTTCAGCTGAAAACAACAAAACAAAAAACAGTTTCAAAAATACATGATCTTTATACGGTGTGTGCCATTGTAAAGACTGTAAGTCCCTCACAGCTTCCTTTTCATCTCTGTTAAATTCAATATGGCGTCTAACCTGACTAATGTCCACAGACTCAGAGTCATGCTCAACCTCTTGGTAACGGGAATGATTTGACAATAATATTTGATTGACAATAGAGTGCTACAGTGACGTCAAACCCCAGAAGACTCAAATAGTTGAGTTAAAAAAAACTGCCCAGCATGTTAGGCAAACATTTAACCCAACCCCTGGGTTAAAACAACCACATTTTCAACTTGGGTTGTTTTTAACGTATACATTGGCATTTTGTTCCACAATGTAAACTGCACACACTCACACCCCAAACCGTCTTACCTAGTTACTTAATAGAAACATATGTTGGGTGTGTGTAATACACGACAAGGGACATGATTAATTACAGAGGGCTGATTATTATTATTATTATTATGTATATATAAGGCTTGTTCTGTAGACACAGGAGGCTGAGGATAAACCTCATGTCACACCATGTGTATCAGCTTCGGGGGAATCTAATGCATAAGTAAAGATTGCCATAGTTACAAGCATTTCTATTGGCAGTACATGAAGCAAAATTTGCACATGCAGACAAATTAACATTTTTGGTTGAAAATGTAAACATGCAGCGAGGAATAAAAGTCCTTGAGTCCTTTGAAGCTGTGACTAGAGTTACATGATCTCCTGTTTTTGCATTACAGTCAGCTGCATTATGCTCTTTTTGATGCACGTATCAGCTCCCAGGGCTCAGTTTGATTACTTCCATGTACCTTTCACCCAGAAACAATATGGATGTTCAATATAATTTAGATTGCTGATATTTAAAAATCCCTGACTGGTCTGTCAACAAAGCACACAGGGGTGCGAACGTGCATCTCAATAAAAGGTCTCTGAGCGGTGAGCACAAACTTATAATTCACCGGAGCGTTGCTGAGCCCTTATCTTGCACTTCTGCTATTGCCAGACGAGGCTTTTTGAGCCGGCCGGTACGTCCTCAAAAAATAATGCTGCCTTTAATTGTTTCCGGAGGCAAGAAGTGACCCCAGTGTGACCTCTGATGAGGAAAAAAAAAATGCCTCGGAGTTGCAAATTCATCCAGCTGGCCTTTAATACATTTTGTTTCATCAACCAGATAGGACTGATTAATATGTAAAGGCTGAAACATCAATAAAAGAAGTGTGGAGATTTGTATGCAATTACAGAGAGCCATTTTAACCATTAACTCGTGATAACGTGATGATGGTTCATGATTAAATAAACAGTGAAACAAACAAATGGGGCACAAACGTTTCACGCCATTAGGCAAACTCATTGGAAATATGTGAGCCGTGCACGCCGGTTTGATACCGGGAGAGCAGCATGAGTGTTGGTATTTATAGATGTAATGGTAAATAAATATGTTAGTTCAAAGTCCATGAGGCTTGAAAAATCCAAAACGCTATGAAAAATTAATCTACTGCACGTAACGATGAGGCCAAATGTACAAATGGCTGAGGTTACCTTGACAATGCCTACATTTTTTAATAAATAAATGTATTTAAAGATGATGTGTGCAATTTGTTCCAGGTTAAAAAGTTTTCTATCATGGACTAATGTACAAAGACCAACCAGTGGTGTGAGTTTGGGCTGGGACTGTCTGTTTGCCCAGCCAGTGGCAGATGATGGAATGTCCGATGATTTATAAGATGATAAATCTTTCAAAATCTAACTTAAAACACAAAGTTCTTAAAGGGGTCCTTGATGTGTGATGTTGCTGTTTGAGCATAAACGACATCTGCAAAGTTACGACGCTCAAAGTTCAATGCAAAGTCATTTTCTTTTACAGAAATTGCTTTTTAAGGACTACAACAAACGGCTGGTAGGAACTACAATAAGCTTCTTCCTGGGTTAGTGACATTACTAACCCTAAAGTTCAGTAGCCCTGCCCACAGATACGAGCATGACTAGTAGTAGTAGTAGGTAAATAACAGACGTGACGCTAATCCTGGATTGAGCAACTAAGTGATAAACATGCTTAAAAGTGTGCAAAATGTTGTGCAGTGCCAGATGGTGGAAAAACACAGTAGCTGCATTGGATTTGCAGAGAATCTGAAGTTAAAAAACAATGTTGTGTCTTCTATATTGGATCCGACAGGAATGGCGGAAAAGTTTTTACTGTGTCACAATTGCTTTGTTCCAGATCGTTTGCTATGTACATATTATGTGTACATGATTGTCAGTAAATCAAACCAGTGACTGTCGACGGTCAACTTCACATTATTTCTCTTTGAAGGATGAAAATAATCTGGTATTTAAACTGTGATTAAATTATATATAGAAAGCGATCAAAGAACGCTCCCTTTGCAATCGCTGGAGTTGTCAATCAAACAGCACAAGTGTTATGGACTCTCTCCAAAACTCCTGTTAGAATCAACGAATTTCTTATTTACATTGTGTTTGCACCATTAGTTATAATAAAAGCATTTGTTGGTGAGCAGAAATCGAGTTACAATGACGAGATCGCTGCATTCATGCGCTCAACACGTCTGTGATCAGCTATATTCTCATCACTGCAGCCATTCATGCCACGATCAAAATATAATGCCATATCAACACTTTTCACGGGTAGTAAACCTTGAGATCTGTAATAGTAAAAACGTGCTAAAATTTTTCAAGAGAGTTCCACATGTAATACCTATTTCCATATGCAAATAAGTCAGCCAATCACAGCAGTGGGTGACACGCCCCTTGTTTCTGAATTCTGAATGAATCGATAGGATAAAAAAACCGCATCACGTCATTGACCCAGGAGTGTTTGGTAAACCTGTTTGAAAGCAATCATTATTTTTCCAGTTCCATTTAGTGATGATAGTTGCTTAAAAATTACACTCTTCAGCTTTAATTTGATCATGAAAAGATCAAATGTGAACGCCCTCCGAAATGCACCTATACGACCTGGCCAAAGGTAATTCATCTGGTTGTTCAGGCATCATATTTATTCCTCTTAAACTAAGCTGTTAGAATCCAGAAGTTTGGGCAACTGCACAATCACAGAAGTGATAATATGGCACAAGAATAGTAAGTGGCATTCACATCCATTTTGCAGGCGCTTTTCTGTGGCCCAGTGCAAAAGTAACAGCAATTCGATCAAGATGTATGAAAAAAATGCACAAATACTAACAGTTTCTTGCCAGACTGAGGATCTTGTCCTCAAAATGTCTGTCTGGTGTTGTTCTACCCAACTATAATTACAGACCACAGCTAGAAAATTGTGCTATGAGACAAGCGGAGCGCACAGACACCCCTGTATGTGTCTGTCAGCAGGCCTGCTTGAGCTCCATCCAAAGAGCTGTTTTTCATCCATAATAGAGGGTGAATCAAAGTGCTCTCCTCTCAAAACTCAGCACCCATTACACAATGTAACTCTTGCTGCAAACCCTTTTATCCCACTCCTTTGCTCTCCTCTGCTGCTCTCCTATACTCTCCTCTGCGTTTGATCTCTGTGATACTGCTAATTAGGGCATGGTCCTGGCAGGCATATGGCTCGCGCGCTAAAGACAAACACAGCGCCAAAATATGAAGAGCCTTCACATTTCATTCCACGACTAAACAACACACACACACACACACACAGACACAATCACGCAAGTCAGCAAAGATGAATCGCAAACGCCGCCCACATTTGCAACCGTGCCCTGAATCTGTTTTCCTTGAACAAGGAAAAAGCAAATCAGCAACTAATCTTTGAGCTCAATAAAGCTGTTTGCAGTGGCATGTTGTGGACATCTGAAATGAGGAGGCAAACTTTGTTTTTTAGCCTAATACATAGTCATGCTTCAGCAGCTCCATTTGATGTTTACATGGTTTCAGGGTTAACAGCATATGGAGCAGCTTTTTACCTTACAACTGACTTTCAACATGCAACCATATAGTATAATAGTTATATTTAAACAATAAACACGTCATAAACAAGATGTTAATATTAAGTAACTTTGCTCAGTAAAAGAGATCCAACCGAAGCCAATGCAGAATCAACTTACGTCTCCGAAACCGAGCTACACACAGCGATGTTGAATCGGTCGAGTAAATGATTCAATGATACACAAAAACAGTAGCTGCGTCTGAGAAAATAGTGTGAATGTGTGTAGTATGCATGCAATCCGATTTTTTTTTAAGTATTCGGTTGCACTGGGCAGAGCATTTGTGAATATTCATGAGTGTCCCGTATTGTGTTAAAGCGACTGTACAAATTAATGCATGCTGTCCACATCACAGAAAACCTTTTTCAGACAGGTGTCAAAATAAACATCGAATGAGGTTAAGCCGTGTCTTGTGCTGTGTTTGATTTAATGATGACAGTCAATAATTTTCCAAAAGTGTCATAAAGATACTCTCCAAGTAAATGCGCCAACTAACATGCTTCTGTTTTACTTTGACAGTCTACCAGGAGTATTCGTGGATGCAAATAAAATGTAAAATTTACCCAGGTGTCTACTTTGTCTGGTGTACAGGGAGATCTAGAATTTCATTAAGGAGTCAAGGTGAATTATATTATGAATTATATTGGTCATAATCCATCCCTCATTAATTTAATAAAAAAAAAAACATGATTCATTCACAGAAAATTGACTCATGTTTTCATCATGTGTGCAAAGCTGCCGTCATATTGTGAAATTCAAGTCTGCCACTATTAGAAGTGATTCTGCAGATGAGGATATTGAATTAATTAAACAAATTTAATGCATAAAGCAAACATTTGTACAAATAACCTACTGTTTCATGAATACTGTAAATTCGGACATACTTTTTTCACATAGGCTACTAGAAGTATGCATTTTCAGACACTTGTTCAGCCCCTTTTCTGAACGAAACAGTTGTATGAAGGATTGATACACACAATGAGACATTTTCTTTTTAATGTATGAATATAATTTAAATTGCTTCAAAAGTAATAAAATATTTTTATGCTTACCCCAGTCGTTTGCTGGTAAGCCGGACTCACTGCAGTGTGCCATCAGATTTTTCTGACTGACAAATTCTCAGGTGGTGTTTTGTGTTCCTTCTTTCTCCATCAGTTTGCTATGCGGCATCCTGGCTTTGCCAACGGTAGGCTTTGGCCTTAGGCCATGGCACACACAGAAATGTGTTTCTAACTAGTTAAGTCTAAGCCAGATCCAGTCCAGGAACACATTGGTTTAAATAAACCTTAAGGGCATGCAGCAAAGGTACATATACAGTAGTTGTTCAGAGAGCTCTGGGCTTTTCCGGGCCAGCTACACTAACTACTGCAGCCACTGGGCACACAGACTGAAGCTCTACATGTTGTGAAGAGCCATTGACAGACTCATAATGTTGGCTTTTTTGGCTTTGTACTGTCAGTTATTGTCTCATCTAGCTTGCCTCCCTCCCTTCCTTGATTAAAAAAAAAAAAGAAAGAAAGAATCCACAGCTGTTAGATGAGAAATATTATTCATAATATTAAAATCTGTGTTGTTTTAGTATCATTGAGATACTATTATAGTTTTTCAATTAATTTTTATTTTTATATTTCCCTTTTCATTTTATTAAAAGTTGTAGTAATTTTGATGTGTGTATGTCTATATCATTTTTATTTCAGTTTTAGACTTAGTTATACATTAAGTAAAACTAAATGAAAATGAGAAATGTTGCTTTGGCAACTAGATAACAGAAATTAACATATATTTAAGGTTTTTTTTCTATGTTATTTTATTTCAAGTAGCAAAAATATTTGTTTGGTTTTAGTCTTATTTAATTATATAATCCTGATTCAAATCTTAAAACAGTGAAACCAAAATATGCTACTGCAAACATTATAAGAATCTATTGAGTTAAATAATTTCAAGGAGATGAATGGATGGATGGAACAAAGGATGGATGGAACGATAGATGGATGGATGGATGATGGATGGAATGATAGATGGATGGAATGATGGATGGATGGCACAATGGATGGATGGAACAAAGGATGGGTGGAATGATGGATGGATGGAACAATTGATGGATGGAATGATGGATGGATGGAACAATGGATGGATAGAGAGAATGACAGAATGAAGGATGGATGGATGAATAGAGAGAATGACAGAACGATAGAACAATAGATAGATAGATAGATAGATAGATAGATAGATAGATAGATAGATAGATGGAACGATGGATGGATGGACCGATGGATGGATAGAGAGAATGACAGAATGAAGGATGGATAAATGGATGAATAGATGGATAAATGGATGAGAGATCGATAGAACGAAGGATGGATGGATGAATGCAGAGATAGATAGATAGATAGATAGATAGAGATGGATAAATGGATAGATGGATGGATGGATGTATACTGAACGAAAGATGGATGGATGGAGGGAATGATAGATGGATGGAATGATGGATGGATGGCACAATGGATGGATGGAACAAAGGATGGGTGGAATGATGGATGGATGGAACAATTGATGGATGGAATGATGGATGGATGGAACAATGGATGGATAGAGAGAATGACAGAATGAAGGATGGATGGATGAATGGAGAGAATGACAGAACGATAGAACAATAGATAGATAGATAGATAGATGGAACAATGGATGGATGGACCGATGGATGGATAGAAAGAATGACAGAATGAAGGATGGATAAATGGATGAATAGATGGATAAATGGATGAGAGATCGATAGAACGAAGGATGGATGGATGAATGCAGAGATAGATAGATAGATAGATAGATAGATAGATAGATAGATAGATAGATAGATAGATAGATAGATAGATAGATGGAACAAAGGATGGATGGAATGATGGATGGATGGAACAAATGATGGCTGGAACAATGGATGGATGGATGGATAGAGAGAATGAAAGAATGAAGGATGGATAAATGGATGAATAGATGGATGAATGGATGAGAGATCGATAGAACGAAGGATGGATGGATCGAGAGAATGGCAGAACGATAGATAGATAGATAGATAGATAGATAGATAGATAGATAGATAGATAGATAGATAGATAGATAGATAGATAGATAGATAGATAAAGATGGATAAATGGATAGATGGATGGATGGATGTATACTGAACGAAAGATGGATGGATGGAGAGAATGATAGATGGATGGATGGGTGGAAAACAGTTTTGATGTATAGACCTGTATGTAAAAGTATATTGGATGTATATTGATGTCATCCACATGTGTCATCTACAGGGAATAAATCACACTGTGAATGGTTATAACATGGAGACATCTCAGATTTATACATTCATGACATAAGCAAATCCATTGATTGATCACCATCCGCTCTCATGTTACATTTGCTGCTGTTTCACTTAAAGCGCTCTCGCTGCACCTCAGTAATTGGTTGCAGGTAATGAATTTGTTCTACCAAAGACCCACCGCTGACTTCACCTAATCACTTCAACACCGAAATTCCTCAACGCTGCAGTGTTTTGAATCTCACCATGGCGGACCGTCTCGGTGTTTGATCTAGATATGGAGTCGCTCTGTATACTGTCTACCGATGTCAACACGAGATGTGAGGATCAGGTAATTCATCTTGCTACGTTTAGAGCCACACGTGGGATGAGCAGCATCAGCTGCGCGCGCGCGTTAAACCTCCAACAAATGCTAATCTGCGAATTCCCAAAGATCAGCGTGTCTCCAGCAGAGCTGCAGACAGAGACACAGGAAGATGGCAGAGAGCCCGAAACAGCCTCCAAAAGCCCCTGATTAAGAGAAAATCACACACTACTGTGATGCGTTTCCTGTTTGCTGAATGAACCTCGCTCGCAGCGCTTGATTTCTTGTGCTCACAATCTTCCTTTTTTCTCTCGATGAATAATGTTTGTTTCTGTCCCCCGACAGCACATCCATGTAAGCCATACATCTTTAATGTGGCAGAAGATAGATGACTCCAGGAAATATAAAAGAAGAGGCATGATCCTGCTGCCAGCACGATGCTGAGAACGCATGCGAGCCACATTCATTTCAAATATATAAGCATATATACATATTTAACCCTCTATTGGACAGTGCTGCCTTAGGAAAGCATTGTCTTCACAAAAACATCATGCATATACAAAATAAAATGCTTAATAATGAAGAGAAGACTTAGAAAACCAAATGACCTTTCGCCAGCAGTTTGATTGACAGGCGTTCTAACCAATCATAACCGCCATTTTGTCCATCAAAGGAATCAGGGGAGTTAGTAGATTCACTTCGGTGAACTTGAACTTGAAAAATTGTGTATACTCACGTCTTGAAACAACATTCCTTCTGATGTTCATTCATGTTTATTTGATGCTATAAATGAACTAGTATGAAGAGATGATCGGTTCACGAGGAGCTACAGCGATCTGTCACGACACATTAAAGAGACACTAGACGCTATTTATTGATTAAACTACTTTAAAACATTATAATATTTAAAATATGAAACTGTTCCAGGATGCTCCAGGATGTATTTTTCACTTCGTGAGAACATGATGTGTAGCGTGAGAGCGGCATAGCAACAGTAATTAAGAGGGCGGGGCTTTGCAAACAGTCAATTAAAAGCTTATTTTGCTAAAGTAATCTGTGCTACAAAAACAATTTACACAAACTATATTGTTTCGAGCAATGGAAACGCATGATGGTCTAAGTCAACCCATGCATTCATATATTGGATGTAATAGTAGTGTTAGTAACCGTCTTCAGGCTCAAGCTGTGCCTAATGTGGGTTCTTAGAGAGAAAGCCTGCAGAAACGTGTGATGTGATTTCGGCTCTAGCCTACTTGGCTGACCGTGTATAATTCTTTAGGCATTCAGCTCCTACCTGCTCGCAGCATTCACATGATATGCTTGAGGATTTATAGTATTTAGAGTAGATATTTATATTCATAGCATACTGGAGCAGCACAACACCAAACATTATATATAGACATAATCATAAAACCTTTCCTCTAGCTAACAGTCTGAAACACCCGATCATGACATATACTGTGGCTTTGCCATGCTAGATCACGTGACTGACATGTCACCAAAATGTTTTAGTTAACAAACTTACTCATTTACACATTAAATCAACTATGAGAACATTGTCAGGCTCTCTTCCACAGCACAACCCTCACTAACTAACCAAAATCATTTTCTCCCCTCCGCAGTATTTTTACTACATGGAGACTTGATGGCTTTCAGAAGCTTTTCCACACGCTGAAATTACACATTGGTTACAACAAAACCAATCAAGCTGCTTGGAATTAGCACCCGGTAACTACATAAATTAGACACTAATTAGAATACTTGCCCCTAAGATGTTGCATAAATTAAAACAAGCCGTAGTTTCGTGTCAATCTTATTTAAAGTTAGTTATTTTTGTTTTGTCTCCATCATACTCTGCCTGAAGAAGTTTTGAGGTGAGCAGGGTTTGTAAAGAGAGTTCTGTTTTTATGCAATACTAATTTATTCATAGAAATATCACAATAGAATAACAACACTGTAAACAATGAAACTAAAATATGCCATTTCAAACATTATAAGGATGTATACTGAGAATAATAATCTGATAATCGTTTTAAAGTGATGTCATTTTTCTCTTGCTAAAAGGTTAAAATATAAATATTTATAATTTGTTTATAAATGTATAATTTATGTTATAATTTACTGTTATTATTACTATATATTCTGGTATTTTCGTGATATATATATATATATATATATATATATATATATGTGTGTGTGTGTGTGTGTGTAATAAAATATTTGTACTTATTTATTTTAATATATTTATTTTTATTTATGCAGTTATACAGTAATATATTCTTAATACAATAATTAGATTTTTTATACATATGTGATTTTTCTTTTGCTAAAATGTTAAAATATAATTATGTATAATTTGTTTATAAATGTCTACTACATATATATATAAAATTCAATGCATGTAATATAATATTGTTAATTCTTTAAAATATTTTTTATTTATGCAGTTATACAGTAATATTATTTTTAGATTTATATATCTATCTATCTATCTATTTATTTATTTATTTATTTTAAGGTGACAATTTTTCTGTTGCTAAAATGTTAAAATATAAATATTTGTAATTTATTTACAAATTAATGATTTATATTATAATTTATCATTACTATATCTTCTGATATTTTGATGAGATTATATATATAATGCATGTAATAAAAAAGAATTACTTATTTTTTATGCATTTATGCAGTATACAATATTCAACGTTATTCATCTATTAATTTATTTATTAATATTTATTTTATTTAATTTGCTGTGACACCCAGGTACTTTGACTATGAGACTGAGACACAATCAGTCTCATACACTGACTTGCTATAGTGTAATTGTGGCGTGAAGTGTATGGTCGGTCATTGATGGGTCTCCAACGAGAAAAAAACAGTCATATAAGAAAAATCTCTGTCTTTGTTGGGCATGAAAGAGCTACATTTGCTCCTAACATGATTATCTTGATAGCAGAACTAATGTAAGATCAACGATCGTCTGATGCTTTGACTGAAGGGTCTGGGCCTTAATGTACTTATGAGGGCAGATCTGCATACTGTAGCTGCATTAGAGAACACTGTCGATACTCTCTAGCTGCTCTTCGCCGTTGTTTAATGTCTTGACTGCTGTTGTTGATGGTAAATGTCTGAGCACACTCTGAGAACCATGAGATCTTTGTCACATGGCAATCAGTATCCTATAATATTGTTTAAAGGAAAAGCTGAATGGCAGATTATAAATCAAACGTGCTTCATAAAGTCTATCAGTCTTAAACACCCTACAGCGTTGCATTGGTTTACACAGCCTAGCAGCGCTCACATTTTATTGAGTAAAATGTAAAACTGAATAAATGTGTCCGGTAAACTGTTATAAAAGAGATGGCATGAAAATGAACACTTCATAATATCATTATGACTCTGTATTTTTAGTCTTTTGCAGCTGACCTCCTAATGACAGTTTAAATTAGTCTAGATTGTCATGTTGAATCAGCCAATTACAGTCAACGCAGTAAAGCCAATCATCACCAGTTACGTTTAAAACATAAATGACAGATTTGTTTGGATAGCACTTTAATAGATACTCCAACAGGCGCTCGAGTTTAATGGCTGCGTGTGGGCATGAACACATGGCCTCTGAATGAGTGTGATCTCACATTAAGACACAGTTCTGCCTCGTTCCTCACAATGTCTCATCTTCAGCCTTCAGTCCTGCAGATGACAACACTCGTGCTCAGTGCAACAGGTATTGTAGTGCAATATTTTGACAGAAAATGTAATGCGATTAATAATCTTGCCAGTGCGGTTTTATGTAATGTTGATGTTGTTGCAGGATTAGTCATATGAATGGCATTAAATAAATGCGAAGGTTGTCAAGTTCAATAACAAACTCCGAGCTTCTTCAGCTCATTATTTCTGCTCTAGATTGGTTGCATATACTGTATTACTGTGTGCTTGAATCATATTTAAATTGTGTTTGTTAGTCATTTTGACAGGTTTTCTATGTAAATGTTAATCAAAGTGCAGAGCAAGAACCATAATTAAAAATGTCATTTATCTCTATTGAAGCGTCATAAAATTGAGATATAACTATATTGTGGAGGGAAAATACTATGGGATTTGGAGATCTATGGAAGTTTGAGGGTAAAATATAATTGAGACTTTATATCTCACAATGTGACATCATATCTCACTTACAACTTTCTTGTAATTACAACTAGATGGACAGAGAGAACAACAGACAGATAGAACGATAGATAGAACGATAGAATGATAGAACGATAGATAGAACGATAGAATGATAGAACGATAGATAGATAGATAGATAGATAGATAGATAGATAGATAGATAGATAGATAGGACGATAGATGGATGGATGGATGGATGGAACGATAGATAGAACGATAGATAGATCGATGGAT
This sequence comes from Zacco platypus, assembly GCA_038088235.1. Classification (NCBI taxonomy): domain Eukaryota; kingdom Metazoa; phylum Chordata; class Actinopteri; order Cypriniformes; family Xenocyprididae; genus Zacco; species Zacco platypus. Next base: position 9,059,441 of record CM076075.1, on the reverse strand, counting down.
GGATGGATAGATTGATTGATCGATCGGACGATAGATAGAATGATAGATAGATAGATCGATCAATCGATGGATGGATTGGATGGATGGATAGATAGATGGATCGATAGATAGGACTATAGAAAGGACGATAGATAGAACGATAGATAGATAGATAGATAGATAGATAGAACTATAGATAGAACGATAGATAGATAGATAGATAGATAGATAGATAGATAGATAGATAGATAGATAGATAGATAGATAGATAGATAGATAGATAGATAGATAGATAGATAGATAGATAGATAGATAGATAGGACGATAGATGGATGGATGGAACGATAGATAGAACGATAGATAGATCGATGGATGGATGGATAGATTGATTGATCGATCGATAGGACGATAGATAGAATGATAGATAGATAGATCGATCAATCGATGGATGGATTGGATGGATGGATAGATAGATGGATCGATAGATAGGACCATAGAAAGGACGATAGATAGAACGATAGATAGATGGATAAATAGATTGATTGATAGATAGATAGATAGATAGATAGATAGATAGATAGATAGATAGATCGATCGATCAAAAGTAATGTTTGCAAAATGATAAAATGGAACGTTCCCTTAACATTCACATAACCAAGAAAATCATTCTCTTCTCACCAGTGTGTGATCTCACATTTATGAAACCTTCGGGGAGTTTTCAGAGCAACACTCGGCCACGAATTGACTATCGCTGTAAATTCATTTCTCAGCTCAGATTATAAAAAAAGAACAAAACAACAAATGGGGGAAGAATATGAGAGAGAGGGAGACGGAGCGAGACACAGAGGTCAAACACACTCTTAATGAGTCCACAAGGCATTCTCACCGCAAGGGGAAAAATGCCGAGCATGGAGAAGAGAAGAACTGGAGAACAAAAATAAAACTGAAGAAGAAAGCTCGGGCACGTGGTGTCATTGGGGAGATGGGAGTATTGCAGAGGCCAGCTCCAAAACCACACTGGATCACCATTAGACATCATTAAGGAGCTGGAAGTCTCGAAAACTGGGGCGATTTGTCTAGACCAGAGACGCTATTTTCAAAACTCGATACTCTCTTTGGTTGATGTCATTTCAACCAACTATTTGCTGACCTGTTGATCTCTTTCCATTGAACAATCTGTCAGCAAAGCAGACGTTGTCTGGAGTGGAGAGAAAAAAACAAGAAGAACAACACACAGCTGCTGTAAACAACTTCACTTTTGATTAGAACTTTCTCTTTGACAAAGTAGCAAACAATTCCTTTAAAAACGGGTTTAATGTTTTGTCCACACACACACAGACCTCTGCAATGTTGCAATTCCCTCTCTGTTCTATCAAGCACTGTACTGTATTTCTCCAGACTTTTAAAGCTTGGCCTTCCGTCTCTGTGAACCACAGCAGTGCCTGATTAAGTCAAAATGATGAATACAGCAATACGTTTGCATACGGCCCTTTTCTCTCAGAGGACTGTCGGGCTGCACAGGGATTCTGATGGTTGCATCGGATGCTTGGGTTAACATGTCTGACAAGTCTGTGATTATTACACCGTCACTGTTTGTCAATTACAGCTCATCACATCAAGCAGATTTGAGGGCTTTTGTCTGCCGTACATCCCTAAAATGAGAAATGCCCTAAATTTAATTGAAATTTTGATGGAGACGAGCTGTTAAAATACAGAGAATGTAAAATTCCCTTTTTACCTGTTAAGGGATGTCTTCAAACAGCCCACAGTCGAAATTAAAAATTTGATGTGATGAAAGTACCAATCAAAATTGTATTATCCATTTTTCATGGATTTTTTATTAACTGTAGAAATGAATTATGAATTGTATTTCATTGCCCTCTGCAATACCTGATTATGATCAGTCAATTGCATGCACTGAATGGTTAAATATGGTTTATATTGGTCAGTTAAAGGTAATCTTCACTGTTGTTCGAGACAAGGTACTGGTGCTACTTTCACGTCTCTAGTATTACTCTCTCTTTTCATTTCAATGCAAGTCAGAGTAGCTAAGTGACTCAAAATGTGAAACAAAAACGTAACCTGGATTACAGATTCATTATATTTTCCCCCCACTATTTTCTAAGTTGCAATGGACTATTTTTTCATTATTTTCTAAGTTGCAATGGACTATTTTTTCACTATTTTCTTTGTTGTAATGGACCATTTTTTCACTATTTTCTTTGTTCAAATGGACCATTTTTTCACTACTTTCTGGGTTGCAATGGACTATTTTTTCACTATTTTCTTTGTTGTAATGGACCATTTTTTCACTATTTTTTCACTATTTTCTTTGTTGTAATGGACCATTTTTTCACTATTTTCTGGGTTGCAATGGACTATTTTTTCACTATTTTCTTTGTTGTAATGAACCATTTTTTCACTATTTTCTGGGTTGCAATGGACCATTTTTTCACTATTTTCTGGGTTGCAATGGACTATTTTTTCACTATTTTCTTTGTTGTAACGGACCATTTTTTCACTATTTTCTGGGTTGCAATGGAGCATTTTTTCACTATTTTCTTTGTTGTAACGGACTATTTTTTCACTATTCTCTGGGTTGCAATGGAGCATTTTTTCACTATTTTCTTTGTTGTAACGGACCATTTTTTTCACTATTTTTTGGGTTGCAATGGACTATTTTTTCACTATTTTCTTTGTAGTAACGGACCATTTTTTCACTATTTTCTTTCTTGTAACGGACCATTTTTTTCACTATTTGGATTTTGCAATGGACTAATTTATTTTTATGCTATTTTCAGTGTTGTAATGGACTATTTTCACTCTTTTCTTTGTTGCAATGGAATGTTTTCACTATTGTCTGTTTTGCAAAGCAAAACAAAACAATATTTTAATTCAATCAATATTTCATGTCCATATATTTTCATTGTAAGCATCCTTGCAAAAGCAGGATAACATACGGTCAGCCAGTCATTATAAAGCCCTTCAGGGTGTGCTGTGGGTCAGGGTCCTGTTCATTATTTTCTGATAATGACCGGCTGACTGTACATTATTAGTGCTCTTCCTATAAACCTTTAACGGCAAAAGTGCTGTGGAAGGTTTTTGGCCCTCTGATGAGGACTGCTTTGAGACACTCTTTGTTTTTTGTCTTTTTCATGCTTGCTTCCACCGTTTTTTTGTTTTTCTCGTTCTCAATAATACACTGAACCACTGTCTAATCACTACACAAAATCCACTATTTTTCCAAATTTGCTAAAAGACTCTTGCAAACACAATGCCCCATCCTGTTTATGTCTACTCATGTCGCCTCTCCCTTAATAAAAATAAATCAACATTGATTTTCAGACCGATTCTAATCTAACAGCTTTTAGAAATACCAGCTTGACTGAATATATATTAAGCTGTTCCATTATGCATGCAGGCCGCTGAATGAATAATGTGGACTGCTTTGCTCTCTGTGTGTTTTTTGATCTGGGGCACTGCTAATAGAAAGCCTTCCATCAAAGAGAGAGAGAGAGGAAATACAAATCACTGTCCTCTGCCCATCAGATCTTGCAGGCCAGGCTCTTCAAACAAGCCGTCCTCTGTTAACACATTCTCATCAGACAGATAACGCGACGTCGACTGATTCTGATCTATGTGCTTCTGTCGTTCTCCATCTTTAGTTTCTAGGGATGAGGATCCACGGGTTGCGTGTTTTAGCTCGGTGTCAAATGAAATTCTTTGGACAGCACTGTATCTGTGAGAGACTGTAAATTCAGGGTACGCCGAGGTGAAATTCGAAATCAGGTCACAGATTGGTGTTACTACGCTCTGTATTACGAGCTCTCATAAATCGGTCTCAGATGCAGCTTAATTGAGCTTCTTGAGATATGAATATTTTCTAGGCCATCAGAGTGTGGAGGGAAAGATGGAGGGAAATTGAGTTGAGATTCTAGGAAAAACAGACTGCATTTTTGTATTATTAGTCATGTCAGAATTCAGGATAACCACAAGGAATGACATCAAACTGTTAAAATGCGTTAAATAAATGTGCTAGGTACTGAACATACAACCTGAAAGGATTTGTGAACCATTTTAGGTCTCATGTAAAATGCTTGTTTTTGATGCATTTATTTGCTCAAAAATACAGTAAAATTGTGAAATATTAAAGCATTTAAAACAGTTGTTTTCTATGTGAATATATAGTACAGTGTAATTTATATCCAGTGATCAAAGCTGAATTTTCAACATCATTACTCCAGTCTTCAGTGTCACATGATCCTTCAGAAATCATTCTGATATGATGATTTGATGATCAAGAAACATTATGATTATTGTCTTTAAAGGGGACCAATAATGCCCATTTTAAAGATGTAATATAATGTAATGTGTCAGTGACGTTTCAGCTCAAAATCCCCCACAGATCATTTATTATCGCTTGTCAAATTTGCCTCTATTTGGGTGTGAGCAAAAACACGCCGTTTTTGTGTGTGTCCCTTTAAATGCAAATGAGCTGCTGATCCAGAAGAGGGCGGAGCTTTAACGGCTCAACAACAACAAAGTTGGAGAAACTCATGCAGACAGAATGAGGAAAGTGTTCATCCTTACATTGTTCAAACCAGAGTCGACACTGATGGAGAGACTCAGGAAGAAGTTCCAACTTTTAGACGTTTCTGAATCGTTAGTGGATAAATTGATGTAGTTGCTGTGGAGTTGATTCTACTCAATCTTTTGTGTAAATCCAGTGTTGAATTGACCCTCATTTGTGAAGTAGTCAACAACTCTTCCTCTTCTCTAAAGCAGCCCAACATGGCTGCTGGGTTTATGCAAATTTTAGGGTTTGTGATGTCACCAATCTGGGAAGAAGCTTGTTATAGTCCCTACCAGCCATTTGTTGTAGTCCTTAAACAGTGAATAATATCTCTTTGCATTTATGTTTGCATCATAACTTTGCAGATGTTGTTTCTGCTCAAACAGCAACATTACACACTAACTAAAGTAAAAACGGTGAAATCCTAATCAACCAAGCCTTTAATGAACAAAAGAAAAGCAGCTATTTGAATGCAATGCAATAATTTAATCTAAGCAAATCTACAACAACATACTGCATGCAATCTAGAGCCACACTTTATGTACAATATTTCTTCATTCTGTGCTCAAGTGATGCAATCACCACAAATGTATGTTAATGTGTAAAGGCAGATGCCCTATCCACACAATCCATATTGCTTTTCACGTTTACACCATTTGGAAGCGGACCGTAAAGACTTTGAAAGCATCCCTTGAGGATTTGGTGAGTTAGTCTTCAATTTAGAAACACTCTGGTTAGATAACCCTCGCCACCATTGTGACAATCCAGTTAAGAAAACACAGCGCACTGTTAGTGTGACGCAAATTGGCTGAAAGTGTGTTGGCAGCTTTCCAGCCACGACCCAAGGTGAAGGAACAAATACACAGCTTTAAGACAACATTCAGGATCAATGCTGACATGTATGCAGGAGAAACAGCACTGCATCATGGATGCAACTGCTGTGTCATTTTGGCATTGAGGAAGCTACAGTCTTTTTTATTACAGGTTCAAGCATGGAAACCTAATGCATTTGTACAGATTTTCTTATTTTTCTGCACTAAAACTATCAATGACAAAATAGTCTTATAAAATGCACACACTACACTGTTGAGTCTATGGTGCATAGTGTATAGTGCATCATTTGGGACACACCTTTGGGACATACCAAACTTGGTGGGATGATCAGAAATTACACCCATGACTCAGGCACGAAGACACACATTTGTTGGACACTTTGGTGGTACTATAATAAGCACCTTTGTATTTTGGTCCATAACTCTGGAACCATAAGGGCTAGACTCAAAACTATCTAGAAACTATCTGTTTTCATTATGGGGCCATTTTGAATTTTTCCGAAAAATCAACCTTTTCCAACTCCTCCAACTCCTCCCAGGCCGTTGGTCCATCTCACATGAAACTTGGCCCACATAAACCCCATTCACTCATGACAAAAAAGTTATGAAAAGTATTTTGATTGATCAAAGCATTTTAAAGATACAAATTAATTAGGCCCGCATTGACTGTTTATATGAGTTGACCTATATCTGCTGAATGCAATGTCCAAACTTTGACAAACTTTAGTCAGACACCAGGACATTCTGAGGTTGCCACGGTTTTGTAAAATTCTGCCAATAGGTGCTACAACTAAAAAATACTTTGGCTGCGTCCGAAATCGTCTACTCAGTGAGTAGGTACTTAATTTCAATGAGTAGGTACTTAACGAATGCTAAAAGAGTATGAATGAAATCTCGTTGAGTATGAATGGGATCCGGAAATCATCCGCCATGTTGACGTTATCATGTGACCTACGACGCTACCGCAAGCCCAACAACTTAAAAGATATGAGTGACAGGTTTAATTCATCTATCTTTAAATATCTTGATATTGATTACATTTTTCTGGTCTAGTTGAAAAAACGGCTCCCCATTTATTTTGTGATTGTAGCAATAAATTTGCGGTTAATTTCAGTTCTTATATTTTCAACCCTAATGTGACCCAGTTTTATCCTTAAAGATATTTTTTATTATTATAAAAACCCAAAATCGCAATCTCTTGAATATGTTAATTTATTTTATTTGCAAACATGTTCATCCACAAGCAAAAGTGAATTAAATCTTCTGTTTCCCTTTTTCTTGAATTTAAGAATTCGTTTCATTCATCAGGCTTATAATATATATATATATATATATATATATATATATATATATATATGCATTATGATGAATTATTCAGATATTTAACCTTATCATTGTGCTTTTTTGTGCTCTGCATTTAATCTCATATTATGATGTACACAAATCAATTTTTTTTCTCTTTTTTGTTTGTGATTGTTTATTGTTAAAAATACAACCATGGTATTTTCCCTGATCTTGTATGTAATTATAAGTTCTGCAATAGATAATAATAAAAAAGACATGAGTCACAGCTGCACTAACACCTCACAGCATCAGTAACTCAACACTACCTCGTACGGTTTTTCGCAACTGCTCAAAGATCCTGCCTTCGGAGAAGAATGTTGATTTTGTACTCAGAAAATGTAAGTATTACTACTAAATATAAGATTACCCCAGAATGAATTGAATTGCTATCCCACCCCAACACTTACACACAATAATAATGAAAATGCTGACCAATACTTCATTATATTACCTCTTACTGAAAATGATGTTTTAGTAAAACAAGCAAAATGTCATTTGTTTCGTCATATGACAGCTATGCATGAACACACACTAGACAAGTGCAGTCAAGGTGAATACATGTCAATTTTCAGTCAAGCAATGATTTAAAGCATGAATTAATAAAAAAATATATATTTTATTTACTGACAACAATAGGAAACAAATGAGTAAAAGAATGAATAAAAGTAAGCACAATAAATATATACATATACACATGAAACAAAGCTTTATTCAGACTTATTGTACTAATAATCACATATTTACAGGCGTTGAACCCTCCTACTGTCCATCCTTCTGCCATCTCAACACAGCTGTGCCAATTCTACAGCTTTATTTTGATGAAGCAGCTGGTCACCGTGAACATCTTCACCTGTCTTTGCCGTCGATCATGTCCCTCATTGCTGCTCTTCTCAATGGAGACATAACTGATCCAGAGGATGAGGAAGATCATGATGATGGACCCCTGAACCCCACAACCTTGAAGCAAGAGTTGGAGAAGATGTGCGAGACAATCTGGCTGCCACTGTGTCTGCTCCAAACATTTGTGTGCCTGCTCTCCAAGAACATGACTACCTCTTAAAAAAACATTTAAAGATTAAAACATTTTACAATCCATGTCAGCATTCCGTTTCTTGACATTTTTTCATACAAATTTTTGATGTAGTTTTACTACTTTTGTGGTGTAGTGGGCTGAACCACTGAAATGATAGGCAGAAGGTTGCTGTTTCGATCTCTGCAGCGTCTCCACCAATGCGTCCTTGAGCGAGTCACTCGTGAAAACTGACTTCTTATACGATACAAATGTTCCTTAATTTATCAACGGTACAAGCGGTCAAATAAAACAGATAACTAATGTCGAGTTACTTGTACATTTGTTTATTTATATTACTTACATTCATGTAATGTAAGCAGTGTTGAATTCTACATAATAGCACACATGAATCACTCAAATGTCTATTTCATGTTGTGATGTGCTCATCATCTGCAATACTTATTGAATATTTCCCTGTCAGATGTTAAATAAACATTTAGTAAGCGTGTTTATGTATATGGTTCAGAAGTCATGTAAATCCACTTTGGTGACATACGTGAGCTTACTAGAGCTCCTGTTAGCTGAACGTATTAAAACGTGTTTTTACAGCAAAATCACAACTATACTGCCTAGCGTATTTACACCTTCAACACTTCAACAGTTTACAGTAGTTCAACAAATGCGATTTTAACACAAGGAATGTTTTCAATACTCACGTTTGAAAACGCCTCTTTCTCCTCCATGTTTGATTAGAAAAGTACTTTTTGGAGCGCTCAGAAATCTGGGCGGAAGCAGTAGGCCATCCGGGAACTTCTCCACTACTCTTTTATGACTACTAAGATTTCGGACATACTTATTTGCTCACCTACTGCTTTTCCCCTACTATGTAGTAGAGAAGTAGGCGATTTCGGACGCACTTTAAGTAGACGTACGTCCGAATCTCGTGAGAAATAGTACGTCACCGAGGTAATTCTCGCCTACTCTTTTATGACTACTAAGGTTTCGGACATACTTATTCGCTCGCCTACTGCTTTTTGCCTACTCAATAGTAGAGAAGTAGGCGATTTCGGACGCAGCCTTTAACTCCACAACCGTGCGATCCATGAAGTTGAACATTGGTATGCATGTTCTTTAGTGGACGTCCTAACGTAACTTTAAAACATGCATCATGTACATGAGCCATTGTGCTTGGACCCCGACAGTCGCGGATTGTGACTCAATTTGTTTACATTGTTTAAGCAGATTTTTATTGTTGGACAGAAAATTAAGGGAAAGACGTTATGGCTTTCTTTTGAAGAGCTCTATACTAGACTTGACAAGATTTCCTCTGACTGGAATCATTTGTCATTGAGAACATTCAGTAGACACAATTAAGTAAGATTATTATTAGCAGAATAACATAATAGGTAATAGGTTAATCCTATTTTGCACTTCAGTGAGTTAATCGCCTTGAAATCCAGATGTAAGTTCTGTGTAATTATAAATTCACATATTTTTTTTGATGGAGTTTTTTCAATATTATAAGTGTTATGGAAACAAATGCAGAGGTCTCATTCTTTATATTCTACTATATAAATGTAGTATCAGAGGAATATAAATTATATGTCTTCAGAAAGTTTGGGGTTGGTAAGAATTCTTAATGTGTTTCAAAGAATCCTCTTCTGCTCATCATGCAATTAAAAAATACAGTAAAAATTGTGATTATCATCAATGTTGAAAACAGTTGTAATGATTCATATTTTATTTTTCATGATTCTTTGATTAATGGAAAGTAAAAAAAATAGCATTTATTTGAAATTGAACATTGAACATTATACACATTACAAAAAATTTGCTTAGTTGGTTACACTTAATATTTGGCAATACCATTATTTGACTGCATTTACACTATTGGAGGAGAGCTGAACTGAGCTGGACAATGACAACACTGTTTTCTTCAGAGATGCTTTATAGCTAAATTGAACTTATTCCATATTTGATTTCACATAATTATTGAACCAAACTCAATCAACACTAATCTGATTTCCACTAAATACTGGACTGTTTTCTACTGTCTTTTTAGACCTGCTTTACAGCAAATTTGAACTCTGTTTGCATCACTGAATCAATATTTATACCTGTAAAGCTGCTTTGAAACAATCTGTATTGTATAAAGCACCATATAAATAAAGGTGACTTGACTTGACTAAACAGGATTGTAAACATTTATGATACAGAAAGAGACCACTTCTGCCCAGTCCTCCAATGTGAGTGAGTCAGTCAGTCAGTCAGTCAGTGAGCAAGTCAGTGAGTGAGTGTGTGAGTGAGTCAGTCAGTGAGTGAGTGTGTGTGTGAGTGAGTCAGTCAGTGAGAGAGTCAGTCGGTCAGTGAGTGAGTGAGTCAGTGAAAGAGTCAGTGAGTGAGTGAGTGAGTCAGTCAGTCAGTCAGTCAGTGAGTGAGTGAGTGAGTGAGTGAGTGAGTCAGTGAGTGAGTGAGTGAGTCAGTGAGTGAGTGAGTGAGTCAGTGAGTGAGTGAGTGAGTCAGTGAGTGAGTGAGTGAGTCAGTGAGTGAGTGAGTGAGTCAGTGAGTGAGTGAGTGAGTCAGTGAGTGAGTGAGTGAGTGAGTGAGTCAGTGAGTCAGTCAGTGAGTGAGTGAGTGAGAGAGTCAGTGAGTGAGTGAGTGAGAGAGTCAGTGAGTGAGTGAGTCAGTCAGTCAGTCAGTCAGTCAGTCAGTCAGTGAGTGAGTGAGTGAGTCAGTCAGTCAGTCAGTGAATGAGTGAGTCAATGAGTCAGTGAGTCAGTCAGTTGGTGAGTGAGTCAATGAGTCAGTCCATCAGTGAGTGAGTCAGTGAGTGAGTGAGTGAATGAGTCAGTGAGTCAGTCAGTCAGTCAGTGAGTCAGTCAGTCAGTCAGTCAGTCAGTGAGTGAGTGAGTCAGTCCGTCAGTCAGTCCGTCAGTCAGTCCGTCAGTCAGTCCGTCAGTCAGTCCGTCAGTCAGTCCGTCAGTCAGTCAGTCCGTCAGTCAGTCAGTCAGTCAGTCAGTCAGTGAATGAGTGAGTCAATGAGTCAGTGAGTCGGTCAGTCCGTCAGTCAGTCAGTCAGTCAGTGAGTGAGTCAGTGAGTGAGTGAGTGAGTGAGTCAGTCAGTCAGTCAGTGAGTGAGTCAGTGAGTCAGAGAGTCAGTCAGTCAGTCACACTTTAGAATGTTGTTCTGTCATTAACGAAAAACTACACAGGAACAAATGAGTAGCACAATATTAACATTGTATTAACTGCTATTAACTAAC